>BSBN01001136.1:1875000-2500000 GCA_027924645.1 Cunninghamia lanceolata
CAGTGTACTAGCATTGTATAGTAGTACATGTACAGTACACATGCTGCATAGATAGGAAGAAGTAGTATAATGTGTACTGTTAATAATGCTGCATTATTAACAATATACTAGCATGTAGGTATTCTTAGGATCTCCTTCATTGTCACATTGATCTTTGCATGGTGTCTTTTCTCCTTCCTAGGAGTCTCTAAGTCTTCATATGTTTCCTCATGATGATGAAAATCTTGCAAGAATTTCAAGAATATGCAGACTTGTAGGTTATAATATAGGGCCTCTAAGATGAATTGATAAATCTTGAGAGAACCTATACAAACTTTGAATGACTTCCAAGCCTATAGACACTTTTAAACCATCTTGATAATGCTATTTTACTCTTATGTAGGCTTATTGGACTCTTTAGGGTTCTCATGAAGACTTTCAACTTATACAAAGCTTATGCAGGAGTTTTAGAACCTTCATACATCTTAGACATATTTGTATTCTTTTTGTATTATTATAGACTTTCACTTACTACCCATGATGTCTCTTTCCTCTGCATTTTGCTACTATAATTAGGTTTCTACAATACCGTTATAAACCCTTAAATATCTTGTAGAGTTTCAAAATGTGTTTGACATCAATGCATGGGTCCTTCATGTCTTTTGGTATGGTTTTTGTAGGGTTTCCTAAACTTGTACAAGTGTTTGACAATGTTGACATACCTCTAGGTTCACTATGCAGACCCTAAACTATTGGTAGAGTTCTTTACTCTTGATAACTTCATTAGCAGAGTTCAATAACCATGTCACCACCTTTGTCCATTTGTAGATCTCCTAATGATAGAGAAACACTCCTCATATAGCCTTGGAATATAGTGATGACCCTGTCTAAGATTGTAGTGCTTCCTTAATGCTTTTTAGGGTTTCATAGTCCATTCATAGTTCACAAACCTATGCATCTTTATACTAAGTTTCAGTGATGTTTGAACACTGTTCCCATAGTCTTTCAAGGATATGCAATTACTTTCTTCTTCATCAGTTCCAAATCTCTTTTTCCTTATGCATACTACCCATTGTCCCATATCAACCTACAGGGACCCTTGTATGTCATTGAAACTTCACTATGCATTTTTCAACAATATTCACAACCTACTCATTATCATGGAAGACTTGACACTATTAGTATAGGCTCAAGGTAACTCAAGGTAATGGAGATCTTTGGAATGACTCTACATCTTTATTATGATGACTCCATATTCTTATACCTTGAACATGTTACAATACTTAAAAGTTCTCTCAAAGGTTATGCATAACATGCACTTCACTATGTTTGACACTAGACTTAAAAATTTTAATGGCTTCTATAACTACACAAGATCTCAAGACACTCTCCATAGTCTATGAGATCTTCATTAAATGATAATAGAATTTTAGAATGAAATAAGAATCATCCATCATACCAACAATTCGCTTGCCTTGTCTATGCTTCCACATTTTCATGTATGTCTAGCAAGGCACTTGTAACTACAACATATGACAAAAAAATCCTTGTTTTTATGCTTTGATGGTTGTCCCTTCATTATTACTGGATATCTGATGTAGTGCACATTATTATAGTGCAAGCCTATTTTCAGATTGTTTCATTTAGCACCACTAATATTCTCCACAAGAACATTGACCCTATTTAAAATGATGGAAATGGCTCACATCTCTTAAAACAATTTCTCTTGCAATTTTTTACATTTACTTAATTATCCTAGATTTATGTAAAAGAGATTGTATTCCTTACAATTATATATATGGCAATACATAAATACACATATAATATATGTATGTGTACAAGTGTATTTAAGAATTGCCACACCTAACAGGTTTGTAGATTTTATGTTGCTTTAGTGAATGGCATAGGAGACTACAAGGAATGTCAAATCTCATCTACACATTATAAGATACAAATAAATTGATCACAATTTGAAACCATTCAAAAGAGAATTTGTGTATAAATTCTTCATTATTGAATTTTGTGCAGAATTTTTTGTGAAGGGTTTGGTGATCCGAAGTGGAACTTGCAACTACAATATCTGATAAAAATCCACTTCCAAATATGCTTTTGATGGATGTTCATACCCTCATCCAAAGCTCTAATTCACACATAGGCACCGTCGAAGAGACTGCACTGTAAGCATCGTCAAAGAGATTGCACTGTATCGGCAGGAGCTACTTTCAAGTCTCTCCGATAAAACAAACATCATAGAAGAAACCATACCGTATCGGAAAGAGTTGTTCTAAAGTCTCTTCGAGAAAATTTTTCTATCATAATCTGCAAATGAAAAACTAGGCGAATCGAACAAGAGACTCTGTGAACTAGAAAGCTTAATTCAATGGATTAGACATTGGGATAATCTTTTGTGTCCTTTAATGTTGATCATCTCATTGAAGGGACTTCAAAACATGTCCTCTCGATATATTATCATCTGCTCGATAATGTTTACATTCTTTCATGCGAAGTATTTTCATTGGAGGGACTTTAATGTACCTTTCGCCAATATGGTATAATCTCTTTGATACACTTTATGTTCTTGAATGCATATCATTTCATCGAAGGGACCTTAGAACGTCTTCTCCCGATATGCTATAATTTCTTTGATACCAGTACTAGGAGAACTAATAGCTCTGGCTTGCATGGAGTTTAGACTTTCTACATTGTCAGATTTCAAATTACCCTTCTTAAAAATCATTGTAGCAGCAAACTTCACTTCTAGAGCAAAATATTTCATGCTTTCTTTTATCAATTTAATTTCCTTGGCACTTGTAGGTGAAATTTCACTATCGGTTTGAAGCTCTATGGATGAAGTTCCATGAGAAACTAGTTTTACTCCTTTTACTAAGTTGTCACCAAATTCAGATACCTGCTTAGGTACCTCTGAATTACATTCTGATATTGTAACTTCACATTTCTCAACATGTTTTGACTTGTCTATCAACGTTTCTTCTCTTATGACAGAAATGGGTACTCCATTGCCAACATACTTGTTAACTTGCTCTTGAGGCCTCTCACTGTTATCTTGAATGGTTTGAATCAAGAGTCCATCTGAGACACATGAAGATTTACCACAACCTGATGTTTTCAAGGCATCCAATGTCACACTAAGAATAGATTCTTCTTCTGATCCTGTAGAAGCTAGGGAATTCTCACTTCTCTAAAAAATACAATAGCTCATTTGGGTTGTGTGGGTCCTTAATAGAATCACAGAACTGGTGGTGATACCAATGTGTACTTACTTAATCCAATGGATCACCCTAAACACAAACATATTTTGCAAAATTGTGAACTTAATTCTGCATGTCAATAAGTTCTAGTAACTAGACACTGAACCAAAGTTGTAGTCTATAGTTTGTCAAAACACCTCAAATAAAAAATTAAGGCTATGTAACATTAGAAGTTTTTTTAAAAGGAAAGAAAGTGGTAAAAACGCTGCATATTGAAAACAATTGGAGTAACTTATTTGAAGCAAGAGGAATCCATAAACAGATCAAATGAAATTGGCTTTATAATGCTTCAAGATATAGAAAACAAAGATTAGTTCACATTAGGCAAATCCAATCACAAACACTGGAAAGAAGCAACATTAGAGGTCATTGCAAGTGTTGAATTTTTAGGAAGATCAAAGCTCATGTGAATTTCTCTAGAATCCAATTATGTCATGTCTCCCAATTAATGTTAATTATGCATGCTATGGGTTGTTCAAGCTCTTGTGCACAAGCACTCAAAAATATTTCACTATGCATTTTCTTCTGTGAGACTTGCAATTTCCTGTAGCATGTCTCAGTAGGGCATCTTCTTAGATTTCAATCAATGGTTACATATCTTTTCTTTAATGATTGAAAAGTTAGAAGTAAGTGGCCAATCTGAATCTCTTCAATATTCATATTCTTAATAGCTGATATTTAATCCACTTAGAGAGAGGAGGTTAGGGTAATCTAGTAGAGCCTTAGAGGTCATAATGAAAAGTAGGCATAGGAGGAAAAGAACTAAGAATGACTCAGGTCTTCCCATTATGTATATACTATATATAGATCTCACACTTCTTTCTTGGTGCATGGGAACCCTGAGTTTGGCATCTCAAAGCTATCAAGTTTTGAAATGGCTCTTTTATAGTGAAAATAGAAGGATCCAACTTATGGTTGAAGAAATAGTTTGTCCAGTGTTTATGAACTCATCCATACTCATGAGGAAGATTCACAACTCTCAGACTCAAATGGAAAGGGAGGTTGCCATTGTAGTCCTCCATGGAATTATGATTGATGGAATTTTCCATGCAGAATAGATGACCAAGCTATATTAGTTTTTCATTTTTTGGCTAATGAAGACGAATACCCAAAATTTTGAAAATGCATAATAAGTGAGCATCATGGCTTGTGCATTCTATATTTGAATACATACCTTCATAGCTTAAAATGCCCAGGTTTGTTGCCATGTGTTTCTATTGTAGATTTTATACACTCGACGAGATGCTAAATATGCTTAGGCAACTTGAATTGGTGTGAGTTACAACTCATTTTTTTCAAGCTATGGTTTACAAAGGCATACAGTATTTGAAGATTTAAGTGTTACTAATTTGTATAGAGTTTACTCATGTGGAAATGAATTCTATATATGGCAGCTTGTAGTGATTTTTACAATAGTATTGAGTTCTTACAAATATCTCAGTTCTATTGCCGACTTGGATTACTTTTCTTTCTTTTGATCTAAACGATAGTTTTTCCCAGGATATGTTTTCTTAGTAAGACATGAACTTTTCTTCTCAAATCCATTTTACTAGGGTCTAATTTAGGAAGGCTTCTATCTTTTTATTGGGAATAAGATGCAAAAATGTAATTGGGTAAGTGCAGAAAGATGAGGGACCAAAATGGGGTCTTAAGTTGCCACTTTTTTTTTGAAATCAGGAAACATTGATGTTAGATGAGAAATTGAAGATAGCTACACTCAAAATTTGAAGATGGAACGAAAACAAGAGTTGTAGTGCTCCGAATCTAGTTTCTAAAGTACTAATTTTTTCCAACAAAGATTAAGGGGTTCAAAAAGGGGGAGCACACAAATTGGTCCTATTTTTCTCAAAAACATAACATAGCGTCTAGTGTGCTCCCCCTAAAATGTTAACTTTTTTTTAGTATTTCAATAATCACTTCAGTGAGAAATTAGGTAACACCATGTAGTTTATCCCTGATTTTTCTGATAATTTTTTAATGAATAATTGATTTTTTAGTAATTTTTAAAGTGGACACACCCTAAAAAATAGAAATTTGAGCATGCTTCCTGCTAAAATGTTTGAAAACTAATCAAAAATTAAAAAAAAATTGAATTCATGTAGAATGGAGTCTAGTTTCTAAAAATATAACTTATTTCAATTTTTGATGAATAGTTAAAAAAAAGTAAAAAATACTAGACACTGGTTTTTGACAAAAACTGGACACACTAACAAAAGAAATTCAAGAAGAAACACTAAACGTACTCAAAATGTGAAAAAAATTATATGGTTAGATAGCTAATAGAGAGCTTAAGATTATGGTGGTATTTTTTTGAGTTTTCATTGAAAAAAGTGCCATCCTGATGGGGAGCATGCTCTAGATTATCTCCAGATTTTGCTAAAAACTGATAAAAACATATCAAACAAAGTTGAGCATAATGCGAACTTATTATAACGTGCTCATGTTATGATGAGAATAACTGGCAATACACATGCCAATTGCATTTTCTTGAAAGTTTCTAAAGCCTTTTCAACAAATCCATATTTTGCTTATCTTGCAATCATTGCATTCCATTATAGAACATCTCTTTAAGGTATTACATCATACAATTGACATGCCTTGTGTATGCTTCCACACTTTACATACATGTCTACAAGGGCAGCTACACTTCCTATCGTCTCTCTCACTCTATTCCTCTCCCCTCTCTATGTCCTACCCTTTCTCTGAGTCTCGACTTCCCTCCCCTCCCTACTTCCCACCTTCTCTCTCACTCTCTTCTTCCCTCCCCTATCTACATTCTACCCTCTCTCTCACTCTCTACTTCCCTCCCCTATCTACCTCCTACCCTCTTTCTGAGTCTTTGCTTCCCTCGCCTCTCTACCTCCTACCTTCTCTCTCACTCTCTTCTCCTCCCTCCCTCTCTACCTCTTACCCTCTCACTTTCTACTTCCCTCCCCTATCTACCTCCTACCCTCTCTCTCTTCTTCCTTCCCTTGGCTACCTCCTACAGTCCTCTCCCACTCTCTACTTCCCTCCTGTCTCTACCTCTTAGCCTCTCTCTCACTCTCTACTTCCCTCCCCTCTCTACCTCTCCTCCTCATTCTTCCCATCCAATGAAATTTCATAAATTATCTTGTTTCCATTTCATCATCCCAATTTATATCCTCATCCATCTTTACATATCCTGTTTTTCTTGTTTCCATGTTCTTTGTCGACAAGGGAGAGCAAGAGGGAGGAAAAGGGAGAGAGGATTGAGATGGAGGGGAGAGAAAAGGGAGAGAGAGAGACAGATAGAGAGTCCTAGTTTTCTTGTTTTGGAGAGAGAGAGAGGGTGGGTCGGGTTTATGAGTTTAGGGTTGCTTAAGTTTAGGGTTTAGCGGAATTATTTATGGTTTAGGGGTTTAGGGCTGCTCAGGTTTATGGTTTATGGTTTAAGGGTTAGGATTTAGGGGCATTATTTAGGGTTTAGGGGTTTTGGGAGAGAGAGAGAGAGAGGTTTAGATTTGCTCAAGTTTAGGGTCATTATTTAGGGTTTATGAGATTAGGGTTGCTTAGATCTTTAGGGGCATTATTTATGGTTTATGAGTTTAGGGTTGCTCAATTTTAGGGTTTCTCAATTTTAGGGTTTAGGGTTTAGGGGTTAGGGTTTAGGGGTTAGGGATTTAGGGTTGCTTGGGTTTAGGGTTTAGGGGTTAGGGTTTAGATAGAGAGTGTGAGGGGATTGATAGATATTGGGAGAGATAGGGAGATAGAGGTTTAGAGTTGCTTCTAGGGTTTATGGTTTAGAGGTTTGGGGTTTAGGGTTGCTCAGTTTTAGGGTTTAGGGGTTAGGGGTTAGGGTTTAGGAGCATTATTTAGGGTAACTTAAGGTTTATGTTTTAGGGGTTAGGGGTCAAGGTTTAGAGGTTTAGGTTAGGGTTTAGAGAGAGAGGACCGATAGGGAGATATAGAGGAGATTGAGGGGAGACATAGGGAGATAGAGGGTGAGGGACATGGACAGAGACATAGGTAGAGAGATTGAGAGGTAGAGGGATGATAGAGACAAGGAGATAGGGTTTAGGGTTGATCAGATTTAGGGTTGATCGGGTTTAGGGTTTAGGGGTTAGGAGTTTAGAGAGGGAGAGATATGGAGATAGAGGGTGAGGGACACAGACAGAGACATAGCCAGAGAGATTGAGAGGTAGAGAGATGATAGAGACAAGGAGATAGGGGTTTAGGGTTGATTGGGTTTAGAGTTTAGGGGTTAGGAGTTTACAGAGGGAGAGATAGGGAGATAGAGGGTGATGGACATGGCCAAAGACATAGGCAGAGAGATTGAGAGGTAGAGGGATGATAGCGACAAGGAGATAAGGGTTTAAGCTTGATCAGGTTTAGGGTTGATCAGGTTTAGGGTTTATGGTTGGTATATATGATGTATAGAATGGTGTAAATGACTAACATATTGGCACTTATGATGTTATGATGGCTTCAGTGGTTGGCAGAGGGTAGAATGATGCCTATGACTGGCTAGGTGTAGAATAATGTTTGTGATTGATAGGTAGGTGCTACTAAGGAGCATATTGGCACATACGATATAAAAAATGGTGCAAATGACTAATAGATAGGCACTATGATCTTTTAATGGCTCCTGGTGAGGTATTTGTTTGATTTTGATTATTTTTAGGATCATTTGAGATGGAGCTTAGATTGATTTGGGATGGAGTTGGGATGAAATGGATTGGTTTTAGTGATGATGAGAGGTGAAAAGGACTAGATTAGGAACAATTTGGGAATGATTATAATGGTTTTAGGGATGGTTTGAAGTGGTTTAGTGCTGATTAGGGAATGATTAGAATGATTTAGGAATAGTTTAGGGATGGTATTTGAGATGAAATCTAGGTTGATTTGAAAATGATTAGGGATTCAAAGTTAAATTGATTTGGATGTGATTTGGGATGGTGTGAAGTGGTTTAGGGCTGATTAGAAGTGGTTTAGGGATGATTAGAGATGAAATTGAATGGATTAGGGATGATTTGGGATTGATTAGGAATGAATTTGGTTGGAATAACAGCTTAATGTTTTCATGTTTTCACGTTATAGAGATTGAGAGAGATAGGGAGATAGAGGTTTAGGGTTGCTTCTAGGTTTTATGGTTTAGGGTTACTCATTTTTAGGGTTTAGGGGTTAGGGGTTAGGGTTTAGGGGCATTATTTATGGTTTAGAGTTTATGGTTTAGGGGTTAAGGTTTAGAGGTTTAGGTTTATGGTTTAGGTAGAGAGGTGAATATGGAGATACAAAGGAGACCAAGCCTGGGAGAGATATCTCTATCTCCTCTATCCCTCTCTCTAACTAAACCTACCTCTCTATCTCTCTATCTCCCTGTCTCTCTATCTTGCTAGATCTCTTTCGATCCCCTCTCTCTAGCTCTACCTTTCTATCTCTCCCTCCCTCACTATTTGAGATTTACATGAGTTTAGGGTTTCTCAAGTAAATAGGATTTAGGGTTTAGGGGAATTATTTAGGCTTTAGGGGTTTAGGGATGCTTGAGTTTAGGGTTTAGGGTTTAGGGGTTAGGGGTTTAGGGTTGCTTGAGTTTAGGGGTTAGGGTTTAGGGTTTAGAGAGAGATAGAGCGAGGGGACCAATAGAGATTGGGAGAGATAGGGAGATAGAGGTTTAGGGTTGCTTCTAGGTTTTATGGTTTAGGGGTTTATCCCATTGCTCATTTTTAGGGTTTAGGGTTTAGGGGTTAGGGTGTAGGGGCATTATTTATGGTTTAGGGGTTAGGGGTTAAGATTTAGAGGTTTAGGTTTATGGTTTAGGTAGAGAGGTGAATAGGGAGATACAGAGGAGACCGAGCTTGGGAGAGATATCTCTGTCTCCTCTATCCCTCTCTCTAACTATACCTACCTCTCTATATCTCTCTCTCCCTATCTCTCTATCTAGCTAGATCACTTTTGATGCCCTCTCTCTATCTCTACCTTTCTATCTCTCCCTCCCTCACTATTTGAGGTTTACATGAGTTTAGGGTTGCTCAAGTAAATAGGGTTTAGGGTTTTGGGTAAGGGTTTAGGGGAATTATTTAGGCTTTAGGGGTTTAGGGATGCTTGAGTTTAGGGTTTAGGGTCTAGGGGTTAGGGTTTAGGGTTTACCTGTTAGGGGTTTAGGGTTGCTTGAGTTTAGAATTTAGGGTTTATGGGTTTAGGGTTGCTCAATTTTAGGGTTTAGGGGCTAGGGGTTAGGGTTTAGGGACATTATTTAGGGTTTAGGGTTTAGAGGTTTAAGTTTATGGTTTAGGTAGAGGGGAGAATAGGGATCCCTATCTCTCAATCTATCCCTCGCTACCTCTCTCTCCTCCCATCCCTCTACCTCTTGAAATCTCTCTCCATATGTCTCTAGACATCTCTTGATCTCTTTCCCTATCGAGCTATCTATCCTCATAACCCCATCTCTTAATATACCCCTCTCTACCTCTCTCTCTCTATATTTCCCTATCTATCTCTCCCTTGCTATATCTATCTCCCTATATCTCCCCTCTCTCTATATATGTATCTCTATCTTTCTCCCTTTATAGACCCCTTTCTCTATCTCAATCCCCATCTCTCCCTCTCCCCGTCTCTATCTCACCTATCCTCTCTATCTCCATGTCCCTCTCTATCTCTTCATGTCTCCTGATCGCTCTCTATATATAAGATAGAGAAATGAAGAGAGAGAGACTCTCCCATGTAGATACAAGGATACCTTTATGTTATCATGCTTCCCAGAACGCGATCGCATTTTGGGAAGCATGGAAAATGGTAAAAAAGCATGTGGGCGCTTGGCGCACAAAATGACTGGGATGCTTGGCACATGAAACGAGACCTTCCCTACCTTTTACCCATGCACCCCGATGTATTGGCACAGTCTGTTTGGCCCCACGATGAGCAGAACACAAAATATGGCACCTGACAACCTTTCCATTGCATGAAACTAAAGCATTTTGCAAGAATGAGTTTGATTCTAGCACAGTCAAATGGACTGGAGTTGACCAAAATGGAGAGAGGTTACTGTAGACAGACCCCACATGCACCTGTAGGTCTAAAAGGAACATTCCCAGCTGCCACAAATTCTGAGAATAGCTCCGTCAAAGTTTGGCAATTTTTTTCGTCTTAGGGATCTTAAGGGACTTTACCGGTAGCCTACTGCCTTAAATGACTAGGGCATTTGGCACATGAAATGAGACCCCCCTTAGCATTTACCTGCCCACCTCGATGTGTTGGTGAATTCCATTCAGCCCCATGAGCTATGGAATGCAAAATGTCACTCCTAGCACCTTTTCACTACATGAAACTGAAGCATTTTGCAAGAATGCGTTTGATTCCAACACGGTCAAATATACTAGAGTTGAATGAAACCAAGAGAGGTTATTGTGGATGGACCCCATGTGCACCTGTAAGTCCAAACAGAACGTTCCTACCTACCATGAATTCTAAGAACTCCTCCATCAAAGTTTGGCATTTTTTTTGTCTTAGGGATCTTAAGGGACTTTACCAATAGCCTGCTGCCCCGAATGACTGTGATGCTTGGCACATGAAATGAGACCTCCCCTGGCATTTAACCACCCACACCGATGCGTTGGTGAAGTCCGTTCGGCCCCACGAGCTATGGAATGCAAAATGTCAGTCCTAGCACCTTTCCACTACATGAAACTGAAGCATTTTGCAAGAATGCATTTGATTTCGGCACGGTCAAATGGACTAGAGTTGAATGAAATTGAGAGAGGTTATTGTGGATGGATCCCACATGCACCTGCAGGTCTAAATAGAATGTTCCTAGCTACCACAAATTCTGAGAAAAGCTCTGTCAAAGTTTGGTAGTTTTTCTATCTTAGGGATCTTAAGTGCTACACCCATTTTATCCTTCCTCATGCACGTGTAAAACCAAATTTCACAACCTTTGCCAACATCCTCCCTATCTGTACACCAATATAGAATGTTTGGAATAACTTATCGACATCCATCAAAGCATAAAGGATATAGGAAATTTGTCGCATGTTGTAATTGCAACTGCCCTTTGGTGTAGGGGCACCTAGCCTATTTCATGAACATGATCAAATGATGAATTTTGATGTGTTGAGTCATTTTGGCATTGTAATGAGGTCATACTAGACCACTCCTTATATAATAAGGGTCATTGGAGTTTAGAAGGTCATAGGCTGCAAAAGTTGTCAAGTTGCAAGAAAAGCTGTCAAGCAACTTTTCTTGCAACCAAATGGCTAATAGTTGTCATAGTTGTTTAAATTAGTGTTTGTGCATCCATTTTGATGTAATAAGGCCTTGCATGAGTGACCAAGGTTGTTTTCAATTAAATTAAAGATGCCCTAGGCAGGCAGCCTGTGTGTTTTCGGTCTATTTGACATTGCAGTGATGAGGGTTTTGAAAAATGGTTAAAGAAGGGTCTTGAATAATTATGCTAATGAGTGATTTAGTTTGTATAGGACCTAACTCAACCTCTGGAGTGCAATTTTAGTTTAGGGGTCAAGAATAGTAGTTAATGCTTTGTAAAAGTAGGCTAATTAGGCCTCATATACAAATTACCAGTCCATTTTTGAAGGGAATGTTCCAAAACAACACATGGTGCATTTGAGATATGTTGTAAAAAATCCAAATGGGTATCCTAATCTGTCCTCCTTTGTGTCAGAGGTCATGGATCAGTAAGTTATGTTCCAAAAATTAGTTTTTTGGAGGGCTACTAGCTTGTAAGGGTAGTTTATGAGGAAGAATAACCTATATGCAAAGTTTATGTTGTTGGTGACCATGAATGGTCTTTTTATGTCACATTCATCATTTCAAGGGTGTTTCATGAGTTGGTTTGCAGAGATTGAGGTTTTGAACCAAGTGTTGGGTTTGTAGTCTTGATTGAGTTCATGTCTAGTTGAAAAAGGGTTTGGGGTCTTAGCCCATTGTTGTGAAATATGTTTCCATGGTGTTGATTCGTCCTCCTTACCTACTGCATCACCCTTGTAGACATGTATGCAAGTTGTGGAAGCATAGACAAGGCACGTGAATTGTTTGGCATGATGCCCCAAAGAAATGTCACCTCATTGAATGCAATGATTGCAAGATATGAACAAAATGGATTTTTTGATAAGGCATTAGAAACTTTCAAGCAAATGCAATTGGTAGGTGTAAAGCAAAATTCCAAAACCTTAGCTAGTATCCTCCTTGCCTATGCCAAAATGGACATCCATCAAAAGGATAAAACATATGGGAATTTTGTTAGATGTTGTAGTTGCAACTGCCCTCAGAGACATGTATGCAAAGTGTGGAAGCATAGACAAGGCACGTGAACTATTTAGTATGATGCCTCAAAGAAATGTCACCTCATGGAATACAATGATTACAAGATATGAACAAAATGGATTTACTGATAAGCCTTTAGAAGTTCCAAGAAAATGCAATTGGCAAGTGTATAGCCAAATTCCAAAACCTTAGAAATGGTATGTTTGGAGCACGGTATAGACATCCATCAAAGCATAAAGGATATAGGAATTTTGTCAAATGTCGTAGTTGTAAGTACCCTGTAAGAGATGTATGCAACTTGTGTGGAGGCATATATAATGAACATGAACTATTTGACACGATGCCTCGAAGAAATGTTGTCTCATGGAATGCAATGATTGCAAGATATGCACAAAATGGATTTTTCATAAGGCTTTAAAACTCTCAGGCAAATGTACAAAAAAAAATTTCAACCATTTACACAAATTTTGGCACATCTAAAACCAAATTGCACAACCTTAACCAACTTCCTCCTTGCCTATGCTATAATGGGATCTAGAGAACATGGTGTGGACAACCATCAAAGCATAAATGATATAGGAATTTTGTCACATGTATGGAAAGTATGGAAGCATAGACAAGGCATGTGAACTATTTGAAATGATGCCTCAAAGAAATGTATAGTCCCATAGAATTAAATGATTGCAAGATATGCACAAAATAGATTATTTGAAAATGATTTATAAACTTTCAAGCAAATGCAATTGGCACTTGTAAAACCAAATTCCTGTAACAATAACTGATTATCATATTAAATATTTAATATAAACTGTCATATACATAATGTCATGAACATAACATCTAGTTTATATAAAAACCCATATAGGCGTGTCCAAACAAAGCCATACATGCAAATATACAAAAATATACATCGGATTAACATACAAAAGTATGTATACAAAGCCATCTAGGCATACAAAAAAGTTCCCAAAAACTAGTTTCCTATGGACTTTTAGGAAATAATCGGTGGCCCTTCTTTGACTATGAAGATGGAGAGCCAGTCAGTGACACATCCTCTCTCTGCCGTCGAGTAGACCTCTTCGAATAAAGTTCATCCAACTGCACCTATTAATACAAACAAACAATATGCACATTAGTATAGAAAATGTATGAAATATATAACATCACATATGTAATTGATCACTTACCACCAACTGATGATCACTCTCCATCATCTTGTCTCTCTCTTCGTCTGTAGTTGGATGGATTGGAGTTGTGACCTCCTGTGAGAAGCATCAAGAAGCAAAATTGACTAAACATAAATATAATTTTTGTACATCAAATGATATGAGATAAAAAAAGAAATACAAAATTATGATATTTTCATGTTATTGGCTCATACCTCAGTCAAAGGATTTACAGACATCATGGTTGTATCAATGCCTATCTACGTTGACTCACACAGATGAGGAGGAGTCTCCACTGTATTCAGCATCTAAAAATCAAGTTCAAGATTATTCAAACAAAATAAATACATAACATTATTTTAAAAATGCATAATGATTAGAAATGGTTAAATTTACCTCCGTAAAAGTGGTGGTTTGGCATCTAGGGGACCAAGGAAACCATGGAGGTGCTGGTGATTGTTGAAATCATCAAATTGTCACAAAATAATATTACCATTGACATATCTACAATAATTACGATTATGTGATAAATTACATACATGTTGACTTGAGCTCCTATCATAACCCACCAATGGATAGCTAACGGAGGCAGGATGAAGACTCTGACCCTGGAATTTCA
This sequence comes from Cunninghamia lanceolata, assembly GCA_027924645.1. Taxonomy (NCBI): domain Eukaryota; kingdom Viridiplantae; phylum Streptophyta; class Pinopsida; order Cupressales; family Cupressaceae; genus Cunninghamia; species Cunninghamia lanceolata. The sequence goes on from BSBN01001136.1 coordinate 1,889,271, forward strand.
TTGCGCAAACAATTACATATGTTATTTTTGACTTATAATATAGATAATCATATAAAATTAATTACAAATTTCAAATAACATTATACTAAATCAAGATGAAACTTGTAACAAATTACTTGAGAGTCAATACCAAATGTATGCTGTAAGAGATTGTCACTGAGAACAAGATCATCCAATATGTCTTGCCCCTATGTCACAGAGTCCTGTCATGCCTCCTGCGTCCCATAATCACATAGGTTCCCACATGTACTACACAAATGTGGGGACACATGACTCCTACTACTCTCACCCTCATCGGCCTGGCTAAAATCATTGGCATGCTGTGATAGAGTTTGGGTGAGAGTAGTCAATGAATGTAAAGTCTCCAGCTTAGCACTCTCCTTCAAAGCCAAAGGGAGTGACCTATGTTCTGGCCTCGCTCAGGGTATAGGCACATGGTCTTCATCTCGCTGAGCCCTGGGTCTATCTTGGGCAGAGCCACCACCTCTACCCTGGAACTCATGAATGTCAAAATAATTTGGAATCTTATTGAGGATGAACTGGCAATAGAGTTTCCTCAAGAAATATTGTGGTACCTCATCATTGTTTTATGGCCACTCATCAAAGACCATGTACCATCTATACCAAAAGTTTCGGGATATGTCTTCATTCCTACACTATTGTATAGGAAACCGTTTGCAACTTTCTTCTAATCTTTGGCTAGTTTTGGGATTAATAAATTCTGTGCATAATTGAGATTTTGTAATTTTTTCCTTCTTGACTTGTTCATATGATAACTTGTCAGCATAATATTGCTGACTCCTCTCCCTATAGTCTTGGAATTCAGTGATTTGTTTTGTCACCAAATCCATGTGGGAAACAATCTCCTGTAGTGATTTTGCAAGTGCCCTCCTACGTTCAGTGGTTCCACTTGGATTGTTTAGGGTTTGAATAATAGTTTCAAGATATTTTTCGTTTTCTTCTATTATCCCTAGGTAATGTTCTTGATCATCCCTTACATGAAAAGGAGGTGAAGGTGGGTTTGGAGGGTTGTTTTCACCCTCTTCAACTGGATTTAGATTTTCTTCTTCTCCAATAACTGTAAATGCAATATAAAAACAAATCAAACATTGCAAAACTAAAAAAATATTCTCAAACTAACAAAATCAGTCAAACCCTACCTTCTTCCTGGCGGTGCCCACCTGGGTTTGGGTTTTGAGTATTTGCATCTGCAGGCCTTTTCAGAGAAACCCAAGAATTTCGAAGTCCTTCGGCCTGTGTAATTGTATGTATCGTTCTTTGTATATGGCTGTTGTATAAATGTACAAGTGCAGATGTACATTGGCGGACCCAAAGAAAGAGTAAATCGGCTTCAGAATGGAGAAAAAATAGTTGTATGCATATCAGGTTGTATATGGCATATTATGGGTTTGATTCCGCACTTGTATCGAAAAGTTTGTATGTATATTTTTTTGTATATTCAATATACAATGGGTAAGATACAATGCTGAACATCAAAAGATATTCAAATCAGGTTGAAAATGGTGGTCGGGCCCACAGGTGTACAAGGGGGATTGTATGTATGTTCGATATACAATATTAATGTACAATGCAGGATATACAATCCCGGATTCCAAATTTTATTAAATCAGGCTTGGCGGGAATACATACAATTGCAAAGTTGAAAAGTCAAAGCAATTTCCTTTGTATCTTGCATTGTATGTTGTTTCATACATACAAACTACATATACAAATAGGCATGTGCAAAGGGCAGACGCGGCCAGAAAGTTTGTTGCATTTGTGAAAAAGGTGAAGTCTGCCATTATATATTGGGGTTGTATGTTCCCAATATACAATCAGACATACAACAGGAAGATACAATGAAATATACAAAGCTGGAGTGGTCAAAGTCAACGGTTTTCAGAACCTGGTGGGGCCCACGCAGTTGTATGTCCCATGGGTTATATGTGTGTGCAATATACAATGCAATGTACAAAAGCGCAGATGCAACCCGAATGCGAAAGGAAAGTTTGTTGTGGCGGATAAGTGGTTGGGGTCAGCAGGTTGTATGTTGCACATTGTATGTGCGATATACAATGTGAGATGCAAAGGAGTTAGATACAAGGCCCAGACCCGATAGCGATTACAATTTGTTTTATAAAGATTTGGGGTCCACACTTGTATGCTTGGTGATTGTATGTGCATACAATCTCATATACAATGATAGGTGCAAATAAAGTTGCAAATGCATAGCGATAGTGATCCAATGGCAGGATACCACGTGTCCAAGGGTAGTTGTATGTATATACAACTGTATATACAAAGATTTAAAGGCGAAAAAGGTAAAACGGGCGAAAAAGGTAAAATGTGTTCATGTTGAAAAAAGTCAAAAAGGAAGAACTGTCTGCATGGCACATTTTCATTGGTTGTGGACTTTTTAGCATGTTTTGAAGCCGTAGATCTCGGTAGAAAGGAGGAAATCGATGACCTATTCCAAACTTTCAAAAAGTGAAGGATTTCCTGTGTGTCCACAATCACATTTTAGGCAGGAAGAATTGCAAAGCACGTAGCTGTTGTATTTCTAGAAGCTGCAGGTAGGTTGGCCATTAATGGCAAAATTTGCAGAGGCATGGTCTTGATTGACAGGTCAACTACCCAATTAAGGGCAAAAATCTTCAGTCGGTGGCTCACATCCCGAACCCACCTACCCTTTCCTCTTCTTCTTATGGTTGCATTGAATATTTTTGGCACCATTCAGATGGTGCATTGTATCTGGCAAAATTTTGAAGTGACCCTGTACTTGATTGCTGAGTACACATTCTGGGTAATCAGAACCGTGTTACTCATTTTTTTGGAAGCAAAAAACTAGGGCAAATTTTTTGGAGAAAATAATGAAAAATAGAGCATTTCTTGGTTGTTCTATCTCTTTTTGTGAGTTTATGAGTTGCATTTGAATGCAGGTTGTACACATGTTCAGTTTCATATTGTGTTTATATGAAAAATGCTTCTTTGCATGTGTTTAGCTATTTGTCTCCATTTGTTGTATGCATCCTTTCTTTTGAATCTGGTTGCTAAGGGTTACTTAGATTCTAAGATATAGACTTCTGTATCACATGCTTAATCTATGACCTCCATTCAAGGAGTGGATTAAACTATTTTAGGTTAAGTATGAAGAAGATTGTATGGCAGCAGGGATGTTTTAAGTAGAGATAGCTAAATACTCATTCTTGGGTGGTGTTTGTAAGGCAAATACCAATCCAGCCCCTTGAAACTTGAATGCTAGTGCAAATCATTCACTTGTATACGTCTAGTTGACTCCTTGCCCTGAGATAGGCACCGGTCTGCCCTTGTGTAGTAGTTATGATCCAAAACCCCCTGTCTTGCATCCAAAACATAAATACAAATCATTTCATAACTTCAAACCTGTTAGTTTGTAGGAGTAGAAATAGGACCCCTGCATACTCTCATCCCTAACCAGTTAGATATGTCCAAGAACTTTGCCAACCTTGTGATTTATCACACAAATCTTGGTCCAAACATGAGAGTATTTTGTCTGTTGTTGTAAAGCTAAATCTTTCTATTGGGTGAGTCAAAGTTAAATCTTTAGCTATAGGGATACCCCCCTTGGCGTGGTAGAACCAGAAGTGAAGGGGAGGTAGTTCACGCAACCTCCTATATTTGTTGGCCGAATCTGCCTGTGCATTGGAACTGGCAAAACCTTTGCCTATTCAGAGAGAAAGACCCAACAAAGTGGTGACTCTACTGGGGAGTCAAGCAATTTGAAGATTTAGAAGACCCAAGTGAAGTTGTTGCAGCAATACCAAAGAACGACCATGTGGTGCTCTGCTGGCATGATGAATCCAGAAAACAAAGGTACCTTGTTGATATTCCATCCTCTCTGTGAGAGGTGACGACTCTGTTGATTGAACTTATCAAAGCTGCAACATATTTCCAGGTATTCATATTTTGATTCAAAAATAATATGTCTAGAGCAGCAGTCTTGGTTGTGCTCTCCGAGAAGGCTGTTTTTTATTGAAAAATATAAAGCTCTAAATTTCACAGGAATAATTGGAATTCTGAGTCTGCAAACAAACATCTGTAAAATTTTTGTAATGTGATAGAAGATTATGAGGTAGAGGTTGAAGATGTAGTAATGAGACTTTTTGTTCAGTCATTAGAGGATGATGCTCGGGTCTGGTTTTCAGACCTGCCTGTGTGTTCAGTTTCTTCATGGGTAGATTTAGAAGTTGCATTCCTAGAGCAGTTTGGTGAAAGATTTGATTTGGCCTCATTGATCATACATTTCATGAATATCCAAAAGGAAGATGAGGAACTGATTCCAGCCTTTAATCTTAGATTTATTAAGTTGCTCAAGCAGATTCCTAAATATATGAAACCCAATGATGCATTGTGCTTGGTAATTTATTTGGCTACATTTGATGAAGAAATGAGTTATTTATTGAGAGATAAAGAACCAGCTACTCTTCACCAGGCCTATAAATTTGCTATGGCTATTGAAAATAATCAGAAATATGTAATGCCAATAGGTTTCATTACTGCAAGCCTTCAAAATAGTTTTCAAAGTGAATATATTTCAGCTTCCCTAGTGTGTTCATTGAGAGATGATTTTGCAATGGGGAATGTATTTCAGAACAATGGGTGCAATCATGATGTGATGCATAAACATGAAGAAGATGTAGAAAATGTGGGCACATCTTGTAACGGTGAAGACAAAGATTGTTATCAACCTCTAGAAGAGAAGCCTACAGATGCAAAATGCATTTCAGATGATGAAATGAAAGATATACATGAAGTTGTGTCCTGCAGCAATAGGCATATCCTAGTTATTCATGATTATTTGTACAAGGCGGATATGCAGAGCTTCACTCTGAATATAGAAGATGCTGATTCAAGGGATGACAGTGAATATGTTAGTGATTGTCAACATTCAGATGCATTTGTGAGCTTTTCAGATGATGAAATATATATGGATGTTGAATATGAGTGCTTCCTTGAAAATTGTGACCACCTCTACGATGCAGAGGTTGAAAATTTTTCTTTTGATCATCAGGGCATTGGTGAAGAGGAAAAATAGGGTCACTATTCAGATGTGAATGGATGAGTTGCAGATGTTCATGCTGATATAGAGAGCGATAGTGTTGGTTGCAGGGGTGACTATGAAGCTTTTAGCGTAGGGTTGCACTCTGAGCTATTTATGCCTTCTCTTGAGACATTCCAGGTGGACCTTAATGATAAAATTACTGAGCACAATGATGATGGATATCTTAATGTTTATAAAAATGAATATGATTATGAGATGTTTCTTTTTCCTGAATATGGCATGTTTGATACAAAGGAGCTCTTATTTTATAAAGGGCAAAATTTAGATATAGATTCATTTCTTTTGTATGAGATTTTTATCTTTTCTGATCTGGAGGCATCAGGTGATGAAAATGATCTATAGTCAGGCATACCAGAAATAGATCAAGGGTACTGTAGATTTGTTGAGGAAGTAAGAGCTGAAATTGGCGGCAACACACTTAACAGTGAGATTGAATATTTCCATGGGTACTGTAGGCAGTTAAATGTTTTGAGGCTTCATTTGAAGAAATTAGAAAATCGAGTGTTTGATAAAGGGAAATTCTGGTTCTTCCTTTTTGGTGGCCCTGGGCCACCAAGTATATTTCAAAAATGTAATTTGTGATGCAGGTTTGTGTGGTGCTCGACTCTGTGCCCAATGGATAAGGCGTGGTCTGCATCCCAGAGTTCTAGAGTTCTCGCCATGCCTACAAGAGGCATGCGTCCCCAGACAGAGCCAATGGTGGTGCTCACCTGGGTTTGGGTTTTGAGCATTTGCATCTACAGTCCTTTTCAGAGAAACCCAAGAATTTCTAAGTCATTCGGCCTATGTAATTGTATGTATCGTTCTTTGTATATGGTTGTTGTATCAATGTACAAGTGCAGATGTACATTGGCGGACCTGAAAAAAGAGTTAAATTAGCTTTAGAAAGGAGAAAAAATAGTTGTATGCATCTTTGTATGCATATCGGGTTGTATATGGCATATTCCAGGTTTGATTCCGTGCTTGTATCGAAAAGTTTGTATGTATATTTTGTTGTATATTTGATATACAATGGATAAGATACAATGCCAAATGTTAAAAGATATTCAAATCAGGTTGAAAATGGTGGTTGGGCCCATAGGTGTACAAGGGGGATTGTATGTATGTTCGATATACAATCCCGAATTCCAAATTTTATTAAATTAGGCTTGGCGGGCATACATACAATGGCAAAGTTGAAAAGTCAAAGCAGTTTCCTTTGTATCTTGCGTTGTATGTTGTTTCATACATACAAACCGCATATACAAGTAGGAATGTACAAAGGGCAGACGTGGCCAGAAACTTTGTTGCATTTGTGAAAAAGGTGAAGTCCGCCATTGTATATTGGGGTTGTATGTTCCCAATATACAATCGGACATACAATAGGAAGATACAAACAAATATACAAAGTGGGAGTGGTCAAAGTTAATGGTTTTCAAAACCTGGTGGGGCCCGCGTAGTTGTATGTTTCGTGGGTTGTATGTGTGTGCTATACAATGCAATGTACAAAAGCACAGATGCAACCCGGACGTGAAAGGAAAGTTTGTTGTGGCGGATAAGTGGCTGGGGTCCGCGGGTTGTATGTTGCACATTGTATGTGCGATATACAATGTGAGATGCAAAGGAGTTAGATACAAGGCCCAGACCCGATAGCGATTGCAATTTGTTTTATAAAGATTTGGGGTCTGCCCTTGTATGCTTGGCGATTGTATGTGCATACAATATTATATACAACCACAAGTGCAAATAAAGTTGCAAATGCACAGTGATAGTGATCCAATGATAGGCTGCCACATGTCCAAGGGTAGTTGTATGTATATACAACTGCATATAAAAAGATTTGAAGGCGAAAAAGGCAAAAAGGGCGAAAAAGGTAAAATGTGTTCATGCTGCGAAAAGTCAAAAAGGAAGAACCGTCTGTGTGGCATGTTTTCGTTGGTTGTGGACTTTTCAACATGATTTGAAGCTGTAGATCTCAGTGGGAAGGAGGAAATCGATGGCCTATTTCAAACTTTTAGAAAGCGAAGGATTTCTTATGTGTCCGCAGTCGTATTTCAGGCAGGAAGAATTGCAAAGCATGCAGCCCTTGTATTTCCAGAAGCTGCGGGTAGGTTGGCCATTAATGGCAAAATTTGCAAAGGCATGGTCTTGATTGACAGGTCAACTACCTGATTAAGGGCGAAAATCTTTAGTCGGCGGCTCACATCCTGAACCCACCTGCCCTTTCCTCTTCTTCTTATGGCTACATTGAATATTTTCGGTGCCATTCAGATGGTGCGTTGTATCTAGCAAAATTTTGAACTGACTTTGTACTTGATTGCTGAGTACACATTCTGGGTATATCAGAACCGTGTTACTCATTTTTCTGGAAGGGGAAAACTAGGGCAAATTTTTCAGAGAAAATAACGAAAAACAAAGCATTTCTTGGCTGTGCTATCTCTTTTTGTGAGTTTATGAGTTGCATTTGAATGCAGGTTGTACACATGTTCAGTTTCATGTTGTGTTTATATGAAAAATACTTCTTTGCATGTGTTTAGCTGTTTGTCTCCATTTGTTGTATGCATTCCTTCTTTTGAATCTGGTTGCTAAGGGTTACTTAGATTCTAGAATATAGATTTCTGTATCACATGCTTAATCTGTGACCTCCATTCAAGGAGTGGATTAAACTGTTTTAGGTTAAGTATGAAGAAGATTGTATGGCAGCAGGGATGTTTGTAAGTAGAGATAGCTAAATACTCATTCTTGGGTGGTGTTTGTAAGGCAGATACCAATCCAGCCCCTTGAAACTTAAATATTAGTGCAAATCATTCACTTGTATACATCTAGTTGACTCCTTGCCTTAAGATAGGCACTGGTCTGCCCTTGTGTAGTAGTTATAATCCAAAACCCCATGTCTTGCATCCAAAACATAAATACAAATTATTTCATAACTTCAAACCTGTTAGTTTGTAGGAGTAGAAATAGGACCCCTGCATACTCTCATCCATAACCAGTTAGATATGTCCAAGAACACTGCCAACCTTGTGATTTATCACACAAATCTTGGTCCAAACATGAGAGTATTCTGCCTATTGTTGTAAAGCTAAATCTTTCTATTGGGAGAGTCAAAGTTAAATCTTTAGCTATAGGGATACCCCCTTGGTGCGGTAGAACCAGAAGTGAAGGGGAGGTAGCTCATGCAACCTCCTATATTTGTTGGCCGAATCTGCCTATGCATTGGAACTGACAAACCCTCTGCTGATTCAGAGAGAAACACCCAACACTTCCTTTGCTGGAGCCTCCAAATTTGCACGACGATGTCTTTGGCAGCAAAGTGGCATTGTGAATTTGTTGTTTTCTCTATCAAACTTGATTCAACAAGCTTTTCTTCAACGTGTTCACGTTTCTCCTTTTCTTCTTTGCTACTGTCAAAGGAATGCTCGTGGTCGAATGAGAAAAATAATTTTTTTTTTTTTTTGCTTTTATTAAAAGAAAAATGCATGCGCATTATAACACACTCACATTTTTCTTTATTTTTGGAGATGGTGACGACTTTTTGGTCCCCCATCTCCTTGCATTTACGCAATTATGGGTCCTTGTTGTCTCTAAGACAAATGGTGTAGAAAATTTTGCAGTGTGAAAATCAAAACATACTCAAAGGTTCTTAACAACTCTAATAGTTGTACCAGGGGCCATGTTTAACAAACCAAATGCAATTGCTAACTTTTCATTATGGTGGCAGATAAATGATTATTTTTTCTTCTATTCCATAGCATTAAGTAAAAGTCTTGAATCTAGAAATACCCTGCTGCCTTCATTTGCCTAATTCCTTTGAGTCTTTGAATTATTCACAAGACACTTGCATCTAGGTTTGAAGCCCAAAAAGGAGTTTCTGACTACAATTCCGGTTTGGATCTATTTACATGCTCTCCCACAAGAGTTCTGGTCAAGGTATGTCTTTTATTCTAATGCTAACCAATTCGAAAGGCAATATATAATTTGAAACCCTACCACAAAAACAATTTTACAAATTATGCTATATTGACTATGGAACTAGACCTGACAAAACCATTTCTAAAAAGCATCATGTTGTAAACGGGAGAGATTTGCTATAACCATCCACTAGACTATGAAAGCATTCCTTTTTGGTGTCAAGAATGCTACAAATATGGATACTTGATTAAATGGTGTCCTCTTGCTCCAAAGAATCCTATAGTTTAAAAGGATAATGGGGAAATCCACAAGGACATTGATGCTTTCATCAAACCCAAGAGAAAATATGTGGTCAAGAATAGGGGTAAAGAAGATTGCAATTACTAGTTAATAATGGGAATACGATTTATAATGGATCATTAGGTTTATGGCCAAGGGTATCTAAAAAACCAATCTCTTGATACTTACTTAATTGCAAAGGATTCTCTACAAACCCATAACAAGCTCCATAAACAACTAAATCCTAATAATTGAAGTATAGTGACATACCTTCCATGCTTGAGAAGCCTTCCAAGAATTCCCAGAAACACCAAGAATCACAACTACAACTAACTGGAACAAAAATATTGTGCTAGTCAACTTATCAATCATTGCATCTACAAATGTAAGCTTAGATTGTGGTAGACCTCTGCTCATGCCCAATTTTGTGTCATTACCTGCCAAGGGAAACTTGTCAAATTAGTTCATTTCAACAATCCACTGCTAACCAAAAGAATGCTTCAGTCACTCATGCTGCAGTCATACATAGTCTATTTCTTTGATTATGTAAATAATGATCCATTGTGATTCGTGAAGACACAAAGTACACACCTTCAAAAACTTATCATAGGTATATAGACAAAAATTAGATATTATATGTACAAACTAACTAGAAATAGTTTGTTACCATGCATATGCCATCCAGCTGAGAAACCATTGCCCTAAAGATGTCAAAAGCTAAACAATGGAGCAACTGAAACGTTAATCATGAAACAATTCACAAGCCATCCTGTTTCAACTTTTCTCCTTCCAAAGTTCTTCCCTAGCTTTCCAAAATCATCTATTTACTTCTTGTTCCCTATGCTATACCTTGTATATGTTAGAATAAAGTGCTACACTCTCATCAAAGATGTCTTTTGCACTATCAATGTCATCCCTGATAGCAAAGTATGCAGAAAGCACTGTTATTGCTTTTCATCTTCAATAAGCATAAATATAGACTAATTTGAACGAGATTGGATGAATTTTTTTACTCTGTAAGAACTAATTTCCATGGTATTGATATAATATCATATCATTATATTCCATAAAAGTATAATTTCATTCATGTTCATAAAGTTGTGCAAAAAACCCTTAAACCAAGCAATTAAAATTGTGCCTTCCAAATGAAGGAGACATGATAAATATAAACAAAGATATTCATGTGTACTGTTAATAATGCAGCATTTAAGGCTATAATACTAGTTGCTACCACTACAGAATGCATCAGGTCAAACTATAAGTGCCTTGCCTTGCAACCAATATAGGCTACAAGACAACATAATATAATCAAACCCATTAATATTGAATTTGGTATACAACTTTAAATATGCAAGTCAAATCTTCAGATCAGTTTGCTTCAACATGAAGTGATATGCCACTGATCCTGTCATACTTAATAACAAAGAATAAACTTTCTTCAAGGAAGACACCTGAAGGTACAAAAAGGTATTTCAAAAAACTCAAAGCATTAAAAGATTATGTCCAACAAATAATAGTATACCTCTGGGTTTTACCCTTCAGTTTTATGATAACATTAAATCATAACTTACAAAGAGAATAAATATTGGTAATAGTTACCCGGAGACACTAGTGTACCAATACACATATCCTAGTGCCATTTCAAAGCAAGGAATGAGGACATAGTTGTTTTGAAGTTCTTTATTTTCCATACTCGGGCTAGGGTTTCACACTTTTGTTTGAGAGTGCTTGGTTCATTTTGAGGCTGCCTTTAGATCTTGTGTTGTATGAGGTCATGAAGAACAGTAATATGCAAATAATTTTCAATGATAATGTGAATATCAATGATGTTCAAATGTTGATAGAAACCCATACCTTGAATGAACCTTCACTGCCTTGAAGGCAGGAATGCGGTCACTTGATATTGTCATTCAAAAGGTAGAGGACCATGTCATCTTGTTAGGACTGATAATCTAGGAAACAGTGAGGAGTAACCCTAGGGGTTTTATGCTATCAAACATTACATAGTGAGTAGGTCACTGTGGCAATCATGCATGGTGCAGTCCTTTAGTGGAAGGGTTTAAAGCTTGATGAACTCTTTTCAGGGCAACCAAAGGTTCTTTGGAGATGGATCTTGTTCTTTTTTAGATGGCTGTAGTAGAGCATATGAAAAAATAAACTAGATGAGAGGTAATAGGGTGCAGACACAATGCTTATGAGTTGTGACCTCATTTCCATTTTTGTCATCATGGTGTGACCATTAAAGAATACAAAGAAAGGTGCAGGATAATGAAAACAGTGACCTCCTTACAAATAATGGACTATGCAAATGGTGGCAACATGTACTAGGGTTCTTAGACCTTCTAGTTCTCAAGACCAAAGAGCACACATAAAATTCCATGGGTACTGATTATAGAGAACATAAAATCAAATGATAGAGATACCAGTTGGATGAAGATTTTATGTGGAGTATTTGTAGTTTTTATGAAGTATGCATGCAAGATTAACAGTGATAAAAGAACAAAGTAGTTATGAGGTCCGAGTGGCAACTAATGACAAAGCAAGTGCTCAAGAGAATCATTGTGCAAGTAGGTTACAGTGACAGAGATTACAGTGGTAATCACAGATTTAAGTTTCCAAGTTTTGAGGGCATAACTTTTGTTTTCAAGGAGCAGACCATGCACATGAGGTCTATGATGGATAACAGGCCTAAAACAACATTAAGGAGGACACCTTCAAACCTTGTTCAAATATTTGTAACATTTGCATCTAGTATCCCTACTTTAGGAAGATTATGCATACATTAAATTCATGAAGAAGTAGTGAATAGAAAAACATGGTCATAATGATATCTTTGATAGGTACAAGTCTGTGTTTTAGAAGGCAACATGTTAATATGTTGTCACAATGTTGTGAGATTAGTAGGGTTACAATGACAAAGAGATGACAATGGAAATACAAGTTGAAAGTGGTTTTAGTTCTCTATTGAAGCATGGTGAAATGAAACCAAATAATGAAGTACAATGACATGCTTTTTGTTAGAAAACACAGTCACAGTCTTTTGGTAATATGAAATATATAACACATTATGGTCTCATTGGTATGAAGTCATCATATGGATCATTGAGCAGTGCAGAATGATGAAACAATCACTCTAATGGATATAGGTGTGAATACCTTGGGAAAGAGTTTGTCACTGTATTTTCAGTTGCCATGGGGTAAGAGTTGTTGTCTCAACCTTTTTTTTCTCTGTCAAAGAGAGATAGCAACCCTACTTAAGTCTTGACTATCATAGCTCAAGGAAAACATTATATCTTATTTAAAGCTTGTATCTTTTGTAACATACAGTTTGGGGTAGTCTTAGCATCATTTGCACTGTGCTTTTAAGAGGCAGTGAGCTTTTTGGGGTTGCATCGCTAAAAGCTTGAGGAGAAGTGACATAAAGTCAATAAACTTACTATTGCACATTGAGGACAATACAAAGTTATGCATAGTCAAGGCAGTAGATTATGTCAAGGTCTAATTCTTTAATGGATAGTCAACATTGTTTTGCATAAAATAGTAAAGTGTGAGTTTGATGATAGGGTTTGAAGGTAAGAAGACTTTGATGGTATCAAAGAACATGGTGAAGTGAAGATCATTTAAAATCTGAATGGTTATTGTCACTTGGATATCATCAAAGTTCACAATGACATTCACATCTATATTCTCAGACAAAATAACCTCATTAATGCACACAGCCACTACAAAATCACTAACCCTCACAGTGACTTGATTCCCATTCCTTGTCAAAGAGACTAGATCCTCATTTTCATGCACAGTTAGATCGATCTCCATTTTTGATGACTAATGCCTCCTTAATGAACCTAACATAATGGCTTTAATGGCAATGCAACAAGCCAATATCCCTGAAACAAAACCATTGTCTCTTTGTTGCACTCTTGAAACCCTAGATCCAAAAGCATAATGGTTTGAAACATTGTCCAAAGGCTAGATTGCAAGGGTTTTGAATTTGAAAACTTCTATTGCATAATGTTGCCTCCATAATACATAAAATACAGCTCTACAAAGCAGCATTTCAAACTGAAAATGCATATCAAACACAAAAGAAAACCCCAACCTGTGGGAATAAGGGAAAGAGCCTTCAAATGGATGAAGAAGACATTAATATGCAAGAACATGAAGAAAGATCACTCCCTTATTTGCCTTCTGCAAACCCCAGGAAGATGGAAAAACGTAGAAAAGAGGCAAAGTAAACAACCAACCATGCAAATGAAGATTGAAAATGCTCAGAAATGTTGCCATGAAGCTGCCCCATGATCTTAGTTGAATGAAACTTAGATAACTATCCAAAAACACTACAACCTTCCTCTTCAAAGCAACAAACAGTAGAGAAGGCATCCATCTTGGAATGGTAAAAGGAGCAAGTAAGGGTTTTCCTCTCAAAACTCAAACTTTCCTCATGAGCCCATGTTGTTTCAGTCCTTTTGCCAAAAAAAAACAAAGAGAAAACTCCTTGCATACATGGAAACCTGTGCAAGTTTCCCTCCTTTATTGCAAAAATAAAAAATTTAACTTTATCACTTGCTCAACTAATTATTTAGTTGTGTTTTTTACCCGATGATCAAATTAGTCATTAATTAGTCATTTATTTAGTCATTTATAGCTGTGTTGCAAAAAAATAGTAGAATTTATTTATTTTTAGTTGTCGAGACTAAATGTTTTAGTCACGTAATCATTTATTTTCCAAAATTCTGCTAGTATAGGTAGCTTGTCCCTTTGGAAGTTTGAGAATACCATCACTAGTGATTGTGTTCTAGAGATCAACAAAGAATAGTTTATATGGATACAACATTCTCAAACTAGGTTAGTCAATAATTCTCAAACTAGGTACGGTGTAGTATTTTTGATGAAAGATTTGCCTATGAAGACTTTACTAGCACCTTAACTAAACTAAGGTAAACTGGTTCTTTTTGTGACTATTATACTAAAATTGAGAAACTTGCAAACCAAACTAAAGGCTTCACAAGTGACTTCATTAAAAGCTATTTCATAAGTAGCCTAAAGGAATAAATTTGGGCTAAGGTCAAATTAATCAAAACTAAAGATATGATAGCAGCCATGGGGCTGGAAAAACTTGTAGAAGATAAGCTAACAACTTAGCATTGATTCTCCAAGCTCACTCAATTCAAATGCCCTATGTTGAAGGATATTGTCCCAACTCCTAGCCTTTGCCCCACACATATCAAACATCTCATTGAGGCAAAGATGTGAGCTTGTCAACAAAAGGGCTATGTTATAGTTGTGATGACCAATTTATACCCGGTCATCATTGTGTGGAATAGAAGTTATATTTACTTGATGTGAAATTCCCACATAAGACCAAGGAATGGGAAGATGCCAAAGAGGCCTAGGACGAGGAGAATACATGGATGGGGAGTCAACTATATAAAATTTTCCTATGATATATGTGCATGCATTGGCTAGTGTCACCACTCCCTAGATAATGAAGGTCAATGGGTTTTTAAGAAATATTCTCTCACCATTCTCATTTATTTTGGTAGCATTCATAATTTTATTAATCAAAGATTAGAAAAGAAAGTAGATTATTTTATCCACCCCTATTCTAGCTTTAAAGTAATTATTGCTAATGGAGGAACCTTACCTTGTAAGGGAAAGTTCCAAAATTTATTCATGTCTCAATAGGGACTACACTCTCAAATCTAACATGTTTGTTTTACCTCTAGGGGGTGTGAAATTATTTTGGGAGCATAATGGCTTTGTACTCTTGGTCCTATCTTTTGGGACTTTTCTAAACTCTAGATGCAATTCATGGATAATGGTAAAAAAAACACACCTAACAAGGTCTAACCCCTAGTTTAGTTAGTCTCATTAGCTCTCATTGTATAGAAAATTTACTTAAAAAGGAGTCTTGTGGGATTATTGCATAACTTTCTACTATTAAGAGCTCAAGGACTCTTCTACATCAAGCCAATCCAATATTTTATCCTACCATTCTATGGTCTTCATAGAATCAACTAGCTTGCCACCATGTTTCACTAAAGATCATGCCATCTAAATATGACCTGGGAGCACCCCTAAAATATCTACCCCTAAAGGTACCCATTTCTACAAAAGATTGAGATCAAGAAATTAACATAGGAGTTATTGCACTAAGGGTTCATATAGCCAAGCACTAGTCCTTGCTCCTCCTTAGTCCTATTGGTGTGCAAAAGGATGGGTCTTGGTGCCTTTTTGTTGATTTCAAAGAGCTAAACAAACCATTAAGGATAAATTTCCCATCTTGGTTATTGATGAGTTCTTAGATGAACTCCATGGTGCTCACTTCTTCTCTAAACTGGATTTATGGTTAGGCTATAATCACATCCAAATAATATAAGAGGACATTTTAAAAACCACTTTCTACACTCATGATGGTCATTATATAAATTTATTGTCATGCCTTTTGGCCTCACTAATGAATCATCTATATTTTAGAGTTTGATGAATAAGAATTTTTTCCCATTCTTTTACAAAATCAACTTAGGCTTGTTTGATGATATCCTTGTTTATAGTTGACCATGGGAAGATCAGCTATTGCGCCTAGACCAAGCCCTTCAAATTCTTTCTGTTAGCCAATTATGTGCCAAATGCTCCAAATGCTCCTTTGGATAGACATCAATTAAATACCTTAGGCATATTGTTTCCAAAGAGGGAGTTAAGGTGGTTCCATAAAAAAATAAAGCCATGTAGAACTATCCTAAACCCAAAACACCAAAGAGCCTTCATGGATTTCTAGGCCTCATAATATATTACCATATATTTATTATTGACTATGGAAAAAATTTTGGCCCCTCACAAGCATGTTGAAGAAAGATTCATTCCATTGGTCCAAAACTATAGATGAGGCCTTTATATACTCAAGCAAGCTATATGCACTAACCCCATTCTTTCTATGCCTAACTTCTCCAAAATATTTTTCATTGAAAATGATGCCTCAAGATTTGTCTTTGGTGTTGTTCTTATTCAAGAAGGGTGACTTAATTCTATAAGTAAGGCCCTAACTAGAGAAATCTCAGATGTTCTCCCTATGAGAAGGAAACTCTTGACATTCTTCATGTAGTCAAAAAATGGCACCTATACCTTGTTGGTAGACACTTTTGCTTTAAAATTGATAATCATAGTCTCAAGTATTTTTTCAAACAAGAAGTCTCTTCTCTAGAGAAATAGAAGTGGGTCACCAATTTGTTGATCTATAACTACAAGATTACCTAAAAAAAGGCCAAGATACTATTGTGACAAATGCATTATCATGTCAATTTGAAGACCATCTAGCTTTGAGTTTTTTTATCATTTCCCATACCTACTTGGATTAATAACTTACATCAAGAGTGTTAGTCACTTTAAAAACCTCATCTAAGAGGTGTCCGATAACCCCTCATCAAAGCCCAATTATTCATGGGATGGATCTTATTTTTGATATAAAGGTAATCTAGTGTTAGCCTACCAATCAAATTTGCATCCAAATTTTTTTTGAGTTCCATGCCACAACATTTGTGGGCCACTTTAGGTTCCTAAAAACCTATGAATGATTCTGGCACACCCTTTTTTGGTAGGTATAAATTAGGCATCAAGTAGTTTGTGGTAGAATGTAAGATTTGTCAATGTAATAAAGAGTGAAACTATTACCATCCTAGGCTATCTTCAACCACTACCTAGTCCTCTCTGAGTGAGGACTAAAATTTCCATGGACTTCATTGAGGGACTCCCAAACTCTACAATAAAATTAGTCATTCTAGTGGTCATAGATTGCCTCTCCACATATGCCCATTTTTGTGACCTAGCCCTTCCCTATTTATCCTCCATAATTCCCACACCTTCATCAACCAAATAATTCACCTCCATGGCATACTTACTCCCATTGTCAATGATCATGATCCCTTTTCACTAGTCATTTATGGAGAGAACTTTTCTAATGTAATGATACCCAACTTAAAGTGAGTTCTGCATATCACCCACAAATAGACGGCTAAACTAAAATTGTTAATAAGTACTTGGAAACCTATTTACACTACTTTAATTTTGATCAACAACATCACTAGACCAAATGGTTAGTATTGGAAGAAATGGTGGTATAATACCACTTCTCACATGACAATCAAGATGAGACCATATGAAGTGAATGGTCAATTGCCACCCTCTCTTCAAACATATATATCAGGTAGCTCCAAGGTTTAGGCTGTGGATTCCACCCTTTGCGCATGTGACACCATTCCTCATGCCCTCAAGGACAACCTAAACATTGAATAGAACTACATGAAGCAGAAAGCCAATCGACACCCTTTAGAGTGCACTTTCACTATTAGCAACATGGTCTTCCTTTTCTTACAACCATACAAATAATTACCCTTGAAGATATAGGCTCACTAGAAACTCACACCCAAGTTTTATGGACCCCATTAAATTTTGTAGAAAATTGGTTCTATTTCCTACAAATTGGAGCCTCCTCCCTCCTCAAAACCCCATCCAATTTTCCATGTCCCTTATTGAAAAAGGATCTTAGCTAATAGATTCATGCTTAGTCTACATTATTTGAGATAGATATAGAAAGATCTATTCTCTTGAAACTTGAGTCCATCCTAGAAAAATGATCATGCTAAATCTACAACTATAGCATCATTTAGGTCCTTGTCCAATGACATGGTTTACAACTTGAAGATGCCATGTTGGAACCCCCATTCCAACTGTAACAACAATTTCCTCATCTCAATATTTAAGGATAAATCTTCTTAAGTGGGAGGACATGTTAGGACCCATAGTCCTAACTATTTCTTCTTAATTAATCACTTTTGTATTAATCTTTACTGATAAAAGAATCAGATGGATATGCTAAATGTAAGTCACCCCTTTTGCTAAGTAGGTTTATTCCACATTCATGGAAAGTAGTAGTTCTTTTGGGTAGTAGTTGTTTAAATAGAGGGTTAGAGTAGAAGGATGGTTCATCCATGAATTATATTGTATTGAGAATTGCTCTAAGAGGTTTTCCCTTGAAGAGGCCAACAATATATTGTAATGTGAATTTACCATTTCAATGCAATATTACTCTTGTGTTTCTATTTAGAGAAAATATTTTATGTATTTCAGTTGTTTGGATAATATTTTGTAAGAAGTATCATATCAACACATGTATCCATATGTAGTAGCCATAATCTATATTTTAATTCATATCTCCAAAAATCAAAAGAAAAAATAAATGGGTGTCCTCTAGTTATTGGATTCAACATAACGAATAAGGAAATACAAACACAAATGGAAAAATATGCTACCATTCCTTCCAATGTATTATATTCTTAGTTTAATTAACATTAAAGACAACATATGAACTAAAAATCTATAAACATGATAATAAATCAACACACTAAAGAATGTGAAAATGCAAACCTAGGCCTATCGATCACAACTAAATGATATTAGAAAAAAAGAAAACCTTTGACACTTATATTGTATTCAACAATTCTTACCAGTTTAACTTTCCATTTAGTTATTAATGGTCTATATTTAGTTCTAGATTATGTGTTTTATATTGAACTTCAGGGAGACTATATTATTCCAATGGATTGAATTGTGGAAGTTGTATTCTATTTTTGTTGTATAATGCCTTTAAGGACCTTGACACTTAAAAGAATGAAATCTACCTATTGGAAGACTTAAGAAATCTTGAAAAGCTACAATTAAATAAATAGTTGTGGTTGTGTTCCCCATGTTTACAAGAATTGGTCTTTATCAAGAAAATAAAAATATGTTGACATTTTAGTGAAGTTTAGGAAAATACTCATAGGGAGATTTGATGAATTTCTTATTATTGGGCCATTTTTTAGCAAGGAGAACCATAAATTGAACCCCCTTATAATAACAATCCAAGAAGTCATCATAACTCTTTGTTCAAAGGTTCCCTAATTCACAAGTTGCATTAGTTAAGATATTCAAATTCTTGAATCTCATTTTGAAGTCAAATATTAAGTCTAGACTTGAATAGATTATGAATTATCACTTGATTTTATGCATGCATCTAGTTATGTAAAATTTTAAGTTTGAAGTATTTTGTAGGCTAAGAATGTTTCGTAAACTTGCTCACACCATTGAATTTGTATGTTAATCATGTATAATGTACTATAGACTTGAAAACATCATGAAGCATGGTTTATATTACATTGGACTTTCATCATTCAATAGAGTTTTTAAGTCAACTGTCTCCTCATACTTGAGCTAATTCTAAAGTCTATTTAATCATTAATTTTGTGGCTACTATATTTATTATTTTATGTTTGATGAACCCTCGACTCCTTGAACCCAATATATTATCTAATGTACCTCATTATTGTCTTCCATCTAGGTTTTGATTCTTGATAGACCATGATTATTCTCATCCTTGACTTAAACCTATGGTGATTTTGATTGTTGATGCAACTTCACCCAAGAGAACCCTAAGTTGATGGCATTTCTCCCTATACCCTTTTAGAGATTGGCATGCACAATCTAAACATACATAAACTTGATGGATATCTTACATAGGGCATCATTTGATGGAAGCAAGGCCCCTTATATTTTTAACCTAAATTAATTTTGGATTTCATTTATATAAGAACATCTGAGACTTCCCCTATGGGACATGTATCACATGGACATGCGAGACCATGTGGTCAATGATAGTGGATAGGATTTTTAGGTCCATGGTCACATAATTTTATTATGATTTGACAACTTTGACTTCAGACACAATAATTTAACTAGATATAACCTTTACATGCCCCAGGTCTAGATTTCAAGTTCTAGTTAACTGACGGATGTTGAGCCTTAAATGAATCAAAAATAAATAGATTCTAACTTTACAAGAAGCTCTTAAACTTGAAACAATTACCCTACAAACATGATGCCACATATTATTTCTAGGTTATAACAATTTGGGTCTAATGGGACTAGGGACACTTTGGTGTATACAAATAAGGAATCTCCATGTAGATCATATGGTTTGGAGGTTCATGGAAAATAAAATAGATATGAGGTAATTTCATTAAGAGGTTTCACTATGAGATTATGGCTAATAGGTAACCTATGTGTGTTACCATAAGGACTACTTAGTCTAAGCTATAAAGTGATAACTCAAGTAATAAGTATTTGATCAAGCAAGTTAATTGTAAATTAAAACTAAAGCACAAGGGCATACTATAACAAAAGTTCTAATGTTGTTGACAACATAATACCATCAACCATTTTATAGGATGTGTAATGTCAAATCTTGCTATTTTGTCAAATTCTTTAGCTTGTTGCAACATTAGTTATTATCTGTCTTCATGCCATGTTTAGATAGGCCAATAAACTTGAACTAACAGTGGACTCAAACAATTCTTAATGTAGTGACAACAAGCCCACATGGTTAGAACAAAAGGATTAAAATATAAAATGAAAAACTATAATTAAAAAAACCATCCTTTAATTGTAGACACCTAAAATTGACACTTTGTCAATCCCAACCACTTCTTCCATAATTGATTATTTTAATCAATTATTCCTATTTTGACATTTATATTAATTGAATAATATTTAATTATTTAATTAATATTTTTCTGACATCTTCATAATTCCTCATATAATCTAAATCACTATTTTATCTAATTTAACCTTAGGCAAATAAATATTTTTCTAAGACTATAGTTCCTCTTTCCTCCTCAAATTAAATAAATATCCCTATTTATTTAATTTGGAATTTGTCCACTTGTACTTTTCCTAAACATCTTTTACCCTCGTAATCATTTGTACATGGGTTTATTAATCCTAATCAAGGATTACATCCCCCCAAACTTCTAGAGGATACAATTGTCATGATATGTACATGCATGTACATGTACATGACAAGTGGTACTTTAGGGAAGGGCCAAGTCTTCTATTCCCTTTTTCCTCAAATTTAAAATTTGGCTTGTTCTTATGCCTTACAATTTCAAATTTGAATAAAATGAAACCATATCTTTTCATTTATTCCCCATCTACCCATTTGATCTCAACCATCCAATATTTCCAAAGCCAATCCTATACCCTTGATTTTCCTAAAATCATGGAGTCCTCTTTCTCAACCAATCTTCACAAGCCACTTATACATCTCTCCTTGCTTGAGAGCTCTCAAGAATTGTGAGCCCTTGATCTTCAACCTCAATCCTAGGCCTCCATTTTCACCTCCAAAAATCTATAAATTGGAGGTGCCCCTAGCCATTAAAACAACACAATTGAATGAAAGGATATGCTACTAGTTTGAGCACTTATACATAAAGAAAATTAAGCAATTATCTTAGGACATATCAAAGGGAACTCATGTTTGTTATATGGGTGCATTTTGTTTGAATTGAATTTCCTCTTTAGTCTAATCTTGAGTGTTGGTAGTTGATAGTAATTAGGAGGTTTAACTAGTTTAGGTCTCCTTTTCATGATTAATTTATCTTATACACAATAATCTCTAGAAAGAACTTACTTCATTGAAACTATCATTTAAAATAATCTTAATGACTTATTCAAACATTTTAATGTAATAGACTTTATCTTCATATTTACAAAACAACATGGAAATAGTAAATTTAGTTTATAGTTTTTAGTGCCATATAAGGATTAAAATCATAACCAATATTAATAAAGGATACAAGCATGTTAAGTAATATATGTAAACAAATTTTAGTAAGAGAAACTACAAACAAGGGTCCTCGCTCCCCTCTTCATTCATTGTGATTATGGTCAAGGATCAAAAAAGCCTCCCAAGTGCCTTAATCTCTACACATTTAACAAGAATCATGTTTCTATGAATAAGACTATGAATTGTGGATAACTCCATGATATTCTTGTTGATGAAGTCATTGCTCCCTTAGAAGTGGGTTAACAGATGTCTACAAATACCTCATTACTCATCTATTTGGCATCTTTAGAATTGTAAAAAACTTAACACAATGGATTTTAATTTGGTTTGTAGCATAAGTAAGAGTTTTGATGGAATTGTTAAGCTAGTCAAATTATTTATTTCAATGAGATTCCATTATGTTTCCCATTCTCCAAGTATTTTAGAAATTAGAGTGATAATGTTTCACATAAAACATGGATTTAAATTGCTTGATAAGGGGCATGGACTCACAAAAAGGAAAACATAAGGGGTGATGATGGACGGGTGTAAGGATGGAAGGTTTACATGGATAGTGTTCTTGAAGGTGAGATTTGATATAGATTTCACATAGGACTGGTTGATCTTTAATGGTATTTTCCATAGTTTTGGAAGGGAAGGCAATATCAATAATCACTTCTCTCAAGTGACATTTAATTATGGAGTGGTTAGAAAATTTGGGATTAACAAGGATTTTGGAAGAAAAGTTGATGTTTGTGGCTAGTGAGAGCTCTCATAGGGTGCTTTGCCTTTGGTTACATTTTCTAAGTAGAATGGTGACTGCCTCTAACATTGAGTAAGCAAAGGGAAGAATTCAAGGGGAGAAATATAACCAATGAGTAGGAGGGAGAAAATAGAAAGTACGAATAGGGGGAGAAGATTGAAAACTTCATTGCATATTTGGGGAAAGATTTCAAACCCTAATCTATGCTTTTGGGTTCTCCATATTTGGGAGCTGGCCAAGAATATGGATAGAATGCCATGTACGGATACATGGGAGGCAATAATAAAGCTTATGCTACATCCTAGCCAATTATGTGGGAGGAGAAATATTTTTTACTACACAATCTTTGAGTTGTGCTTCAATGTTGTCCATGGTGATGGGAACCTACTTGCTACATGATGACATTCAGGGGTTAGAGAGGCAAGGAGAGGCTTTCTTCAACTATCATTTGGGGGCATTTCCACACCTTGAAAGAAGATATATGTAGGATTCACCATATAGTGGAGGACATCGCCAAGCATCTCCAGGTAAACCTTAGGCCCAAGGCTAGAATAGAAATTCTTCTAGTTGTTGTTGTGATGAGAATACTGAGGATGAATTGAAAGAAATCTTGCCTCATGAGAAGGGAGAAATGCATGAAAAATGTAAATGTACACCTAAGGTTCTGAAGGGGCCTATGTATTTGCCTCTCCAAGATGTTCTTTGTTTTAACAATACTATGAAGACTTTGGTGTAGGGAGGGTTGAGTTAATTTACCCTCCCTTTTGTCATACTTAATGTATGTGTGGAAGATGGAATTAAAACAAGAAACAACAAAGCTCCTATTCCAAATTCTACATAACCTCAAAGATAATCAAACAAAAACAAGAATCAAAGTGCAAATGATAAACACAATGTTACCACAATGATCTCATTGCTTCAATGATGTGTTGTATGGGGATTGCTCAACAATTCAACATAACAATGGTATAATGATGGATTTTATGAAGATAATTCGATAGGGTAAGTTTGTAAATGATCCTCCTATTCATGGATCGAATTAGGATGAATTTATAGATTCTCAAAAACAAGAATCATGGTGGAGGATGGATTAGAAGATTAATGGTTGAAATTGATCAAGAAGAATAGATGAGGAGTTAAAAAATTGAATTTGTCATTTGATTGATTAGTCATGTCATTTGTGTCATTAGTAGGGTTATTTGATTGAATAGTTAACTCTTTTGATCAAAATTGATTGAGTAGTTAACTAAATTGATCAAAATTGATTGCATAGTTAGCTCTTTTTGATTTGAGTGATTAGTAGAGGGAAATGTGGAAGTTAATTTCATGAATTAATAAATAATTAATGAGATAATGGATAATTAGGAATGTAAATAAAATATTAATTTTATTTACTTGTGATGAGAAAATAGATTGATTAAATAAATTGAATTTATTTAATCACTACATGAAAGAAATGTTAGTTTGAATATTTAATTGATATGAATAGAAGAAATAAGATACTTAATAGATTAGGGGAAATGATGTCGAATAATTAGTAGATTAGGGAAATGATGTCGATGAAGTGTATTGACACGGAAATGCGTTCATCAGTTTTAAGTGTCTACACTTATTACTCTATATGGTAATCAATTGGTCGAACTAGAATAGGTTTGAGTTCCATCATTTTAGTTCGTGGGGAATAATGAGAAATAATATATAATCAAGAAATGAAAAATAACATAGTTTTTATAATGGCGCTCTTTGCTGGCATGGTGTTCTATGTTGGGCAATTTTGAATTATTTAGTTTTTGGGTTTTCTTTCACAACTGAAAAGAATTTTTATTATACTTTGTGGTTTCAACCCCTAATCAAAGAAGAATGGTGCTTTTCATGATAGGATTGTGAGTAATAGAATCAAGAGAAATACCTTAATTTTTAGATGGATATTGGGGAACCCATTGATAATCAAAATTCAGATCTATATGCTCTTTTTTTAACCTCTAGATGTCTAACCCAAATATATTAGGAAAAAAAACAAAAAATAAAAAATAAAAAACACACATTTAAACATAATTTCATTAAATAGACACTAAATTTAATTAATTTTAGTAGAAAATTTGCCATGACAAACTATTTTGCTTTCAAACTATTCTTTAATTTCTTCTCTTATGTTGTAAAATATAAATAAAATAATAATTAATTTGTAAACAACACAATAATAAGAACCAATGTAACTATACAAATTTGTAGACAATAATTTTCAATTTCTAAGAGAAATATCAACATTAAATAGTCTAATTTATAAAGTTTTGACATGAAAATGCTTATTACATTCCCATCATTTCTACCGAGAAGATTAAAATTATCTAATCATATTTTATAAGATCCAAAGAAATTCTTAGAATCTAATACCAATTTCTTGGAAAGATCTCATGATTTTCCCTGTATACTAAGCAAGCGTGCAAGGAATAATGTATTGGACTCTACCGACACACTAAACAATTTCTAAGCATTAAAAGACCGAGGCAACATAAGCCTAATCTTATGGAGAATATGTCCTCATATAGTGAGTGTTTTTCTTTTTATATTATTAGAGAATCAATCTTGTGACAAAATGTCATTCAAATCCTTAGATTATAAAAACAATGCTATTAATCCTCATATTGAAAATTATTGCTCGCTTTTATAATTTTTTCCCTTTATTAATTTTAATAATATAATATGGACAACTATTTTTTTATTGAGAGGTTTTTATAGTAATTTCATATTGTTTTTGAAATTTTTAGAATTGGATGTATAGATCTAAGTTAATATTTCTTTCAGTTAAGAGCTAAGCACTGAAGGATATCCATTTTGCCAAAACTTCTTCGGATACAATCCCAACCTCATCCCTTATAATGTGGAAAAACCTTGTATTCAACAAGATTTGATCTCTAATAAATTTATTTAAACCATTCAACTTATTTAAACCCTTTTATTTTACAAGTTTTAACATATAACAAAATCCAATCACAATAAAATAGGTCCAACTAATTAAATGCCTCAATCAGAATAAAATAAAATAATATTATATTACCCTAAAATCCTACGATAGATATTCTTATGCTTATTCGTATTCTTATTCTTTTACTGGATAAGTTATCCCTATTATAGTATATCAAGATGACTTAATCATATAAAGAATTTGATGTGACCTATTTCAAAATAAAGAAAGAGGGCCTCACTTGTCGGTGCTACTATTCCTTCAATCTCACATGGACCTTTTTTAATAAGTTTTAGTCCAAGGGAATTATTATCTTGATAAGATGCTATTGCTCCTTTAATATTTACTCATTATATTTCCTTTCAAAAGCAAAAGGTGTAGCATTCATAATTAGTCAAGAGTGTAGAATAATACAAAACTACTATGCTCACCAATAATAGTTCAATAGAACCTATTAAGCTCATTATATATTTATATCGAGAATTTGGTCGATGGATATACTTTGCTCACCAATAATAGTTCAACATAACATATTAAGCTCATTATATATTCATATTTTGAGAATGTGGTAGATGGATATTCTTGTAAATACATGATACCATTCCAAGGATAGGGACAACAATAGCATAAATAGTCATGGAGTTAAAAATACTTCAATGTTAGCTTTCATAGTCATGGACTAATATTGGAATAAAAGCATCTCCATTATAAACAAAAATATGTCCAGCGTATCCCAAAGGTAAAAAATATTATTTAAGAATATGGTAGAGGAGAAAACATAGACATGTAGATGAGCTGATCATTATTAAAAAAAATTATTGTTAAGATTATTATATATTATATATATAAATATAGAAGTGTACTATTTATCAAAAAAATATTGTATTGAGTTATGTTAGATGATTTTAAATATTCATCATAAAGTTATTTTAGTTTTTTATATTTTTGTAGAGGAAATAAATGTACTTTAAGGATTTAAAGAATTATTTAGTTTTTAACTAAATAAAGAAATTAATTAACTACAACCAAATACTAGTGTAGTTAAAAATAATATTTAAATAATATTTTCCTAAATTAATTATTTGACTAAATAATTGATGTGGTCACAAATACAAATTAACCTAGTTAATGCGTTGAGAGTAAAATATCAAATTATTAAATATTAATCTAAAAAAAAAATTGTGAGGGATTTAGGTACTTAGGGGAATGATAATAAAGATAATACCTTAATGTAACACATAATCTAATGAATTGGTGCAAAAAAATGATATACTATATGCATTGTCTAGGATTTTATGTAGAACTGTAACTTGTTCTACAACCTTGGGTCAATTTTTGTATTGTGCAAATTGATATGTACTTTGCATGTTTGATATGGTGTAGTGTAGGCTTCTACTTTTTGATTTGTTGATTATTAAGGATCGATGATATTTACAAATAACTTGGGGAGATTGTTGAATGGCTAGGGTCAAGTTCTCCTAGGTTAACCCTCTTGAAAACCAACTTTAGAATCATGAAATGATCATAAGATAACAAGAAAGCATGCAAGTAATCTAGATGCTCATTCTAATGCAATATTTTGATTCTTTTTAGTGCTCCAATTGAAGTGTTCCTATAATGATTGTTCCTTAGAATTCTATTGAATATGAATTAATGCTCAAGTGAATTTTTTAAAACACAAAAACACAATAAGTCATCTCATGAACATGTACTAAGTCAATTCCCAATGACTATGAGAAAAGGGTGGGAATTAGTCATTTAAAATTTAAAATTTTGATTTCTAGGTTAGATTTGCATCATGTGGGATCAATGTTGCCTGCCACAAAAATGATCTAGGACAAGGGATGTGAAATCTAGGAATTAAGGATAAATTTATAGAAATCTAGACCTATAAATGACAAGAATGTTTATGTAAGATCCAACCATTTTTATTTTTTTGTTTAGAGTTTTGACCCTTTCTAATATATTGTTTGGAGTGCAATTGTATTATATCATATACAAATTATAAATTAGGATTTGGTTTATTACTCTTAGTTTATAGTGATTTTTAAATAGTAATAAATTTCTTAAAATAAACAATTATGTAAGCAGTTAGTATTAAAGAATTTATTTTAAGACAATTATGTAAAAAAGGGTTTGCATTTTTTATATATACTAATATGTTTATATATTTTGGTTTGGGATATGCACTCAGTAATGCCCAATAATGATATGTAAATTTGTGTTGACTTTTTTAGTATATATATAAGCCTGGTCCGAGCCTAGAGACCCTTACGTGGATCTCTTCCCATGGATTTATCACTGAGACCACTACTAGGGGGTCACAGTCCCCAAGGCATTATCACATAGTTCAAACACATGAGGTCATTAGTCCAACGAAGGCCCACAACCTACAAGCACGATAGACCAACAAAGGCACATATCTTGTGAGCACCTTAGCTTAGCAAAGACACAAGGCCTGTGAGCTCTTCAGCCTAGTGGGAGTTTGAATCTTGGTGACTTCCACAACAACTGTGTGACTTGACCATCGAACCATGCCCTTATTGGATCTTACATTATATATATAATTATATGATTTTAGTTTTTTACAATGTTGATGTGTTCATCTTATTGGTATTTTTTCATAGGTAAGTTGCTACCAATGGGGGTAGCTCCCTTGCATTAAAACCAAGAACAAAAAATACAAGAAGCATGGCTCTTCAATAAGAGTGTGCAAATAATACACTACTTTCATGGCATCTTCCAATGCATAAGGAATCATAGCCCTTGAGAAACCTTACATGCTCTCTCTATGTGTGCTGGACAAAAGAGATTTACGTAGTTGCTCAAGTAAAAATTAAATGTCTCCATATTATTCCATTGCAATCCTTCTCTAAACAGTTTCACTGCTTCAGTTGTCACTTTTTCATATTTGCAGCTTTAGCTTCAAAAATGACCCGCAACATCCCTTCCATTAGCTTTTGGTTGAAGAGGGAGATTGCTCTATACACAACCTCTTTCATCTTCTTCTTGATGAAGGAGTCTTCCAGTCATTTAGCCTAGCTCTCTTTTCCTAGGAACAAGATGGTCGTTGATAGTAATTATTCGTAGATAGTATTGTCATGCAGGTGCTCCCCTTGAAATCCTTGAGTGCCCACAACATGCTAGATAGCTATCGCCACCTCATCCATCTCAATATTGAATAGTCATTCAATATGTGTCTTATCATCCTCCTATAAACATCCACAAATGCAATCTACCTACATCCTTCTCTACAAGTGCTCAATTGAAAGTGAATTTAATTGCTTCATGGTGAAACTCGACTCATGGATGATACTACTTGAGGAGCATCAAGAGGTACAAAAGCAATCTTGCATCACTCAAAAAAATGATTTTGTTTTCTATTCTTTCCAATTTTTTTTTTTTTCAAATACCCATTATCTTGAAGAATGGTTTGGAACATTCAAAGTTTCCAAAAAGGGCTAAAAATGGCAAGGATTACTATTTTTAATAAGTATAAATTTGAGCACGGATGGACCTAAAAATTTCCCAAAAGCTATAGAAATTCCAAATAAACATTTTGAGTGAGTTTCAACCCAAGATCATGCCTAGATTGCAAGATATTAAAGTTTCCATTTTGAAAACTCTTGAAAAAGTTATGAAATCCGTTTTGAGGCACTTAGAGGCCTTGATTTGCCCCAAACAAATTTTTAATTGATAAAATGGGTTATATCTTGATAGATCTCTTCACAAACTTTCCAATGCATCAAATAGTTTGTCAATCAAACACCTAGATCAAAAGTTATGGCCTCCAAAAGTTGGGCCTCCCGTTTTGGGAAATGTGAAAACATGTTGCACACTTAAAAGAATTATAAAGGGGGAAGTTACATATGTTGGTGTGTGATTTGACACATCATAAGGAATCTTTGATTGGAGATTATTTGAGTGTCACTTTTGGGTGGTTTTAGCTCATGATTTTGTAATAACTGTTGACGTTTTCCTGTATTGTATCTCCTATATGTTAGGGGCTTGAGATGGAGGTTGGGGGTAAGAGTAAGATAGATGTTGAGTTGCCTCCATATTTCTAGTTGGTCAAAATCTTATAGAATCTTGTTTTGCAAGCATGTTGTAGTCTTGTCGAGATTTTAGAATAATATATTGATTTATTTTTCGATGTGGGGTTTTTCTCCCAAAAAGGTTTTCCCATGTAAATCACTGTTGTTCTTATTTTGTTGTTGTGAGTATTTTGGGTGGAGTACACCCTCATCAAGTGGTGTCAGAGAAAGTATATCCTAAGTGTGCGAACATATCACTGAACAGTGAGGTAGTTTGCACTAGGACCTTGAGATTGTGTGTTTGAAGGTGGAAGTAGAACCATTGATTTGAGGCAACTTCATATTGAGGAATTTTTGCATTAAGTGTAAGAGAGGAAGGAAGAAAATCAAGATGCCTCCATGAAGAAACTGTGGTGGTAGAAATGCTATTATGATAGAAGAAGGGTTTAGAGCTCTACAGAGGCAAATTAATGCAATCCAAGAGGAAATGAGAAGGGGATTTGAACCAAGAATGAGAGATGAAAGTGAAGATGAAGATGATGCAACCCAAGATGTGCACAATTTGAAGAAAATGGGGGAGAAGTATAACCTTAACAAGTTAGATTGTTGAAGGACAACAAAAAATGGGAAAGGCCAAAGATTGATATCTCTACTTATTTTGGTAGTCTCAATCTAGAAGAATTGATAGATTGGATCAATGAATGGAGGAGTATTTTGAATATGAAGAAATAGAAGATCTTGAGAGGGTCAAGTTTTCCAAGACAAAAATCAAGGGTCATGCTACAATTTGGTGGAAGGAGGTGTAGTTAGAAATAAATTGAAGAGGAAAAGAGAAGATCAACATATGGGATTAGATAGTGGATAAATTTAAGAGATGGTTTATTTTTGTGGATTATGAGTTGGAACTTTTGAAGAAAATGCAAGGTCTAAGACAACTAATCATGATAGTTAAAGAATACACTAAAGAGTTTTACAAAGTTATCATCAAAGCAGGTCACACAGAGGCTAATTAAGAGAAGGTAGCTAGGTATATAAATGGATTGAAACCCAGTATCCAAGAAGTATTAATCTTGGTTAGATTGACAACTATTGAAGATGTATATTAGTTTACAATGAAGGTAGAAGAAAAGTTGAATAGAAAATTTGAGAACAAACAAATAGGAAGAGGTCGTGGTGGAAGAACTAGTGGAAGATCATGTGGGGGTTGTGGACAGTAAGATGATCAAAAGAAGAAGGAAGATGTAGGAAACAGTCAAAATAATAGAGGTGAAAATGTATACCACCCTCAAGGATAAAATAATGGGTACCAGAGAGGAAGAGGTAGATTTGGAAGACGACTTGGAAGAGGAAGATTTAGAGGAACCTGTTTCAGATGTGGTCAAGAAGGACATAGAGCATATGACTGTCAACAAAATTAGGGAGGAACAAATAGAAGACCAGAGGGTAATGCTAGAGTTGCCCATGTTGATGAGGAAGATGTTGGCAAGAGACACTATATGGACTCATGAATGTTGTCGTTGATAGTAACAAAGGTAATCCCACACATCCACAAGACATGATGAGTCCTTATTGGAAGTCAGATTGAAGAAGTGTTGAGGTCTGGTAAGCAAGAACAGAGCAGTCAGTAAGGTCTGACAGATAGGTCCAGATCTCTCAGTAGAAGTATCTCAGTGAAGTGCAGATTTGGGGAAGTCAAGAGGAGTACCTTGACAAATAGAATCCAAGGATTTAGCCTCTGGTGTTGAAAGGATGAAGAGATATGAATACTAGAGTGTCAGGTTTCTGATAGACAGTGCGAATAGAGGAAGAACTGACTGGCAGGACATAAGACATTATTCCGGATGTGTTACTAATGATGGTAAAGGTTCTTAAGGTATAAGTTATGATTGGCTGACATGATTGATGACTTCTACAAGTATATCCTTGATCCGCATTCCTTGGTATGCAAGGATTCAGCTGACAGACCAGAGTTTGAGGAAAATATTGACTATTCCGGATGCCGACTTGAAAGGTGATGAAATCACTTGTAAGGATATATATACATGATTGATTTAGATGTGAAGTGTGCATGTGTGTAGTATTGGTGCAAAGATAAGCAGAAGCGCAGAGTAAAGTTGGCAAAGATGTCTGGAATGTGACAGTACAATTACATCAAAAGAAAGTAAGAATGAAGTGCAGCAGATCAGTTTATTGAGCTTAACCGGAACTGAATCTCAGCATGTGTGGATGCTTCTCATCAGTTCAAACAGTGTGTTACCTTCCTTTTCTGTAGACAGTGAGTCTCTTGTGGGTAGTAGGCCCTAATTGGCATGTGCCATTTTTGTACCTTCTAATTCTTCTAACAAAGAATAATATCTTGGGTTAATCACCCCATGGTTTTTCCCTTAACTGGGTTTTCCACGTCAAAATCACTGTGTCATGTCTGTTAGTAGTATTTCCTTTTCATGGTTATGTTTGCTCATTTGATTTGATATTGCATTAATTGTTAAAGAAGTTCAAAAGGCAAAAAATTAAGATAATTGATTCACCCCCCCCTCTCAGTTATCAATAATTGGTATCAGAGCTAAGTTCCTCCCAACAAAGCCTAACAGCTTGAGGAAGATCTGGGAATTCAATTGGATGTGTATGGTATGAGGGAGCAACTTAAGTCTGCCCTTGATGATCTTGAGCAGTCAAATTCTGAAGTCAATGAATTAAAGGAAAGACTCAAACAAGCTGATGATTTCATAAAAGAACTAAAAGAGAAACTGAGTCTCTCTATGAAAAAGAGAAAGGAGCTACTCCAGCAATTGGCAAGTCAAAATGAAACAAATGATACAAGTGAAGATCTGAAAGAGAAAACCAAGTTATGTGAAAAGTTATCAAAAGAAATCATCATGATAAGACATGAAATGGAATTAGGAGTTATGAAGTTTACTCAAGAAATTGAAGAGAGAAGAAAATCTGAAGATGACCTAAGACAATCTGTCAAAGAAAAATCAGAAGACTACCACAAGATGGATAGAATAATCAGACATCTTGAATCTGATCTTGAAGATGCTAAAGATAATGAAGAAAAACTTGAGGATCAAATTGTCTCTGTCAAAAGGGATCTTCAAACAACAAATGAATACAAAGAGAAATTCAAGATAAGCTCTGCTCAACTTGAAGTTCTCCTTGAAATCCAAAAGAGGGTAGATGACAAGTGTGGCCTGGGGTATGAAAAAGGTGAAAGCTCCAAATCCGGTCAGAAGAACTTTAGATCAGAAAATCCAAGGAACAGGCCTAGAAGACCTCCGGTAAGGCAGCCTAATGCTCAAAGATATCCATCCTTCAATGGATACTGCCACAACTGCAATAACTTTGGTCATAAAGCTAATCAGTGCAGAAAGAGAATGAATTAGGCTAATACATCCTTCTCCGGACAGTGCTTCAACTGCAAAAGGTATGGTCACAAATCTCATGAATGCAAAAATATGCAAATGAACAATTCATTCAATGGCAGATGCTTTGCATGCAATAAAATGGGTCATATGGTGAATTAATGTAGATCAAGAGGATATCAATCAAATATGCAAAGAAATGTTGTTTGCCAAATTTACAATAGATCTGATCATATTGCAAAATTATGTAGAAGTAAAAATCAGGATAAAAGAGGTCTGGTACATCATAATCAGAATCAAGATAAGGGAAAACAAAAAGTAAATGTGGATGAAGTTCAAAGTGAGATGAACAAGATTTGGGTGAAGAAAAGTACAGAGAATGTAAGGGATGGATCCGCACCAAACTCTGGTGCTGATATTCCTTCCAAAAATTAAAAGGTGAGCTCTAGCTCAGAGGGAGACACAAAGAAAACCATTTTCCCCAAGCTAGTCAATTGGTGCCGGAACTAGCATGAGGAGAGTTGTGGATTAAAGGGTTCATAAGAGAAACATCTAAATAAACTATGGTTAAGATTTGGAAGATCCGCAAGATATTCAAACCTAGATTGATCCGGTTCTTCAAGTCATTCGAATAAGGCAAACTAGAATGACTTAGGTCAAGCATTTATTGCAACTTAGTTTTAGGGTTTGCGGAACAATATAAGGGTTCTTCTTATTAAACATTTGCTCATTTTGCATTCAAGAAAAAGAAAAGAGGTGCTCTGCAACAAATTTCCTCAAGCCCATCAAAGATCATTGCAGAAGTCAATTCATCCAGAAATCGATCTGACTCGCTTTGTGAAAACCTAAAGGCACATAAGGTATTTTCTATTTTTACATATCTCTATGCAAATCTCTTTAAAAGATGTCTACTCTGAATATAGTGAAGATCACTGATAGGCCTCGCCCCAAATTCAAGAAACATCCCTACAAATCTTTGGAAATAGATCCCCTTGGAGCTTTTTCCAGTGTACCGCATGGTGTCCTGCACACAGAAGATACTAGGGTTTACATTCACACTAACATTAAGGATTTTAGAGAGTTTAAATTGAGGGATATCTACCACAAACAACTGATAGATGATTCATTTGAGCTCAAACCCCAATACAAGGGCCTCCAGAACAAGCACTTTGCACAATGCATACATTTCCCCTGTTTTACTGAGGATGAATGGGTCAGGTATATTTTGAGCAGAATACATGACAACTTCATGTGGTTGAATGGACCATTCAAAATCACAAAAGATGCCATTAGGGTAGTTACCGAATTACACTCATCCGGTGGGATTCCTGTTCTTAAATCTGTCAAGAATCAAACTGTGAGTGAGGCTACTGGATCAAAGTTTGACAAAAGAGCAATGACAGTAGATAACATCTCTGATTCGGATGTCAAGTTTGCCTCCATGATCATTGGATACAAAATATATCATTCTAGCAGGGAGAATTTAGTACCTGGAACATCCATCTACACTGCTTATGAAATGCTAAGAAAGGATGCAGACTACGATCTTTGTCAGCTCCTTTTAAACCAACTCCTGGAGAATCTGCAGAAAATAAAAAAGATAAAAAGAATTCATTCAAGTATGGTGGATTGATATTGTGCTTATTCTTCTACTTTATGAATGAGCTTCCCGGATCTAGTGGCTAGGTGTGGGAGAATAATAGACCAGTAGCTATCCAAATCAGAGATTATTTGCATGGACTTGGTGATGACAAAGTACAAAATACAGCTCTCTGGGGTTTCTTCAAAAACTTCCAGAACATGATGCAAGCTAGAGATGGAATTCCTCAATCTCTAGTTGAAAAGTATAAAGACACTGTATGTTTTATGGTAGAAACTAATCAATGCCTAATGGAGGCAGTGGAACCAAGGACAGTCTGGATCATGCCTATGGGGTATGAAGTTGATAAACAAATTGTGGAGCTACATGTGCAACACATGCTAAGTCAGCCAAAGGATCCAAAGGCAGAAAGGTTTGGAACCTTTGAAGAGCTAAGTATAAAAATCCATGTGGAACTTAGACAACCGAAGATGAAGAGAAAGGTGAGAAAAGAAGTGGAAGATGTTGCCAAAAGATTTGGTATATCAAAAGAAGCACTTGATACTAACAGAGAGAAGAGGGAAAGAGTAGAGAAAGAGAAGGAAGAAGCTGAAAAGGAAAGTGATCCGGTAGAAGCCCCCATCCAGACAAAATCCTCTAAGAGGTTTGCACCTACCACTAACAAAAGCTCAAAGACATCAAAACTGGAAGCAAAATCATCCGGTAAAATAGAGAAAAGAACTAAGACAAAGGCCACAAGGTCTTATATCAGTCAGAAAGATGAAGAAGAGACAAAATCTGATGAAGAAATCAAGAAGATGAAGAAGAAGAAGAAAGTATCCGGTACAGATAAGGTGGCAGAGGCAAAAGAATTTGTTGAAAAGCCCACTCTATCCCCAGATGATGTAGTCAAAGCTGTTACTATGAATGGAAACCTGCAACCAATAATAGAATTCTATGATGCAGATAGAAAAATCTTGGAGGAAGCCACAGTTAAGTACTTGAACATATACAATAAAGCCTTGATTGAAATAATTTCTCTAATTCCTAAAAGTTTGGAAAAGGAACTTGAAATGAGAAAAGAAAATGCTAAGGTAAAGGACTTAGAAATCAGAGAATAGATAGCTATTCAGCTCTACCCTTCAATTAGTCCAAAACAAATGGATATGATCTTCAAAGATTGCAAGGATGAGTTCCGGAGTAAGACTAGAATGAATTAGCTCATGCTTGGAGAGACTGATAAAGTGGCAAAAGAAACAGAAGAAATCCTGCGGAAGGCATACTCAAGATTCAACATTCCTATTATAGAGAACTTGGATACTGATCCCTCGGCTTCAAATGTTGAAAAAGAATCTACTGAGGCAATGACATAAGAAGTAATGGACTCCAGTGAAGGTAAAGACAAGGGCTTAAAATCCTCTACTCCGGAAGAGGTGGCTCATGAACAAACAAATATCTCTCCTCTGGTTTCCCCTACAGTCTCAGATCTAAAGGAGAAGGAATATTAGAGGAGAAAGAAGAAGAAGCGAAAAGAAGAGAAGAAAGTCAAGCTGAGAAGAACATAAGTGACCGTGCTGAAGAGAAGAAATCTCTGTCTCCGGCAAGAGACACTGCAGAAACTGTCAAGGATTTCTTGACAAAAGAAATGTTGGAGATTGATGAACCAGAGTTATTTCAAGGTCCAATTAACTTGACTCTCTCTCTAGTTCAAACAATGAAGATAGCTTCATTTGCCAATGCAAAGGCAAAAGAAAAACTTCTGAAGTCTCACATGGAAGACTGTGAGCTAATAGAAGCTGCATCTGGTGCCTTAGAAAAGATCATGCCATCTTTTTAGAAGGATCCCTCAGCTTCCTCATCAGGTAATCTTAAATCTCTTATTAGTTCAGTCAGCACTCATTTTGAGTCCTTAGAGAAATCAGCTGAAGAAAAGGTCTGGAAGGAGTTCTTGGATAAAAGATTCTCTGAAGTACTAAGTTTAATATCAAATGATAGAAGAAATATGGATATAGGGATAAAGAGCTTAGAAAATGCTCTTAAAGATGGCAGGGAAATATATAAATTTTGTCTATCATGGTCCAAAGCAACAATGGAGATTGAGAAGAAAATGAAAGAAAAGGAGATCCAACTAACAAAACTTTCTCAAAATTTTGATCCATTTACCTCATCTATAGCAAATCAAGAATGTCAGACCATTGTAGTCTTGCATGAAATTAAGAAGCTGGAGAAAGAAAAGAAAAATAGAATCGGCAGGTTACATGAACTTAGAAGAATAATCATTCCTAAGTTGGAGGCCATGCATGAGGCCCTAAGTGATGCTCAAACCACTGCCAAGACAAATGATCCAACAGATCTGAAGAAGGTTGAAGTTTTTGCATTCTTGTTGAGTGGTCACATATCAATTTTGGACAGGATGAAGTTGAGTTGGGTCACCGAAGTTGTACAATTGAAAAACACTTTTGCAGACATACTAAAGTATATGTAGAATGCAACCGGATGATATACTTCTACGACTAAGTTAAATTTTTGAGAATTTTTTTTTTTTGCGGACCCCACCCTTTGCCATTGATGTCAAAGGGGGAGTGAGGAGTAGTGAAAAATGAGGAATCCAACTAAGGGGGAGTTCCAGAAAATATATATAAATATAGAGCATCAGCCAAGGGGGAGTTTAGTGTGACACTTAGTCATTTTTCACTAAGTGTTGCCATCAATGCCAAAGGGGGAGATTGTTGGCAAGAGACACTATATGGACTCATGAATGTTGTCATTGATGGCAACAAAGGTAATCCCACACATCCGCAAGACATGATGAGTCCTTATTGGAAGTCAGATTGAAGAAGTGTTGAGGTTCGGTAAGCAAGAACAGAGCAGTCAGTAAGGTCCGATAGACAGGTCCGGATCTCTCAGTAGAAGTATCTCAGTGAAGTGTGGATTTGGGGAAGTCAAGAGGAGTACCTTGACAAATAGAATCCAAGGATTTAGCCTCCGGTGTTGAAAGGATGAAGAGATATGAATACTAGAGTGTCAGGTTCCTAATAGACAGTGCGAACAGAGGAAGAACTGACTGGCAAGACATAAGACATTATTCTGGATGTGTTACTAATGATGGTAAAGGTTCTTAAGGTATAAGTTATGATTGGATGACATGATTGATGACTTCTACAAGTATATCCTTGATCCAAATTCCTTGGTATGCAAGGATTCAGCCGACAAACCAGAGTTTGAGGAAAATATTGACTATTCCGGATGCCGACTTGAAAGGTGATGAAATCACTTGTAAGGATATATATACATGATTGATTCAGATGTGAAGTGTGCGTGTGTGTAGTATTGGTGCAAAGATAAGTAGAAGAGTAGAGTAAAGTTGGCAAAGAGGCCCGAAATGTGACAGTACAACTGCATCAAAAGAAAGTAAGAATGAAGTGCAGCAGATCAGTTTATTGAGCTTAACCGGAACTGAATCTCAGCATGTGTGGATGCTTCTCATCATTTCAAATAGTGTGTTACCTTCCTTTTCTATAGACAGTGAGTCTCTTGTGGGCAGTAAGCCCTAATTGGCATGTGCCATTTTTGTACCTTCTATTCTTCTAACAAAGAATAATATCTTGGGTTAATCACCCCGTGGTTTTTCCCTTAACCGGGTTTTCCACGTCAAAATCACTGTGTGATGTGTGTTAGTAGTATTTCCTTTTCATGGTTATGTTTGCTCATTTGATTTGATATTGCATTAATTGTTAAAGAAGTTCAAAAGGCAAAAAATTAAGATAACTGATTCACCCCCCCTCTCAGTTATCAACAGAAGCTAGATATAAACATTCAAAAGATGCAGAAAGAGGAGAAGCTCTTGTTATTAGAAGAGCCTTTTTAAAAGAAGAGGGAAAAGAAGAACCAACACAAAGAAAGACCCTATTCTGAACAAGGTATAAATTAGGAGGTAAGTGTTGTGATGTGATTATTGATAGTGGAATTACAGAAAATCTAGTCTCTAAAGAGATGGTTAGAAAGTTGAATTTGAAGAAAATAAAGCATCCACATCCCTATAGGATTGCTTGGTTATAGAAAGATCATAAAGCTTTGGCTAATGAATAGTGTTTGGTAAAGTTTAAGGTTGAGATTATCATGATGAGGTTTTATGTGATATTATGCTAATGGATTTATGTCACTTGTTATTGGGAAGGTCATGGTAGTATGATATGTGTGCTACAACCTATTATTTAACAAAAGATGGAGTAAGACATAAGATAAAACTTGTGAGAGAAGCAGAGGAAAAGGTATGTAGTAATGCTAGAATTTATTTGGTAGATGGTAGAAAATTTTTAGATGGAATGAAGCATGAACATATGTGCTTTTCCTTGATTCCTAAATTCAATAATGAGGAAGGAGAAGATGTACCTGTAGAAATTATAGATATATTGGATGAATTCAAAGATAGTTTTTTAGATAATGTACTTGAAGATTTGCCACTAGTGAGAAGCATAAATCATCAAATGGATTTGATACTAGGAGCTAGTTTTCCTAACAAGGTAGCCCATAGAATGACTCCTGTAGAAAATGAGGAGCTGAATAGACAATTTCAGGAATTGTTGAAAAAGGGGCTAATTAGAGAGTGTTTGAGTCCATATGTAGTATCTGTAGTACTAGCACCTAAGAAGGATGGAGAATAGAGGATGTGTACTTATTCTAGAGCCATTGACAAAATCACAATCAAGTATATATTTCCTTTGCCAAGGATGGATGATATCATGGACCGCCTGAGTAGAGTGAAGTACTTCACAAAGATATATTTGAAGAGCAGGTATCACTAGATTAGGATACGAGAAGGACATGAATGGAAGATAGCATTCAAGATAAAAGAAGGACTATATGAGTGGTTAGTAATTTCATTCAGATTAACCAATGCACCGAACACTTTCATGAGGCTCATGAATGAGGTACTCAAAGAATTTCTGGGTAAGTATGTTATTGTTTATTTGGATGATATCCTAATTTTTAGAAAAACCTTGGAGGAACATTTGATGCATGTTCATAGAGTTTTTGAGAGGTTGATGAAAGAGAAACTTTTGATAAATTTGAAGAAGTGTAGCTTTGTGAAGGATTAGTGTACCTGGGATTCATGATCTTAGTTGAGGATCTTAAGATAGATCTAGAGAAAGTAAGGGCTATCATACAATGGCCTACACCAAGGAGTATTACTGAGGAATTTTATTCTATTATTCAAGCATTGAAGAAATGGAGATATTATCTTGAAAGCTATGGAATTGCCAAATAAACATTCTGGGTGATTTTTGACCCAAGATCATGCCTAGATTACAAGATATTAAAGTTTTCGTTTTGAAACTCCTGAAAAAGTTACAAAATCAATTTTGAGGGACTTAGAGGCCCCAAATTTCCCTAAAAGTTGTTATAACTGATGAATTTTGTTATATCATGATATAACTCTTCACAATCTTTTTGACACATCAAATGATTCATCAATTGGACACTTAGATCAAAAGTTATGGCCTCTTGAAATTGGGCCTCCCATTTTGGGAAATGTGAAAACGTGTTGGACACTTAAAAGAGCTATAAAGGGGGGAGTTACATATGTTGGTGTGTGATTTGACACATCACAAGGCATATTTGAGTGGAGATTATTTGGTGCCACTTTTGGGTGGTTTTAGCTCATGTTTTTGTAATTATTGTTGATGGTTTCCTATATTGTATCTCCTATATGTCCAGTGCTTGAGATAGAGGTTGGGGGCTAAGAGTAAGATAGATGTTGAGTTGCCTCTAGACTTCTAGTTGGTGAAAATCTTTTGGAAGCTTTCTCTACAAGCATGTTGTAGTCTTTTCAAGATTCTAGAATAATATATTGAGTTGTTTTTCAATGTGGGGTTTTTCTCCCGAAAGGATTTCCCCACGTAAATCAATGTTCTCATTTTGTTGCTACATGAGTGTGTTGGTTGGAGTACACTCTCATCAAAAATGGTAAAGAATGTTGGGTCTAAGGTGTTAGGCTATAATAAGTTTTTGTTATTTTTTTGTGTCTCCTTTTATAACTCTATTCACCTTTGAGGCATAGTTGGTTAGGGAGTTGTGCTTAGGGCACCCTATTAGGTAGATTCATGATCATTTTTGATACAATATCTAAAAGTCTTTATATGATGTAATCTTTATTTAGTTTCATGGGTGGGGACCTAGTAGAACCCCAACTAATATATCTACAAAAATAATTAAAATTTAAAATCATTGGTATAAGATTTTAACAAATCAATTATTATTTTGGTAAAAGGTGCATCCAAAATGTTCAGTAGACTCTAGAAACCACTCCTACCTTGAAACCATTCATGTAAAATATAAAAATGTATATAATAACACAACCATAGTTATAAATTATGATAGATATCAAAATATCCACTATATTTTAGTATTTGTTATTCTATCATATAAAACTATATATGAATATTTAAAATCATAAAAATATACTCTCTTATTCATTTGCAAAACATTATTTTAAAATATAAAATTTATTTTTATAAATTTGTAATGGTGACAAATTAATTATTAAATTTTAGTTGAAAGTGTATCTAGAATGTTGGATAAATGTTGACAACCACTTCTATCTTGGAAGCATTATGCAAAATATAATCATGTTGTATATAATAACACAACCATAGTTATCAAATATGGTAGATATTAAAATGTCACTATACTTTTTAGTATTTGTTATTTCATCATGTAAAACTATATATAAACATTCAAAATTGTAAAATAATATCTTATTTATTTTTAAAAAACTATTTAAAAATATAAAATTTACTTTTATAAATCTGTAATAGTAAAATTTTGCATACCTATTCCATTTCCCATTTAGTTTTATGTTTATTTTGAAGAAATATTTTGGCACATGTATATATTGTCAAATGGTGAAATCTTG
Source organism: Cunninghamia lanceolata (assembly GCA_027924645.1). Taxonomy (NCBI): domain Eukaryota; kingdom Viridiplantae; phylum Streptophyta; class Pinopsida; order Cupressales; family Cupressaceae; genus Cunninghamia; species Cunninghamia lanceolata. The sequence goes on from BSBN01001136.1 coordinate 1,930,795, forward strand.
TTTGAAGTTTGGCTCATTCTCATAGCCTTTATGTTGGGTTTTGTAATAATTAAGAAATCAACCAAGACCAAATGCCATAGTGATAGCCACAATACTACTCAAGACCAAATAATAGGCTAAATAATGTTATTTTCCATTATTCAGAAAGTAAAAGACTCAAGCAAGATACAAAGCAAACTAGATACCTAGACCACTACATGCAAGAGAATGAGTGAGAGAAATTAAAAGTAAAGATATGTGAGTGCATTTATAAGAAATGCAAAGGAAGGTGGAGTTTGCAGATATACCACTCACTTAACTCACCATTATTGAGCCTAAATGAGGCTACTTAAGAAAGCTAAAATAGGTGTAGGAAAAAACCTAATAAACTAATGAAAAGGAATAAAACATATACCCAAACCCCATATTAAGCACAACTTATGTGAGTGAAAAAGATGGGTCCTAACAATATGTATCCTAATGAGATATCCATGTACATAAGAATCCCCTCATAGAGAAGAAAAACCCAAAGAAAAGAGAGAAGCCCCCCCACAAAGTAGAGAGAAGGACCATGCAACCCCACAAATAGAGTAGCTCCATACAAGATCAATGACTTCACATATCAGAGAGATAATTTAGGTGTAGATGGTCTTATAATGCATACTAAAGTAGGTCCCTCTACATCAAATAATGCATCTTCCTTTTGGAAGAAGGAAAACCCATGATGCAAGTATATTGGATTCCCATTCCAAATATTGAATGAAGGGTAGAAATAGCATGAATATATTTGGAAAGTACTCAAATGCCACCATGTTGGTGTTGTAAAGTGTCATAGTCAACTTAGGAGTCCTAGGCCTAATTGAAGAAAGTGACCTCTCAAAACCATGTGGAAATAGATGAAGAATATGTATCAAAGATGTGGAGATAATAGCTAATGTGGAACCATCATCAAAGAGGAAAACTAAGTCCTCAAATGTGCCTACAAGATCTAATAGGTGGGACTCCATAAATGTCATGGGCCTCCCCTAGCCTGCTTGATTACATTTCATTTGATTTGAATTAGTAAAATGTTATTGTTTGGCATTCGATTTATGACAGTTGTGCAAGGATCCTTTGACACAAAAAGAAACAACTACAAGTTTGGTTTTAATTTAGTTAATAAGTTCTAATTAACTTGATCACGTTTTGACAAGGAATTGTTGTTGTTTAGCATGAACAACTTAGCCACATGAATATACTCATCAAAGGAAGGGCCCTTGGTAGAGTCAAGATATTGGCCTATTTTATTGACCTCGAAATCATAGGTTAACTACTTCCTTTTTATGTCACTTAATTCAATGGCATTATTATACTTTTGATGTATTGTTGTTTTGTTTGATTTATTTGTTTTATGATTCTAAATCTGGTTTAGTCTTGTTTATGTTTATAGTGTAAAATTTATAAGTTGTAGTTATATATATGTATATGTGTGATATATATATGTATGTATGTATGTATATATTCATGTATGTGTTGGTGTGAACATAGTATATTACCTAACCGGTTCCACATTAGGTCCTTTTTACACTTGTCAAGTTAAGTTTACTTAGGGCATGTTTATGATAGTTATCTCTTTGTGTCTCAAGTCATAAGATTAAGACTCTTGTCATAATATTATGTTGTCCTATGTTTCACCTTGGCCTATATAACCAAGGGCTTCTCATTGTAATTTCATATTCATGTATAATCATGTATATTGTGTATTTGCATCCTTTGATAGAATAGAATTATTCTTTCATGTTGGGTCTTTCTTGTGCTTTCATTGAAGCTCCTAAATCTTAGGTGTCTACCTTCATAGCCAACTCTTACATGGTATCAGAGCTTATAGGAATGCTTTATGTTAGTCTTTTTTGAGAGATCTAGGATGTAAATCTTGATTGCTCTTGAAAAGTTGAGTATGTTGTTGGCTTGGATCATATGATGACTTGGAGAATCAGAAAAAAATTGATGGAAATACCAGACTTGGGATGGTTTCTTCTTTGTGGATTTATATTGCATGTTCATTTTGGAGCATGTTTGTGCAAATCTAAGTCCACCATTGAGTTCAAGGTGTCCATGAAAGCTAGTTTAGTTTTTTGATTTGTCCAAATTGGACATTGGAGGCAAGATCTACAAGGGTTTGTGGGAGGTGGTTTCCAGATCTATAAGGTAGATACATTTTTGGAGTATTTTGCGTCAAATATGACCCTGCCATCAAATCGAGAAGGCCCAAGAACCTAAGGATCAACTGTCAATTTGTCAAAATCAGAATCTTTTTTGTTTGTACAAAAAATCTAGGCCTAGATGTTTGTAGGTAGTTTATTATTTGTTAGCTAAATAATTACTATCCTTTGGGTATTTTATTAATTCATTGATTTATACTATTTTCTATGGATTTTAAAATAATAATAAAAAATAGGGATAAAGTACCAATAGGTATAGGTTTGTAGCTTATCCCCCATACCCTATCAGTAGTTGATAGGGGGTGCCTTAAAGGTGTAGGCCCATTGGACTTTTCCAATAGGTAAATCCCAGCTAGGGGCCTTAAAGGCCTTGCCACTAGGGCGATGGCCATTGGTAGATCTGCTACTTCAACAAGTGGATTGCCACTTGTTTCGAACCAATGACCATTCATGCATATTCATAGAATATTCTACTTAAAATACCCTACAACCAAAAACCACCCTCAAAACTACTTCACTGCTTGATAAGAAGTTTTTCACGACTAAAAAGCAATTTTCATCATCAGATTGGCAATTTTTACATTTCTAGGCAGTTTTGAGGACAACAGAATATTCCAATGAATCTAGAAAGATTTTGTCATTAATTTTTTCTAACATCAAAATGACATCATCATACATTTTCTCCTCCCTATGAAGCCCCTCTCCATATGCATTTTAATTTGGCACTAGACTTTGAAGGCTTGTTTCTCAGCCATATAAAGGCCTTCTAAGCAATTTTTTTTATTTGGGTAGAATTTCACAAGATTTGTAGTGGTGAGATTAGTTTTTTAATTTTTGTGTCTAGTTTTTCTATAAATTGTAGGTTTTCACAATTGTTGCTGAGAAGTTCTCATTTTGGGAACTTCTAGGGCTTCGTTTGGGATCATAAGGTAACAATTTTGGGTGATTTTTTTTGAAAGTGCATAGTTTTTTGTGTAATTCTCAATGATATAATCAGATTGATCTCATTCTACATCAAAATTATACTTTTAGTTTATGGCCTAATTTAGCATTTGTAATGTACTAAGATCAAGACCACTTTGTTGATTTTGGCTAGTGAGAACTATAATTGCACTCAGCATAAATTGCCAAAATCATAATTTTTCAGGGAGATCTAATTGATTAAGTTAGATGGGGGTGTACTTGAGTTGTTTCTTTTTTTGTATTCTTGTATATACATCATGGATCAAACCCAAATTGCTCTACTCACCCCATACAATTATCATGGGTGGAAAATAAATGGAGATACATTTAAAGAAATTGGGTTTATATTGGGTTACAATGGGTACAAAACTTGAACCAACAGTTTCTGTAGAAAAGAGAAAGTGGTATAATAGATGTGATGAAGCCTTTGAAACATTATGCATGTCTATTTCTCCCAATCTCCTTTTTCACTTTGAGTATTGTACTACACCAAATTAGTTATGAGCTACATTAAAGAGTATTTGGAAAGTAAGATACTATGATATGTTAAAATATCCAAGACTTTGATAATATCCAAGACTTCTCACCATACTTAAATTACTTATTTTGTAGTTAAAATAATGTGGTATTGAGAAAGAGGACACCCAGTTGATTCTTTTTATCCTTGCCAAACTTGGTCTTGATTATTTAGTTTTTGTTTCTACATTCTATGATACTATGGATGATCTTGGTACTACATTCAAAATGCCTTCACTCGATGATTTCTGTACATCACTCACCAAGGAGTAGGCAAAGTTAGTACACATGGGTACATTGAAGTCTTCAAAAACATAGGCTCTTATTGCTAATCAAAGCACAAAAGATCAAAATGATTTAAATAGCAAAGGCAAGAAATAGAAAAATAAGGACTTCAAGAGCAACACAAAAGCTAAGGAATTAAATCCCCTAAGTCCCATTCCTCTTCCAAAGGGGAATCATCTAAGAACAATAGGACATGATGAGCATAAGTGTTATGAAAAAGGATTGATGAGTTGACACACCTTCTTCAAAAGCATAATATTAATTGCCTTCATCAATATCATCTAGTTCATCCTGTTCATCAACAAAATTGTCATCCGCATTGTTAGGTAGATGGAGTAACAAATGGGATAGATAAGATGAAAGGAAAAGCACTCTTGGCATATATAAGTCCTAAGTTAGGGAGATGGATTCTTGATTCTAAATCCTCTCATCATATGGCTTCATCACAAGGAATGTTCTCTTCATTTGATCCTTGTACTTTACCACACATATTGATGGGGAAAAACACATATATGGATGTTTATGGGAAAGGATCTATTGACATGGGATAAGGCACTTTTCATGATATATTTATGCTCCATCGTTGTCAACCAATCTTATTTCCATCTATCATATTGCACATAGTGGCACAAGGACTTAATTGTTGAGTTCACACCTAATTTAGTGGTCATTACGGACATGGAGAGTAGAGAGATCATTTTTACTGGGATGGTTGAATTGTTGATTGATAAGGATGAATCTATGATTAATTAATAAATTTAGATAGTGTATGTATACATATGTGTGTGTTGAACACACGAGGATAAATATATGAAGCTCAAAATTACAACTTTGTTTTAGGACCACAACCCAAGGAAGCTACTACTTCCTAAAAACTTTAATTTAGGGTCACTCCCAAGGAAGCTACAACTCCTTGCAGACTTTGTTTTAGGGTCACTCCCAAGGAAGCAACTACTCCCTGAATTGAGAAAAAAACTTAGAACAAATTACAGTATGACAATCTCTCTACTGCCTGAAAAACTGACAATGAAGCTCACACCTTTAATGATTGCAATTCTGCCTCTTCACACTTCCTTCTGATGATCAGATCAGTTAGGCACACTCTACACTTGATCACTATCACAAAGATGTCTTCAAGATGAATTAGGACAACATCTACAACTTCTGCTCTTTCTCCTTCAGTTGTACATCATAATGCATTCATTATGCTCCCCTTTTTGCTTGCGAACCTTATCAATTACATTGCAATTACCCTTTGCCTAACTCAATTTGATTTACAATTTATACATGATATTACATTGATTACATTTCTTGTCATCCAAAGACAACATGAAAAATACATTTACAAGTCGGCTAGACAACACACAACATAAAGCGTGTAGAGGACAAGTCCTAAACAAGACCACATGCTACACCAAAAGAAGACCCATGCCTTGCAGACATAAAAAATTGCTTAACCAAGTCCAAAACATCCTTCATAGCATCAAACATCAATGAATTGCATCCACACACATGCTCATTTGGAAATAGGACAACCTTAAGCAAAGACATATGAAACTTGAAGCATAACATCCACATCAACTTGAAAACCTTGTGCAGTACTGGAAACAAGAAAGATCTTCATGAAACCCTTCCAGATGAGTCTATAAGACTCATACATCATCTCCAAACACCTTTATCTTCACACATAAAAATTTTTGTGCCGCACATCTTCAAGCATGAACTCTGAGAACAACAAGTCATCCATAACACATTACAACATATTGTCATTAAAAAACTAAGCTTGCAGACCACCAAGAACCTTGAAACTGTAAGGAAGCATGTAATGCACATTCATAAACATGTTCACAAAACTACAAAGGCAAGCATTCACATCCAGAGGAATGAGGACCATTCCAATAGGCCATCAACACCATCTTACTCTACCAGAGCACATGCTGGTACTCTATCATGCATAACTTTCACAGTAGAAGGACAAATGATCTGAAACTTTGGAATTATCACCTTCATGGTACCTTGAACATATTCCAAAACTGTATAGCCATAACTACAAATGTGGAGGAATGTAGAGCATTCCATTACTGTATAGAAAATGTCTTCTTTAGAACCAACACTGTCTTCAAACTATCAACTGAAAAACACCCTTCCGATAATCTAATCATCTAGTGCTTCTAATTCCCATATTAATGTATCTTCTTGATGCTTCTAATTCCCATCTTAATATAACTTCATACTCAACTCTACATTGATCTAGGCATGACATCCAACCATGAACTTCAATAACCTCATTATATTCAACATGACATCCAAGCATGAATTGTATCTTCTCTACTAGATAGGACATGACATCCAACCATGAACACCATCACACATCCATGATAGTGTTGACATTAATGACAACCTTGTGATAGGTGTTGACATCAATGACAACCTTAGGAACCATATGTGTAACAATCTACCCCTTTGGCATTGATGGCAACACATACTTGCACATTTTTCCCCCTTTGACATCAAGGACAAAGGGCAACTTCTTCTTTCTTAGGGCATAACTTCTTCCTCCAATAACTAGACTCCCCTTATCATCAGCAACCACTACCTGCTCCCAGTGAGAGGTAGCCACCATCAGTCCAAGAAAAAGATATAACATGAACTCCCCCTGGACAGATGCACCACTATGCATCTAGCAAGAAGAAGGAGGGCAAATTACCCCTAACCTCTACCAGAGATCCTCAAAAGTGTCCTTTGCAAGAGACTTTGTGAAAATATCTGCAATTTGATCCTTTGTTTAAACATATTCCAACTTCACTTCCTTATCTACAACCTTCTCTCTCAAAAAGTGATACATGATTGCTCTATGCTTGGTTCTAGAATGTATCACTAGATTCTTGGAAATATTGATATAACTTATATTGTCACACAAAATAGGAATAGGCTCATCATACAATACCTTGATATCTTTTAGGGTTTGTTTCATCCACAACACTTGTGTACGATGTTGCTGCAATATACTCTACCTCTGTAGTTGATAAGGACACTGCATCTTGCTTCTTGCTCTGCCATGAAACCAATCTACTTCCTAAAAAGAAAGCACTTCCACTTGTGTACTCCTTCTATCATCAACACAAGTAGCCCAATTAGCATCAATGTAGGCACTCAAATCAAAGTCATTACCTCTTGGATACCATAAACCATAATCTGGGGTTCCCTTCAAATATCTAAATATCCTTTTTACTGCCTTCTCATGTGTTTGCTTGGGATTGAATTGATATCTAGCAACCACACATACTGCATGCATAATGTAAGGTCTATAAGAAGTTAGGTACAATAATCCTCCAATCATAGATCTATAGGAAGTCTGATCCACCTCCGGAGACTCATCATCCTTGCTCAAGTGACATTTAGTGACCATAGGAGTACTCACTGGTTTTGAATCCTCCATACCAAACTTCTTCAACATCTATCTAACATACTTAGCCTGAGAAATAAAGATACCAACATCTAGCTGAGTAATTTGAATTTAAAGGAAGAAAGACATCTCACTAATCATAGACATCTCAAACTCTTTTTGCATCTCCTCTGAAAACCTCTTACACATATCATCATCTCCACCAAAGATGCTGTCATCAACATATACTTCAACTATTAATATCATATCTCCTTCTTCCTTGATGTAAAGATTTCTATTAGTAGTACCTTTCTTGAAGCCTTACTGAAGTAAGTACTTATCCAACCTAGCATACTAAGCTCTAGGTGCTTGCTTGAGACCATACAAAGCTTTCTTGAGTTTGCACACCATGTCTGGATCTTTTGATATTTGAAAACAATTTGGTTGTTCAATGTAGACTTCCTCATCTAGATCACCATTCAGATATGCTGACTTGACATCCATCTGATAAACCTTAAAGTTCTTGTTAGCAGGAAGGGCAAGAAACATCTTGATTGCCTCCATTTTGGCTACCGGAGCATAAGTTTCCTCAAAATCAATTCCTTCAACTTGAGAGTAACCCCTACATACCAACCTTGCTTTGTTCCTTACAACTTCACCTTCTTCATTCAGCTTGTTCCAGAACATGCACCTTGTTCCTATGACATTCTTGTTGGTTGGTCTAGGAACCAATTTCCATGTCTGATTCTTCTCTATTGTATCCAGTTCTTCTTCCATTGCTTTTATCCATCCATCATCTTTGCTAGCATCAACAAAAGTTTTGGGTTCTACTTTTGATAGCAAACACAAGTTTACTTGTTCATGTGTCTTAGCAAATCTTCTCCTTGTTTGCACACCTTCATTCTTATCTTCAATGATCTGATCTATAGAATGGTTCTTATGAACATACTTTGCTGGAGTCTTAGGCATCTTCTTTGGCCCTTGTTCTTTTTATTCTTTCACTTCTTCTTCATCTTCAATATCAAATCCAGAGTCCTCTGAATCTTGTGAGATCTGATACAAGTCTTTATCTACTTTGACATTTGTGCTTTCAATCATCTTTCCTAATCTTTTGTTGTAGCATCTATAGGCCTTGCTTCTAGTTGAGTAACCAAGAAAGATTCCTTCATCACTTCTTGAATCAAACTTTCCTAGGTCTTCTTCATCTCTTCTGATATAGCATTATCTACCAGAGATCCTGAAGTATTTGATAGTGGGAGGTCTTCCATACCATAGCTCATAAGGGGTCTTAGTGCTATTGACCCTCAGTTGCACCCTATTAATTAGATAGACAACAGTGTGAACTGCTTCCTTCCAGTACATATCAGGCAAATCTACATCTTTCAACATTGCCCTTGACATCTCTTGCACAGTCCTATTCTTCCTTTCAGCTACCCCATCCTACTGAGGGGTCTTAGGAGCTAATAGATGTCTCCTAATACCATGATCTTTAGAAAACTTTTCAAATTCATTTGAAGTGAACTCACCTCCTCTATCAAACCTTAAACATTTGATCTTAGCATCTAGTTCATTTTCAACCATAGCTTTGAACACCTTAAATTTATCAAGGGCATCTAATTTTTCTCTTAAGAAAGTAACCCAAGTCATTCTAGAATAATCATCAATGAGAAACATAAAATACCTCTCACCTTGTTGACTTTTCACTCTTGTAGGGCCACATAGATTAGTTTGAATTAGCTTCAATGGCATTGAAGAATAATACTCCTTGCTCTTGAAACTTGTCTTTGTCTGCTTTCCCATTTGACATTCCTTGCATACTGTGTTTGCAGGCTTGATTATCTTGGGCATGTCTCTCACTACATGAGTAGAGCTAATCCTTACCATATCATCAAAATTGTTGTGTCCCATTCTTTTGTGCCACAACCAACACTCACTTTTGTTCCATTTACCTCCTTCAGATGATAGATATCACCATATGACTTGATACCTTCTGTAACTAGTTTTTTGGACCCTACCTTCCTGATTTCACAACCTTTGGCATGAAAGGTGAGATTGTAACCTTTCCTGCACATCTAACTGACACTGAGAAGATTGTGTTTTATCCTTTTAACATAGAGGACATCCTCAATCCTATTCTTCCCATCAATAGTTATAGCACCATTTCCACAAATTTGTGCTAACTCATCACCACCAGACTTGACAGCTCCACCATCTCACTTCTCAAGGCTGATAAATTTCTCCTTGTCACCAGTCATATGATTTGAGAAACCACTATCAATTACCAAATCCTTAGATTCTTCTCTTGCACGAAAGGCAGTCCATATAGAGATTGATCTATAATTGTTTTGGTATGTTTGCAAGGCATCCTTCTTCTCACATTTTCCAAAATCATCTTTTTTGTCACCAACACTCAAGGCCATGAAAAGTGTTTCATCATTTAAATCATCATTATCCTCATCTTCCAAAGAACAACTGCTCTCTATGGAATACAGACTTCTTTTGAACTTGTTTCTCTTGTTACTACCTCTTGATTCTTTAAAAGGACATTTAGAAGCAAAGTGACCAACCTTTCCACAATTGAAACATTTGAAGGGTAACTTACCTTTGTATTTTCCAGTTCCTTTCTTCAGTCTTCTCACAAAATTTGCTTCAACTTCATCAGAGCTCTCATCTTCATCAGCAATTTCATCCTTTGTCTTCATACTGGCTTTGAAAACAACTTCTTTCTTTGGAGCATCACTGCCAAACTCTCTCATTTCAAAAGCAGTAAGGGTACCAAACAATTTGTCTATAGTGTATACATCCAAGTCTGCATTCTCCTCAATAGCAGATACCTTATGACTAAGATTTGGGGAGAGATCTTAGAACCTTCTTCACAATTTCATTCTCTTCCACTTTACCACTAAGACCTGTGATGCCATTGACCACTTCATTTACCCATAGCATATATCCGGCAATGTCTTCTTCCTCTGTCATCTTTAGGGTCTCAAATTTGCTTTTGAAGATCTACATCTTTGCTTGCTTTACTTTATTATCTCCTTCATAAATGGTTTCAAGTTTAACCCAAACTTCTTTAGTAGAATTGCAACTCATTACCTTTGAAAGTTCTAAATCAGCTAACCCACTCATGATAGAAAACTTTGCCTTGGCATTGTTATCATATTCCTTAACTTCATCTAGATCTATAGGAGTAGTAGTAGGAGTTGTGTAACCAATCCTTACAAAGTCCCAAACTCTACACCCTAGAGAATTGATATAGGCTTCAATTCTTAGCTTCCAAAAAGCATTAATTATTCCATCAAACCTAGGTATCTTGCTAGATCCATTATATTCCATCTCGGACCTTCCTCAAGCAGTTAAGCTTCCTTCAGAGGAACTTAGCTTTGATACCAATTGTTGAACACACCAGGATAAATATATGAAGCTCAAAATTACAACTTTGTTTTATGGATACAACCCAAGGAAGCCACTGGTGTAGGAGCACCTCTTCAACGAGCCAAATATACATCCGAGGGAGAAGACTAAGGTCTTAATATGTTATCATATTTTATGCATTTCTATGATTGTTCATGTTGTCATGTAGGACTTGTGTTCTGATTTTATGTTTGTAATAAAAACCCCATCATGTGAACCAGTGTTACAAATTTGGCATCCTGACAAGCCAATTTGAACATCTTGGGCAATTGGGGTGTGTTATGTTTAGGTGTCTTGTTAATGTGTTTAAGTCATGTAGTATGTGAAACATGTGTCGTGTGATTAGTTAGAGTTTTGGTATTCTAGTTGGAAGTTGTAATGACTCCAACTTCTGATGTTCCGGTTGGAACTGAATGAGGAGAGATATAAACACATTTTTGGAAGAGGAGAGAAAGAGGATGAAGTTTGATTGAAGAAATAGAAGTTCTGTCAGTTCGTGTTCACAAGTTCTGTGTTTTATATAAATTCCTTGTGTATCAAATTGTTCTGTGTATACTCTCTGTATCAAATTGTTAGTTACATAATCTAGTTTTTTGTTGTCAAAGATGCAAGACTGAGACCCTTCCATTGGTGGATTTCTTTGAAATTAGTGGAATGGACCCTATACATAGTTTTCTATTTTGTTTTCTTTTTGTTCATGTTTATGGCGGAATGGGACAGGGGATCCAATCTCTGAAAGAGTTGTCATAGTAGAGAGCCTAGCATCTCTATGTGCTAGGGCTCAACAAAATAGAGATAGCGAGTTTGGTTGCAGAGGATGTTCTCGACGTAAGATTTTGGCATTGTTTCACTCGAGATATATTTCCTGTGTATATCGTAATTGTAGGCGAATATACATTTCATGTGTATCCTAAAATTATGTGTCAGGGTTGCAAAAAAAACATGTTCTGAATGTCTATTGGAATGCACCTTTTGAATGTACATTGAAAAGATACATTTCTAATGATGTAAGGGATGACTAGCCAGAATGGTAACATAGAGTGTATGTTGGAAGTTCACCTTCTACGAATACAAGAAATGACCGGAAGGATTGGCAGAGGGAACCGGCAATAGAAATTTCATAGGTTCATAGGTTCAATAGGCAATAGAAAGAGCTATTGAGGAATTGTTGGAGACAAGCCTAATTGGCAAGAGTTTAAGCCCATGTGTAGTACCGATTGTCCTAGCACCAAAGAAGGAAGACACTTGGAGACTTTGTACTGATTCAAGGGCTATCAACAAGATAACAATCAGGTATAGGTTCCTAATCCCTAGAATAGAAGACTTGCTTGATTGCTTGGGGGGTGCAAAATATTTCACAAAAATAGATCTAAAGAGGGGCTATCATCAAATTAGGATTAGGCCAGGAGATGAATGGAAAACTGCATTCAAGACTAATGAGGGGTTATATGAGTGGAAGGTCATGCATTTTGGTTTGTCCAACTCCCCTAGTACCTTTATGAAGTTGATGAATGAGGTCTTGAGGGAATTCATAGGCAAATTTGTCATAGTATATCTAGATGACATCCTGATTTTCAGTAATACAAGGGAAGAGCACCTCAAACATATAGACCTGGTCCTCAAAAGGTTACATGAAGAGCAGCTAATGATCAATTTAGAGAAGTGTCTGTTCATGCAGGAGGAGATCATCTATTTGGGTTTTGTCATCTCACAGGGAAAACTGAAAATGGATCAAGAGAAGGTAAGTGCCATATTGTCTTGGCCAACTCCTAGAACCATGAATGATGTTAGGAGTTTCCATGGGTTAGCAACTTTCTATAGGAAGTTTATAAAGGGGTTTAGTCATGTTTGTGCACCCATTCTTGACACCATAAAAGGAGGACAGAAGTGCAGGTTCACTTCGACAAAGGAGGCAGATGATTCATTTGAAACATTGAAGAAGAAGGTGGTAGAGCAGCCAGTCCTTGCACTTCCTGACTTCAACAAGATTTTTCAAGTAGAATGTGATGTGAGCCACATGGCAATTGGGGTAGTACTCAGTCAAGAAGGTAGGCCTATTGCATTTTTTAGTGATAAACTAAATGATGCTAAGAAGAGATACTCATCATATGACTTGGAGATGTATGCTCTAGTACAGTCACTCAAAAAGTGGAGGCATTACTTGATGCCAAAAGAATTCATAGTGTTCACAGATAATCAGGCCCTTAGTTTCATAAATAGTCAAGATAAGCTGAACCATAGGCATATGAAGTGGGTGGAGACTTTGCAAGCTTTCACCTTCACACTCAAGCACAAGAAAGGGATCAAGAACAAGGTAATAGATGCTTTGAGCAGGAGGGCTCTAACTATCAGTCGGATCTAATTGGAGAGTGTTGGCATTGACTCTTTGAAGGCCATGTATGATGCTGATGGAGACTTTGGAGAGATCTACAAGGTATGTACTTCCTTTGGTAACAAATATCATGCTGAGTTCTCTGAATTTCTGATCCAAGATGGATTACCTTTCAAAGGTGGACAGTTGTGCATTCCACGGTGTTCTATGAGACTAAATATCATTAGGGAGAAACATTGTGGGGCCATGGCAAGACATTTTGGTCTGGATAAGACTTTTGATCTTGTGAAGAGGCATTACTATTGGCCAAAGATGTAAGGAGATTTGTGGAGGCATGTGTGATATGTTAGAAAGAAAAAGGGAGATCAACTAATGCAGGCTTATATTAGCCACTACCCATTCCTTCCAGGCCGTGGGAGAGCATAAGCATGGACTTTGTATTGCGTTTACCTAGGACAAGGAAGGGATATGATAGTGTTTTTGTTGTAGTTGACAAATTTAGTAAAATGGCACACTTCTTGCCATGCAAAACCACTTGTGATGCTTCATATGTTGCATATCTATTTTTCAAAGAGATAGTGAGGATACATGGATTGCCATTGAGCATAGTGTCAGATAGAGATGTGAGATTTATTGGCCACTTTTGGAGGACTCTTTGGAGGAATCTTGGAACCAACTTATCCTTCTCATTAGCCTACCATCCTCAAACAGATGGTCAGACTGAAGTGGTTAACCATTCATTGGGAAATCTGCTAAGGTGATTGACAAGACAACATGGAGAGAAGTGGGATAACATCCTACCGCAAGAAGAATTTTCCTATAATGACACCATCAATAGGAGTACAGGGAAGTCGCCTTTCCAGGTGGTATACAACGTTCATCCAAGGGGTATTTTGGAGCTGAGAGATCTACCTATAGGAGAGTCTATTAGTGCAGATGGAGAAGCTTTTGCATCAGCCATCAAAGAGGTGCATGATCAAGTCAAGAACCAACTCCAACAAACTTCATTGAAGTACAAAACATATGCTGACAAGAAGAAGAGGGATGTAAAATTTGATGTTGGAGATTTGGTGAGGGTTAATCTGAAGAAGGAGAGGCTCCCCAAAGGTAAATATACCAAGCTAATGCAGAGGAAGATTGGACCATGTCAGATTTTGAAGAAGTGTGGGTAGAATGCTTATGAGATCCAACTTCCTCCTGACCTTGGATTGTCATCCATTTTCAATGTATGTGATTTAACTCCATACAAGCAGAATGCAGATGTAGAACATGAACCATTGCAGAGTATAGCAAATGATGATATTCCTAAGTATGATCCACCAAAATTGGAGAAGATATTAGACTCAAGAGTGACAAAGAAAACAAGAAACAAAGAGTACATGGAGTACTTGGTGGCTTGGTAGGGGAAACCTAACTCAGAGGTAGTTTGGATGACGGAAGAACAGATCACAAACCATGGTACAGACCTTCAAACTCTCATCTCAAGTGGGCTTGAGATTTCTTCTCCCAAGGAGTATGGTGCAGGAGCACCTCTTCAACAAGCCAAATATACATCTAAGGGAGAAGACTAAGGTCTTAATATGTTATCATATTTCATGCATTTCTATGATTGTTCATGTTGTCATGTAGGACTTGTGTTGTGATTTCATGTTTGTAATAAAAACCTCATCATGTGAACCAGTGTTACAAATTTGGCATCTTGATAAGCCAATTTGAACATCTTGGGCAATTGGGGTATGTGGATGATTAAGTCAAGTGTGTTATGTTTAGGTGTCTTGTTAATGTGTTTAAGTCATGTCGTATGACAAACATGTGTTGTGTGATTAGTTAGAGTTTTGGTATTTCGTTTGGAAGTTGTAACGACTCCAACTTTTGATGTTCCGGTTGGAACTGAATGAGGAGAGATATAAACACATTTTTGGAAGAGGAGAGAAAGAGGATGAAGTTTGATTGAAGAAATAGAAGTTCTGTCAGTTCGTGTTCACAAGTTCTGTGTTTTATATAAATTCCTTGTGTATCGAATTGTTCTGTGTATACTCTCTATATCAAATTGTTAGTTACATAATCTAGTTTTCTGTTGTCGAAGATGCAAGACTGAGACCATTCCACTAGTGGATTTCTTTGAAATCAGTGGAATGGACCCTGTACATAGTTTTCTATTTTATTTTCTTTTTGTTTGTGTTTATGGCAGAATGGGATAGGGGATCCAATCTCTGAAAGAGTTGTCATAGTAGAGAGCCTAGCATCTCTATGTGCTAGGGCTCAACATAATAGAAACTGTGAGTTTGGTTGCAGAAGACGTTCTTGGCGTACGATTTTGGCATTGTTTCACTGGAGATATATTTCCTATGTATATCACAATTGTAGGTGAATATACATTTCATGTGTATCCTAAAATTGTGTGTCGGGGTTGCAAAAAAAAAATGTTCTGAATGTCTATTGGAATGCACCTTTTGAATGTACATTGAAAAGATACATTTCTAATGATGTAAGGGATGACTGGCCAGAATGGTAACATAGAGTGTATGTTGGAAGTTCACCTTCTGCGGATACAAGAAATGACCAGAAGGATCGGCAGAGGGAACCGGCAATAGAAAGTTAAGAAATGACCAAAAGGATCGGTAGAGGGAACCGACAATAGAAAGTTAAGTAATGCATCAAACATCAAGGATTTACATCTGCACACATGCTCATTTGGAAATAGGATAGCCTTAAGCAAAGACATATGAAACTTGAAGCATAATAGCCATGACAACTTGAAAACCTTGGGCGGCACTAGAAACAAGAAAGATCTTCATGAATGTAACACCTTGCTAGGAAACCCCAGAGAACAGCTCAACTATACTATACAAAAAGGACATATTTTTTTTTTAAAAGAAAGAAATAACAAATAAATCTAAATCATATTTATTCATAACATTTAAGTTAAGCTTTATCCTCTAGGGTTCCATGGCTGCATTACTAACAACGAATAACAAGATCTAACCAACATTATGAATTAACTAACAACCATAGTTCATTCTAAATATGATTACATCAAATGAATAAACACATACATTTCCATATTATATCATCAGATAAGTAATCATCAAGATCTTGTATAAAGGATTACAAGTACATATACAATTTGCTTTACAAGAGAGTACAACATTACATTGTTTACAATATCGCCTTCTTGATTACATTGGAGTACATACATCAAGATAATAGTACATGATTCAATCGATATACAAAATTAGAATCTATCTCCTTAGCTAGACCAAGATCTAAAATTTTATATAAGATGTACATCCTTCTTGCACACAAACAAAAACATGGGAAACCAATGGAGATAAAGCACAACCACCTGACTATGTGGAACCCTAAGGTCCACCCCCCGTACTAGGAGATAACAATAAGGTCCCACTAAGCAAACAATCAAGAAGACAATAGGCTAACAGGTGCAAGGACTACACGTGACTCCAATACAACACTAGTCAATATGAACATCACAAGCAACTCAAACAACACTTCCAAAGGCAATCACACAATTAAAGAGGAAAACACTATTAGGGAATGCTAGGCTATAGTAGGGAAGAGTGTCATCACATGGACCTGACATAGGTTATCCTGACAGTCTCTCACTAGACGCTAGCCCCCATCTATGGTTATCCTGGTAGTCCATCACTAGATGCCGGCCCCATAGGGTGACACATGCAGAATCAAAATTCCTTTCGTGAGGACAAGGAAGTTGATTTGCCAACCACAACCTTCTCATCCCATACTTAGCCTGAACAAGCACTATAGGCATGGGTGAGGCATCCAATTATCTTATTTAGTGTGGAAACTACCCAACCCTCTAAATTTATTATTAAGTTATCACTAGATTAACAACTTCCAATGGGTTATCCTGACAAGCCACTTTGGGCGCCGACCCCACATTGAAAGCCACTCCCCCTTCACTACATCTAGATTCGCAAAGCCCAAAACATAAACCAAACATGAACTTTCACATTTCTTATCATGATGCATTTACAACACAAAATATACATTGTTTCACATCACACAGAGCAAGGCATTACTCATCTTGCATAATCATCATAATCACATGAATAAGTACACCGAGCAAGGCACAAACCATATTGCACATGTATCATACCAACATGAATAGGGGACAATATTTCAAGCATGCATTTCATTCAACTCACATGATGCACACATAGCCAATCCCCACACAATCACACCCTCCTAGGCCTCTGGAAACAACTTCCCCAAATGACACAAACACTTGACATCACTAAACACAATGGTCTCACATGACATTCACTCTCAGATGCACATCATAAACTAAGATCCTTCATCAATACTTCAATTACAATACCACAAATGCAACATATAATATGATGCACTAATTATGGGTCTTAAGGAAAGTAACATTAATCTAAGCATGATCAATCATCTAACAATTATAAAGTGAATCTATCTCATCAATATAGAACTATAACTTTCTAACTACCAGTAGCAATCACAATATGATCATAATATATAAGTGTCCACAAGTAATAATATTTTAACTAATAGTTCTCAAGACTTATTTTAGTTTCATTTAATTAAAATGATTGCGAACATGTAAATAACCCTAAGGAATACAAATTAAACACAACAATTATTTAAATGTAATCCTTATCACAGTGAGGGACTATCACCACAATTAAAATCATACAATAGATTATTAATAACCATAACACATGAATGCTATACCGATGGCTACAAAATCCACTATTTACACTGATGTAGATTTCATTAATAATTTAGACAATTTTGAAAATACTATTAAATATGACTGTATAAGCAAGACTAAAAGCCTATAATATTAGAACGCTATAAATCTCTTACACTAGTTAGAATCACAAGATACAAAACCTGAAGCTACAATGAAAGAACCTTACATTCTAAGGTTAGCTTGAGAGGAAAGGAATACAGAACAACAAAACATTCCTATAAATCTAACATCTTCATCAAATCTACCACACTTTTAACCACATGCATATGTTAGGATCATAACACATTTAAAGGATGGTTCAAACCAAGTAGAAGTATCATGGCTAAAGCAAATCAAGAGTGAACACTAATAGGGCACAAGTAAAAGAACAATTGTTTTCTAGGTTTTACCAAATTCTGTTCAACACACGAATAGGAAGAGAGAAGCTCAGGTTGCTATGGGAAATCTTAAGTGTCAACTTGATCAATCTTCTATAAACCACTACTACATTGGTCCTATGAATACCAAAATGATCATACCTAATACAAAGTTCTTCTAGAGGTGTCTACACCTCCTAATGATTACCAAGCTTGTTAAAATCCCTTACCCAACACTAGTATTAATGGAATAAACCAATACAAAGCATTCTAACCTACTAACATACCAAGTCTAGGAATAGGAAAGGGTTGATTGAGTTCACGACATAAATATGATACAAACATTTTCTCAACAACAAGGTTAATAAGAACGTGACATTTCTTAAGCACAAATTATAAATATGCTCTATACAATTAATGAGCCACAACATCCGTAAAGGACTTTATTATCACATCAAAATTCACTTACAACATCGCAAACACATGAAATCAGGACATACTAATCTATGCCTTAGGAAAACCTCGACAACATGACCCTATTACGACCACTGATACAAATTACACAAGTTCCATTTACCTTATACAATTCCACTCGTAATCAATTAATTCCTAAAACAAACTTATAAATCAAATCTTAAATACATTGTTTACAAACCTAATTCCAACCCATTAATCAATTTTCAACTTAACAATACTGTTACAAAGAAATTGTAGTAAAATCAATATTAAATTCATCAACAATAATCAACAACCATGTCAACTCTCATTTAATAATATTAAACAAAATATAGTAATGTAATTATATATATATACACACTTTTGTGTAATAATTAATAAGATATCAGTCCTAAGGTTTATGCAATTTTGGTTAGATGGTTATGCAAAAGACCGAGGCATAGACAAGGTCTGTGAACTGTTTCACAGTCGTCTCAAAGAGACGTTATCTCTTGGATTGAAATGATTGTAGGATACACACATAATGGATTTGTAGATTTAATAACAATAACCAAGATGGCATAGGAATTATCTGTCACTAATTGATACATATCTCTGAATTGACAAACTGGGTAATGCTAATTTTTGGATATGATTGTCATAGATAAGAGTTGAATCTTATATAAAAATTTCAGAGAAACCCAGTTCGAAAATAAATAGTTATTGGTGACGTAACTAACTATTTTAATAGAGACGAAACAGGTGAGAGGTAGACAGTCACAAAATATACATATCTCAAAAATGATAAACTGGGTAAGGCTGACTTTCAGATATGATTTAGATAACCGAGTCGTACACCATGTATAAAAAATTTAGAGGAACCCAGTTCGTAAAAATACAGTTATGGCTGATGCAACAGACTGTAAAAACAAAGATGGAATGGGTGAGAGATAGACAGTCACAAAATATTTATATCTCCAAAATGACAAAGTGGGTAACGCTGATTTTTTGATATGATTTAGATAACTAAGTCATGAACCATATATAAAATATTTAGAGGAACCCAATTTGTAAAAATAAGGTTATGGTTGACACAACAGACTATAAAAATAGAGATGAAATGGATGAGAGATAGACAATCACAAAATATACATATCTCCAAAATGACAAACTGGGTAAGGTTGATTTTTGGATATGATTTAGATAACCAGGTCATGCACCATATATAAAAAAATTTAGAGGAACCTAGTTCGTAAAAATAAAGTTATTGCTAACATTATAGACCGAGTTCAGAATATGTAGAAGAGAATTCACAGAATAATATAAAGCTTGCATATTACAAATTCATTTCACTAAATCTAATGCAACAATAAATCAGATTCATATCTCAGTCCATACCTGGAATATTACTTCTATCACATCTTCACAAAATTCCTATCTCGCATCCATTTTCCCCCAAGTCTTTTCTTCTGGAACCTATGGTTTATGGTGCCAAAAGAAAAATGAAAATTTCTTGAGAGAAAGAGAAATCATGAAAACATAAAACATATTCTCCTCTTTTTAAATGCACACTTCTTCCCCAAATTATATCTTTAGATTTCAAAATAAAGTTGAGCATGCATAACCACCCCCATAATTTCTTCCAGAAGATTCTCCTTATTAAAGGCAATAAATTCTGCCTTTATTACTTTCTTATAATTTACTATTTAATTCATTTATAATCAGACAAAAATAGTTTATTTCTACTTTTCTAAAATTGGTCTCTTACTCAAAAGAAGCAATTATTTCTAAGATTCCCTCTATAATGGCAATAAATTATACCTTTACAACATGCTATTTTAACCAAACAATAATCTCTCTGTGATTTTATTTATTTTAGAATTTGCTATATATATATATATATATATATATATATATATATATATATATATATATAAGTTTTTATAACAACTCATAAATATTATGAATTTATTTTTATTGCCACTAACAAAACATTTACTTGTTTATAAAATATTTTCATTTTCATTTTATCAATTATATTCCCATTTTAATAACACTTTATTTTTCCTCATTATAATTATTATTATTTATTGACTGTAAAATACAATATAATATAATTTCCCATAAACTTAAATTTACATAAAAGCATCTATATTTATTTATTTATCAAAGGTGCCTTCTTAACTTACTAATTTTATTTTAATGCAACAATTAACCAAAGCATTAATCAAACAATTCTAAAAAAAAAAACCCAAATGCCAAACACTACCTGACACTATGCATGATCAAAAAGCATGACCACAATGACAACGACTGACTATCATGCCCATACAAACAACACTGACTAAGTGCAAAACTGGATACTCATCCTTTTCAAGGATGATGGCTAACTAGGGGACCATATGTTATCTCCATTCAATAGTTCCATTGGTTTTAAGGCATGCTCAGACCTGTCAATTCAGGTGGAGTCGATGCCTGATATCTGCAACCTGCAACACACAACACAGTCTATGCACAAGTGTAATAAATATCAAACGGTCACGGAGTGAAAGAGAATCACAACGTCGCCAGACGCTCACAAATGACTGGTACGACATTATCCCTTTTCACACCACACAATAATCAGATCATCCTATAATACAAAATCAGTCACATAAAAATCAATTCTAACTTATGACAATCATAGTAAGATCAACATTATAATCACCTGAATGTAAAACAATGTCAAAGCATATGAATTATTAGTGTTGCAACAAGGATTATCAATAAAACATACTAACTGTCATATGAAACCACACATGAGGATAATCAGGAATGTCACCAACATGAATGTAGCATCTACCAACATCATATAATGTACAACATCAACTGTCTAACATACCCTAAATATTCATATTATTTTACCTTCATCTTCATGTTCCTTAGCCAGACTATCTACACATCTAAGATGAGAATGGAGGGGCACTATAATGAAACCCTTCCAAATGAATCTACAGGACTCATACAACATCTCCAAACAATCCTTTACCTCCACACATCAAATATTTTATGTCGCACATCTTCAACCATGAACTTTGAGAATAACAAGTAATCTAAAACACACGGCAACATACTGTCATTGAAAAACTGAGCTTGCGGACCATGAAGAACCTTGAAATTGCAGGAAAGCATGTAATGCACATCCATAAACATGTCCACAAAACCACAAAGGCAAGAATTCACATCTGGAGGAATGTGAAACATTCCAACAGGCCATCACCACCATCTTACTCTGCCAGAGCACATGTCAGTACTCTATCATGCATAACTTTCATAGTGGAAGGACAAATGATCTGAAACTTTGGAATTATCACTTTCATAGTACCTTGAACATATTTCCAGAACTGTATAACCATAACTAAAAATACGGAGGAATGTGGAGCATTCCATTGCTGTATAGAAAATCTCTTCTTTAGAACAACACTATCTTCAAACTATCATCTATAAAACACCTTTTTGGTAATCTGATCATCTTAGTGCTTCTAATTCCCATGTTAATGTATCTTCTTGATGCTTCTAATTCCCATCTTAATATAACTTCATACTAAGCTCTGCATCAAAATCAAGGCATGACATTCAACTATAAACTCTAGTAACCTCATTATATTCAACATGACATCCAACCATGAATTGTATCTTCTTTGTTGGATAGGACATGACATCCTACCATGAACACCATCACACATCCACGATAGTGTTGACATTAATGACAACCTTTTGATAGGTGTTGACATCAATGACAACCTTAGGAACCATATGTGTAACAGTGTGCATATTGGGTTTAGTTCTTTGGTGAAATATCAAACTTGATTAAATTGTGTATTTTATTTTCTAAACTGATTTGGAGAAATTGAATTAACTAAAGTGGGTATCTATGACTATAAAATATTCATTAATTCACACACATAAGGAAAAGTTAAAATTTATGTGTTAATGAAAAATAGGTCCAACTTATTTATTTATCTATGTTTTGATCGTAAGTGAATACTCCTTATTCGATAAAACTATAGATACCTTGGGTGTATTTTAAACAAATGCATTTAATCATTATTGATTAAAATTATAATAATCATTAAGTACAAACATATTGTGATACATAAATAGGAGTGTTTGACTTCCAATTCACATATGACCATATAAAAAACTTTTGGTCATTGGGATTCATAGGTACTCTCGAGCAAAGCGATTATCCTTCCATGGTTTGCCCAAGGCCACTACTATTATATATAAATAGTCAATTTATTTTCTTCTCTAAAATAAAATATTTAGTAAATTGTTACATAAATAATATTTAATTATTTTTTGAAGATTTTTTCAAGATTGACACAAAACATCAGTCATAGTGAATTTTTATATTGTTCTTCCAAGACTCATGCCATATCTACTAACGACCTATAAAATTGATTAGGAAAACTATGTGAGTTTGATTTAAAACATGCAAATATGTAGGAATGCCATTGGGCACAATGGTTCAATGGAGACAACAAATCAAACCTATCTCATATCACATGCATCTATGTCAAATGTTGATCAATTTCCTAGTAAGATAAGTTAGATACGAGTTGTGAATGAATATGCTCTTTGAAAATTAGAAAGTCACCATTACCTTCTCTAAAAAATTAGAGTCATCATTAGCTATGTACGAAGCCTAATTCATTAGTGAAGTTAACAATTTTATAACTAGTTGAACTATGATACATATGACTAGTTAGAATTCCATGTAATCTCTACATTGAAAGTTTATGAAGGAATGGGATTTTTGATAATATGTATATGATAAAGCTAATCTTATGGTGTATTCTATGACTTATCGTATAGTATTATATATGCATGAATTGAGCTCATGTGTTGTGTTGAAGTTTAATAATAGAGTATCATTTAAATGTTTAGACAATTGGCTTTATATATTGGTATTGGTAGATGATGGAGGAGCATCCGGGCGGACTGGTGATCAACATCAACCAAAAATAGAGTGTGAGGTTTGGGTTTCATTTTTTTATGATTTAGTTTTCATTTGGCATCTCTTGACCACTGGAGTAAGTGGTGAGTCATAATTTGCAAGTTTTGAGTTTTTGTCGTACTTTGGCTTCGACACACAATAGGCAATTTCACGGAAACAATTATTTCAGGAAATCGGTGAGGTTTATTTGTAAATCCTCTTATAGGAGGATTGTTGATTCCCTCCTTGATTTGATGGTGAAGGTTTCGTAAGCATATTTTTCACGGTTTTGAAGAATTAATTGTTTTGTGATTTCTACTAGCAATTTGGCAAAGTTTTAAAATTTTGATTTCCGTGAGGTTTGAGACCAAACAGTTTGGTGGGGATCTTAGGGATGTTTAAATGCATGTTTTTACAAGTTTTTGTGAGATTATGAGGTACTGGTAGAAAGTTATGGTAAAAGTTGGTTTCAGCTTTAAACCCATCACGTCGTAGTCATAATGAATTTTCTTCAGTTTGTGTAGTTCCACAAGAAGATCATGTAAATTCCATGGAGATTTTGATAATGGATTAAAGAAATTATTTGAATTTGGACACTCCAACACTAGATTGACATTCGATGGGATGTTATGTACAGGGGACGTATTCTAGTCTATGCATTCATCATATGTAGTGTAGAACAGAGATAACATAAATGGTAGCCCAAACTAGACATCAAGGATTGAAGAATCCTTTTAACTTCACATGGAGTTGTTCAGGAGGTAATATTTGGCACATTTCAATGCTAAATTTAAATGCATTTGCAGATTTAAAAGATAAAAGACAATAAAAGGCATGGATGACTTTCAAAGAATGTTTTATTAGAAGAAAATGAAAAACAACTAATCAATGTCCTCTTGGAAAAAGAATAGTATGGAATAACAAAGAATAAATCATATGAATAATGATTTTTGGGTAGATTTAAATAATAAACCATAGACGTGGGAAAAAGGAAGTGTCTAAAAATGTGGAGGAATATTTGAAATGCCAAAAAAGGCTTGAAAAGCCTCTTGGGAGACTGGGATCTTGTTTTCATTTGGTACTTTGTGTTTCCAAGGGCGTGGGATGAAAAAGTAGCATACCAACTACCAAAAAGGAAATTCACTGCCAGTTTTTAAAGAACAAGGAAAAGAGGAGAGGAAACGGAATGTGGGATACATACAGGTAAAAAGAAATGTGAAAAGCCAAAGTAAATGGACTCCAAGAGTGTACAACCTTGGATAGAATGAGGATCACTGTAAAACTTAACAAAGTTGTTGTAGAAGGTATCAATAGATTGTGTAAATAATATGAGAAGGTTGCAAATTGGTGGAAAAGAGATATAAAAAAAAAAAGATAAAACTAGAGGAGAATTAGCTGCCATAAAAATAAAAAGAGGAGAAGAGGGTGTAAAAGAAAACCAAATTGAATCTCTTGTTGCATATTGGAGTTGCCAGGTTAGATGTAGTCATGACATCCTAAAAATCTCAAAACAAAATAGAAGAGAGTGATTGACGCGGAGAAAAATAGGATGCAATAGAAGTCAAATTTCAGAGGTGCAGAAAGGCAGCAAGATCCAGATAGAGGTTGGAGTATGTAGATGGGCATAGCTGAGAATGCCATTGAAGGCCATTTCTTGTAAGTTTGTATACAAATTTCTAGTGGATTTAAATTAATAAAAATCAATTTCATTAGATGCAATTATACTTTTTTTGGGGCAAAGTATTGCCCATATCAGTGTGTATTTGGTTTTGTGAGTATTGATATTGTGAATGTGTTTGAAAGAGTTGTGTTTGGCAGAGGGTTTGAGAACCCTCTTGCATTAGTAGATTTCTTGAACACCTATTTTTTTGAAACTAGTTGAAATAAGTTGCTTCATGATAAGGAAATTGAAACTATTTGCATCTATGTGTTATAAATCTAATTAAGGATAGATTACGAATAGAGTCATTATGTTATGGTCAAATAAGAAAAATCTAGTTAATATAATGCAATTCTTATGAGTTATCAATATGAATGGATGACTAGATAGTAATTGCACGCAATACTTTAAGGATAGTTTGAACGAGAATAGAGAATAAGTGTATAAAAGGGAATTGGAAATTCTATAATTGTATCTTTGGTAGAATAATTCTTTACTAGGACCTTATGCATGATTATTAAAAGAAATACATTAAGATCCAAATTTTGGAGCCTTAGAATATGTGATTTAAATTTGTAAATAATTTTTGATTAAATCTAGTACCAAAATTATTATGGAAATGACCCAAAGAATCATACATTATGATTATTTGTGAGATTACGTTAGAATCTCCAAATATTTTTAGACATTGACTTGTCAAATTAATAGTTTCATGACATAAAGTGTAATAATCTAATTCATTGTTTGAACCTAGAATCAAAATAATAAATTTGAATATGTCTACCTATATGGATTAAGGTATGAATAATAATATTAAAGGATACCATGAATTATTGGTTGTAACACAATAAATTTAGAACTAGTTTTCATTAATTAATATCACCATTATTGGAATGTCTTTTGAAATGCTTATATGAGGTCATAGGAGTAGTTTGACTGACTATTGTATATTCTTTATAAATACATAATGTTTAACCTATGAGCATTTAACATATGATCTTGAGTGGCAAATTATGGATAAGATGACATCCTTCATTTTGTTTTAAGTAGAAAAGATAAAAGGGATAGATGTTATTCTTTAGAGTACTAGTGTATAATTAGTAGTTTTGATAGAAAAGAGGTTAGGGATCCCATCAAAAATTGTGAGGATGAATTCCTTAAATTATAGTGTCTATTGAACTACAACATTGCCCTTTAATTGCCTAGGGTAGGGATACATAAGTTGACCAGAATGGGTGGTGCTCAAGGAATAAGACTAGGTTTTGTAATTAGATTGAGTCTAAGTGATGATCCTAAAGTAAATATACTTGTATCAAATGAGTAATTGTAGATATGAAACCATAAATAGAATTTATCTCTATGAAATTTATTTTAGAAGATTGACTGGTGGCAGTATGCACCTTATAGTTAGAAATATTTATCATGATTTAGACATCTCTTTCATGTTTCAAAATAATAAATAAATTACTGAGAGATGTGTGTGAGTGCACTCTGAAGATGAAGGAGATTTTGGTTGAGTAAGATTTACCATTTAAAAGAAAAAAAAGGTAACTTAAGTGCATATTTACAAGTTAATTTTGTGACCCAAGAGAAAGGGTCATTACATGTGGTATTGGAGTGCGGTTAGAACACTAGGGCCTATGTGTGCTTTCTAGATTTTTTGTGAGTATGAATTTGATGATTTTCAACAACCTAAAATATTTGCCTAATGCATATGATTTTAAGATTTATAAGATCAATGATAAATAAAATTAGTGATTACAATCTTACCATCCATAACCTATCCCATTTTGGAGTTGTTGGGATTGCTTGTTTCAATTTAATGATTTATTATTTTTTTATTTCACCAACTAGAGGTTGTGTGTGATTATTCTTTGTTAAAATTACTATGTTATGATTATTTGAACCAATTAGGCTACATATGAAGAATTCTATAATTGATTTTTTTTTTAAATGATTACGAATGTGTTGTTTATGGGTATTGATAATTTGATAAAAATTGATTAATTGCTTTTGACAAGTCTCCCTTTAATGAAATGATTCTCCCATACATTTGGAAAATTTTGGTTAATTGTTATTGGGTCTTGAGAATAAAATATTCTTTTCTTATGATCTATTGATGAGTTATATTAATTTGATTTCCCTACTGCAATTAGTTTGATGATTTTAATTTGTATCACTTTGGAAATACTTTTGGATTAAATTATAAATACATTTTTTGAGTTCCAAATTTTGAGAAGTTTTGATTTATAAGCACATATTTGATTTTAAAGAGATTTGATTGAGATGGTTTTGTAATTTAAATAAATTGATACTTATGGTTGAGCATCAAACCCATATGAGATCTTGTGGTTGAGGAAAGCCTAAATACACAATATAGAGCACTGTGACTGAAATATTATTATTGATATTTAGATATTTGACCTAGTACTCAATTAATCCTAGGGAGGATCCTTTCTTTTTTCCCTTAGTTTATAAAATCAAATCTAAGGTGGAAAATGAATAGTTATATTATTTAGATTATAGAGTAGAGATGTTAGCATAATCTAATACATTTTGGCCCAAGTGACACACTTAAAATTAACATTTCTTAGCATTTTTAATTTATGTCTACTATAAAGAACAAATGGTCAAAAATTTAAGGATGATGTAAATTATTGAGTCATAGATTTTATGTGTAGAATCAATTTGTAATTTTTAATTTTTTAAAACAATTATTTCTATCATTTTATTTTTTGATAATTTTTTTATTTTTTTTATTATTTTTATTGAGTGGCATTTTTCTAGCTCACTAACTTTTATAACAAATAAAATATTTTCACAATTCCTTGGAATTGGATCATTAACTCCAATGTCTAGTATAAGGATATTTTTGGTAAGTTTTTATTGAATATATTTTATTTATTATTAGTTTTTGAATTGGTACTAAAAAATTTTAGACCTATATTTTTCCATCTCACATTTCTCTTAGCACAGATATCAAATTAAAATTTCTTTTTTCATTGAAACAAGGGCATGTGTATAGAGTCACTTGCATTTTTTGAGTTTTATCTAATAATGTTTATTATTTTTCCTAGTGTCTTGATTAAAGGTCATTATTTTTTCATGATGGAATTGCATTTGTTATAAATTAAAATATATATATAATATTAAAAAATAATATATAATACTAGAATATAAGAGGAATACTGATCATATACTAGAATGACCCACTTGGTCATTAAATAAGACTCAACATTGTTCATAACAATTATTAACTTAAAATTTGAACTTTCAAAAACTTTGATTGGATAAACTTTTAAAAATTAATTAGATACTTAGGCAATGCAAATAACCAAATGGGCTCTTTTTTCTAAATGAGATAGGTAGTGAGAATAGCAAAATGGGCTCTTTTGTTTGAATGAGATAAGAAAATGTGCTATGTCTAGAGACTTTCAAACTAAGGGGCCCATGGGTCCATGTTTTCTCACTGAAGAGACTACATCTCCCTCCTAGAAATGCACTGAGGTCTCCATTCTTCAGGAAATTAAGAAATATAATTTAGTTTGTGCCTTAACTCAAAATTCAACCTAAATCCTTAGGGAAGAAAATAATAACCCACCCTCTCCTATCTGTTCAACACCATGAGGTGCTAAGAGGGGGGGTGAATTAGTACACACTCAAATTTAAACAGATATTTGCACATAAAACTGAATAATTTGGAGAACAGAAAGGAAATCATGCAACACAACACATAACACTAGTATTTTTATGTGGAAAACCCTAAAATAGGGAAAAACCATAGTAAGGATTAGCTCACAATATATTATGCTCGCTACAAATGTATTACAACATTGTTTTAGGGCTACAACCCAAGGAAGCTACTACTTCCTAATTTAGTGCTTACAAGAATTGCAACTTTGATTTAGGGCTACAACCCAAGGATGCTACTAGTCCCTAAGTGTTATGTTCATTGCAATAGGATTTACAAAATGGACTGCTGCAAAATAGACATTTGACTTATGCTGATAATGTAGTCTGATTTTTTTGCTCAATACATGTCTTCAAACTGATTCTATACACTTCATATCTTGCACTCTGCTCTATTATCTTCACATACTTTTTTTCACATTACAAAACAAATTTGATTTTCTAAAAATATCCTCCACAATACTTCAAAACATTGATTAGGTCAGCCAAAAAGGATGAAACGTGTGGCTTGTGGTAAGTCGTCATATGCATATTTCAAAACATCACCATATGCACTTGTGAAGATGAAACATAACATGATCTTCACCAAAATAGGTCGGCAAACACATCAATCACCCTTACAATTTGCTATCCACATGAATAATCACTGCTTAATCACCAAGTCACTTAGGTCAGGTTTACACATAGATGCCAGTGAAGATAAAGCAAGAAACACCCAACTGTTCATAAGAAATGGTACTTGCGAAATGACAAACACTCTAAAACTTGGATAGAGTGAACTTCAACTACTACTGATCATCTCCTGAGAACTGCATGCCAAAAGGATCAAATGCAATGGAATGTGGAGCATTCCAATTCGATCTCTGCAACTCCAAGCCTTGTCTGCACAGTTCGATACTTTGTTGTCTCTAACTTTCACTATACAAGGAGTTAAGAGATGAAACTTTGGAATTAGACTCCTTGAAGACTCATAATGCTTATTCTAGAACCGTAAGCCAAGATGTTGCAATGTGGATAAATGTGGAGCAAATTACTGATCCCCTGTCTTGGAAAAATACTCTGCTCATGCCTTAGATAGATTTCTCAAAAACACTTGGATGAAAAGATAAGAGTACCACTACTCCAAAACCTTCTAAAATACACTTATGTGTGCATACCAAGTATGAGGAAGTTCAGAAGATAAGGTGCTTACAAGTCATTCTTTCGGACTTCAATAATGTTGACTCTACATTTGTAACATACTCTACCATCTTGCTTGCTTTTGCAACATACCTTTCCAGTACTTAAAACATCATGTTGACTCTACATCATACTGTGGATAGACATCACTATGGGTTGACATCAATGACAACACTATATACATATTGCCAACAATCTCCCCCTTTGTCATTGATGGCAACACATCTCTACTTCTATCCCCCTTTAACATCAAGGGCAAAGGACTCTCAATGTTAAGCTTTTCAAAATTACTTCATCTATTCTAAATGCTCCCCCTTTGTCAGATATATATATATATATATATATATATATATGTATATATAAAAGAGTATCTCCCCCTTCTGTGTTATCTAGTTACAAAATTATACCTTTGAAAATCAAAATGGTACAGCCATTCTACCTAATACCTCCACATATACACTTTGTTACAAATTTTGTCTATACATCATACAACTTAATTGGAAGAGGATAAGAGATCCTTATAGGTTATCTTCAATTGAGTACAAGTTGTGTCCCAATGATTTTTTTCTAAAGGAGAGTTGTTTTAACATTCAAATTGAATATACAAGTTTTCAGCTTCCTCCAGAGTGTTGGGCACTATCTTCATCTATGCTACCTTTTCTACTTCAGTCACAATCTCTACCATAGAAGTAAGTCTCAGGCTTACTATTTCTCTAAGATGACTATACTGCCTTAGAATTTGATCTCTTTGTTGTTGCAATAGACAAAATTGAGAGTGCAAATTGTCAATAATTATTCTGTTTGCCCCATCACTATCCTTTAGGGGATCATATAAGCCAAATACTTGTGAAATCTATGACTCAATTGAGTCCATTTGATCCTTTATGTCCCTTGTAGACATAGGCTATTTCAATAAAAAATGATACAAAAGGTAGCCTCTTCTATACACTTCTGAAAATCTTTCATCTTATCTTGCAACATATTGTGTGCATTTGCACACATATCAGAAATATATCTCAATCTCTTATCATTGATTTTCTTTAAGGCGTCCTTTTCTGCCTTCTCTTCCAATTGAGATGAATTATTTTTAAAAGAATCAAGAAAGAATTTTAGCTATTGTACAATGGTCAAAGATGTATCAATATTTACCTCTGGCACAAAGTCTTCAATAACCTTCACTACTTCATCCAACAATTCTGTATTCTGCTAGTGTTGATATAGAATTTCCTTTCTAGCAAATGAATGTAGAATGTCACCAAGATGTAGCTTATGCAAGGGGGTAATATTTTCCAAATCTACCTTGCCTTCTTGCATAGGAATTTGTAACAACAGTGGAAATACCATAGGCTAGAATTGCATTTCCAAACTTAGTAGGTCTTTGAAAGAATCAATTGATCCTTGACCAATCTCTTCTGTTCCATCTTGACTCTTCTATGAAGTCTTTTCTTTATTAATAGTAACCATATCTTTGTCATAATTTTCATGTTGCTTAGTGTTCATTGGAACACTCTGTTCACCTTGCAGACTTGGTTGATCATCCACTTGTTTAGTGTTCTCTAAAACATTATGCTCATCTTTCTCTTTATCTTCCTTAACATTGTCCTGAAGAATAGTGTCAACATTCATGTTTTCTTGCATATTTTCATCATTCTTCTCTCTTTCAACCTGTTCCTCTTTTTCTAGAGAGAATGCAATAGCATGATGAGGTGAATGTGGTGGTGAAACATGTGGCTATTTCGTATTCTTTGTTTCTCTTACCTCATACCCTGTATTCTCTAGAGGAGAATCATTATGCTCTATATTGGAGTTAGTGTTCCTTGAAGGAGAAGAATTATCTTTATCCTAACCCTCTATGGCTAGTCCTCCAATATCCTCAAGAAGAGCAATCTCCTCATTCTTCTCAAGCTTGTCATTACTTTCCGCATTGCCTTCAGACTGATCAGATGTATCTTCAATGATTCCTAGCTCAACTTTCATTTCTTTAATAATTTTTGTGGTCTTCTTCAGAGTCTCCTTCTCCAATTTCTTAATTTCATCCTCATCTTTTAGAATCAAGGTGTTTAACCTTCTTTTTTTCTAAATTCTTTGGCTTGTAGTTTAGACACTTAAGCCTTTTCAATCTCAAAGATGGAAGGACAAACCTTTTCAATTTCTCTTCTTCTCATTTCAACATCTCTGCTCATAGCTTCATTTCTTGTCTGAGTAAGGACTTCAGTAAGATTCTTAGGCAGCTAATGGCTGATTTCAATCAAAGCTATATTTAAGGCTCCCATATATCTGACTATTGCCTCCTCAATAGTATATTTGTCATTTGATGGCCTTTCACCATAGAGTTCAACAACTTCTTCTAGAGCTCCATATTCTATCATTGATTTAATTGTGGCTTCAAGTTGTAAGGGTACACAATTAGATTTCTTACCCTTATTTCCTTTTCCTTTTCCTTTCTCCTTTGAGGTCTCTCCCTTTTAAGATTCTTCTCTAGTTCTTTTCTTCTTTCTTTTCAAAGCCTCAATGTCCTTTTCTTTTTCTTCTTCTTCTTCACTTGCTTCTATACCTTGTTCTTTATTCCTTTTGGCCTTCACCTTAACCCTTGGTTACTTTTTCTATTTTTCCTTTTCTTGTTTCTTTGAAATCACCTCTTCTTCTTGATCACTCCCAATCTCCTCTATAATGGTTTCCTTCTTCTTTGGTTGTTTGCCCTTGGATTTCATCAGTATTTGGCCTTTAGAGACTTGGGTATGTTTAGCAGAGGAGGTAGGTTACGGAATACTGGTAGTAGACTGAGAAGTAGATCTACCTAATCTTCTTAGAGTTGAATGCACAATGGTAGATGGTGTATCATGTTCCACAACATTTTGAGCAGTGAACCCACCTGGTGGGATGCCAACTTTTTTAAATAGCTTCTCTTTGTTTTTTCCTACCTCTTCTGTAGCCCTTTTCTTGATTTGTTTGTTGGTGATTTCATCATAAGTGCCAAATCTATCTACATTAGGATCCTTGGGTTTGCTCAGTAAAATGTTTGCATACCCTATCAAATCAATTTCTAAAACCTCATAAGGCAACTTGGGTATCCATGCAATCCTGGGTTCTACTGATTCCATATAACAATTGTCCTTGTCTACCATGAAGGTGATATCATTTTTGTATCTTCCAACTACCTTGGTAAGTATCCTTTCTCTCTTCTACATATTTTCTTGAAAGATTTTAAAGAAACCCCAGTATGCAACATTGCAAACATCTAAATTTTCAAAGCTCTTCATGTGTTCCTTGATTTGACTGCCCACTGAGACATTTATTTTCCACACAACACCCTTTGATCCAAGTAATTCATCCAAAAAATAAAACATGAGACAAATGATAAGAGATCCATACTAGAAGCTGTACTGGTTCTCCTTTGTCTTGTGCAACTTCTCCATTAGTTGTTGTCGCAATGGCTCACAAACATCAAATTCCTTGTTTTCTCTCACCATTTGATGTGAAACATGAATAACAGTTGTTGTGGTAGAGTCCACTCTATTAGTGTAGAATATTTTGTATGCAATGACCATAGTTGCATACCTTATAGTAGTGTTGACCCTGTTCCTACATTTTAAAATTTAAACTTTTTGAGCTTCCCAAAGCAACTGGTAATGAAAACTTGTTTTAATTATGGAAGAATATGATTGGTTTTGGTAGCATCTTAAAACATCGAAGACAAAGAAAAACCTGATTTTAAAAAGCCTCTTAACGGTTTTCATCAAGACTTTCTAAAGTCTTCTAAACCACTGATAAAGGAAGTAAAAGTAGTTTCTATTGTTAGCATGTTATATTTCAAAGTTGCTTAGTAAAGTGTTCCTAAACACTGCAAAAAGAATAGTTGGTTATTTTAACAACATGTGCCAAATGTATTTTGTTGAAAAGACTTTCAAAATCTCTTTCAAAAGTTGATGAAAGGTTTTGAAAATCTCATCAGTAGCCAATTAAAATAGAAGCAAGCAAAATAGTTACAACTACCCAAAAATTATGATAGATGATTTCAATACAATATATGCACAAAATCGACATGTTGAAAAGACATTGGAAACTTTCAAGTTAAATGTATTGGCAGTTATAAAGCCAAGCTCGATGGATTACGCATATTGGCCACCATGGTGAATATGTATACAAGATGTAGAAACACAGACAAGGCATACAAAATGTTTGATTAAATGCCTCAAAGAAATTTGGTCTCATTGGGTGCAACAATTGCAAGTTATGAACAAATGACTTTGTTGAGAAGGTTACACAAATCCTTAAGCGAATGCAGCTGGTTGGTATAAAACTAGATTCCATGACCTCTGTTAGCATATTCCCCTGACTACGTTATAGAAACACATGAAAAATGAAGGTTTTTGTCATATATTGTAAGTTACAAGTGCCCTGATAAACGTATATGCAAACTGTGGAAGGTGAGGTAAGGCACACAAGCCGTTTATAGGCAGCTTCAAGGAGATGTCATCTCATGATATGTTACGATTGCAGCATATACA
The DNA here is from genome assembly GCA_027924645.1 of Cunninghamia lanceolata. Taxonomy (NCBI): domain Eukaryota; kingdom Viridiplantae; phylum Streptophyta; class Pinopsida; order Cupressales; family Cupressaceae; genus Cunninghamia; species Cunninghamia lanceolata. The sequence goes on from BSBN01001136.1 coordinate 1,965,438, forward strand.
CAGAATAGTTTTGTTGAAAATACTTTAGAAAGTTTCAAGTAGATCCAATTTACGAGTGTAAAGCTAAAATCCATAACCTTTTCCAGATTCTTCTCTATCTATGGATGCATAATAGTTTTGAACTAACGGTTTGCACATCCATTAATGTATAATGGAAGGTGGAATTTTGACAGATATTATCATTGCAATTTCTCTGGCAGACATGTATCCAAAATGTGCGAGTATGAGACAAGGCGCACAAACTATTTGATGAAATACCTCAAAGATCTTGCTTCATATGCGAGCATTATAGTGCTTTAAAAAGTGTCTCACGCCATATAAAAGAATTCATGCTAGAAAATTTTCTTAACCCGTTGGTTGTTTCTATCAGCGTATTCCTTGAACCTCCTATGGGTGCAAGTGTGAGTTTTATCTCATGAGATAGCTGTTTGTTAAGAAGATTTTAGAAACCTCCAAACAAATGTGATAGATAGATGTAAAACTGCCTTCCATGATCTGCAGTTTACTAGCAGACATGTATGCATAATGTCTAAGCATAGATAAGGTTCATGAAACACAATGCATGCAGGGTACACACAAAACTGATATGCACAAAATGGTTTTTGTTGAAAAAGGCCTTAGAAACTTTCTAGCATTTATGTAATTTTTAGATTCAAAACCAGACTCCATGATCATTGCCAGCCAATCTTTTCCTAGCCTGTGTCAAAATGGGACCTTTTGAAGCAGTGTATCAACATTCAATAAAGCATAATCGAAAGTAGATTCTTTTCGGATGTAGTAGTTGTGAATGCTCAGGTAGATTGGTATGCATATGGAAAGCCCATGAACTATTTTACAAAATACCTCCAAGAGATTGCTGTCTTAGAAAAGGCAATAAGTGCAAGATATATGCAATATGGTTCTATTGAAAATACTTAGGTAGATACAAAAACCATATCGATGACCGTTGCCATCATCACCGGCACCTAAATGGGAGCTTTAAATAGGGTATGGACATCCAACAAAGCATAATCTGAAGTAGATTTTTATATGGAGTCTTAGTTGTAACTAGTCTGGTAAGGCACACATGCAAAACATGGAAGTATACATAAAGGCTCATGAATTGTTTGCCAGTTTGCCTTAGAGAAATGTTGTCAAATGGGATGCAATGGACAAGTTGATCGATCTCTATACTTTCTTGAAGATCTCTATTTCCCAAATACCAAGTATGGTGTCAGAATTGAGCAATGTCTACAAGAGCTTGAAAACCTAGAAGATGAGGATAGATAACATCCTAATTCCTAAGGGGAAATATGTTACTCTAGCTATAAAACTTTTCAGAATGTTCAAAGAAAAATAATCTGGTCAATAGGATCAGTTTCTAGAATCAGTAACTCTATCAACGGCACCATCGGCAAGCAAAGAATAAATGTAGTTGTTGCATATTATATAGTTCCCATTTTTTATGTGTTTGTGTGTGACTCAAGTCATGATTTTGGCTTGTTTTGTAAATAATTTTCATGATTAAGTTTCTCCTGTTCGAGTCTAATTTTCTATCTTTATTTTTAAAGTTAGGTTCATCCCAACTCTTTCTTACAAAGTAGTTATTTTAAGTGCCTAAGTTAGGTAGTTACTCTAAGTAGCTATCTTTACAAAAGAAAGTTAGTTATTCAAAATTAGTGCACTTATGAAGGTAGTTATATCAAGTAGTTACAAAAATTTGTTAAGGTAGTTACCTTAAGTGATTACTAACCTCACCTATAAATACAACTATTGTCACATGAAATTGCACCCTGCTTGAATGGGACTCCAAGCATTCCAATGACACAATGGGAATGATCTCCAAGTGTGGGACCTTGCTAAATGAGATCAAACCTCCGGAGAAGGTCGGCTTCCTTGTCTAGTTATCACCTAAACTACTGAATTTTGGGATGAAAAGGGGAAGAAAGCTTGCAATGGAAATGAAATAAAAGCTTGAAAACAAGGGTGATACATCATACAGACTAAAGAAACTTTCACAGAACTGGAGGATGCACAACACAGCTAGATATAGCAAGCAGGTATACACAAATTAGATGATTCTAGCAGAGGCAAGAAGCAAGATGATTGAGAGGAATCAAAGACATTCACAAACAACCATATGTAGATTCACACAGAACTAGAAAATTAGCAAAAGGTATGATAACTTGCATATATTCAGTAAGAAGGCAAGGTTACAGTAACTGAAAGCTCTGTTTGGAAACAGAAAAGCCTTAATGCCAAAAAGTCTCCAACCCTTTTTACATTATAAGCCTCAGCTTATATAGCATCTCAAAATTAACCTAGGTCGGTTACCCAATTCGCTCAGAGAGCTGCAATCAAAAATATCTTCCTGAAGGGATGTCCACCTGCCAGGAGTAATGGTGCCAAAGGATCTAGAACCAGGGCAGGTGGAAGATATTTAGAATCATTAATGCGAGCAGCTTACTCCTCAATCTTCCACACCCAGGTGGCGAAGAAAATATCTAAAACCAGGCGGTGGCAAGATATTTCTGATCATTAATGTGAGCTGCCTCCTATGCAGTAATGAATGAAAAAAATATCTGCACCAACTCAAAAAAGTCGTTGCTGAAAAGGTCCACCCGACTAACATGAAGATTCAGATCCAAAACAACCTCCTGAAGAATTCCCACCAAAAGGTCATCATCATGATATTTTCAAATTTCTGCAGGAAATGATTATCCCACATGCACCCAGAGGAGATGTCTTCATCACTTTATAAGCTAAGCCGTGAGCATATATAATGTCGGTGATTTTGCTCCCAATGGCATCATTATGAGCCTCATCATCATCCTCCTTCTCATCAAGTCCCGTCGGCAAGACTCCCCAATATCGGCGGGCCAATTGCATGTTAGCCCGATATAGAATGTCGCCCCAATATGAAATATCCTCCTAATGCGAAATATCCTCCTGACGGAGGTAACATGATATAAAATATCACCCCGATTTTTGAAAATCAGGATGACGTCAGCAGCATGTCACGGAGGAAAGATCCTCCTGATGATGTTCATACAACATACCTCCTCATATCTAGGTGACGTCATCTGCACATTAGAGTAGGGTGATATTCAGAAGCAAGAGCAATATTTGTAAGGTACCTGATATTTGGAAATCTCATCCTCATCCTGAAGAAACCTAATGATGATATTCAACCTCTTCGGCATAAACCGATGCATCAGAGGAAGCTCCTCCTGCTTTGCTGACTTCATATGTCTCGCCGATGATCCAAATGATCATGTCCGTAAACATCCTGATGACATCACCAATATGTCGAACATCAGGATGATCTTCAAATACTAACTGGTGTTAAGGAAAAAAAAATGACCCCCTGCGGGTTATGACAACATCATCATGATATTCGGGGCAGGATGATATTCGGAAATATCACCCCCGCAAAATATCAGGTTGCACTGTAGCCTCATCGTAAGATCAGGGTGATCTTTGGAACATGACCCGATATTAGAAAATATCACCTGATGCTAAAAACATGACCCAATATTCAAATGTGATGACCCCTCATAACTTCCTCCTTTTAGCGAATATCAAGGTGATGTAAAAAGCAAACTTGCCTATTTTTTCAAGCTCTTTCACATGGTAAGCCTCTTCAGGCAAGCCTCAAATTTTGAAATTGGGTTAAGACCTCAAGATCATAAATATGGCTTTCATGGGGATATGCATACTGACTGATCCTGCTTGAATTATTTTGACTCCTGCTAGAGGAAAAATAGGTCAACAACAACATTGTAATTCAATCAAGGGGGTTCCACTTTTTCACATGACAGTGTATGAAAGACTTGAATAGTGTTATTCAAGTTTGAAAGTAATAAAGAAATGTTTGAATGTGTGTTCAACTCAATTTCATGTGTTGTTTTTGGTATTCATATGTTTAATCAATAGTGATCATGTGCTTTCCTTTCAAAGTTGCATTGTGAGAAAGATATTTCGTATCAAGTTTTGGTATCTCTACTTGGATGCATGGAACTTAAATTCATAAGTTTAACTTTTATTTCATCATTAGTGTTTGTTATTTCTTTGTTTTTGTTCTTATAATTCTAGAAAATCCAAATACCCCTATCATACGAGGGAGTTGCCCCTCTTAAATGCAGAGAGGAATCGACATAGACCTACGATTCTTCAACTATTGTGAGAAGGTTGTTGTTGATCCAAGGGAGAAACAGAGTTATTCACAAAGGTTATTTAAAAGCAAAAAATCTATTTACCAACAAGTAGGGTCTGTTATATCATCCACAGTTAGGGCACTTTATCAAACTTTGCACCAGTCAACTTCATTACTTCATTTTTGATTGACTTCAATGTAGGCACATGTCTAGTAGCACACATGTCAGTCATAATCCTAATTGCCTCCTTAGTAATTATATAGGGTTTATCTAGAATTATGAAGCCTTCATGAATTCATCTCAAGACAAGTTTGACCCAATCATTCTCACAACTAAAATTGGGAAAATCATTCCATACATTCAATTTCTTTGCAACCAAACTAGCATATTCTAGCATCAGATCAAAATCATCACCTGTGAGATTGTTCATCTAGAATTCCTAAAGCTTGCTATGGTTGAATTCATCCAATGTGGAGTGTATGTGGATTCACACATCCTCAGTGTGAAGCACATTGAATAAAACCCTAGAAAATGCTCCATCTTTGTTAGTCTCCATTGTTTGAAAGAATGCTTCTTGAATTTTGGTCTTGGTTTCTCCATGACATCAATGACCCTAGGAGTGTCCATTGCAACTGAATTGAAGCTAGGGTTTGCACAACTCTGAAAATACCTGCCAGTAGGGTTTTGGAAGCAAGAAGTCTCCAACATGTACTTTGATTCACCTTTTCTCTACTCTGCTCTCAAATGCTAGATCACAAATGTCATTTGAGTATGCAAAATGACTTTTAAATCTCTCCACAGATGTTTAATTATTTCACATTGAATGCACCAGTAGGATTACGTAAATACTTAGTTAAGCCTACTCTATGATATAGTAGTGACTCTTGATTACTCTGCAATCTGCCACATTGAGAGATTTTCCTCCAGAGTTTTGGGGAAATGAAACTTCATTGCCTTCCCTATGTCCTTCTTAGAGGATTCCATGTCAATCATTCTATACGACCTACTTCTATTGGGAGAAGCCACAACTGACCAGGGGATTAAGTTGATAAACTAAGTTTCTCCCCCTGACCCATGTAATTTCCTTCTAATCAATAATGAAATCTTCTACCCTAGGCAGAAGCAATGTGTCTTTCAAACATGTTCATGGGTCTTCTCTGATTTCTCTTTTTACATATTAGTTTTAGCTTTTTCTTTTCCTTATGTAGAATTCCATGCTCACTTAGAAATCCTCTATAGATGGTTCAATTTCTCTGGAAATTTGATCAAACTTATTCATGTCATTTTCTTAACATTCTCATACCATTTTAGCCAAAATGTTGAGGAATTCAACATCTTATCTATTTAGGGGTTTGAAGAACTTTGCAGTTGTGACTCCACCTGAATCACTACTTTCTTCTTTTAGTTACCAGAGGATCCATCTGCACTAGGCAGAGGTCTGAAAAACATCACATTCCTCCTTATTCCATACTTTGCTCATTTCCTTCTTTTGTTGAGCAATATCAACTTTATTTTGAGGAGCAAGCCTTACATTCTTTCCATAGTGCCTTATTTGATTGCACTTGTGACTCTCCTCACCTTAGACCTGCAATTGGCTGCCTTATGGCCAAACTAGTTACAAGTGTAGCTATATCCATGAAAGGGTTGAGCATTATCCCTATTATTCCCTAACATTTTACTTCTGCACTCATTAGCCTTATGACTTATCTTGTTGTAGGCATAACACTTAACTAAATTTTGATTTGTCCTACTTCTACATTTAGTAGCTTTATGACCAATTTTATTGCAATAATAACATCTTAGAGCATTTTGATTTATCTTGCTTCTACAATCAATAGCTTTGTGACCAAACTTATTGCAAGTAAAATAATTTCCATTGAAACCTTGAGAATACCTTATGGGAGCAGGTTGCTTTGTAGGTGGAGGACCTCTGAAATTCTTCTTCATATTCTTCCTTTGTCTCTAGACAGGAGTGAATTCATCTTCTTTTATAACTCCAGAGGCACTCTTCTTAGGATCTTGAGTGTAGGTATCTTCCTTCTTTATTCTAGACTTTCCTTCTGATTGGAAGTTATCATACAAATTTGCAGAGGCATTGATCATAGGACTCATCCCTTTTCAAAGCCAAGTTCTGATTTTTCTTTTGCTAGCTTTTGAGAGTTAATTATCTCATCAAGGATTTTAGATCCTTCTTTTAGTTTTAGTCCTTTGTTAATTTGTTCTTTTTCCTTTTCCAGTCCTTTCCTTAGGGTGACAACTTCTTCCTCAAGTTTTGAACATTTAGCTGGTTTCTCATAGAGTTTGATATTTAAGCAATCTTTAATCCTCTTTTCTTCTTCAGCCATGACTTTCAAATTTGAGATCATTTCTTCTGCCTCCTTGAGCTTCATGTCATGTCCTTTATCTCCTTCTATTAAAGTTTTTAGTTTGCCAATTTCTTCTTTTGATTCTTTGGCCTTTGTCTTTAATTTGTCAATTGTTTCTTTTGCTATCTCAAGCATGTCTTCATATTCTACATCCAGTCCTATTGCTTCATCTAGTTCATCAAGGGTAGACTTACGTTCTCCCTCAAGGTCTACTTCACACCCATCAAGATCCCAACCTTCAGGTTCCATTGCTTCTAGATCTAGTTCTAGTACAAATACATCATTGTCCATAACTTCAAATTCCATGTGTTCAAGTGCAGGATCTACCTCAGCTGTTAGGCTTCTCAAAGGCACTTAGCTTTGATACCAATTATTGAACACAATGAGATGCTAAGAGCGGGTGAATCATCACACACTAAAATTTAAATAGATATTTTCACATAAAACTAAATAACTTGGAGAATAGAAAGGAAATCATCAAACACAACACATAACACCAGTATTTTTATGTGGAAAACCCTAAAACAAGGAAAACTAGAGTGAGGATTAGCTCACAATATATTATGCTCGCTACAAATGTATTACAACATTGTTTTAGGCCTACAACCCAAGGAACCTACTACTCCCTGATTTAGTGCTTATAACAATTACAAATTTGATTTAGGGCTACACCCAAGGAAGCTACTACTCCCTAAGTGTTCTTCTCACTGCAATAAGATTTACAAAATGGATTGTTGCAAAATAGACATATGACTTATGCTAATAATACAATTTGCTTTTTCTTCTCAATACATGTCTTTAAACTAATTCTGCACACTTCATATCTTGCACTCTGCTCCGTTATCTTCGCACACTCTTTTTCACATCAAAAAATGAATTTGATCTTCTATAAATATCCTCCATAATACTTCATTTAACATTGATTAGATCGGCCAAAAAGGATGAAACATGTGGCTTGTGATAAGTTGGCCTATGCACATTTCAAAGCATCACCATATGCACTTGCAGAGATGAAACATAACATGATATTCACAAAAATAGGTCGGCACACACTTCAATCACCCTTACAATTCTACTATCCACATGAACAATCACTACTCAATCACCAAGTCACTTAGGTCAGGTATGCACATAGATGCCAGTGAAGATAAAGCAAGAAACACCCAACTGTTCATAAGAAATGGTACTTACAGAACGGAAAAAACTCTAAAACTTGGGTAGAGTGAACTTCAACTACTACTGATCATCTCCTAAGAAGTACATGCCAAAAGGATCAAATGCAGTGGAATGCAGAGCATTCCAATTCGATCTCTGCAACTCCAAGCTCTGTCTGCACGGTCTGGTACTCTATTGTCTCTAACTTTCACTACAGAAGGAGTTGAGAGATGAAACTTTAGAATTAGATTCCTTGAAGACTCACAATGCTTATTCTAGAACCGCAAGCCAAGATGTTGCAATGTGGAGAAATGTAGAGCAAATTACCAATCCCCTGTCTTGGAAAAATACTCTATTCATGCCTTAGACAAATTTCTCAAAAATACTTGGATGAAAAGATAAGAGTACCACTACTCCAAAACCTTCTAAAATACACTTATGAGTGCATACCAAGTATGAGGAAGTTTAGAAGATAAGGTGCTTACATGTCATTCTTCCAAACTTCAATAATGCTGACTCTACATCTGCAACATACTTTGCCATCTTGTCTGCTTCTACAACATACCTTTCCAATATTTAAAACATCATGTTGACTCTACATCATATTGTGGATAGACAACACTATGGGTTGACATCAATGACAACACTATATACATATTGCCAACACTATCTTACTTCTCCCCTTTCCATTCTTCATCTAGTTCCTGTCTCTTTAACACTTCTTTTTATGCATCTCTCTACCATTCATCTTTTAAAACCCATATTTTTATCTAGTTAAAAAATAGATTTTTTGTCTCTCTACTATTATTTTCCTTGTTTTTGTTATTGAACCCCCTATGCTAGTGTCCCCCCTTTCTTGATTCATAATTAACAACAAGATTATGCTTGTGTAAATTAGCCGTGAATTTTTTTCTAATATGTGCTATGCTACTTGAATTTTCATCCAAATGATAATAGATTCATTTAAACTAGAGTAAGACTATGAATTCAATTATATATGATGATTTATAGTTCATAAACAAACATAAATAGAATCAAACTCTGCCATAGAGATACCAATTTATCCTAGAAACTTCAAGATGAGGAAAACCAATTAGAAGTGGAAATTGCACATCTTCTAAGCTTCCTTGGAATATTGAAACAAATATAGATGTAAGAGAACCACTCAATGTGTTTCATATCTTTCTAGTTCTCTATAGAATCAAATACCTCCAACCACATGAGTTGTGTATATTTTGCATGGAACTACTTTCTTCCTTGTGCTACCTTCTTATTCTCCCAAGCTACTATTGAATATAAATTCACTATGGAATTCCTGCCATTGCTTCAATTTTGACCTCTTCGTGTCCTTAAATATATACTAGAGGGTTATCCAATCATCATCCCAATGGTGGTAAATGCATCTACAAATCTATGTAGTCAGTTGAAACTCATCATTCTACAACCTCTATGATACAAAAGAAATACTACAATGGTTTCCATGGGTTAGAAATTACATCACAAAAATTCTATGTTGACCTCATCATTTACAACTTTCTATCGTACATAATTTTTCTTTCTATTGAAGCATAGTGTTACAATGAACGTAATACACTATGGTAGTGTTCATAGTATATTTGAAGTGCTACTAGGAATTCTACAACAACTAAAATTATATGAATTGTCATACTACAACTATGCACATGCTATAGCTAATATTTTGTAAAAAATATAATAATGGTTCTTATGTGACCTAGTATTGTGATGTCACTCTTTTATTTACTAGAAATGGATTCCTAATCTCATGTTATCTAAAGAATCCTCTCTTAGAGTTCTCTATTTATTACACCCTACTTGATACATACAACAAGTAATGTGTATTTTGTTGCTCCTAATTTTCATTCATAAGTAGTTGCATGCTCATTCATGATACAAAGAGTTTCTTTCTTACTTTCCCATATGTAAGTGGTGTTAGTTTTTCTTCCTATTGGATCATTCAACAAGTGGAACAAATTACATGTTACAATGATAACATTTTGATGAAAAGATATTGATGCTTACAACACTAGAAAATGTTTGTACAAATATCCATGTTACTAATTTTGTTGGTTTTACTAGAAGTCAAGTACTCTCATAAAACCAGATATTCCTACTTACCCTTCCTTGATATACATAGCAATTGTCTATGTGAGTACCAATCATCAATGAAATAAATGTGAAGGCTCAAGTCAAGTCACTACCTCACACATTTTTCTTTTTTGTTCATGATTGGTCTCCAAGTGTACATGCTCTCCATGCTCACTCATGGTGAGTAAATAATTCTCCTTAATTGATATACATGTGGAGTTATAATTTTTAACACAACTAGATTCATATGAAATTCATGGAATGATACTTGTATGCCCATTCAAATGAAAGCAACTCATTATTTTCTCCTTTATAATTCAAGTAAATGTTCTATCCAAGAATCAAATGACAATTGCTTAGTATTTAATTTGGGTAAATATTTTTTATTTTTTGGTAAGATTGTCTTTCCCTTTCTAATTGTCTTATCATTATTTAATTTTCTATGTTTTGAGTGAATACTTAGATGCGGTATCCAACAATTTCCATCCAAATATTGTTCCATCTTATAACGAGAATATTAGTTGTGAAATTACATATACTCAAATCAATTTCCTTATTAAATCTTGAGTGCATCTTTCCCTTCTTCCTTATATCTAGGGGAGTGTCTTCTTCTCTTCTTATCATTTCTATGGGGTATAATCTCCTTTGTGGTGTTTATTAGTACATTATCCTACAATGTTTACTTTTACCAAAACTAATACAAGGATTAAGATACCTAGAGTTAGACATTATTGTGCAACATATCCTTCCTACTTACAATTGAAACAAAAGATGGTGTGTTTATCTTTGGCATATATTCTTTAATTTCCCACATGTTAGTTTGCCTTCTTCATATGGGCTTGACTAGTGGCGAAGTAGGTGAACTATAATCTCCTTATTTATTCTTTGCATCTAGTGTGGGCTAATTTTTTTGAGTAGTTTGTGTGGCCTCATTTTCTTTGCAATATTATCTTACCCATACTATTTTGGAGCATTATCCAAAAATTGCATATTAGGGTCTTCCTTCAACCTCTATGGGATTGGCCACACCTTGGTCATTTTTCCAAGCCTTTTTTCATCATAGCATATCCTAGTTAACATCTTAAAACCAAATACTTTAGTGTGTTTTTAAAAAATACCTAAATAATCTTGATTGGATGAAAGTGAATATGGTGAAGTGAATATTGTACATACCTCAATTTGAGTTTGTTTATTTTTATAGAGGATTATTCTTTTCTCTTCACCCCTACACAATTATCTTAGAACTTTTATAGTATCTCTTCTTACAAATATTTTAACAAATTCCTCAATCCTTTATTCTTGATTTCAAGAAGTTGATTATCCCATTGGAGCTCTTTAAATATTCCCCTCTTAAAGTATTTTCCCATGGTTGTGATTTTGCAACAAAGGCTCCACTTTGTAAATGAATAAAAGAAGCAACTATATACAATATTATTTTAACAACCCCTCAAGCACAAGGCAACCTGCTCTAATATCAATTGATTTGTAATTAATTACTGGATTATGCTTGTTTAAATTAGAAATCAAAATATTTTTTAGGTCATGCAATGCTACTTGAATCTTCATCTAAGTGATATTGGATTCCTTTTAATTAGATTTAAAGTTTGCACTGAAGTATAGAGGATGGTTTCTACTTTATAAACATAAATAGAAGTAAATCACACCATAGAGACACTAAATTTTCCTTAAAAACTCTAAGCATGGAAAACCAATTGGAAGTGGTAATTGAACATCATATAAGCTTCCTTGGAACATTGAAAGAATAATTGGTTTGAGAAATTAACCCCATCTATTTCCTATCTTCCTAGTGCTCTCTAGAGTCAAATACATCCAACCAAATGAGTTGCATAATATTCCTGCAACTTTTTCCTTCCTTGTGATGTAATCTTATTCTCTATGCTACTATTGAAAATACAATCACTATAGAATACCTTTGATAATCCTTATAGTTCATGGGTAAGTGCATGAAAATGGGGAGAAAAGGGAGGTAAAAAATGTCTACTTTTTCTCCTAGGAAAGTTAGAAAAAACTAAACTACAAGTAATTAAAGATGTACCTATACTCAAAATTTTAAGATGTGATAAGAAAAAGATTTGTAGTTCTTAGAATCTAGTTTCTAAACTATTATTTTATTTTTAAATTGTGGAGATTAACAGGGTGAAATGTGGGGAGAATACAATGCGGTCATGTTTTTGTCAAAAAATATAACATCGTGTTAGGTGTGCTCCCCCTAAATTGTTGACTTTTTAAAAGTATTTCATAAATTCATTTGGTGGAAAGTTAGATAATATCACATAGTTTATACTAGATTTTTTTTACTATTTTTTTAAAGAATTTATTATTTTTTACTAACTTTTAAAGTGGATACATCCTGAAAATAGAAAATTGAGCATGCTCCCCCCTAATTTTGAGAAAAATAATTGAAAATCAAACTTTTTTTAATGTGTGTAGATTGAAATGTAGAATGTCAAAATATAAATTTTCAAACTTGAATTAGCATATTAAAAAAACATAGAAAAAACAATACATGTGTTTTTGGAAAAAATAAAGAAACTACTAAAACTAATCAGAGATCAAGACCTTAAAATATTTAGATTTAAAAAAAATACATGGTTAGAAAGCTAACACAAAGCTTTATGTCATAGTGGCTTTTTTCTTTGGAATTTTATCATAAAATACATCAATCTAATGGGGTATGTAAATGGAAATGGGGGACCAAAAGGGGGTCAAAAGTCGCCACTTTTTTTTTCTAAAATTAGTAAAAACTAATCTTGGATGAGAAATTGAAGATAGCCACGCTCAAAATTAGAAGATGTGATAAGAACAAGATTTGTAGTGCTTGGAATCTAATTTCTAAACTACTTTTTTTTTCTAAAAATGGTGGAGACTAAGACATTTAAATAGGGGAAGCACACAAAGTGCTCCTGTTTTTGTCAGAAAAATATAACATAGTGTTTGGTGTGCTCCCCCTAAAATGTTGACTTCTTTAAAGTATTTCACAAATCACTTTAGTGGAAAATTAGCTAACATCATGTAGTTTATGCTTTTTTTTGTTATTTTTTTAATGAATATATGGTTTTTTGTGAATTTTCAAAGTAGACACATCCTGGAAAATGAAAAATTGAGCTTGCTCCCCCCTATTTTTTATGAAAACTAATCAAAATTCAAAATTTTCAATGTGTATAGAATAGACTCTAGAATCTAAAAATGTAATTCTTTTCAAAATTTAACAAATGTGTAAAAAATGACACTAGAAATACTACATGTAGGTTTTCTGCAAAAAAAGATCACATTACTAAAAGAAATTGAAGATAGAAACCTTAATGTTATTAGATTTTGTTTAGGGTAAAATTAGGATATGGTTTGATTTGATTGTTTATGTGTATCCTCCTTTCACCCTAAAGTATTCAAGGACCTTAGATCGAGTAAGACTCTACTATCAGGCCCTTCGTCACTTGGAATGTTGGGAAAATTGGATTTGTGTGGTTTGATTGCTTGATTATGCCCAATTATGCTTAAAACCCTAATTATGCAAATACGGAAGCAAACGGATGAATACTAGAAAATGTTACTACAGAAGATGTAAAATAATAGACAAATGTGTACCAGTTTCTAAAGTTCAGGAAGCAGAACAATTAGGGACTAATTAGCGAGCGCCCTAGTCCAGTGCCATGCTTTTTGTCAAGATCTAAGAACTTTATCTGCAACCTGTTCCCGTTGTCTTAGAGATTTCTCTGTTGTGGGATCCGAAGGACTAATGAGAAAGCACCCAAGTCCAAGTCCCTATTTTCATCTTTGATCTGCAATTCTAACACTCTACAACACTCCTTTGCAACTCCACTTTTCCTACTTCAAACTATAACCTACAATCACGGGAAAATGGGGAGGGGGTTGTGGTGTTTCGAGGCTTGCCTCAGTCAAACTTCAGAGAGACATTCAAGTCTTCTAAACACCATTGTCAGATAGAGAGTGCATGCCCTTGGAGGATAGAGTCAAAAACCAAATGATAAATGCTTGCAAACACAAATGATATCACCTTGTAGTCAAGATCTCATGGAAGGAAGAAGCTCTTCATGCCATAAGGAGATGGATGCTCAAATCTGCAAAAACAAATACATAAACAACACAATATCTTCTCTAACACATAATGAATGCCTTGAATCACCTTTAGAATGCCAATGCTCATCTAGTAATCATCTAATGTCCATCTAGTTTACAAATGAATGCCTAAACATGCTTATATATGCAACTACAAACATTCCCACCAAAATTTTTGTAATTGAAACTTACCGTGTCGACATAGGACCTAAATAACAGTCACTAACTGACACTTTGAAATTGGGCATGACCTAAAATAGGGCAGGACTAGGGCGCGGGCACCCAAGTCCTCCCTCCTTATTTTAGGCAGGGTCTATCTCAAGTGGTCCCCCTAGGTCCTATTTGCCAAGACACTTAGGGGTTTTCTCATCAGGATGCCTAAATATAATGCAAGATGTCCCAAATGCATATTAAAGAGCTGAGAGCTAAACCTTAAGAGGGAAAATCCCCCAAGGGGACATTTTCTGATATTACATTTAGCCTCCATTTTAATGTATGTATAAATGCAAGGCCAATACATGTATTAAAGTATGGTCAACAAACATAGCAAACACGCCAAGCATGGAGAAGACACACCAATCACAGAGAAGGCAATAACAGGCATGCAAAACATGGAGAATATAGTTACAGTCAAGTAAAACACGGAGAATACAACATTGAATACATGCAAAACATAGTGAATACAAAGAAGATAGTAAATGCATAGAAGACATGAATAATTTCTTTTCTTTTTCTTTTTCTCATATATATGAAATGCAGATGCAAGTACAAGGAAAGCAAACACCCCACCCATAATCCAGGAAGCACTCATCGCGCTGGTCTTTAAACTTCATATGGGGCAACTAACATGCAAGACATGCCAAACCTCCCATAATGCAGGAAGTACTCATCGCACTAGTCTTTGAACTACATATGGGGCAACAGACATGCCACACAAATTAAGCATGCCAAACACACACACTTAGAAAACATGGAGAAAATACAACAAACAAGTGATGGAGTGTTCCTATTTCTAGGTTCATCATCATCTCAGGCACATTACAGGCACACACTGATGATTGGGCTTCACCACAACAATCGCCGAAGACACACTTAAGGGTTGAGTTAGTCATAGAACCGCTCCCTACCTCCACAGAGGACTTTTGAAAATGATAGGAGATGCACTCTCTTCGAGAAGTACACCATCCCCACCTTTGCAGAGGGCTTAAGATGATTGATGATTGATTGACTACAAACAAAACTTAGAGTGCTGGAAGTACTCATCGCACTAGTCTTTAAACTACACTTGAGGACAAGAACATTACTAACATCTACAACAAATAGCTTACCTTATAAATGCCCCCACCTTAAGGTGGTTGATATCAGGTATCAATATCAAGCACGTTAAGGTAGGAAGAAGAAACACAAGGGAACATGGACTCTCGCAAAGCCCATGCCCCTTGGAGGTGACATGTACTCTACGATCGCCAAATGTTCCTACAATCACATCCCTGCAAGAAACATGTTAGTATCCATAATCATGATAAACAACAACGTCAATGCATATGATCAATCACACAAAGAGCCAAGGTTATACAAAGAATTCGGAGATCAAGGATAACCATGGGGCTATATCACAAAAATATCAAAACTGAGTGTCACCAAAGTGAGATTCAAAGGCAAACGAAGTGCATGGAGTAGCAGTATTGTTATGTTTTGTAAGTGAGAAAAAACATCATCAATATTACTACGCAGAAAGCATGGAGTACTTCTACTAGTCAACCGTCAGATAATATATTACAACCCCATCGTCATATTAGGAATTAAGTCCAATTTTTTATTTCTTGCTAAAGGGGTGCTAGGTCCGCATTAGTATAAATGTTTTTTCATAATCCACCAGCTAGATAGAAACACTAGAGGAAGGGAAACAATAAATTAGATAGGAGGAACAAGTACCTTAGGGATAGTCACGTAGGAGGGTCCCCCCAAGTCACCAACCAGAATGCTATGTCCGTAAGACACAACACACAACAATGAAAAATAGAGAGAGGAAATATAGAAGAATGCTGATACAAATAGAAGGTCATAATAGAGGCGGTCTCCTAGTATCCTAGACCTTACAAGAGAATCACGGGTCATCCCAGGAGGCCTAAACAAAACATAACACATTACGAGGGAAACACATCATGAGAGATAAAGGGTTAGAGATACTTACCTATTGGTGCTATTGAATTAAATTTTAGATCTTGCGAACCTCTTGGAGAGGTACTCAATCATATTTAGTGCAAAGTTTGAGTGGTTCTTATGAGAGTCTTGCTTGTTGTCAGAAAATTCGTGTAATGCTTGTTTCTTAGATCCTTGTGTATGTGAGACCATTGGTTGCTTGGGAGGAGGACAACCATTATTATTTCCAACTGATGATAATTGTCTGACTCTTTTATGATTTTTAGCAAGTTTTCATTGTTGATTTCGTCTACCATGGTTACAAGAATCATCTTTTACTATCTTGCTCTCTTCCTTTGTTATAGTCTCTTGTTTCAGTTGTTTCATTTGTTGTTCTGATACATTTTGGTTATCTCCTGATCCTTGTAAGGATAATGAAGAAGGAACCTCAGCATAAATTTCTTTTCTGCGTGGACAAGGTGGGTTATCCAACTTTTCCTTATCCCCTTCTATTATACCCACGATGTTATCATATTCCAAATAATCATCATCATCTACTTCCACTAAACCTTGTTCCAACATATTGTTGTTAGTATGCTTAGGGAAAGGATTCGTGAAGATTTGTAAATTCTGATTCAGTGTAGCGACTGATTTATTTCCATTATCATTCACACCTGAAAACTGTATAACATTCGGATCAATGAGGTCTTGTATTTTGTGTTTAAGGTGCATACATCATTCAATATCATGTCCTTGTGTCCTATGATAAGACTTAGATATCAGAGTAAACTTTCTTGGTTGATATGATGTGTTCTTTGAATTAGTGATAGTAGACATGTTAGAAAAGTTATTCGTATTTGGTCCATTAATCCTGATGAAACTCCTACTGTTATTTCTCTTAAAGTTGTTTTGTGACGATCCACCCATGGATTGACCAACCTAAGCCAATGAGTTATGATTTTCATACTAACTAGACGAAAGTTGATAATCATGAAGGGCGGTGCATAAATGTTGAAAGGAATTATACTTCATCAAGAGGATCTTATCGCAGATGTTAGGTTGTAGATTTGTAATAAACACCTTCTGAACATCCTCATCTTTCATCTGATATTGAATTTGTGCATAGAGAGATTGACACCGACTAATAAATTCAATTAATTTTGATTTTGGACCTTGCTTGCAATGAACTAAATCAATCAAGGAAACTTGAGGTCCAATATTTGCTTGAAAATGTTGTAAAAATTGATCAACCGACTGCGAAATGGAGTGTATGGAGTTCAGAGGTAACGAGCAAAACCATTCTAAAGCAGTATCCTTAAAGAGATCACAGGAAAATTTTTGCTAACAAGTCCTCTTCCAAGTAGAAATCACTACACATAGTTGTGAATGTTGCCACATGAGTATTAGGATCACCTTTTCCACCATATTTTTCAAAGCGAGGGGTCTCAAACCTTTCAGGCATAGGAGTTCTCAAAATTGCATAAGATAGGGGATTGCGAGTATGATAAGTTGGTATATTAGGTTGTGAAGAATTTGTCAAATTTGTCACCTTTTGTTATAAAGCAGTCATGCCTTGTAAAAGTTGGTTTAGGATGACATCTTTAGGAGATGCGATTTGTTGCAAGGAATTAGAACCAAAGTGAGGAGGTGATTGATCCTGAGTTATAATAGGCAGAGGCTGTGAATAGATCAATGGTGGTTGGACATATTGATAGGTGGAAGATGGTTGCGAATAGGTAATAGGTGGTTGGGAATAAGTGGAATAGATAGGTGGTTGAGAACAATTATTCTTAGAAGAGGTTCCCCTAGAAACCAAATTTTGATAATTAAATCCCACAGCTTTGTAATTTTGTGAATTAATTCCATTAGATACTCGAATACTAGTGGTAGCATTACTACAAGCATTTGCATTGGTTGTTAGCATTGTCGATGTAAAGGTATATATTCCCGTAGTTGGTATAGGTACCGATACTTATGTATGCGACGGTGATGACATGCTGTTAATAATTTTTGCACATTCAATCACCGGCATGATAGTAGTTTGCACAATATGCATTAAACCTTGGATAACATCAATACTATCTTGTCCTTCTTTTATCAATTCTCTTACATGGTGAATCACAGGTACAACTTCGTCTGCTATTCTCTCAATTTCCACGAATGTTTGGAATTCAGCTAGATCTTTATCAAGTTTGTTTATTTGTTCATCGGGTACATATGCGACCACCTCAATAGTGTTGTTGACATCATGAAATATTTTATCTTCCATAGTTGTTGTAGGAGGCATGATATCTTGCAAAATTTGTGTTTCTCCTTTTGTAAAGAAGGTATTTGATGGGTTTTCAGAGGTCTGGATATTGTTTTCTTCAAGGGGACTAGAACCCATGAGTCTCCTGCTTCTTCTCAAAGGAATGTTCCTATTAGGTCAGCTCAGGTAATAAGGCTCATGCAATAGCATGCAACATAGAATGCACAAACTAATAGAACAAACCCTAGGAGCAGGATATGTGTAAGATCCAAAATGCTTGATTTTTCAACATTTTTCAATGCAAATAAGTGAAAGAAAAGGTGTTGTAAGGAAATTGATCCAGGGAAGAAAATAATATGTCTGATATCATTCCAATACAGTGATAATATCCTTCACAACACACTCCTGATGCAAATCTAGAATGATGACTAGTCCAAACCTAGTGAAAATACACTAAAATATGTAATTTTTTCACCAAATATTAATGCAAAAGAGCATGACAAAGGGTGTTGTGAGGAAAATGATGATGGACAGAAAATTATATTAATAATAACCACCACCTAATGCCAAAAAATCCATCACAACATGCTTATAGTGCCACTCAAGATCAAATCCTAGTGAAAATATAGCAAAAATATGCAATTTTTCACAATTTTTCAACTCCAAGACCTAGCAAAAGGGGTGTTGTAAAGAATTTTAGGAGGTACAAAATATTATAGAAATATTATCAGTCACCTAAATCCATAAAACTTGTCACAACACACTTGGAGTGCAAATCTAGGTCAAACCCTAGGGCAAATATAGCAAAAATATGTAATTTTTCACCAAATTTTCAATACAAGGGCCCAATAGAAAGGTGTTGTGAAGATTTTTAGGAGGAGTAGAAAATAATAACCATGATAACAGCTAATTATTGCAAAAATATTCTTCACAACATGCCTATGGTGCAAATTTAGAGAGTCGATAAGGCCAAATCTAGTGAAAATCAAGGTTTTTCGAGCCCTAGGCATGACATCTTAGTCCAAATGAATGAAAAATGTTATATGAATGATTTGTGATATGATTTATGATGAAAATTAATTCCAATCAGATATTAAAATAATTTTCAAACCCTACAATGCAAAATACAAGTGCAAATCTAATGAAAAAACAATGAAAAATGCTAGTTTTTGTTGAAATTTTCTATGTACAAATGCAAATTTTTGAAATCTAAATGCCAATTTACACTAAAATGCAACACCAAAGCCAAATGAAAATTTGAGTGAGTGTATAAGATCAATAGAAAAATCTGAAACAAGATTTTACCTACAAACCCTAGTTTTTGAAATTACTAGGTTATATGAAGAATTCAAAATTTCCAACAAAACCCTAGCAATTTTATGATGAAAATGCAATGTAAGTGTTTGAATTTTTGTAATTTTCTGCAATTTATCTCAGATCTAATGCAAAAATTAGAAATTTAATGAAATTCAAATTTATTGATGAGAATTATATGAAAATGCCAACCCTAGAATGCAATTTTTTTCAAAATTTTCAATTTTTCCAATCCAATAAGATGAATGATGATATGAATGAATGAAATCAATTTAAATTTGAATCAAAACACTCAGCAAGGTTCCAAATTCATTTAAAAACATGGGTTCACCAAAATGTTTAAGGTAAAATTAGGATATGGTTTGATTTGATGGTTTATGTGTATCCTCATTTCACCCTAAAGCATTCAAGGACCTTAGGTCAAGTAAGACTCTACTATCAGGCCCTTGGTCACTTAGAACGTTGGGAAAATTGGATTTGTGTGGTTTGATTACTTGATTATGCCCAATTATGCTTAAAACCCTAATTATGCAAATATGGAAGCAAACAAACGAATACCAGAAAATGCTGCTACAGAAAGATGTAAAATAACAGACAAATGTGTACTAGTTTCTAGAGTTTGGGAAACAGAATAGTCGAGGACTAATGAGTGGGTTCCCTAGTTCAGTGCCATGCTTTTTGTCAGGATCTAAGAACTTTATCTATAACATGTTCATGTTGTCTTAGAGATTTAATCTCTATTGTGGGATTCGGAGGACTAATGAGTGAGCGCCTGAGTCCAAGTCCCTATTTTTAGCTTTGATCTACAATTTTGACACTCTACAACACTCCTTTGCAACTCCACTTTTCCTACTTCTTCAACCTGTAATCTGCAATCATGGGAAAATGGGGAGGGGGTTGTGGTGTTTAGAGGCTTGCCTCAGTTAAGCCTTGGAGAGACATTCAAGTCTTCCAAACACCATTGTCAGATAGAGAGTGTGTGCCCTTGGAGGACAAAGGAAAAAACCAAATGATAAATGCTTGTAAACACAAATGGTATCACCTTGTAGTGAAGATCTCATGGAAGGAAGAAGCTCTTCATGCCATGAAGAGATGGATTCTCAAATCTGCAAATACAAATGCAAACACAAACAACACAATATCTACTCTAACACACAATGAATGCCTTGAATCACCTTTAGAATACCAATGCTCATCTAGTAATCATCTAATGTCCATCTAGTTTACAAATGAATGCCTAAACATGCTTATATATGCAACTACAAACATTCTCGCAAGATTTTCGTAATTGAAACTTATCGTGTCGGCATAGGACCTAAATAATGGTCACTAACCGACACTTTGAAATTGGGCCTGACCTAAAATAGGGCAGGACTAGGGCGCGGGCACCCAAGTCCTCCCCCTATTTTAGGCAAGGTCTATCTCAAGTGGTCCCCCTAGGTCCTATTTGCCATGACACTTAGGGGTTTTCTCATCGGGATGCCTAAATATGATGCACGATGTCCTAAATGTAGATTAAAGACTCAGGAGCTAAACCTTAAGAGGGAAAAGCCCCCAAGGGGACATTTTTTGACATTACAGATTTTAGAAAAAAACCATGGTTAGAAAGCTAATAAAAAAATTGAAGTCATCTTGGTATTTTTTCATATTAACATTGACAAAACATGTAAACCTAGTGGAAAGCATGCTCAGGATTTTGTAAATTTTCTATGTTTTGTTGAAAAAACATGTTTGGTGTTCAAAAGGTAGGTCCAACCCTTTGGGTTGGATGCCCAAAGAAAATCCAACCCTTAGGGTTGGAATTTCCCAAAGCAGTGAAAAATGTGCTTGCATTTCAGATGAATTAAAATGTCTTAGATGATAAGTGGTCCCAACTTGTATGAGAAGACTCATATAATCCCTCCATCTTCTTTCACTCTAGAGTAGCCTCATGTCTAGGAAGAGATAACCATTATATCATTGGGTGATTATGAAATAGAAGAGGCAGTGTTAGAACAAGTAGCATATGCACCTTGTTAGATGAATAGATAGAGTTAGAGAGAGGGAGAGATAGAGAGAGATAGAGAGGGGGAGAGATATAAAGAGGGAGGGAGAGATAGAAAGATAGAGTTAGAGAGAGGGATAAATAGAGAGAGATAGAGAGAGGGAGGATAGAGAGATAAAGAGATAAAGGGAGAGATAGAGATATAGAGAGGGAGAGAGAGGGAGAGAGATGGAGAGAGGGAGTAAATAGAGATAAATATATAGAGGGAGAAATAGATAGAGATATAGATATATGGATAAAAGAGGGAGAGATGGACAGATAAAAGAGGGGGAGAGATAGAGAGAGGATAGAGAGATAGAGATGGAGAGATGGAGAGATAGAGAGAGGGAGGGATATAGAGACAAGGGGATAGAGATAGAAAGAGATAGAGAGATAGCATTAGAGAGAGGGAAAGATAGAGATAGAGATAGAGAGTTAGAGAGAGGGAGACATAAAAAGAGGTAGGGGAGAGGGAGAAATAGAGAGATAGAGAGGGAGACATAGAGAGAGGGAGAGGGAGAGGGAGAGATGGGGAGAGATAGAGTTAGAGAGGGAAAATATAGAAAGTGGGGTAGATAGAGGGAGAGGAAGAGGGAGAGAGAGAGATATAGAAGATGGAGATAGGGAGGAAGATATAATGAGAGGGAAAGAGGGAGGGAGATAGAGAGGGAGAGAGAAAGAGAGAAAAGGAGGGGAGTGAGAGAGAGACAAAGAGGCAGGGGGATATTTATAAAGAGATAGTGAGAGAGATAGAAAGAAATGGAGGGGGAGGGAGAGATACATATAGATATAATGATAGAGAAATATAAATATATAGAGGAAGAGGGAGAGATTGAGAGAGATTGAGAATGAGAGAGATAGAGATAGAGATAGAGAGAGGGAGAGAGAGAGAGCGAGAGCGAGAGAGAGGATAGGTAGAAAGAGACTCTCCCTATATCTCTCTATGTCCCCTTTCTCTATCTCTCTATCTCTCCCTCTCCCTC
Source organism: Cunninghamia lanceolata (assembly GCA_027924645.1). Lineage (NCBI taxonomy): Eukaryota > Viridiplantae > Streptophyta > Pinopsida > Cupressales > Cupressaceae > Cunninghamia > Cunninghamia lanceolata. Next base: position 1,988,009 of record BSBN01001136.1, read on the forward strand.
TCTATCTCCATCTCTCTCCCTCTCTCTATCTATGTATCTCTATCTCCCTCTCTCTATCTATATTTCCTTCTCTATCTCCTCACATTTCTCTATCTATATCTCTCAATCTCCCTTTTCCCCATTTATCTTCCCTTCCCTCTCTATCTCTCTCTATGTCCCTCTCTATATATTTCTATCCCTATCTCTCCCTCTCCCTCTCTATCTCCATCTCCTTCTCTATATCTCCCTCTCTCTATATTTATCTCTCCCTCCCTCTATCTCTCCTTCTCTTTATCCAGACCCTCTCTGTCTCTCTATCTCCCCCTCCTTCTCTCTCTATCCATCCCTCTCTGTCTCTCTATATCCCTCTCCCTATCTCCATCTCTATCTCTCCCTCACTCTCCCCCTCTATCTCTCTATTTCTCCCTCTCTCTATCTCTATCTTTCCTTGTCCCTTTCCCCCTCTCTATCTCTCTATCTATTTATATCTCCATCTCTCTATATGTTGCTTTTATCTTCCAGTATTGACTATAGTACTAGTGTATGTCTAACATCCTTAAATTCCCCACTATCTTGTTGCTTGACCATATTAATTCCTTAAAACTCTTTCTTATTGGTTGCTCAATTGTCTTTTATCATAAACAATATATGTATATTTGAAATAGAGGAGAGAGTAGATTTCCTCCTGGAGGGTGCAAATTCAATGTACACTTCACCAATACCCATGGAGAGAAAATTCAAGAAGTACACCAAGCTAAAGTAGATTAAGAAAATACTTAAAGAATATGAAGCAAAAATAAAGACATTAGAAGGCTAGGTCACCATAGTTTTAGAGAAAGCCATTGATGCTAAATACGCATAGGTAGAAGCAACTAAAAACCAACTCCTAGAGGTAAAAACAAAATTGACTAAAGCAAGAATAGAGTTGGTAGTAGGGAAAATATATATGATAACTAGAAAACCACCAAGAATGCATTATCAAAGTAAGTGGAAGACTTGGAGGTATAATTGAGCCATGAAAAGGCTAAAACTAGTGCCAACTATTGAAATAGTATCACTAAAGAAAAAGGCCTCTAGCCAAGATTATGAGCTAGACAAGCTAAATAATCAAGTGGATATCTAGGCCTAGACACTCAAGGGCCTAAGAGAAAAAGAGACTAACCTAAAGAATATACTAGAAGAATCAAATGAGGAGGTCAAGAGGTTAAAGGCTCAAATTAAAGAGCTCAAATAGTTAGTGAATTCCATTGACCACATCAAGGTCTTGTAAAGATCATATTGCAAGGCCAAAATGGAGGCCACATCATTTAAGCCTTGTGAAGATTACATTGAAAGGACATAATAGAGGCCACGTCATCTTTACTCTATCCTTATAGTTTATGGAGATGGTGTAGGCTCTAAGTCATATGGTGAAGAAAGAGATTGATATGGTTTTTATTTCTATAAAGAAATAACTTGGGTGTGATATAACGCACTCACATTATATCTTGTTTGGACCAAAAAGTGGTTTTGGCCACTTTTTGGTCCCCCATTTTTTTGTACATGCCCAATGGAAAGCACGCTAAACATTTGTTTGTTTTTTGTAATGTTTTTTTTAAACATGTCTTTGGCACTGAAATTGAATGTCCAAACCTTAGGATTGGTAAATTCAAACTTGTTCCAAGCCTAAGGGAGACATTTGATTGGTCTAAACTAGAATGTGAGTGCATTATAATGTGCTTGCATTCTAAAAAATGCATACAATCCATGATTCTATAATGTAGCACAAGTTTGCATTCTAAAAAATCCATATGAACCATAACATGTGGATGTTATAATGCACATGCATTATGTTTTACAACACGCAAGCACATTTTTAAGAATAATAAAATTTGGCCACTTTTTGGGCCCTCAACTTGTTGTACTTATCCTCATTGAGAATGTAGGTACTCATAGTACAATGTATGGGGGTTTCAAAAATAAAGGAAGCATATAGTGGGGGAGGGACAAGGTCAATAGCTCCCTCTTTATATAGTAAGACCGTTTATATAGTGGGGGAGGGGCTACTATTTAGAAAATACCAGTAAAAGAGATAAGGACGATGGATCTTGGAATGGTTCTCCAATTGTAAGGGTCCTTGGAAATGTTGTTTCTAGGCCCCTATGATTTAATACCTAGGCTTCTAGCCATATATTTTATGCTAGAATTAAAATTAGAGATGGGGATGTTATCTAACCCATTTAACCACAATATTAAATCAATCTTAGAATCCTAGAGATGGTTCTCCTCATGCATAGGAACAATCTAAAATTATAATTCAAAGATAAAGCATTGACGTGTTCACTTCATATTTCTATTATTGGGATGAAACTGCCTCTTTCAATAGATTAATGGTTTCATAATCATCCCGGTGATTTCAAAACCATCACTATGGTTATGAAACTACCCCTAAGGGAACAAACAATTATGAAACTATTCCTAAGGGAATTGGTGGTTTGGAAATTTCGCTATTGATTTCAAAACCACAACTTGACAATTATGTAACTACCCATTTATTGCTCATTTTTACCTCCACCTTCTAAAAGACATAACTTTTGCATACAAAATTGAAATGAGATTCCATTTTTAAAGTACATGTAACTTTTTGAGAGGGACATGTTCATATGTAAAAATAGTCAACATTGGGTGCCACTAAAGTACTATTTTAGGTCCTACAAGATAATTGCATTTATGAGGATGAATCCATTTCTATCCACTCTAAATAGTCATTGATCTCAAATAACTAGTCTTCGTGATGAGCCAAATCTATTACGAATCATTTCTAGCTTAGACTAGTTACCCATCTTTCTCTTTTTTGGTTCTTCCTATCCCTATCAATCATTTTCTCCCTTTCACTCCATTTATGATGTTATTTCTCTATTTTTTGTCATTATCATTCATTCTTTGTCACCCCTATACCATTTCAATCCCCTCCTCAAACTTTCTAACCCCCCTCTCTCTCTTTCTTTTCATTTTATTATTCATCTTCCCTTATTTGGTGTTGTATTTATTATTCCATTTTCGTTTTATTTTATTTTATTTGTATTATTATTAATTATCATCATCATCATCATCATTATCATCATCACGTCTCTCCTAAACTAGTGTTTCTACCCTCTTTCTTGTTAACCCTCTCTTCATTAAAATCTTCTTATCCCTTGTGTTAACTTTATTATACTATTTTTAGTTTTATTTTATTATTGGCATTATTGTTTTTTTTTTGTTTTATTATTATTAGTATTAGTATTTTAATTTTGTCTTATTATGACTTTCAATTTATTTCCCTCCTACCATGATATGGTCTTTCACATGCCCTTCATCCTTTCTCTATCCTCCTTTTTCATTAATGTCTAATTTTGATATTATTTATTCCTTTCTTATATTTTGTGTTGCCTTGTCTCCTTGTTGGCTTCATTAGCTCTTTTTATTGTTTTGAATCGATAATCCAACAATTATTTTTCTACGTCTCATTAAAAAATCATGAGGTGTGATCCAAAACATTGATGTTACAAAAAATTGCATAGTTTCTTCCTAGAAACATCTTGCTCATTCTCATGGACTATGAAAACCTTGTGTTTACTAAGTATATGTCATGTTTTCATAGCATAGGCATCTTTTCTCTAGAACATTATCATATGGTAGTATAATATAACTAGATGGAGTCCCTTCTTAAGTTAGTTTTTTTAAAAATATAGGTAATCAATATATATACATCAATTTCAATATGTAATATGCTTAATAAAAATGAGTGGACCTTTCTTTTCACCAATGCAAACATTGCCAAAATTCGCAACCTAGGTTTAATACACATGTTGGTGCACAAGCACAAGGTAAGAAATGTTTAATGACTTGAATGTACTTGATTGATCTAGAAAAAGGTTCTCATATCACATCTTCCATAACTTATGTGGATTCTAAATATTTTAACCCACAAAGCACACAATTTAAATACTAGTAATCCTAGTCAAGCTAAGCGATATATTTTATAAACATTAGATCTGTTCTTTGTGCTTAAAAATTATATGGTTTCTTAGTGAACAAGTTGGGTTATATGTGGTGTATTTTTTATTCAACTATATTGATATTCCTCTATAGACCACATGGACAATTATAGTAAATCCACTCATTTCCATTAGATTTTCTCACAACTCAAAAAAAAAACTATAGGATAGGAACTATAATATCTAAACAAGAAATTACAATAAAATCTAGAATAAAAATAAAAACCAATTTTTTTACTAAGTGTTGCAAGTATGGGTTGAACCGGTGTTGTCATTGATGTCAACATACTCATGTTGCATTAATGAGAAGGATTGGATGAGCTATGTGCTGAGGATATTGAGAAAATTAGTCTCAATTAGGAACAGTGAAGAACAATGATGACAACAAGGTAAAAGTCCAAGATAGGTTGAGGATCAGAGGATGTGGTTTAAAGGGTTTGTAGATATAAGTCTTGAGAAGCTCCATTCAAGATTTTAGAGGTCTGTATGAAGATCTGGAGAAGTTATGGTTGTTCAAGTAAAACCGGTACTGGTAGGTGTTTAGTGGTGATAGAGTGAGACAGATAGGTCCGGTGAGATCTGGAAATGCAGTATCCCATTCTGCGGATTGGATTAAGTGTTGAGGACGTCCTTGTGAAGTGTCAAGTAGATTGGTTTGTGGCTTGAAGGTCCGGAAGAACCTATTCCTTTGTAACAGTGATGACAGACTATGTTCTTGAGGTTCCGGATGAAGGAGAGAAGGATTTCAGTAAGTAGAGGAAGTGCGGATGTTCCTAGTGATTCAGGAGAGCTTGTGGAGGTCCTTGGATTATGTTTAGTTCATGTTGATGGTGCGCATTAGATTTGGAGCCTAGAATTGAAGAAATACTTCCGGATGAAGGTGTTCTTTCTGTGACTGGCTGACCGGATGAATTATACACCTTGCGAATGTTCTTGTGGTTGTTTTCCGACTTAGATGTTTGTTCCTAAGTTGATGTCATGTATAAATAAAGGATTGCGAAGTCATTTCAAAGGTGTATTCATGGAGATGAGCGTGTGGTAGCAAAGAGAAGAGCGAAAGGCAGAACAGAAGGTTTGAGCTTAAATGGAACTGACTCAAGCATAGTAAAGATGATATCTACTAGTTCAAGTATGTGATACTTATTCCTTTGTAGATAGTGTGTCCCCTGTAGGCAGTGAGCCTCTTGTGAGCAGTGTGCTCAGGCAGTGAGCCCTAATTGGCATGTGCCATTTGTTCTTTCTATTCTTCTAACAGAGAATATTATCTTGGGTTAATCACCCCGTGGTTTTTCCCTTGACCGGGTTTTCCACGTCAAAATCTTGGTGTTTCATGTGTTGATGTGTTTCTGCTATTGATTTGTTACATTGTGCTTTCATGATTGATCTTCTATTATGCTGCTAATTAACAATGTGGAGTTAAGTACATAAAAGGGAGAAAGTTTTATACAACTGATTCACCCCCCCTCTCAGTTGTGTGCCCTAAATCTAACACTAAGACCATTGAAAATTTATAAATACATAATATTCAATCGATTATACTTGATAGTTGCTAGAGGCTATCTCAAAATATACCTTGAAATGTTCAAAAATTACAAATTGTATTCAAGGACTCTCTGAAGAAAAAAATTGCTAACATTATTTGATAAAAAATATTGAATTTATAAATGTAATCCCTTATTATCTATCAATTTTGTTTGATTTGTAGTCTTACATTTGATTGAATGTTCATGTTGTTTGATCTATGGACTTGAACTTGATTGGTTGTCTATTACTGACATGGACTGATTTTAGTTGTGCTTGGTTCTTTCATTGAGAAAAAAAAAATTTATGGGCTTGTTGAATAGATTTTGATTTGGAAATCATACTATGCATTTTTTATCTTGCTTTCTTGGGTCTTGTTGTGACGTCTTCACACATCGCCCCATTGCAAATGGGGACCCCCTCTTTTTTTTGCTTTATGTTGTTGCTTTGCTTTAGGGTTTAGGTTTTCTTTGAGCTTGTAAGGTTTTGGTAGTGTTGTTTTACCCAAGTCTCGATATATTCTGGCTAAGGAGATTGTATCTTCCCATCCTGATGCATATCTTGAGATCCTAAAAATTGACTAAGTCTGGAATCCTAATATTCTGAGATCCTAAAAATTGACTAAGTCTGAAATCTGGTGGATCCTCGAAAATCTAGAATTTGCATGTTAAATCCCATGGATCTGAGACCTATCTCAAACATCCTGGAAGTATATTTCAAAATATTTAAAGTATAGGACATGTCAAAATCTAAGAATATACTTAAATATATTTTTTTAATATACTTCCTTCCAGGACATGTCAAAATCGGGCAAAAAAAGTTGAAGTCTTGGACCTTGGGCGGAAATTGTTCTGCCCCTTGCAATATCCGCCCTCCCAACATGGAAATTGTTCTGCCTCTTGTAATTTGCGCTCAAGAAGAACTTGTGAAAATTTGGCTAAGTATAGTGGATCCCAAAACAAAGGAAAATGTTCTAGACCTTGCATTTTGTGCTTGGGAGATGAGTGTCAAAATGAAGGAAAATGCTCTGCCTCAAGGAATTTCCACCCTAGCTAGAGAGTGAGTTTGAGGGTGGAAAATGTTTTGCCTCATGCAATATGCGCCCTAGGTTGAAGGTCTCCATTTTCGAATGCATGATTGCCTTAGACAAATTCTCAAGAATACTTACAAAGAATATGACAAATTGCTTTGTGGAGTTGGAAGAAAGTTGGAGTTTGATGAATTGTTGAAGTAGCAAAATGGAGGAAATTGTTCTGCACCCTTCAAAATCTGCCCTCCTTGGAGTGCAAAATGTTCTAGAGCATGCAATTTCTGCCCAAGCTTGTAACAAGGAATTTTGGTGAAGTGTTTGATAGATGAAGGTCATGATCAAATGCAAAATGGGGAAAATGTTCTACCCCTTGCATTTTGCACCCTAGTTGGAGATGAGTTGCAAAGTGAGGAAATTGTTCTAGAACCTACAATTTGCGCCCAAGGTGAAAGTGTGCAAAATTTGACTAAGTCTGGGAAATGGAAAGGTGGAAAATGTTCTCCCAAGTGGAATTTGTGCCCTACCTAGAGGATGATGCAAAATGTGCAAAATGTTCTACTTAATGCAATATCCGCCCTAGGAGATTTTAATAAGGAAATTTAGCTAAGTATGAAACATCTTGGGAAGTTCAACCTTATTTTGAAAGTTCAAGTGAAGGTCATGATAGAATACCAAAATGGGGAAAATGTTCTACCCCTTGCATTTTGCACTTTATCTAGAAGGAGACTTGGAAATAGTGGAAACTGTTCTACCTCTTGCAATTTCTACCCTAGAAGGAACAAGGAAATTTGACTAAGTATGATACATTCTAAGAAATCATCCTTGTTTTGAAAATTCAAAGTGAAAGTCATGATTGAGTTGAAAATGGAGGAAAACGTTCTACCCCTTTCAAAATCCGCCCATCCTAGAGTGCATAATGTTCTACTCCATGCAATATCCACCATCCCAAGATGCAAATTGTTCTACCTCATGCAATTTGCGCCCTTCTAGAGGAGGATCTTTGCACTTGGAAAAACATCTCATTCTTGCAAGTTGATACAATTTTATGAGGATTTAGTGCAAGGAACATGGAAGAAATTTACTAAGGGTGTTAAATGTAGAAGTGTTAAAAGGTGGAAAATGTTCTGGAGCATGCAAAATTTGCCCTACAACAGAGGAAATTGTTCTACTCCATGCAATTACTGCCCAAATAGTTACGAAGAAGTTAAACTAAGTGAGAAGTATCTTGAAGACTCCAGTCTTGTTTTGAAGCTCCAAGTGAAGGTTTGTAAAAGGTTGATACAAGGTGGAAGTTTACAAAATTGACTAAGTATTGAAGGAAGATTGTCAAGTCGGAAAATTTCACTCATTACAAATGCAAAATTGAATGTAATATCATTAAAGTTGAGGGAGAATTTACCAAAGAAGAAGCGAAACTTGAAGCAAAGAACAAGAAAAATTATAAGTATTGAAGTTGCAAAATGGGAAAATGTTCTAGAGCTTACATTTTGCACCCTAGAAGGGTGCATATTCCATGGACCAAAATAATTTCCACTTTTTGAATGTTTTCATGAAAAATCACTTTGCATTATTGGATACGTTGGCTTAAATTGAAAATTGTTTGATGAATATATGGAAATTATTTTATTTGTCCCACATTTGTAAGGAAGGTGAATTTAGTGGTAAAATTCCTTTATATCATGTATCATGTTGATGTACTAACTTAAGGTATTTTGCTTGTAGGTTTGCAATGTATGCGGCGAATGTTGAAGGAGAGCGAGATCAATTGAAAGATTGAATTATGTGGAGGCACGCCATCCAGAGGGTCGAAGTGTCATCAAGTTGATTCACCTTACTCCAAAGAAGGCAACATCACCAGAATGGAGGAAGAATATTGCATCATCAAGTTTGCCACAATCCAAGCATCCAAAAGATCATTCCACCTGCATGTTCAAGAATCCAGCATCATGAGAGGAACATTCATCCAGAAATCCATTTCCAAGAATTCATTTGCATTTTTAAGCTCCAGAGTTATCTATTCCATGAGCCATCTACATCCATCATGAAGTCTACTCTAAGAATTCACGCATAAAACATCTTCTACTTCATGCACCATCCAGAGTTAAAATCCTGCACAAGAATGAGAATGTCACAAGATGAGAAATGAGCAAGTTTATCAAGAAATCCATGAATTACATTCAAACTAAAAAATGTCAAGACAACAACAAGAAGAAATTCAAAATCCCAAATTTGCAAGTTCAAAAGATGCAAAGTTCCAGAGGTGAAAATCCAAGTTCAAAGACTATTCCATGAAAGATGATACAATTTGGGAAGTTGTTCCAAGCAATGTGAATAGGGAGAAAATCAAATTGGTTCGCCCAATGCTGAGGTGGCATGTACATATCATCAGGCCAATCACATTTTGACATGTTAGTTATCACATTGGGAAACATGCCTTTGTTCCCTCTTTTATGTCTAAAAATAGCAAATTGTTGTAACAAACTGCCTTGTTGTCTCAATCTGGACCATTGATTTGCAAATCAATCTTGGCCATTCATTGTAATTCTTGAGTTCTATATAAAGCTCATTCTTCTCATTTGTAATGGGGATATTTGGGGATACATTAGGATATTAGAAGTAGGAATAATAGCGAGTAGAGTAGAGGAGACTTCTTAAAGTCATTGAAGAGACATTGAAATTGTTGTAAAAATACTTCCAAGATCAATACAAGCTCATTGTTGGTTGTTTCATGGTGATTTTGTGTGGTTGCGGAATGTTAACATGGTTTCTAATTTCTTGGATGCGATGGGGAGATGTTTCCAAGTAGAGTAGAATTAGATTAGAAGTTCACTGATATGATGGATTTATGTTGAGATATTTGATGAATTCCTTTATGTTCATACTTTTTGTGACTTGTGTCTTGCAATTCACAATGCAAAGTTAGTCTGAACCTTCATGTGCTTTAGTTCGATTGTGAATGTTCATTCAAGTTGCGCCATCTGTGGGTATTTGGATGCATGTTTGCAATTTGAAAATCCTTCATTTCCCTTTGAAGATTGCACTAGCTTTGTGTAGTTGTTGCTCTCATGGTGAAGCGAGGCTTGGTTCAAGGAGTTTGTCTATTGAAACATCATCCATCACTTCATTGTCCTTAGATTAGTTTTCTTAACCCTTGTCTTTTGCATTTTCTTTTTGTACCTAGTCGGAAGAAGTTCCATTTCATAAGGAAGAAGTAACACATTTGAGTGGAGTAAGGAGCATATTCAGCATAAGTCCCTTTGTGATTACCAGCAAAATCACATCAACTACTAAGTCTATCCATAGCAAAAACATGAATAACGAACCTTGGAGTTGTCTCGATTGATCACATTGTTTAGCATTCGAGAGACTTTATTCAAGAGAGGATAGAATACTTAGTATTTTATTCTGAGTTTGCATGTGCAAGAAAAACACATCAACAGGTCTATGGTGAGGCTTGACAACTACTATGTACAACATTTTCAAGTAATGTTGTGTAATGGAGTAATATGACCTAAGCAAAGTTCAATTAATGAGCCTATTTTAAAACATATTGCATTCAAAGGTTGGATAGTGAGACCTACAATTTACAATTAGGATTATCCTTTCTTGAATAGTGAGACTTGCAATTTGGATTTAGGAATATCCTTTTTTGGAGATAGATTTTTGTGATATATGTACACAAACTTGTATACTTTAATATTCATAAACTTATATTTACACAAGTTAACACAAAAGTTTAAATCACTCGCACACAAAAAAAATATAAAAATAATAATATAATATTTTTTTCATGTGCACTTTATGGTACAAAAGAGATGCCAATATTTATGTCCATGTATATGATATTTAAAATTAAGCATGCAATCTTTAATTAACAATGATAGGACATGTCTTTAAAAACTAAGGTATTTTAATTTGACTTGTATTAACATTTTTTAATTATAATTTGTATTTAACAACTCATAATAGTAACAACAAGAATTGGATCCCACCTTCTCAACAACTTTTGCAACAATTGGACCCCATTTAACAATTTGTCCCCTTCCCCCATATGCATAGAGAAAAGTCCTCTAATATTAGACATTTAAAAGCCCAAAGTCGTTACTAACATGGTAGAAGGCAATTTGATTATGTTACATGAGTTGTTGAAGGGGTTGTATCCTAATTGGAAAGAATGAAGGTATGTCACACCATCCACCAAGGTACATATCCTTGAAGATACTTGATACAAAGAGGGCTAGGTTTGTTCCATGGGTGACTTTGATGAAATGAATCTAGGTGAACACTTACTCAATATATTGTAACTAGCTACTTAAGGGTAGAGGTGTTGATATCTATGCAACTGAGTTATATTCCTTTAAAAAATATTTTCATGAAAATAACCCATATAACTACATACACTTTATGAGATACAAATCACTCCAGTTGAAAAAGGTGAATTTCTCTCTAGACTAGTTTTGAATACAACCCTTCAATCCTTCCCTCATTCTATTCATAATCATTCCACTAGCCCCCCACTTGGACATTTCCCTCATAATGCTTGGTTAGATAGTAGTTGTAGATATTTTCATAAGTTTATAACTTACATTATTTACCAACATCCTTATAGAAAGAAGTCTATTCAAAAGTATTATCATTGTTTTCTACATAAAAAGAAGATGCAATACCTAAATTAAAAAAAGCAAGAGATATAAGTTTAGCATTCTCAAATTCAATGCTAAATCCTTTTGGAAAACCTTCCTACAAAAGAAATCTGCATGTTTTGTTTCTAACAAAAATGTTTGGTCCAATTATGCATATTCTCTTTATGGCATTCCAAATAAAGTTTTAGTTTCAATGGGCAATAGGTTGCAAAGTAAGTGTTTCTTCACAGATCATATGGTATTTCATGTTGTCATCAAAATCAAGGTAGGTAAAACAACTAACATAGAGAACCTAGGAGCAAAATGTCTTCATCATAGTCTATCTCTCTTTGCAATACATATTTTTGACCTCTTTAATATAGCTTCTTCTCTTGGATTCCCACTCACATGGACATCTCATATCCTTTGTCCCATATTTAAATTAGGAAACCAACAAGATCCAAATAATTATAACATTGTCATGGTTGGGCACACTTTGAGTAAGTTATTTACTATAGTGTTGGATGATTTGCTTTCTAGATTTGTAAAGTCTAAGAAAATTCAACAAAAGGACAAGAAGGGATAAAAAAGAATCACTAAATAATAAATCATATATTGATTCTTAGAGCTATAAGTAGAGAAGCAAGAGCTCACAAGCATAAGGTTTGCTATTTTTTTGTTGATTTCTTAGAGGCATTTGATACTAATCTTAGACAACTTCTAATCCAATGACTTCAAGACTTAAAAATTTCAGAACATCTTGTTGTTCTTGTCATGACAATTTATGGGAGGGTGGTTATCTAAGTTCAAACTCTTACTAGGTTTATAGAGGATATTAGTGGCACTATTGATGTTAAATCAGGTTGTCCACTTTTACCTACTTTGTTTGGTCTCTACATGGATGAACATGAGTATCTAGATCATTGCAAATTCAAGGGAAATAGACGATGGTTGTATTCTTTATGTTATAATCATCACTATTTTATTATTTGGAGATGAAATTATTCTCATGTCATGTAGTGTTGCAAGCTTACAATGACATCTTGATATATTGAGTTTATTTTTTGATACTCAAAGTTTCCAAGTGAAATTGAGTGCTACTAAGGTCATGGTTTTGAATACAATTAAGAAAGAATAACATGTAACTAATCTCATTATAAAGGAAATTTGGTTGAAGTGGTTTCTTGTTGTACCTACCTTGGTGTGCCTTTCATGAGACCTCCCTTCAATCTGCTTCTCATTGCCAAAAAAAAAGATTGTACAAGGTTATGTTGCATGTAATACACCTGAAAGACAATGTTTCCAACTCTAGTTTTAGGATACCAAAACAAAATTACATATCTTCCAAATTTTAGTGTTACCTTGACAATCTTGTATAGTTATGAGATTTGGGGATTTAGACTTCATAGTACTAGTTGGGCTTGGCTTGATAGAGTTCATATTTCATTGCTATCCAAAAACTTGTAGGAAAAATGGTGATCTCCACATGTAATTATTTTGGCTAAGTATGGCATTCATCCTCTTCATATTTAGTTGTAAATTTCATGTAGTGATGTTGCTTCATAGATTAAGATGTATGAAAGATACACCAATTTGACATAATAGATATACATTCAAGGCTTCTCAATTGATCATTTGTGGAGTTATGTTAACAAGGATAAAAAACACCTAGTATGCCCAATGTATGGGTCTCTTGTAAAGAATTGGTACTAATATCAATTATCATCCTTGTAATACATTTTCCCTCAATGCTCCTTGCATGTTGAAAGATATGCTCATAGAGGCATTAGGGATGAGATCTACTAAGCCTACATAAAATCAACTTCAACAAAACCAACGAAACTATTGTCAACAAAAATGTACCACTACTTGAAGCACTTCATTCATATAGAAGATGGACACAATATTCATCCCAAGTACACTAGGCTATCTTTTGGTTTAAGATTTCCTTTAGGCCAATTGTCAGTATGCTCTGATCAACTTCTTTTGGAGTAAGAACACTTTATCTTGAGAGATCAACACATTTGTAGATTGTGTCAATGTTGCAAGCTTACAATGACATCTTGATATATTGAGTTCATTTTGTGATACTAATAGTTTCCAAGTGAACTTGAGTACTACTAAGGTTGTGGTTTGCAACACAATTAAGAAAGAATAACATGTAATTAATATTATTTACAAAGGAAATTTGGTTGAAGTGGTTTCTTGTTGTACCTACCTTGGTGTGCCTTGTGTGAGACCTCCCTTCAATATGCTCCTCATTGCAAAAAAAGATTGTACAAGGTTATATTGCATGTAATACACCTGAAAGACAATGTTTCCAACTCTAGTTTTAGGATGCCAAAACAAAATTACATGTCTTCCAAACTTTAGTGTCATGAACAATCTTGTACATTTATGAGATTGGGGATTTAGACTTCACAGTACTAGTTGGGCCTGGCTTGACAGAGTTCATATTGCAATGCTATCCAAAAACTTGCAGGAAAAATGGTGAGCTCCACATGCAATTATTTTGGCTAAATTTGGCATTCATCCTCTTCATATTTTAGTTGTAAATTCCATGTAGTGATGTTGCTTCATAGATTAAGCTGTATGAAAGATGCACCAATTTGACATAACAAATATCCATTCAAGGTTTCTCAATTGATCATTTGTGGAGTTATGTGAACAAGGATAAAAAACACTTAGTATGCCCAATGTATGGGTCTCTTGTAAAGAATTGGTACTAATATCAATTGTCATCCTCCTAATACCTTTTCCCTCATTGCTCCTTGCATGTTGAAAGAGATGCTCATAGAGACATTAGGGATGAGATCTACTAAGCCTACATAAAATCAACTTGGACAAAACCAACAAAACCATTGTCAACAAAAATGTACCACTACTTGAAGCACTTCATTCATATAGAAGATGGACACAATATTCATCCCAAGTACACTGGGTTGTCTTTTGGTTTAAGATTTCCTTTGGGCCAATTGTTGGTATGCTCTTATCAACTTCATTTGGAGTAAGAACACTTTATCTCAAGAGATCAACACATTTGTAGATTTTGCAACAATGAACCAATATCAAAAGGGCATTTTGTATTTAGATGTTCAATCTTTTATGAGATCCATGGCAGGTTTTACTTCCTTTTTAGAAAAAATCATGGTTCTCTATAAAGTCTTATTTATTATGAGGATCAAAGATGTGTAGCTCTTTTTAGAAGAGAGATGAACCAACATTCTTAAACATCATCAAAACAACTCCTCATTTTAATATTCTTCAACCTCAATTTAAGAAGTCCAGACAAAATTATTGTAAATTATAAAATACTCTTTTTAACAAAATTTTAATTAAAGTATATTTTCTTACAACCTGATTAAAGTGTAGACAATAATATATAAATTATAAATTACAATTACAAATCAACAACCTGAGTCTTCTTGTTTCTCTTTCACATTTGGTTGGGAGAGAAAGCCACCAAATTTCGAGTCAGCTTCATTATTATAGACAAAATCATATGCATATTAGGAAACTGTTGCCACAATATAATGTCGTCATGATGACCAGCACAAAGGAGACCGCCGACAAGTTCGATGTTTAAAGCTCTGTTAAAAATGGAAATGCTATAAACGCACCCCACGTGTGTGTTACAGATAAATTTCCAATAAAATCACAACTGCTTGCAATTTTTCCTCGGCTCTTCAAAAAATTAAATGTAGCAATTTCCCAACTGTTACTTGTAAGTTGGAAGCTATTTCATTTTGTTTAAGAAGCAAGAATAGCCTAAATAATGTTTGTAGTTGTTTGTGGTTTTACTAAAATTGAAATTACAATTTATGCCTATTTAAATGTTTTCCTTTTTAAAACATGAGGGTTATTTATGACTTTTGTATGTAGATGAGGTGATAAGTGGATTGGTAGAGTTGTTTTGATGGAAGTGGGTGGTTGTGCAATCAAGATTCACTTTGTCTTCTTGTTTGGGCTTGGCCCCACATAGACTTTGAGGGTGTGCCCACTACTGCCCACCTTTTTTGTGAATAGTTTAATATTTTGTCTTTTATAATATAAAAGATAAAATAGCCATTATTCAACAAAAAAAAAATTGACTCATTTTATTACTTTTTGAAATTCCCTTTCATATAGTATTGGCTTTTAGCACCTTGTTTAATAAGCACAATGACCATTTATACATGTGCCCCATGCCACAATTAACCCCTTTCAAACTTGGACACCCTAGTCTATTTCACTCCATGTCATTCTCCTACCTTGGATGCTATTGTGCTTGTAGTCATGTTCTCCCTGGACGAGACAAATGTGTAGTTGTGTTCAAAATAGTCAAAAGTTAATTTTTCTATTTTAACACAAGTACCTTTTCACTTCATTTTGCATGTCTATCCTCTACCATGTCCAAATGGCTAAAGGAAGTCATTAAATAAAGAATTAATTGGATGAATGCACAACAACACATATAGCAAAAATAAGTAGAAATTAAAAGGAATAAACATGCACACAACCAAAAGCACAATAAAATCTTTAGATATGAGAAACACTCCATTATTGTACTCACTCACAAAGATATTATAACTCCATTTCCTAAACATTTTGCATTCCTTCCAAGGTCCCAATCTATAATCATTCAAATCTTTTTGTGGCACTTAATCATTATCAAGGAAGTCTTGATATTCAACCTCCTTAGCACAAGCCTCAAATGTGATGCAGGGGCATCCAAGGTCCAAAGAGACTTGCATCACCTAGGAAAAATTAGAGGAATAATGGGTCTATGTAGGACTTGCATGGACATAGAAAAGCATAGTGAAGAATGGGTGCAAATGAAGGTCAAGCATGGGTGCATAATTCTCCATGAATAATGGAGGGTGCATAGCAAGTGCAGATGTTTGGTGGGAGGCATGCACATGACAAAAATTGAACATGAGAACAGAGGCATGCACAAGATAGTAGTGGTTCACAATGGTTGATCATGCACACCAACAAGGAGGTTAATGGCCCGTTATTGTCAGTGGGAAATTTTGAGATAATGCATCTAGTATGGTAGGTGAATTTTCTATGAATTTCAAAGTAGGAGTGGATAGCATTAATATGATGGGTGTAGTTTTGGAACCCAAACATATTGTATATATAGTAGGCTAGAGTTCAAATTATTTTGGTGGCCAATTTCTTCAAGAGAGGGAACAAATAGGGTTGTTAGAGTTCTAAGTCTACAAATCAAACTATGAGTAAGAGTTAAGGAACTTTGTTGTAATCAAGGCTATGCCCACTATAATTTGTAACACATTCCCTTCTTATTAATGAAATATATGTTTTCATTTTCATTGTGCACGTGTTTTGTGTCCATTATATAAGTGGGTGTATTGTGCTATGTGATCTAGACATCACGAGTAGAGATCTTGCAACAACAGTTTCATAGTGAAAGCACCTACATAGGATTGTGTAAGGGGAAATCACTTAGTGGGTGGTTGTGAAGGTGTTGCTAGTCATCGAAGGACCTACACAATAGTTAAGTTGTATGGAGAAAGCACATGGAAGATGAGGAAGTTGTAGATTGGGCAAGTTTTAGGTCTGATTTTTAAGGCCTGAAGGAAGGGGTTACAAAGATAGCACTGATAGAATCACTAATACAAGCCAATTTGATTGCATGGGTGAGAGTTATAGAGGAAGCACTAACAAAATTGTTGATATGAGGTAGTACAAGCATGTGGGTGCAAGTTACAAAGCACCATCCTTGGTTGCAGTCAAGCCTTATTATATTGATTTAATAGTGTTTTAATAAGCTAGAAGACACATCAAGTACCATATACAATAGATCCATAAGTAGTGACAACATTTGATGTGGTATAATGATAATGAATTCTTGATATGATGCAATGGATGAAGTGCAATTAGTAGTTATTAAATAGTAGATTAAGTACAAAAATCAAGGTTTGATATTACTTATGTCATAAATTGATGTAGTTCTAATGATTGATACAAAGATACAGTTTTGATAGAGGTGTGAATGTTGTCATTTTTTTCTAAGTGATAGTGGATGTGGATAGATTATTGAGATGACTTGGGGTGTTATCTTTTTATACAAGTCCTAGGTGCACAATTTGAACTTTTGGTACATAAGTTGGCAAGTAACAATAACATTAAGCTAAGTTGGTCTAGGCTACAATATAATTTGAATTTGGATTGAGATGGTCAAGGTTGCCTAGGTAGTCTTAGATTGATAAAGGAAGTACTAACATAAGAGCCAACATTGACCTAAGTAGAGGTACTAAAATAGTATTTTTGAGTGTAAAACAAAGTGTTGGGTTAGTGATTTCACCAAATCAGATAAAATTATGTTCTAGGACTATGCACTTAGAACACACTTGCAAAGTGGCATAAGACAAGAGGGAAAAGTGTAAAGGGATACACTTTTCACCACTATAAAAACCAATTACAAATTTAAAAGAGAACATGGATATTGTTGCTTTTTTAAGGGGTAAGGATTTATAAATATCCATCACCTTTGTTTGATACTTTTAATTCCTAACCTAGGCATGTAACTATAGTTATATTTTGATTATTGCTAAAAATTGGAATTAAACATTCCACTTGAAAACTATCGAAGTTGTGTGCTCTCAATACTTTCCATGCTATTGCATCAATAACATGTGAGAAATTGGAGGAAAAAAGTAAGGCAAACTTGTTTATTCCTATCTTGGTCATTATGGGTTCTTCTTATATAATTAAGAACTAAAGTTAAGAAATAATATAAATATCTACTTGATAAGATAAGATAATTATATTAATGTATACGCAAGGCCAAAATTAGCTCATGGGACTAGAAATTTACAATATAAAATAATGAATAGGGAGTGCAAGTGCAACTCCAACAGACCAAAAGGGAACAAAAATAAGAACTAAAATAAAAATATGAAAATAAATCAAATCCTTTGATGCCTCACAAGTCTTGTCAAATCTAAAATCTTGTCATGAGCTTCCTTCCTACTAAATCATAAAGAAGATCCATAGAAAGGTGGAATACAATCTCATTTCTCATAAAGTTTGGCTAACATTCTCTAAAGAAATAAATCTAGTTGATTTTTATAACACAATAAAAAAGATAAGTAATATTTCCAATATTTATAGAAGTCTCCAAGACACACCTTGGACCTTAGAAACAAGGCCTAGCAACTAAATACAATATAACTAAAACTTCTTACCATTGATAATCCTAGAGGTTTTTTTGTTGATGTTGAATAAGACCCACTAAGGCCTATTAGACTGGTTAATTTTATGTATAACATAATGGAACTACAATTTATGAGCCAAAAAAATCACCATGCCACTACATCTTTACTCATGATTACTTCTAAAATAAAATATCTTTGGCCATATGATACAACAAATGATAGAGAGAAGAAAACTGACTACCTTGATCTCTTGAAGAAAGAGACTATCTAAAGAAACATATCTATATCAAAAATTCTACATGGTAAACTTCCAATGTGTCTATTAAACCCCTAACATTTTATGAGAAGAAATTAATGAAAAAAAATGGGTCTAAGAACATTTCCTCAAAGTCTAACCTTTATAAATGAGAATAATTGTTCTAAAAACTTGGCTTTTGGTATATGGAGAGAACTCTCCAAACTAAATGTGTCATTTTTATGGAGTAAGTTTCTCTTCTTCTACTAGCCAAGGAGGGTTGCAAGAGTTCCTATTACCCTTAGGCGAAGAAGAGGCTTGAACAAACTAGGCATTACTTAAATTTGAAGAAGATAAGAAACTTATTAGGATTAGTGCTCTTGAGTAATAAGGCTTCCTAGCCTCCTTGGAGGGCTTTCTAGAAGGTTGAGTAGGTTCTAATAGTGCCACCGCCACTTATTTTTCTTTTTCATTAACATTGGGATGAGAGTGTGCCATAGATGTTGAGGATTTAGCAATTGTACCATTGTAATGTCGTGTTATGTACATAAATTTGAGACCCCTTTCTAGGACCATTGTGGCCACCTAAGTTATGGTTGCCTACATCAATCCATTGTTCCTCACTCTTGGACCAACAAGTTTTACTCATTGGTTTAGAGATTGGGTTAGTCTTGTGGGTGGCTAGGGGAAATTCTTTGATTTTGTGCTCAGAGGATTGGCACTTGAACAAGTATTTGGTAAATTGATATATAATACTCTTTACACATGGTGCATATTGCCAATCTATATATCAATAGTATCCTTAAGGTCCCAAGAAAGGTTTATTTCCATGCAGACCCTACATTGTGTTTGGGCTAAATAAAACTTTTTTGCTTCAATACAAACCATTATCCTAAGAGAGCAAACAATACAATCCAAAAATCATTAACAAGGCAATGTTAGGCTAGGAAATTCAACCTACAATGGCAACCTAAGGGCTTGGTTGTTAGACACAAAAAAGTCCCTAGTCCAAGTGGAGAAAACTAGTAAGGATTTTCAAATATAACAAGGGCCATGTCTAAGGATAACACAAACATGGTTATCTTTGCAAAGCAAAAGAGCAAAAACCCTTAGTTATATTTGGGATTTCATCCAACTTAACCCCATGAGGGACCCAAGTAGTGTTCACCTAGCTCTTAAGCATGCTTTTAGATGGTATTCTTCCTACAAAATACCTTACAAGCATAAATTATTCTAACCACTTTTAGGCATTATCAAAATCTAGAACTAGAAGAATAACATCCAAGGGAGTTTTAGACTTTGGAATGAATTTCTAGATGTCTTTAGTTTTTAATTTTCTTAATTTATTATTTTTAAAGATGTTTTTTACCATATGTTTTCTATAATTTTATCCTATTGTTTTAATAAACTCCTTTTTCCATATTTGAAGACCACCTTATAAGATGTGTGCAAAAATGGCTTGCTTAAAGACAACGAAGTAATTGTCAACTAAATCTAAGTGCTAGCCCAATTTACATAAACATAACTATTAGAGTAAGTTTGGAACATCATTCTTATAGTGGTTTATATATACATGCATCATACATACATAGATGTACATAGAAATGTGCACACAGCCTCTCCAAAATATTTAGGCTAATACATGAAATAATCAAGTAATTAACAAAATGGCTTAAATAAATGAGTTGATTCTAGGTTCATACTTGGATTTGATAAATCTAAAATTGAGACAAAGAATAACTAAAATAAATGTGTACACCTTGAATTCTAGAGAGAGGGAGATAGATTTTGTTGTGACAAATATATGATAGATGAAATTTGAGATTGAATCTAGGATAACACACTGTGATGAATGCAAAATGTGATATCTGGAACTATGTGGAGAATCATATCAAGGTTGTATGGGTAGCCTTGAACTTCTTGAAGGTCACCCCAAAATATCTCCTATTGAGGAATTCTTTCATAATTTTACCATAAATATTTACTTTCACCTCCATTTTGGGTTTCATTTGAACCATTTAGAAGATATTCTAGATAGACCTACAAATTTTTTTATTATAAGTTTTTGGTGCTTCTACACAAATTTGCCATGATTTTTTAAAAAGAGTCTTTTGACACTAAAAAGAATCTTTCATAATTTTAGCATAACTTTTCACTCAACTTTATTTTGAATTATTTTTTACACCATTGGAAAGATATTGAAGATACCTACAACTTTGTTGACCAATATACACTTTTAATGATCATTCCCAATGGATTTGAAAAATAATAGAAAGTAAGGTTTTGACATATGTCAAAAAAATATATCTTATTCTTTTGCAAATCTAAAAAATCCATAGGGAATTATCAAAAGTGTATAACATCAAAGTTGTACTCTCTTCAATATCTTTCCAATAGTTCAAATGATACCAAAATGGAGGTTGAAGGGAAAAGTTGTGCTAAAATTAGAAAGATTATTTTTATTGTCAAAAGATTCATGTTTTATAAGCATTGAAAACATGACAAATTTGTGTAGAACCATCAAAAACTCATAATAGGAAAATTGTAGGTCTCTTTAATATCCTCAATTTCAAACATCACGTAATATGAATGTCAAGATAAAATGATATTGTAAAATTACCTCAAAAAGGAAATGTTTTGGGTGTGGAATAACCTTATGGAGCATGCCTAACACCTAATAAATTTATTTTTCCACTATTTTAATAATCTTTTTTATTGTATCTCAAATTTACTTAAAATTGAATGTGTTGGAAGTACAACAATGAAATCTGAACCAAGTTATTATCAAAATTTGTTCAAGGGTGACCTTGATCTTATGGTTTGCAACCTTGAACGATTGTGCAATCTTTATCTTGAAACTTGCAACCCTGAACTTAATGTCCATGGTCTTCAGAAACTTGATCGCTTGTGTCTATACTTGCAAATTAAAAGGCTTGGTGATGCTAAGAAGCACTATTGAAATTTTCTATAGCAAGGAGGAATCCTTGAGACTTCCCTGATTCTAGTCAACTCCTATTATACTAATTCAATGATGTAATAAGTTAGAAGACACACCAAGCAATGTACGCAACACATGTGTAAGTAGTTGATATTGATGCAGTATGATGATAATGAATACTTGAGACTTGACGCAGTGAATGAAGTACAATAAGTGCATGAGTGCAAAGGTTAGGGTTTGATATTGTTGGGGCAATAAGTTGATGTAGTTGTGATGATTGATGTAAAGACAGAGGTACATGACAAAGGTGTGACTATTGAGTGATCTTTTCTCTAAGTGATAGTGGATGTGAATGCATGATTGAAATAACCAAGGGGTTATGTCTATATGTACAAGTCCTAGGAGCACAATTTCAACTTTTTGGTGTATAAGTCAATGAGTAACAATACCATTAAGCCAAGTTAGCTTGGGGCCACAATAAAATTAAATTTGGACTAAGAGAGTCAAGAATGCCCTAGCATTAGTCTAAGGATGCCTTAGTGGCTCTGGATTGGGTCAAGGTCACTTGGGTGGTCTTGACATAGACATAAAAGGTGTTGATATGAGAGTTGCAATTGATCTAAGCAAAGGCAAAATAATTTGTTTGTTTGAAATTGAGTCTTCAATCAATGAGTACACCAAATCAGACAAGATCATGTGCAATGACTATGTACTTAAGACACCCAAACAAAGTGGTGTAAAAGAATAGGGAAAAGTGTGAGGAGGTGCACTTTTCAACTCTACAATTATACATAAACCAATTACAAATTAACAATTAATGTTGATATTAAATTTTTACTTTTTTTTTGGGGGGGGGGGGAGTGGGTGGAAAAAGGGGAGGACATATAAATGTCCAAAATCTTTATCTAGACTCAATTCTTAAGCAAGGCGTGCAACTATTGTTATATTTTGATTATTTAAAAAATAAACTTAATATTGTTAAAACTCTGCAATTAAACATTCTACCTAAAAATTGTTAGAGATGCATGCTCGGTACTTTTCTCACCATTGAATCTATAACATGCAAAAATTTGGAGGAAAAACAATAAGGCAATCCCAATTACTCCTATCTTAGTCATTGTGGTTTCTTTTTATAATTAAAAAACTGGAGTTGAGGAATAATTCATTGTGTTGGATAAGATAAGATAAGATAATAATATTAATGTCCATGAAAGGGTAAAATTGATTTATGGAATTGAAAAAGTACAACGTAAAATAAGGAATATGGAGTGGAAGCATAACTCCATGGAACTTACAAGGGAACAAAAATAAATATTGAAGAGAAAGTATACGAAAATAAATTATATCCTTTTCGTATACCAGCAGCAAGTCAACAAGTCAAAAAGCTAAAATGACAGAGGCTACTATCCCATAGACCATCTTTAGCCTCGTGGATGATAAGATTATATGAAAATAAGGAATATGGAGTGGAAGCATAACTCCACCAAAATTACAAGGGAACAAAAATAAATATTGAAGAGAAAGTATATGAAAATAAATTATATCCTTTTCATATACCAGCAGCAGGTCAACAAGTCAAAAAACTAAAATGACAGAGACTACTGTCCCATAGACCATCTTTAGCCTCAAGGATGTTAAAATTACTCTACTCCACTCCACTCCACTCTCTATACTTTTTTTATATCACAAATATCCTTTTCTATATCACAAATCTATCATATATAAAAACCTGTCATGAAATGGCTTCCTACCCATATGAAAAGATGGAATACAATCTCATTTCTCATATGTTTGGCCACCATTCGCTAAAGAAACAAATTACAGTCGATTATTTTAACACAATAAAAAAGAAAGAAAATATTTATAGAAGTCTGGAGGCAATGATCTTGGACCATAGAAACCAGGCAAAGCAGCTAAGCTAAATACAATCTAACTAAACTTCCTTAAATTTAAAGGGAATACAAGCCAAACAAGGGCCATAAATTTTCTTAGACTTTCTACTAATCTTCTTATGCTTCTTAAGCATCTTTGGCTCACCCAGTGGGCTGAAGGAGGGAGGGGGGCTGAGAGGCACAGCACTAAAATCATGGTGCAGATGATCAGTCTTGGGCTTCCCTGGCTGTGTTTCCCACTGGAAGGGAACTCCTCCTCCCTCCTCATTCACATTCGATCTGTAATATACTCGAGAGGAGTACCCATATGGATCCTCTTTAACAAGATTGCAGACAAATAAATTGTTACCCAAGTTAAGGACTCGTCTACTGTCAAGAGCACTCCCACATGAAGACAAAGAGGAGTCAGAGGTTCGAACCGAGGTTTCCCAGCTTCCAGTCGAGCTCTCTGCAGACTGTTCTGTATCTGAGAAAGCCCTTCTGC
This sequence comes from Cunninghamia lanceolata, assembly GCA_027924645.1. Lineage (NCBI taxonomy): Eukaryota > Viridiplantae > Streptophyta > Pinopsida > Cupressales > Cupressaceae > Cunninghamia > Cunninghamia lanceolata. The sequence continues at coordinate 2,011,892 of BSBN01001136.1, forward strand.
TCAGAGAGAAGGAAATGCTTTGACCCATCTGGCCAACACAAATCTTGAAGCTTCAATTTTTCTTGACAACATTGTGTTGGACTAAAGTGGTATGGATTATATAAGGGGGAAGAGTGAGGACCCTTTGATTGCAAGCAATGAATGAGAAACAAGGAGTCTTAATTTTTAAGGTCCTTTTCTGTCCCAACGAATGTGAGCCATGAATGATGGACGGGTAGTCTTAATTTTTAAGGTCCTTCGCAGTCCTAATGAATGTGAGCCATGAACTATGAATTTTGTTTTTTTTCGTGAACTGATTGTTACCTGGCCCAGATCATTTATCTTGTGGTCGAGGAGCTTCATTTGTTGAAGAGCAATCTGACAAAAGGTATTGAGGGCAGGTGCAGTTAAATTTTGTAAGGAGAGTAATTGGGTTTTCAGCTGCATTCTGCTTCACGTTTGCTTCGAATGTTTGGTAGAATACTATGTATTCACCCACCTACTTTGTCCATATTTCAAGGACGTAACGACGATGCCCAGATATAGATGCAATCCTATTCATGGCAGGGTGTTTTTAAGTCGGAAAATAATGCATATTCATGCCAATTCTGGTTTAGTTTTGGGTTTATTTTAAGAGAATGTTTTAATATAATTATATTGCGATACATTTTTGTATTCGTGTGAATCTTTCTTTAATCTTTATTCATCTTCACTTCATTTTATTTATACACATTGTTTTACACACAACCTTATCCTTACTTTATTTACACCAATTCTTATGTATTCACTTCATTTATTTGCCCATAACTTATTTGAACCAATATAGTGATATTGTGGTACATTTTTGTATTAGTATGGCTCTTTTTTTTATCCTTATCCATCTTCACTTCCTTTTATTTATACACATTCTTATACACACAACCTTATCCCTACTTTATTTACACCAATTCTCACATATTCACCTCATTTATTTGCCCGTAATTTATTTGAACCAAAATAGTGATATTGTGGTACATTTTGGTATTAGTATGGCTCTTTCTTTGATCCTTATCCATCTTCACTTACTTTTATTTATATGCATTCTTATATACACAACCTTATCCCTACTTTATTTGCACCAATTCTCACATATTCACCTCATTTATTTGCCCATAATTTATTTGAACCAATATAATGATATTGTGGTACATTTTTAACATGTGGTACATTTTTGTATTAAGTATGGTTCTTTCCTCAATCCTTATCCATCTTCGCTTACTTTTATATATATATATCATTATATATGCAACCTTATCCCTACTTTACTTACACCAATTCTCATGTATTCACCTCATTTATTTGGAGCTATCAATTATTGTAGACCCCATTTTGGTCTTTCATTTAAGAATCATACTTCCACGTATGAAATTAATAGATCCTTTCTAAGTTGCAACTAGCACTTTTGTACTAGCGAGCATGAATTTCTAGCCTATGGTTAGAATACAACTTAGTAGAAATCTCATTGTATCTTCATTGAAAACATTTTGTTTTCTTCTTTGCAACTAATTAATCTACTCATGGAATCGACCATTGGATAGTTTTAATCCCTAGAAGCATATCCCCACCTTAAGGAATATGATGAGATTACACTCTAGCCTTTATCTTCAATCTCTTCTATATATGACCGGTTTGAAGGAGCCTACTCCCAAACTCTAATTGTTAGCTCTTGAATACACTCATCTTCCAAGCTAACTAGAATTTTATGTAGTCTTTTTTGGAAAAAAAAATCCACATAGAGTTTGTAGCTTTTGGAAACTTCAACTTTTCAATTTGTTATTTTAAAGTGAAATTCAAATATTTGGAACTGAATTATTTGTTTGTCTTATTCTTGAAGCATGATGTTTAAGTTGATTGAATTGAACATGGATAGAAAAAGAACTTGAGAATGGAAAAAATCATTTGTGGAATGCATTGGATTGCCAATAAGTTCATATTTCCATGCTCTCAAGCTTCTTTGGTTGTTGGAATGAATAGATTGTATTAAAAGAGAAGAAAAAGACAATGATGCCTTATTTGAGAAAGAGGATGGTTGGATTAGAGGTTCAAAGTAGTCATGTAATTGATTTCTCAAATGTAGATCAAACCATGTTGATGGATTTGAAAACCCTTGAATGGCATGGGCCGACCCTTGAGATTTTGAACATACCTCCATCCATTCTTCCTTAGATTGTTAGCAATGCTAAAGTGACTACAAAAATTGTCCAAGGGAGGCCTTCTGCTAGAACCCCACTTGCTAAATGTTTTGGAGACCAACATGCTACCACTTTTGGTCAATCTTGTAGGAAAGGTGAAGTAAAGAGCACTTATGGCAGGATATACTTCATTCTTTTGAACATAAGGAAAAAAGCCATTACATCTAAAAATGGGTTATTAAGTGTAGTGGATTTCAAACCAAGTCCAAATACACCTACAAATTATGGCTTGGAAGGATCTATATAGCCATTATAGAAGATATTGTACAATAGTTGAGGGATTGCTTTCAAGCATAATTCAAAGTGCTAGTGAAATTGAAGACTTGGCGAAAGTAGTGGAGAATATTGGAGGCATCTATTTTCCTACGCTCTTTGGTGGAGAGATGATGCCAAAGGAGTTTGTATAGGATTTACTAGATTCACAAAAACATTACCATATAGTTCAAGCTATGCTTGAAACTATATTCTTTCAAGGAAAAGAACCCTTAAATTCTATGAACATATATGCTAGAGAAGAAGAGAGGACAAATGAGAATGGAGAGTTTCTTCTAAGAGTATATTGGGGAGCATCAATTAATAACCTTCTAATAATGATACAAGTTTCAATTAGAGACCAAGGATCTATCAAATAGCAACAATTCTTTACTCACTATAGTAATTATTTTATATTTTTTGAGCTAGGTAAGTGCAAAAAGATGGGGGGCCAAAAAGTGGCCAAATGGTTTAAAAAAAAAAAATACATAAGGCGAGCGTGTTATAACACGCTCATGTTATGGTTTGGTAATGACGAGCCTAAGGCTCGTCAAAACTAAACCATAACGCGAGCATGTTATGAACTACTATAAATTTAAAAAAAAGCTTGTCATCTCATTTTATTTATGTTTTTCTCCTCTATCCCCATGGCTTACAAACCCTAGGAAGCGCGCTCGCATTTTGGAAAAGACAATTCAACACCAAAATCTTGCTAATTCATCACCAAAATGCTGCCACGACATCAAGCATGCCAAAGGAGTGAGTTTTATTTGTTTTTTGTTTGAATTTGTTTCTAAATAGGTAGGTTTGAGTTGATTTTTGATGTATATTTCATTAATTGTCAAGAAATGTTAATGCATCTCCTCCTCCTCCTCCTCAAAATCCACAAAATCTAGAGGAGGAAATACCTGCGGAACAACAACCTCCTCCGTCCATTCCTCGACATGCCCCTGGAACACAAGAAAATATAATAGGGCAAATTGAAAACAACAAAAAAGAAATTGAAGATATAATCGCAAGGTTGAAAGATCCTTCCACTTCAACCTTGCATAGGTCCACGCTTGCTGAAACTCTTGAATCTATGTTATCAAATGTAGATTCAATTAGCAAGCAAATATCTAGTTGGACGGATAAAAGGAGAGAGTTTAGAAACTATTATGCAAACAAGCTGTCATACCAAGATGTGAAAAAATTACAAATTACAAAATTAGACTTGTGTTCGATTTTCAAAAACCCACAAACAAATCAACCTCCACCCATTACATGCAAGAAGTTCCCTATCCATTGGTGCAACAACCAAGTGATAAGGGACAATTTTGGGCAAAGGTGGTGGATGGTTTTTGACCATCCTCCATGCAATAATAATGAAGTCCCGCAATACTTTTTGAGGAAACTCTACTGCGAGTTTGTCCTCAATAAAGTGCCAAACTATTTTGATATACAGGACTTCCAGGGTAGAGGTGGGGGGTCAGCACAAGATAGACCAGGGGCACGTGTTGACCCACATCAGGCAGTGAGATGAGTAATCAACAAACCAGCCCATGAGCATGTTTCTATCCCTTCCATTGTGAAGGAGAGTGTTGAGGTCGATACACTTCAGTCCATTAGTGCCTTGACCCAGAGCATCATAGAGCATGCCAGTATTGCAACACAAAGTGGGTTGGGAGATAGTACGAAGAGTAGGGTCCCACCCCATACTTGTCAAACTTGCAGGTCAGCCTATGGTTATGACCCCATGGATAGTCAGGATGCAGGTGCACAGGCTACATCTGCAGCTGAGCAGATGGTGATGACAGATACCCTCCTAAGTGAGACTTTCAGCCTTGATACTTAGGGAAATATTAGCAAGTTTATTGAATTTAATTTATTAAATTTCATTTTTGAAATGCAAGATTAACTAATTTAGTTTGATGATTTTAATGAAATTTCAGGGTTATAGCATTGATGCAGTTTTCAATGGTTCTCCACCTGCATATTACACTAGATCATCTACTATCGAGGTATGTAATTAGTAAACAATTATAAATATTACATGTGAATAGCATCATTATATGAATGGTATTCTATTGTCTAATTTTGGATGTTGAATAGGTTAATATTGAAGATTTTACGGCAACACCTGCCAGCGGTGGTCGACTTCAAAGCTTCATGGAGGTAATAAAATAAATAGTTTAATGAATGAATTGTACTTACTAGATTTTTGTATGTGACTTGTGTGCTTTATTGTGTGTACTTCCATGTTTAAATGAATGTGTGTGTATGTTAGGAGCCATGATTTGCATCACTATTATAGTTTTCGCAATTGAATAATGTTGTTTTATTTCTAGATGATGCACGCTGCAGAGACACCTCTAGATGTTCATAGGGCAATGGAGCATGGTGTGACCTCTACGATTCATAGCTCCATGGCATTGACAGGGGTATGAGGCAGATTAGTAAATTTCAATTTACATTTATTGTTATAGTTGTTTATTTTTGAAAAATTAAAAGATTATTGATTTGAAGTTTAATTTCTATCTGGATGGTTTTTATAGGACATGACATCACCACGGCCTATTCCTGCTACTGAGGCAAGTGAGGAGATAGATTATATGGTAGCAGTAAGTGATTATTTTGTTAAATGTTTCATTTTTATAACATGTAATTTCTATATATTAATGTCTATACTTTTTATTGTAACAGCTAAAGATGTAGGAAGAACTAAATAGGAGGAGCAGCCCTCGGGTTCATAGTAAACCACCCACATGCGTGTCTCCAGCCCCTAGAAGATCAAAGGCTACCCATGATCTATTCTCGTCACTAGCCAGAGGGGAATGGCTTTTTATTGTCTTCCTTTGTTGTATGCCTATATGGCATTTGTGGACATATATTTTGTATTGTATATAGTTGACATTGTATGCCTATATGGCATTCTTGTAAGCCTATATGGCTATTTTGTATATATGTTATACTTATATTGATAGATATTGATGTATGCCTATATGGATATTTGGTTAATACAAATCTTTTTTATTGATGGCATCCATACTTGCATTATAAATCCACGTTTGAATGGATATTTGTAGATGGCTACTTCAAGTATTTAAAGTCTAATTGTATTACATAGGATGTTTGTTGATCCAATAAGCTAGCTATTGTTATTCAAGTATCACCTAAACCTCATTTTGGAACTAAAAGATAAAAGTTGTATTTAAAAAAAAATGAATCATCATGTTGAACAAAAAATATTAATATTCTTTATGAGTTGCTCAATTAAAAATATTCAAATAAGTATGCTGATCCATATTCTTTATGAGTTGGTCAATTGAAAATATTTCTTAGTTTCTTATTATTATACCATATTGGGATGCAAAGAGTATGTTTGTTGTTTTGAATAAGATAGTCAAAATCATATGCTTATGAGCACCTAATGACCATTGTGGTTATTAAATGTAATTCCTCTTGCATATAAGGTGAGGTTATGAGATTACATTGAGTCTTACTTAATTTTAGTATGCAACATAACATTGGGGCTATAGGCTTCCATAAGTCATACTATTGTGACCAAATCACACATTGCCCCATTGCGAATGGGGACCCCCTTTTTTTAGCTCTGATGATTTGCATAAAGTTTTGATGATGTCATTAGTTTATTGCATGATGAAGTCAGTTGTGTTTGAGTCCTATAGTCCTCTGATGACCTGATCCTGATGTTTGAGATCCTAAAAATGACTAAGTCTAGTAGCCTGATATCTTGAAACACTAAAAATTGACTAAGTCTAAAATCTGGTGGATCCTCCAAATTCTATAATCTACATGTTAAATATGGTGGATTCGAGACCTATCTCAAACATCCTGGAAGGTATATTGAAAAATATTTAAAGTATATTCAATATACCTTATCCTCTATGACTTACACTTCCAGGCGCAAAATTGCTCTAGGGAGTTAGGCACGCTTTCCGACCACTGCAACTCAAATCAACACCTAAGATTGAGACATCAAAGTGCGCCTAGAGAAGAAAACAAACCTTTGATCATCCCAAGTTATGGCACCTTGAATGGAATTGATACAAATGACCTTAAGCATTGAAAATTTGACAAGGAAAACACATTATGAGTTTAGGCACCCTTCATGCTTCATATCACCAATTTTGGTGCCTTGGCAACATAGTAGATGAATAACACCTCAAAATGAGCGCCTAAGGGTGATGTAGTCATACAAGGGTGCAAACAAGTGTTAAAAGCCTTAAAATATCAAGGAATAATCCAAATTCAAGTAAGGCGCATTTTCACACCTTGATCATCATCTAAGGTGCCTTGCAAAGGAGGTCTTGAGCAACATAAACCTTAGGTGCAATTTCTTGCTTCTACAATCAAATTTGAGCGCCTAAGGAGTGGATTGGTGATGGACATCACTTTGAGTGCCTTAAAAGTGTTTGAAGGTTTGAATTGGTGAATGATAGTGCCTAAAGGTCTTAGAACCAACTAGAATAAGGAATTGAAGAATGAGTTAACCACTTTGAGCGCCTTGAAGGAGAGAAGTATGTATATGAAGATTGATTGAATGTTTGGAGTTTAGACGCACTTTCCTTGTCATCTAATCACACATTGGAGCCTAGGAAGAGTTGACATGAAACAATCCTTTGAGTGGACTCCTTGATGTGATCTCTCCCATTGCTTAAACTTGTTGAAATGTTAAAAGCTAAGTCAAATGGATTCTAGGCACTCTTTGCCTTCAGAATGACCTTGAATTGGTGCCTAAGCATTGTTAGCACTCATTTTGACCTGGGGTTGATTTGTCATGATCAGGAGGTTTCTTCATTTGAAGCCTTTATCTTCTTGCCCATTTGTTCTAAGTGTTGGACCTCCTCAGCATTTTTCAGCAGCAGCATCATATTTTCCTGAGGAGGAGGTCATCATCATCATCTTGCCTTCGATGATGGTCTGCATCATCATGTTCTTCGTCGACTGGTTTCTAATCGTCATCATCATATTTCAACTATCGGGTGATGTTTGGATATCATCCTGATGATACTGGTGAGCTACAGTGCGCCCTCAGTTGCTTGTGAGGGTGATTTTTCAAGTATCCGGTGATCTTGCACTTATCACCTTGCCCAGACATGATGATGATGTTGCCCCGTTATTCTGAAGGGGTTATTCCTTGAATTGTTCGACCTAACTTGTTTTTTCATAAGGGTCGTCGTCATCATCATCATATTTCCAGTTATCATCCTGCTGCTTACGGAGGTCATCATATTTTCTGCCTTCATGATATTTCGCCGGGGTGATATTTCTATCATCGGGTGATCTTGGTTATGATCATCCTGATGATGTTGTTGAAGAGTTCTAAGTGCGACCCGATATTCACTAGGGTCATCATATTTTGAACGTCAGGATGATCTTAGTCAATATCATCCTGATGATGTTGTATCACTTCTTGTTCGTTGTTTTGTTATCCTGATGATGCTGACGTCATCCTTATATCAGGGTGATATCCGGTTCTCTGCCTATCTGCATCATGATATTTCCGAAGGAGGGGGTGATATTTTCATATCACCCGGATATATGTTTGTTCGAGCATCATGATGATGCTGATATCAAGGAGATATCCGCCTGCTGGCTTCGCGCATTATCTACTGGGGGTGATCTTTTCAAGCATCATCATCATATTCAGTTATCGCCCCGATCTTGTAGTAGAGCTACAGTGCAACCTGATATTTGAACATCAGGAGGATATTTCCAAATATCCGGTTGTCTTTCGAATATCATGATGATGTGGATATGATGATGACGTCATCAAGGTCCGGGGGGGGTCATATTTCTAACACTGATCATCTTGAAGAGACCTCCTGATATTTGCAAACATGATGATGACGTCATCCGGATATGAGGAGGTGCGCAGTAGGCAGATATGATGATGACGTCAGCAGGATATGATGATGACGTCATCAGGATGTTCATCGGCCAGACTTTTGTTATAAGCTCAGCAGGAGGATGTTCCTCCGAAGGATCAGGTTGTGCCGATTATCATGAAGGTTATATTTCAAATATCATGATGACGTCAGGGTGATATCTCGAACAACAGGATATCATGCTGCTGGAGGATGATGATGATGAAGTCTATACTAGTGTCGTCAGGAGCAAAAGCACCGACATGATATATGCTCATGATCTAGTATATAAAGTGTTATTGAGGTCATCGCGGGGTGCATGTGGGATATTGATATCCTGCATTTTCAAATATCATGATGATGAATCTCGGCGGGAAATGGTTGCGATTGCAGATTTGATGATCTTCCCAAGGCCGCGGGTTGGTGCGCCATTAATGGCGATTGTTGCAGAGGTATGGGCGATGGCGTGGATGGATCCTGTACCCGACTGAAGGTGTACATCAGCGGACAGGGGCGCAGGGCTCGAGAAGTCTTCCTGTCTCCTCCCCTACCTGCTGCATTCAAGTTTGGGCGCCAATCTGGTTGTGTTTGAGCGCCATTTTCCTGGTACTGTGTATCTGGCGGGATTTTTTTGGTCAACCTGGTAGTTAATGCTGTATACATCCTCCTGCTATATAATGCAGACGGTGTTATTTATTCAAGGTTGTTGAAAGTTGAAGATTTTGGCTCTGTAATGCATAACAAGCTGATCTGGTTGCTCTGTACAGCTTACCTGTGAGTTTATGTATCTCTTGTTGTTTGTTTTTGGCATGAACCCACTGATTTCATGATTAAACTTATATGAGAAATGCTGTTTAGCATGTGTTGTGTTAATTCTGTCTCCAGTATTGCATGTATTCTTCTTCTGAATCTGGATGTTTAGTAATGTTTAGATTCTAGAGCATAGAATTCCTATGTTGACTGTCTGATCTTTTAACTTCTACTCAAGGGGTAGATTAAACTGTTTTCAGGTTGAACATTGGGAAGGGTATACTGCAGTAGGGATACCATAAGTAGAGATAACCTAACACTTTGTATTGGGAGATACCTGTAAGGCAGGTATCACATATATCCCCTTGAAGTCCAGTTTTAGTTGTTTATGCTGATCATTCACAGGTGTATGTCTACTGACTCCAGGCCCTGGATAGGCACCAATCATGCTTTGTTCTTGTGTTATAACCATGTCCAGCTTTGCATCCACACTTAAACTTCAAATCAAAATCTAAAACAGCCATTAGGACTTTAGAATTAGTTTAGGATCCTCAGTCCTCTGTCTACAACTGCTAATAGGCCCAAAGCTAGCCCCTTTGCTCTTATCATTCAGTTTTGGTCTACTTACAGGAGGACTATCTGCTTTCTGTCAGCATCCCAGCCTTGTATGCATATCCTCATGGATGTTGAGTAGGGAATACCCCCCTAGGTCTTGCAGAGCCTGAAGAAGAAGAGGAGATAAAATATAGAGTCTATCTCCTACACTGTTGACCCCCTGGCCCAGAGATCCTGTTGATCACTGATGGCTACCTTGTAGGGAAATCTGGGAATAAGCATCCAGTCTGGGAAAAAGTCAACAGAAATTGGCGACTCCGCTGGGGAACCTTGTGAAAGAACCCTGGTTTTCAGAAGAAAACAGTTCCTAGTAATAGGTGGTGACTCCGAAGTAATCTCCTAACCGGTCAAAGTAAAATTTATATGCAGGGGAGAAGATCCCAACAAAACCCTTTATTTGAAGAGTTACCATTAACAAAAAGAATGATGTATAGAAGAAAGGGAACTGTCTCAGTTAGTCATGAGAGCTCCCCCAGAAAAAGTGATGATGTACAAGATAACCCTAGGCCATCAGGATAGCATGCGCCTTATTTTTCAAGTGCAGAAGCTGATATTCAAGGTGCATATGAGAGGCAACAGGGTGGTAGCATGAGAATGAGGTCAGAGGTGTTCCAAGAACGCCCTTTTCTAGACCCAAGTGAAAGGTTTGAAGAGGCAGAGTCTCTAAGGGATGATGAAGATGATGACCCAAATGGTATGAGACCATCTACCTCCAGACCTAAGGATGAACAATTGGCTGAAGAAATCAAAAGTCTAAGAGCAGAACTAGAATACCTACAAGCCATGAAAATCAGAGATGATATAAGGCAGAAAGTGCAAGCCTTGAGAACTGCCCAAAATGATTCAGTTCCTACCCTAGAGAATGCAAATATGCAAAGACATCAGCAAAGATATGAAATGCAACATCAGCATCATGATGAGAGACAAAATGTGAATGATGCTAGGATACCACTGAACAATGCAGGAAACCAGAATGCAAACAGAAATGTTAATGTTAATCAGCCAAACAGACAGCCCATGCAGCTAGATAGATTCAGGCAGCTGGTGTTTGATGGTATTCCTGGGTATCCTAACCCCATTGATAAGCATCTGAGGCTGCAAGTGCCTAAATTTTCAGGAAACAACACAGTGTCAGGAGAAGATCATCTAAAGGCCTTCCAAAATGTCATGGATAATTTTGAGGTTGAGCATGAGGATGTTTTCATGAAGTCATTCATGCAATCCTTAATAGATGAGGCAAGAGAATGGTACAGGAATCTGCCTGACCGGAGTATTTCATCATGGGATGATTTTAAAAGGATATTCAAGGAGCAATATGGTGATAAAACTGACCCTAGCTTTTTTGTAAATGAGTTCACCAGTATCACTAAAGGGTCAAATGAGCAGGTTGCAGACTTTAATGCAAGATTTACTAAAGTGTTGAACAAATTGCCACATCATATGAGGCCAAATGAACCAATGTGCATAATTTTGTACATCAATGCCTTTGATGCAAAGACTGCATATGGACTAAGAGATAAAGGTCCTGCCACTCTCAGGGATGCTTTCAGAATTGCAGTAAATATTGAAAACAATAGGAAAGCATCAGGCAAGACAAATAGAAGGGATGATGTAAAAATTCTGCAGTACCCAAACAAGCCTCAGAACACTCAAGGTAGTACATCTACTCCTGAAGATAAGATAGACAAACTGGCAAATGTTGTTAAGGACCTAAGCTATAGATTAGCTAGAAGTGAAAAAGGGATGGGTCCTGATAGACAAGTCTATCAAAGGCAGGAAAAGAGGCCATCATTACATGATATGCCTTATAACACCAATTGGCATGATGGTAAGCCTGTATTTCCACGTAACAACACAAATCAGAGGGCTCAACATGTCAAGGAAACTCCTGATCCCCTGAAGAAAACTATAAATATTGCTGATGATGCTCCGTGGTGTATAATTTGTCAGATGCCACATTCACAGTCATAGTGCATGATTGCCCAATCTTTGTATGATAATGCTACATCCTATAATGAATGCAATGAGCCACATCATGTGCAGGATGATGATGTTAACATGATGTCCGTAGGCAATGGATACACTCTGTATGATGCTGATGGTAATACAGATCATCAAGTTCAGGCCTGCCAACAGTCCCCATATGATGAAGATGATGAGGATAACTATGTGTATGCTCAGAACTCACACAATTTTCTGAGTAGCTTACAACGACCTTCTGATGAGGAAATTAGAGCCTTCACAGCTGCAGCAGTTGCTCAAGTCAAAAGCAACTACAATCTCAGAGGTAAAAATCAAGTTGGCAGCCCACATCAGCCAGAAGATATTTCTGCAGGTCAGCTGGTGCATGGTCATAAAGGAACTGAACCACAAAAAAGGCAGTGGGTAAATAATAAATAGAACTTTAGATACAGAACATGTCATGAATCTCAAGGACCAGAAAACAAAACCCCTCAGGCTGAAGATCAAAGTAGAGGTTCCCAAGACAAGAATGATGATCAGGGAACTGTGAAAATGAAAACTAAATCAGCTCAGGATAAAAGCAAGATCGTGGAGCAAGCTACAACTGTTGTACAAAACTATGCTCCATTTGATATAGCCCAGATCCTCTCTCAGGTAAAGGTCTCTGTTCCACTTATGGAACTCATGAAAGTGGAAGAGATCAAGAATAGGACAATATCCCTAATCTCAGGGGTACCTTTTCAAGCTAAACAAAATGATCAGACCCAGGGTGAGAAACATGTCATGTGTAATGAAGAAGATGAGACTCCTGAAGTCTATTTAGGAATGACCATGACAAAATGTCCTTCACAGGTGGAACCATTTTATGTTTCCCTGGTTATAAATGGTAAAATAATTAGAAATTGTATGCTTGACTCTGGAGCATCTACAAATGTCATGCCTTTGGCCATCATGCAACAAACTGGATTAAAAATTGACAAGGCATGTGGAAAATGTTATGCAATGGATGCCAGAGAGGTACCAGTCATTGGAATCATGAAGGATGTAGATTTCAAACTGGCAGCATTTCCTGAAAAGAAATATAAGATGAATATAACAGTGGTTGACATCAAGCCACAGTATGGTATGCTGTTGTCAAGAAGATGGGCAGCACTAATTGGTGGAAGTATGCAGCTGGACCTGTCATATGCCATGATTCCAATGAATGGCAGGGATGTCAAGCTAAGCAGAGAGCAAAGATCATCAGAGACAGTGGAAGACCAAGAAGCAAATGAACAAGTATGCTTTGTAGACACTGACTGTGATAACTTCAAGGTTGTCTCAGATGATGCAGAAGACAAAAAGAAAAATGCCTGTATTGATGAGCTGGATCAGCAAGGCTTATGGACCATGTTTTTTGATGGAGCTTGCGCAAAAGAAGGCTCTGGAGCTGGAGTTGTTTTCCTGTCTCCAACTGGTAAGCTCCTCAAATTCTCTTTCTTGCTGAGGTTTGATTGCACAAACAATATTGCAGAATATGAGGCTTTACTCTTAGGCCTGAATATTGCTCTCAAACATGGAATTAAGATGTTAAGAGTATTTGGGGATTCTGAGCTGATTGTATCCCAAATCAGAAATAAGTATGCTGCAAAAAATAAAAGACTGAAACAATACAAGCATGCTGTTTGGGATACTATTGAACTTTTTGATGCATTTTCAATTGGCTGGGTAGAAAGGTCAAAAAATGTTATGGCTGATTTCTTAGCCAATGTTGCAATAAGGCCAGATGACATCACTCTGTCAGGTGTCACAGATGTAGAAGTTAAAATTAGGCCTGCCATACCAGAAAACATATGCAGTTGGCAAGTCTTTAATGATGATAGGGATTTGCTGAAATTTTTGCACTGCATAGATGAGTATGAGAACCAACAGATTGATTTCCAAGCTTTTGTAGAGACTGTAGATGGAAAAGAAACTCTTGTGGGAAAAGAGATCATTCAGTTGAAGACTAACAAGATCCCTAGAGGGTTAGTGGCTTTGGAAAGAGCCTTTGACAGTAGAGACAAAATGGTCACAAAGACATCCCCCACAAATAAGGAGGATTTAGAAGAAATAAATTTGGGGACATCTCAGGCCCCTCAGAAAGTATATATTGGTAAACGGCTAAAACCACACATTAGAAGTATGCTGATTGCATTACTGAAAAAGTACAAACATGTTTTTGCTTGGTCATATGAGGACCTAAAAGCTTATAGGGAAGACTTATTCCAGCATGAGATCCCATTGAAGCCTGAAGCTAAGCCATTTAGACAAAGGCAAAGGCCTATAAATCCTACCTTAGCTCCCAAGATGCAAGAAGAACTCAAAAGGCTCAGGGAAGCTGGAATAATTGTGCCTATCAGACATTCAACTTGGGTGTCTAACCTTGTCCCAGTCAGGAAAAAGAATGGTGATATTAGGCTTTGTGTTGATTTCAGGAACTTGAATGTATCCTCTTTGAAGGATAACTATCCATTGCCTAATATGGAAGCTATGTTGCAGAGAGTGACTGGTTGTGAACTCCTATCCATGATGGATGGATTTTCAGGATATAATCAGGTAAAGGTAAAGGAATCAGAACAGTACAAGACTGCCTTTACCACTCCATGGGGAACGTATGTGTATGTTAGAATGCCATTTGGACTAACAAATGCAGGTGCTACATTTCAAAGAGCAATGGATGTTGCTTTTGCAGGGTTGATTGATTCAATCCTGGCTGTGTATCAGGATGACCTGACTGCCTACTCAAAGAAAGAGGAGCAGCATTGTATGCATCTGGAGCAGATCTTCATAAGAGCACTAGAATATGGTATTTCTTTAAACCCAAAGAAGTGTGCCTTTGGAGTAATTGAAGGAAAGCTTCTGGGACATATTGTTTCCAAGGATGGAGTCAGGATAGATCCAGAGAGAGTGGCAGCTATTGACAGGATTCAAATGCCAAAAACTGTGAAAGGAGTTCAGTCCTTCTTTGGACAAATAAATTTTGTTAGAAGATTTGTTCCTAACTTTGCAGAAACTACAAGGAACATTTCCAAGATGATGAAGAAGGATGCAACTGTCAACTGGGAAAGGGAAGCAATAGAATCATTTCAGAATATCAAAGAGGCAATTAAGATGGCCCCTGTTCTTAAATCTCCTGATTTTTCTAGGCCATTCCAAGTGTTCTCATTTGCTTCCTTTCATACTGTTGCTGCATGTTTGTTGCAGAAAAATGAAGATGGTTTTGAACAGCCCATCGCTTTCTTCAGTATGTCCCTACAGGCCTCTGAGTTGAAGTATGATATTATGGAAAAGCAGGCATATGCACTAGTTAGAGCCATCAAAAGCTTCAGACCATACTTGGTAGGGTCATATATAGTTGCATATGTACCTCATGCAGCAGTCAAAGACATATTCACTCAGCAGGAGGTGACTGGAAGAAGGTGCAGATGGATAAACAAACTGCAGGAATTCAACATAGACATACAAGTTACTAAGTTGATAAGAGGACAAGGATTAGCCAAGATGATGGCACAGTCAAACTTGGAAGCATGCCAAGTTAATGCAGTCCAAGATGAGAATGTAAATGTATCAGGATCTGAATGGTACAAGGATATTGTCTATTATTTGCAAAATCTGAATTGTCCTTCCCATTTCAGTGACAATAAAAAGAGGACTCTAAAGTTACATGCAATCAGGTATGTCATTGCTCAAGGTGAGCTGTACTGGAAAAACCCTGATGGTGTGCTGCTGAGATGTGTGGATGAAGACATGGCTAACAATGTTTTGATTGACATGCATAAAGGATTGTGTGGTGGACATTATACTGCCCAAACAACAGCTCATAAAATTCTCAGGGCAGGATATTGGTGGCCCACTCTCTTTTCAGATGCACAAAAGTTAGTAAGGAAGTGTGACCCTTGCCAGAGATTCTCAGGAAAGCTGAAATATAATGGTGCTTTACCCCTCAGAACTGTACCTGTGGATGCTCCATTCCAGCAATGGGGAATTGACTTCATAGGGGAAATTGCAGACAAATCAAGTGGGGGACACAGTTGGATTTTGGTGGCAACTGACTACTTTACCAAATGGATTGAGGCCATTCCAACTAAGAGAGCTACAAGTAAGGTGGTGACAGATTTCATACTAGAGAACATCATCATCAGGTTTGGAGTACCATTTAAGATAATCACTGATAATGCTATGTGCTTCAGATCAGGTGAATTTGTTGATTTTTGCAACAAATATGGGATAAATCTGTCATATACATCACCATATCACCCACAAGGAAATGGTCAAGCAGAATCAAGCAATAAGAGCATCATGAAAATTGTCAAGAGGATACTGGACAAGAACAAGAGAGCTTGGGACTCAAAGTTGAATTTAGCAGTATGGGCTGACAGAGTGACGGTGAAAAGAGCTATTGGGAAGTCACCTTTTGAGCTAGTATATGGTGCATCAGCTAGACTGCCCATAAACAATCTCCTACCAGTTTATAGGTTCATTCAGGAAAATGATGAGGACATTGAAGATCCCATGACAGAAAGAGTGAATCAGCTGGTTGCATTGGATGAAGACAGAAGGAGAGCCCACCAGATCAATCTCAAAAGACAACAGGATATGAAATATCAGTTTGACAGGAGAACTACAAAAAGGAAGTTTCAAGTTAATGATCTGGTGCTTATTTGGAATGCTAAAGATCAGGAAAAGGGTAAACATGGTAAATTTCAACCCTTATGGATGGGCCCATATCAGGTTTACAATACTCATGGGGAGGATTCTTATTTCCTCCAGGCCCTAGATGGTGAAATTCTGGAATTGCCTGTGCATGGCCAATTCCTTAAGTTCTATTTTGCATAAATGACTGGTTGCTGTGCACATTTGTAAAAATATGTATGTAGTGTAAATGCCTTGTACAGCTCGTGTTTTTTGGCTTTTTGTCTAGTCTACCCGGAGATCTGGTTCTCGCTGCAGGTTTTCACCTGCACGTCCCCATTCGGAGCCACTGTTAGCACTCATTTTGACCTGGGGTTGATTTGTCATGATCAGGAGGTTTCTTCATTTGAAGCCTTTATCTTCTTGCCCATTTGTTCTAAGTGTTGGACCTCCTCAGCATTTTTCAGCAGCAGCATCATATTTTCCTGAGGAGGAGGTCATCATCATCATCTTGCCTTCGATGATGGTCTGCATCATCATGTTCTTCGTCGACTAGTTTCTAATCGTCATCATCATATTTCAACTATCGGGTGATGTTTGGATATCATCCTGATGATACTGGTGAGCTACAGTGCGCCCTCAGTTGCTTGTGAGGGTGATTTTTCAAGTATCCGGTGATCTTGCACTTATCACCTTGCCCAGACATGATGATGATGTTGCCCCATTATTCTGAAGGGGTTATTCCTTGAATTGTTCGACCTAACTTGTTTTTTCATAAGGGTCGTCGTCATCATCATCATATTTCCAGTTATCATCCTGCTGCTTACGGAGGTCATCATATTTTCTGCCTTCATGATATTTCGTCGGGGTGATATTTCTATCATCGGGTGATCTTGGTTATGATCATCCTGATGATGTTGTTGAAGAGTTCTAAGTGCGACCCGATATTCACTAGGGTCATCATATTTTGAACGTCAGGATGATCTTAGTCAATATCATCCTGATGATGTTGTATCACTTCTTGTTCGTTGTTTTGTTATCCTGATGATGCTAACGTCATCCTTATATCAGGGTGATATCCGGTTCTCTGCCTATTTGCATCATGATATTTCTGAAGGAGGGGGTGATATTTTCATATCACCCGGATATATGTTTGTTCGAGCATCATGATGATGCTGATATCAAGGAGATATCCGCCTGCTGGCTTCGCGCATTATCTACTGGGGGTGATCTTTTCAAGCATCATCATCATATTCAGTTATCACCCCGATCTTGTAGTAGAGCTACAGTGCAACCTGATATTTGAACATCAGGAGGATATTTCCAAATATCCGGTTGTCTTCCGAATATCATGATGATGTGGATATGATGATGACGTCATCAAGGTCCGGGGGGGTCATATTTCTAATACTGATCATCTTGAAGAGACCTCCTGATATTTGCAAACATGATGATGACGTCATCCGGATATGAGGAGGTGCGCAGTAGGCAGATATGATGATGACATCAGCAGGATATGATGATGACGTCATCAGGATGTTCATCGGCCAGACTTTTGTTATAAGCTCAGCAGGAGGATGTTCCTCCGAAGGATCAGGTTGTGCCGATTATCATGAAGGTTATATTTCAAATATCATGATGACGTCAGGGTGATATCTCGAACAACAGGATATCATGCTGCTGGAGGATGATGATGATGAAGTCTATACTAGTGTCGTCAGGAGCAAAAGCACCGACATGATATATGCTCATGATCTAGTATATAAAGTGTTATTGAGGTCATCGCGGGGTGCATGTGGGATATTGATATCCTGCATTTTCAAATATCATGATGATGAATCTCGGCGGGAAATGGTTGCGATTGCAGATTTGATGATCTTCCCAAGGCCGCGGGTTGGTGCGCCATTAATGGCGATTGTTGCAGAGGTATGGGCGATGGCGTGGATGGATCCTGTACCCGACTGAAGGTGTACATCAGCGGACAGGGGTGCAGGGCTCGAGAAGTCTTCCTGTCTCCTCCCCTACCTGCTGCATTCAAGTTTGGGCGCCAATCTGGTTGTGTTTGAGCGCCATTTTCCTGGTACTGTGTATCTGGCGGGATTTTTTTGGTCAACCTGGTAGTTAATGCTGTATACATCCTCCTGCTATATAATGCAGACGGTGTTATTTATTCAAGGTTGTTGAAAGTTGAAGATTTTGGCTCTGTAATGCATAACAAGCTGATCTGGTTGCTCTGTACAGCTTACCTGTGAGTTTATGTATCTCTTGTTGTTTGTTTTTGGCATGAACCCACTGATTTCATGATTAAACTTATATGAGAAATGATGTTTAGCATGTGTTGTGTTAATTCTGTCTCCAGTATTGCATGTATTCTTCTTCTGAATCTGGATGTTTGGTAATGTTTAGATTCTAGAGCATAGAATTCCTATGTTGACTGTCTGATCTTTTAACTTCTACTCAAGGGGTAGATTAAACTGTTTTCAGGTTGAACATTGGGAAGGGTATACTGCAGTAGGGATACCATAAGTAGAGATAACCTAACACTTTGTATTGGGAGATACCTGTAAGGCAGGTATCACATATATCCCCTTGAAGTCCAGTTTTAGTTGTTTATGCTGATCATTCACAGGTGTATGTCTACTGACTCCAGGCCCTGGATAGGCACCAATCATGCTTTGTTCTTGTGTTATAACCATGTCCAGCTTTGCATCCACACTTAAACTTCAAATCAAAATCTAAAACAGCCATTAGGACTTTAGAATTAGTTTAGGATCCTCAGTCCTCTGTCTACAACTGCTAATAGGCCCAAAGCTAGCCCCTTTGCTCTTATCATTCAGTTTTGGTCTACTTACAGGAGGACTATCTGCTTTCTGTCAGCATCCCAGCCTTGTATGCATATCCTCATGGATGTTGAGTAGGGAATACCCCCCTAGGTCTTGCAGAGCCTGAAGAAGAAGAGGAGATAAAATATAGAGTCTATCTCCTACACTATTGACCCCCTGGCCCAGAGATCCTGTTGATCACTGATGGCTACCTTGTAGGGAAATCTGGGAATAAGCATCTAGTCTGGGAAAAAGTCAACAAGCATAACAAGAGAGTTTAAATCCATTCAATATGGCGCCTTGTAGGAGGAGAGCTTAAGAGCATGAGACTAGATGGCATTTAAGAGTCAAGATCATCAAAATCCAAAGAAATGGGCTAAGTAAGCTAAGGCGCCTTTGCTTGTCATTCAATACCTCCATGAGTGCCTAGATTGAAATTGCATCCAAGGACATCTAAGAGTAGGCACCTTGAAGTGAAAAGTCATCCTAAGACCTTCATAATTATTTAAAGCATAAAAAATACCGAGTATAAAGCTTCATGATGTTGGGCGCTCTTTTACCTCCATATAGATCTAGATTGGCGCCTTAGATAAAGTATCACAAATCTATATCATTGAGTAAGTTCCAAGAGAGAAAGGCTTACTTCAAGCATGTTTAATCATTCAAGGTCTTACAAATAATGAATAGATCCTAAATTGATGCTAGGCGCCTCCTCTTGTCTCTAATATCTAGTTTTGGTGCCTAAGGAAAAATTGCATCTAGTGAACTCATTAATTGGCGCCTAGGAGGAAAAGACCTTAAACTTACATTATTGAGTCAGCACTTTAGAAATTGAGTCATTCCTAGTCAATTGGAGTCATAAAATATCAAATACAAAGTCAAATTAGACTTAGGCACCCCTTCATGTAATTTCCCACCATCATGAGCGCCTAGATCTAGGAACATTGGCACCTAAGGGTAAGTTGTATCTAATGACATCACCTAATTGAGTGCCTAGGAGGTATAAAGCTTAACATTGACATGAGGACAAGCGCTTAGTAAAGGAGAGTTTCTCAAACATTTAAACATGTAAATGAAGTCATAGAAATGCACTAAGTCATCTAGGCGCCATTTTCCCCTTGTGTACTCTTACATTTGTGCCTAAGAAGAAGTTGCTTCAATTCATTGGAGTGTTTAAGTATTGAGGATTTCTTAGCAATGCTTTGCAACTTTACACTACCTCCTTCTGACAATTTTTGGGGCAGTAGAAAACCTTTCACCACGGGCAAACACCTCATAGATATAAAAAACTAAGAGAGGTTATTGTAGAGGCACTCTATCTGATCGTGTTGCCTTAGATGAAATGTTTCTAAGTGACATGATTTTTGAGTAACATCTCATCAAAGATTGCTACCTTTTTGCACTTTTGACTCTTCAAGGATATCGTCGGTACAATGTAGCTCGGACTATTTCGACATGTTTGGGTGAAAAATAAGACCATGCCTAACGTAAATATACCCATCTAGATGCGTTGGAATAGTCAGTTTGGTCGCATCAGGAGCAGGACAAAAGTTACACCCCTTTGCAACTTTACACTGCCTCCTTCTGACGATTTTTAGGGCAGTAGAAAACCTTTCACCACAGGCAAACACCTCAGAGATATAAAAAACTAAGAGAGGTTATTGTAGAGACACTCTACATGATTGTGTTACCTTAGATGGAATGTTTCTAAGGACACAGTTTTCAAGTAACATCTCGTCAAAGATTGTTGTCTTTTTGCACTTTGGACTCTTTAGGGATATCATCGGTATAATGTAGCTCAGACTGTTTCGACATGTTTGGGTGAAAAATAGGACCATACCTAACGTAAATGTACCCATTCAGATGCGTTGGAACAACCAATTTGGTTGCATCAGGAGCAGGATGAAAGTTACACCCCTTTGCAACTTTACACTGCCTCCTTCTGACGATTTTTGGGGCAACAGAAAACCTTTCACCACGGGCAAATGCCTTAGAGATATAAAAAACCAAGAGAGGTTATTGTAGAGGCACTCTATGTGATCACGTTGCCTCAAACAGAATGTTTCTAAGCAATACGGTTTTCAAGTAACATCTCATCAAAGATTGCTGCTTTTTTGCACTTTGGACTCTTCAGGGATATCGTCGGTACAATGTAGCTCGGACTGTTTCGACATGTTTGGGTGAAAAAAAGGCCCATGCCTATTGTAAATGTACCCATCTAGACACATTGAAATAGTTAGTTTTGTCACATCAGGAGCAGGATGAAAGTTACACCCCTTTACAACTTTACATTGCCTTCTGACGATTTTTGGGGCAGCAGAAAACCTTTCACCATGGGCAAATGTCTCAGAGATATAAAAAACTGAGAGAGGTTATTGTAGAGGCACTCTATGTGATCATGTTTCTTAGACGAAATGTTTCTAAGTGACATAATTTTTGAGAAACATCTCATCAAAGATTGCTGCTTTTTTGCACTTTGGACTCTTTAGGGATATCATCGGTACAATGTAGCTCAGACTGTTTCGACATGTTTGGGTGAAAAATAGGACCATGCCTAGCGTAAATGTACCCATATGGATGTGTTGGAATAGTCAGTTTGGTTGCATCAGGAGTAGAATGAAAGTTACACCTCTTTGCAACTTTACACTGCCTCCTTCTGACAATTTTTGGGGCAGCAGAAAACCTTTCACCACGGGCAAATGCCTCAGAGATATAAAAAATTGAGAGAGCTTATTGTAGAGGCACTCTACATGATCGTGTTGCCTCAAATAGAATGTTTCTAAGTGACACAGGTTTTGAGTAACATCTCGTCAAAGATTGCTACCTTTTTGCACTTTGGACTCTTCAGGGATATCGTCGGTACAATGTAGCTCGAACTGGTTCGACATGTTTGGGTGAAAAAAAGAATAATGCCTAGCCTAAACATACCCATCTAGACACGTTGGAACTATCAGTTTGGTCGCATTAGGAGTAGGACACCAAAAATGCATAACATGATGATGTAAAAATGTGTATGTGTAAAAATACAGCAGGAAATAAAAAAAGACAAACCTTACAAATTAATGTGCATACTTACAACTCAATGTAACATGACTTTACAATATCAATGTGAATACTTACAAATTAATCCAATGAACCATCCAGGTCTGCTCTACTCTTTATTGTGTCAAGTATTGCTTCATGGTCAGACTCACGCACCTTCCACAAGATTTTGTTCAAAGGTCTACCCCGATACTTTATCAAATGAACATTGGATGCCATGACAAGGTTCAAGTAATGAAGAATCTTCCGATGCATGTCAAAGTCCTGAAACAACCAAGCATTAACACTCTTATGTGGGTACCTTCTAAGCCATGTTCCAGTAATAACCACTAAGCCTATAGGGTATTTGATGTTTTCTCCATCTATAACTAGGGCCTCCAATTTCTTTTTGGCCTCAACACAATGACATAAGTAATAATTTGTTCCCTCTTCATTATCTTCATTTGCTATAACTGCATATACGTGCCCTACATTGATATGTGTAGCAAATTAGATGAAATTAGTCAACATTACAAAAACACTACAAAGTAAGATGACATTACCTGGTTGAACTAGATGAAATTAGATGCATATACGTGCCCTATATTACCTGGTTGAACTAAATCTGATATGTGGTCAAAGTCAACTGATGATTCCATCTATGTTAGTTCCAGTGCCGTCGGGGGTCGATATGTATCAAGTGGGCTAAGATAACTTAACTGCCATTCGTCAACCCACTCCTTTGACTCGCACTCATCCTAGACTTGAATTGTATAGGAAGAACAAAAGCATGACATCTTTTGTGTATGGATACTCGATGAACCTGCAATTGAGCTTCTGAAAGAGTGCATCTCATTTGATCATGTCAATGTACAACAGTCCTCATATGGTGCAATGTTAGTATCATCTATCAACTAAAAAAATCTATGAACTAAAGACTTACCTTCATTACCTGGACCCATGGAAGCATTACACCACTCGACAATCAATTTTGCATCTGTCAACTTTGCATTGTCTTTATACTTTAACTCTTCTCATGCTATGGCTCTTTTGATACATGTTGTTGCACCATCATGCTCCCCCTTTCCATGCCTGGCTTCACAAAAGTTTCACATATGCTGAATACCTATAAAATTATGCCTCCTACTCAACCAATAGAAATTTCGTGAGTTCTTGAATTGTGACGCACAGTTATCTGACCATATGATATGCTGACTGAACGATATGCCCCTTCTAGCCAAATCATTGTAGAACACCTGAAAGCCACCTTGCACGAACTCCATAGAATGCGTGCGATCATCACTAATATAGAAATTATACTCCCTTATGATCTTTCTATCATCCTCTATACTATCATTCGCATGAATGAATGCGATGTGCACAAATATAGAAACCTGTGTGGAGTTGTAATATTATGATTGCACCTCACACTGTGGCTATAGACTGTAGTTCTCTGCAAATTTGATGACTGAAACAATGCTACCAACCAGAAATGTGTCCTTGGATAACTTGAATTGCAAGTCCAACCATCGAGCTCTATGGGCATGTATTGCATACTCATACACTATGCTATCACGAAATATAGGCATAAACTGATACACTGGAATCTTTTCAATAACTAATTCACACCTCTTTTCTTCTTTACCATCTTTTGTATTGTATGCCACTATTTTATACTTTCCAAACTCTACTAGTTCATTTTCAACCGCATGTGTTCTTTCCATATGTTCACATATTGGCAAATGTTGCAAGCCACCGCAATGATGACATGTGCCATCCAAGCATAATTTCTTGTAGAATATTTGACCTTCCTCTCTTTCACATAAAATTCTTGATATGAAGTCTCTTGAAGATGTTGGTGGGGCACATATGGTACAACCCTGCAAAACATTGTTAGTATGCATATCTAAACATATAGACCTATAAACATCAAAATGGTTAGAAAATTCAATATGTAATCTACAACAACAAGTAGTGCGTGTGTGATTTATCTTGACATAGAAAGGTTTTAGCATTTTAAAATATCTTTGACAAATTTTAATTTGAGGATACTTCTCTAGAAATTTACCATAAAACTATGTTTGAGTCTCATCCAAAAAATGCTTTAGATGTGGCTCACGGTTCTGACTACTGATTCTCCTTCTTACCACATGCCTTTGATTCGGAGATACCCTTGTGTAATTCTTCCAAAAGTCTTCAGTTAGTGATCTCAATGCTTCAACAATTGGTTTATCTTTTCATGGTAGTCTCCCCGAGAATGCCCATAATTCATTGGCATTAGTGTCCTCAATTCTTTGGTGTCTTCCAACGGCTCTTGATAAAGTTTTCCTATTAATTCTCAATTCTTGACTCATCTTTATAATGAGATGAGCTTTCCTCGTTTGACTACTTACTATAGTCGATGTAATCACACGTCGTGTTGCATTACTATCTTTTGTGCGTGAGGTGTTACCCACACTCTCATATGCACTCATTAGATTCTTGACAATAGATTTTTCACTTGAAGCCTCTGATGTTCTCAACCCAAGAATCTTCATGATGGACCTATACTTTATACTTCGCATTATTTCAATGAATAGTTGACATCTTGCAGTCTCATTTAACTTTTCAAAGAACAATCTCCAAATCTTATGAGCATATCTTCTACAAGTGCATTTTGGAATCTTACCTTCCATTAGCTGCAAAATATTCTCATCAATATCAATCAAATACTTTGTCTTTCTATGCAAAATTCTAGGTGGTGTTAAGTTAGGTAAATTCATCTCAACATTAAGAATTTCATCAATATTTAAATGAGATGGGCTAGATGGCATACCTTCGATAGAAGATGGAATAGATGACATACCTTGAGGTTGAGGTGGGAACGATGGTGTACCTCCTTCATCACATTTGAGTGATGATGTACTCTCAACTTGAGATGTGGTAGATGGTGTCCCTACATGTTGACTTGCGGTAGAGGACGTCTCTCCAACTATGGTATTCAAATCTTTCGTAGCACGAAGTTTTTGCATTCGTTCTCTTTGTACTGCTAATACCATATCTCTTTGTGATGGTTGTGGTTACTCTTCAATTGGCATGTCTTCATTTATCGTGTCCAATTTCCTCTTCTCATGAAGTTCCCTCATAGCCACTGCTTTCTTTGTATTCTTAGCTTCTATCTCTTCCTGTGTTGGTTTAATTCTTGATCGTTTCCTCGGCATGACAGAGAATTTGTCTGTAGCATGATAAAGAGACCAATATTAGTTCCTAAGAAATGAATACAAGATAATAGTGGGATTATATTTTTATTATGTTGTAAGGATTTATTCTTGTATAGTTTGACATCATGGTATGTTAAGGTCTGTTTATTACACATAATTATTAAAGAGCCCAAGTGTAGAAAATATACATGGCATCATGTGAGATTGTAGGTTGCTTTCTTGATTGGGAATGTGTCTATTTTAAAAATGTATGATAAATCATGATAAATTACTTCGAATAGAATTAAGGAAAATGTAAAGAACATGCATGTAAAGACTTGACATACCTAAAAAATAAAGATTCGAATGGAGAGAGTACCCAATTATGTAGTGTTTTTTTTCTTCTTGCATCAAACTCCTCAACAATTTGAGTTTTTCACCACTTGCTTCCTTTTCAATGTTAAATTGAATAAGACTCAAATATAATTACTAACAACAATACTATTAAGCAATCTATAATGTTAAATTCCTAAAATTGAATCACAATTAACATTGCAACACTACAAAAATTGAAACTTGAATAGATATATATCAAACTTGGTGTGATAATTATGTTATTTCCTCCTTCTCAAGTTGGCAAAGCAGAAAAGGTGGTGGAAAGATCATACAAAGGTGGTAGAATGTGTAAAATATGCATGTGAACTTCCCAACAGCATGAAAGTACTTCTTTTTTGTCAGAGCATGCGCAGAATTAGTATGAAAATAGACCATGTGGTCTTGGATCATGGGGGTCAACACTTTTTTACCATTTCTATAGCAGGACAAAATGCGAATGCGTTATAACACGCTCGTATTTTGTCCTGCTATAGATTGATCCATAAATATTTTACCTGTCTCACGTTCGATAGCACCTTTACAATATCTCACCTTTGGTTCCATTAGCTCATGTTCTATATCTCACCTCTAGTGTCATCGATGTAACAAGCCTCTCAGAGGAGCTTTTGAAACCTACACCGATCAACGGTGTTAGGCCGATCGGAGGCGTATCAGGGAAAAGTGAAAGGAGATCTCGCCGAAGGATCGAAGGTATTAGAGAGACAAGGGGTATCTTACACCAATCCATTGGAAGGAAACGGTGTATCGGTGACTCTAAAGTCAGTCCCACTGATAGCATTCGTCACACCAAAGAAGAGAAGGATCATCAACTCTTTGGCCCAAGCGTATAAACGTCCGCCGATGACAAAAGTCTCACCAAAGGCGATTGGTATCGGTGTATCGGCAAAGTTAATGCTAGTATGGCCGATAGTGATTGTGTTGCCGACAGAGAAAATCAAGGTTGACGCTGGAGTGTGTCCATCGGTGCATCAGCCTGAGTTCGTAGGCATTCACCGATGAAAGGAGTCTAGGTGACAAGTATGGTTTGAAGGTATATCGAAGTGATCAGTGTGTATCAGTAGAGCGGTCCTCAAGCTCGTCGATGGTAAAGGTCATACTGACAGTTGGAGCATAGTGTTGAGCTATCGGTGAGAGAAGTGAGATTGCCAGAAGAGTTTTTGAATGTGCCGACAATGTTCAGTCTCGCCGATAATGAAGAATGTGTGTGTAGTTCGGTATCATTTGGACCTTGAGGAAGTTATTTAAAGCTGGTTAAGTAATAATCTTATACTATACCTTAAACCCTAATCTATTATCCGTAAACCCTCCAACCCTATCCCTAATCCGTATACCCTCAACACTCTACTTTAACCCTAATCCCTCGACCCTCAACCCTATCCCAAAACCCTTAACCCTCAAACTTTAATGTACTCAACCCTCAATGTCAAACCCTAATCCCTCAACCCTTAACTCTGATCCCTCGACCCTCAACCCTATCCCTAAACCCTAAACCCTAAAGCCTCAACCCTCAACCCTCAATGTCAAATCCTAATCCCTCGACCCTTCACTCTAATCCATCAACCCTAAACCCTCAACACTATAACTTAAACCCTAATCCCTCAACCCTCAACCCTAAACCTTATCCCTAAACCCTAATCCCTCCACCCTCAATGCTAATCCATCATCCCTCAACTCTAATCCCTCATCCCTAAACCCTAAATGCTATCCCTATTCCTAAACCCTCAATAGGCTCGATACTATACCTTCAATCCTAATCCCTTATCCCTAAACCCTCCAACCCTATCCCTAATCCTTATACCCTCCACACTCTACTTTAACCCTAATCCCTCAACCCTCAACCCTATCCCTAAACCCTTGACCCTCAAACCTCAACCCCCAACCCTTAATGTCAAACCCTAATCCCTCAACCCTTAACTCTGATCCCTCAACCCTCAACCCTATCCCTAAACCCTAAAGCCTAAAGCCTCAACCCTCAACCCTCAACGTCAAATCCTAATCCCTCAACCTTAAACCCTCAACACTATACCTTAAACCCTAATCCCTCAACCCTCAACCCTAAACCCTAATCCCTCAACCCTCAACCCTAAGTCGTCATCCCTCAACTCTAATCCCTCATCCCTAAACCCTAAATGCTATCCCTATTCCTAAACCCTCAACAGGCTCAATACTATACCTTAAACCCTAATCCCTTATCTTTAAACCGTCCAACCCTATCCCTAATCCTTATACCCTCGACAGTCTACTTTAACCCTAATCCCTCAACCCTATCCTGAAACCCTTAACCCTCGAACCTCAATGTACTCAACCCTCAACGTCAAACCCTAATCTGTCAACCCTTAACTCTAATCCCTCGACCCTCAACCCTATCCCTAAACCCTAAACCCTAAAGCCTCAACCCTCAATGTCAAATCCTAATCCCTCAACCCTTCACTCTAATCCCTCAACCCTAAACCCTATCCCTAAACCCTCAACACTATACCTTAAACCCTAATCCCTCAACCCTCAACCCTAAACCTTATCCCTAAACCCTAATCCCTCAACCCTAAACCTTATCCCTAAACCCTAATCCCTCAACCCTCAACCCTAATCCGTCATCCCTCAACTCTAATCCGTCATCCCTAAACCCTAAATGCTATCCCTATTCCTAAACCCTCAACAGGCTTGATATTATACCTTAAACTCTAATCCCTTATCCCTAAACCCTCCAACCCTATCCCTAATCCGTATACCCTCGACACTCTACTTTAACCCTAATCCCTCGACCCTCAACCCTATCTTGAAACCCTTAACCCTCGAACTTCAATGTACTCAACCCTCAACGTCAAACCCTAATCCCTCAACCCTTAACTCTGATCCCTTGACCCTCAACCCTATCCCTAAACCCTAAACCCTAAAGCCTCAACCCTCAACCCTCAACGTCAAATCCTAATCCCTCAACCCTTCACTCTAATCCCTCAACCTTAAACCCTATGCCTAAACCCTCAACACTATACCTTAAACCCTAATCTCTTAACCCTAAACCTTATCCCTAAACCCTAATCCCTCAACCCTCAACCCTAATCCGTCATCCCTCAACTCTAATCCCTCATCCCTAAACCCTAAATGCTATCCTTATTCCTAGACCCTCAACGGGCTCGATACTATACCTTAAACCCTAATCCCTTATCCCTAAACCCTCCAACCCTATCCCTAATCCTTATACCCTCGACAATCTACTTTAACCGTAATCCCTTGACCCTCAACCCTATCCCGAAACCCTTAACCCTTGAACGTCAATGTACTCAACCCTCAATGTCAAACCCTAATCCCTCAACCCTTAACTCTAATCCCTCGACCCTTAACCCTTAAAACTTGAACCCTAAAACCTATCCCTACACGCTCGACACTCGACACTATATCTTAAACCCTAATCCCTTAATCCTCATCCCTAAAGCCTCAACCCTAAATCCTTAAACCTTCAACCGTAAGCCCTATCCCTAATCCCTCTACCCTCGACACTCTTATTTAACCCTAATCCCTTAACCATTAACCCTATCCCTCAACCTCAACCCTCAACGCTCAACCCTTAACTCTCAACATTAAACCCTAATTCATCAACCCTAAACCCTAATCCCTCAAACCTAAACCCTATCCCTAAACCATCAACCCTCAACACTATACCTTAAACCCTAATCCCTATCCCTCAACCCTTAACCCTTAAAACTTAAACCCTATCCCTACACCCTCAACACTTGACACTATATCTTAAACCTTAAACCCTCATCCCTAAAGCCTCAACCCTTAATCCTTAAAACTTTAACCCTATCCCTAATCCCTCTACCCTTGACACTCTAACCCTAACCTCAACATTAAACGCTAATCCGTCAACCCTAAACCCTAATCCATCAACCCTAAACCCTATCCCTAAACTCTCAACCATCAACACTATACCTTAAACCCTAATCCATCAACCCTAAAACCTAATCCCTCAACCCTCAACCCTAAATATTATCAATAAACCCTCAACCCTTGACACTATACCTTAAACCCTAATCCCTCAATCCTCAACCCTAGTCCCTCAACCCTCAACCCTAATCCCTCATCCCTAAACCCTAAACGCTATCTCTATTCCTAAACCCTCAACCCTCGACACTATACCTTAAACCCTAATCCCTTGTCCCTAAACCCTAAACCCTATCCCTCAACCCTTAACCCTTAAAAATTAAACCCTAAAACCTATCCATAAACCCTCGATGCTCAACACTATATTTTAAACCCCAATCCCTTAACCCTCAGCCTTAAAGCCTCAACCCTCAATCGTTAAACCTTCAACCCTAATCCCTCTACCCTCAACACTCTACTTTAATGCTAATCCCTTGACCATTAACCCTATCCCTAAACCCTCAACCCTCAACTCTCAACATTAAACCCTAATCCGTCAACCCTAAACCCTAATCCGTCAACCCTAAACCCTCAACCCTCAACACTATACCTTAAACCATAATCCCTCAACCCTAAACCCTAATCCCTCAACCCTAAACCCTAAACCCTATCCCTAAACCCAACAAAACGGCTTTGCCTTATGTTAGGTTGTTAAACCCATCATTTTTGACACTCTTCTCTTAAAGATATTTGAGTTGCAAGAATATGTCAAAAAAATGGCTATGAACTTTTTTAATGTTAGTAATGTTATATGGCATGTTTTTCTATCCCATCTGGGGTTCATTATGCCAATAGGTGTACACACTATGAGAAAAGCTTTACGTATGGTACATCCACAATGAGTAATTAATAGTTGAAATCATAAAGGATGATCATTATGAGAAAAGCTTTGCATTGGGGTACATCTATGTTTCTTGTTGTCCACCCCACACTTAGGGGAGGTATATTGTTATGAAACAGGCAAATAATCTCCCATTGTTTACTGGCTCTATCCACAAGAACTACTAAACTATACCTTAAACCCTAATCCCTCAAACCTAAACTTTAAACCCTAAACCCTATCCCTAATCCCTCTACCCTCAACACTCTACCTTAACCCTAAATGCTATCCCTAAAGCCTCAACCCTAAACCCTAATCCCTCAAGGTCCTAAACTCTAATCCCTTATCCCTAAACTCTAAATCCTATCCCTAAACGCTCAACCCTCAACCTTAAACCTTAATCACTCAATCCTTATCCACCCATCTCCTCCCCTATCTGGCTCACTCCCATCTCTACCCTCCTCTACCCTCAACACTATACATACATACATACATATAGGCATACATACATACATACATACATACATGATTAATAGCCTTGAACATAAGAAATTTAAGGGGAACATAACGCGATCATGTTATATGTGCTCACGTTATTTCAAACATGACAAACAACACAAACTTTTGAGGAAAAGGAAAAATACAAAGCAAAAACTAACACGAGCGCGTTATAACGCGCTCGCCTTATGTTTTGCTTTGGGAATCCCAAGCCGATTTGCTTGGGATTTGCTTTGGATTTCCAACCCAAAGGCTTGGAGTGCCTTTTCAACATCCACAGATGTGTTTTTCCATATTTTTCAAGATTTCACATAATTTCATTTGTGCTAACCCTCAGATTTGCATGTGTTTCAAGGTTGAACAAATCAAACACCTAGGTAATGTTAGGCTTTCTCTTAGCTATTTGACGATGTGATTTTTTTCACATTTTAACAATGTTAAGCCTTTCATCTTTAATTTCTTTTGTTTGTGTGAACGTTTTTGGGCAAAAACCACTATTTGGTCTTTTTTTCATTGTAAATTAAAAACTATTCATTGAAATTTCAAAAAAATTACATATTTAGAAACTAGACTCCATTCTACAAATATTAAAAAAAGAAAAAAATGATTTTCGATTAGTTTTCAAAATTTATAGGGGTAGCACGGCCAAAATTCTATTTTTTAGGATGTGTCCACTTTGAAAATTAGTAAAAAATCAAATATTCATAAAAAAATTACCAGAAAAATCAGGCATAAACTACATGCTATTAGCTAATTTCTCACTGAAGCGATTTTAAAAATACCAAAAAAAAAGTTGACCTTTTGAGGGAGCCACAAAACATGCTATGCTATGTTTTTTTGACAAAAACAACACCAATTTATGTGGCTCCCTCTTTTGAACCCCTTAATCTATGCCATTTTTTAAAAAATAGTAGTTTAGAAAGTAGACTCAGAGCACTACGAACATTGTTTTGGTTGCATCTCCAAATTTTGAGTGTAACTATGCTCAATTTCTCATCCAAGGCCAGTATTTCTTGATTTCAGGGAAAAAGTGGCCACTTAAGACCCCTTTTTGGCCCTCCATCTTCTTACACTTACCTAGCTTTGTTCCTTTCTGTTACCTTGCACATGCTTGCTCTATGCATTGTTTTGAGGGTGGTTCAACATTGAAGTACATATAAAAATATATGCATTTATAATTATTTATATTTAGATCATAAGAAAATGATGTGATGATTTCTTTTATTTCACAACTAAGGAATATGCATTAGGTGTCTAATTTAATGGCAAGACCTTGCCACAAATGTGCTTACAAATTAAATTTAAGATGCCACTTTTAGCATTAAAGGCATAATTAGAGTGTTAATTTCTAGAATCATGCATTTGTATTAAAGGACCATGTCCTATGTGGCTTTCGTCTTATCATTTTTCTTTTATGAAAAAGTAGGGTTTATTTTGATAATGGTGATAAATTATATGGCATTCCCCTCCTTAAGTAAGGATGTTTTCATTGAATCTACTAACTCATTGTCATTATTAGTAATATGTAATTGATTACAAGTTTCTATGTAATGTTTAGTTTCAATATTATGATTGTCCTACACATAACAATGTTGTAAAAAACATCAATTTTGTTCACTGTAAGAGTGTTAAGAGAGATATTTTGTGTTTTGGACCTCATGGCACCAAAAAGACAACACCAACATGTTAGTGTGGGATGGTTAATACTATTAGAGGTTTCATTTTTTACTAATGCATCCTAATCCTTCCAAGCTACATCAATCCAACACATTCTCTTAAGAGCCCTAAGACCAAAAAATGCCAAATTTTGACATGACTATTCTCTCAAAATGTAGCACCTACGAGTTTTTTGTCTAAATCTACAACTAGGTGTTGGGTCAATGTATAAATCCTCTTTTAGTTCCCCAACCCTTGAAGGTTTTCTTGCAGTGGTAACAAATGCAATGTTGCAAAAAATGTCAATTTTATTTAGCGTAAGGGTGTTAAGAGTGATGTTTTGCATTCTACACCTCGTGCAATAAAAAACATAGTTCCAACATGTCTGGGTGGGCTATTTAATGCTAACATAGTTGTCATTTCATTTCTCATGCAACCCAATCCTTTTGAGCTACATTGGTCTAACAAAGTCTCTTAGGAGCCTTTAGACCAAACAAGTGTCAAACTTTGACATGATTGTCTCTCAAACTATGGTGCCTATAAATGTTTCATCTTGTAATGTCATAAAATGTCCCCTTGGGGGCTTTTCCCTCATAAGGTTTAGCTCCTAGGTCTTTTGCATGCATTTAGGACATTTTAGTTCATAATTTAGCATCCCGATGCAATAAGCCCTAGGTAACATGACAAATGGGACCTAGGAGGACCCCTTGAGCTGTACCCTACCCAAAATAGGGGGGAGGACTTGGGCTCCCGCACCCTAGTCTTGCCCTATTTTGGGGTAGACCTAATTTTTAGGAGTCGGTTTATGATCGTTAGTTGGGTCCTTTGCCAACACGGTAAGTTTGAATTTATGAAATCTTATCGGGAGTGTTTGTAGTTGCATATAAAAGCATACTTAGGCATTCATTTGTAAACTAGATTTCAATTAGATGATTACTAGCAAGCTATTGTGTTCTCAAGGTGATTCAAGGCTTTCATTGTGTTGTAAGAGCAGACTTGTGTGTTTTGTGTGTTGATATTTGCAGATTTGAGCATCAATTTCCTCATGGAATGAAGAGCATATTCCTCTCATGAGATCTTCACTACAAGAAGACATTACATTGTGTTTTCATCATTGATTCCTTTGGTTTTTGCCTCTGCCTCACAAGGGCACGCACTATTTATCTAACAACGGTGTTCAGAGACTTAAGTGTCCTTCGGGGCTTGACTAAGGCAAGCCTCTAAACACCACAACCCCCAAACCAAGTCTTGTAATTGTAGGTTACAGGTGTCATATTTGGGAGAAGTGGAGTTGCAGGAAGGATTGGTAGGCATCAAGGATTCAGGATCTCAAGAAAAGCAGGACACCGGAGCATTTCTAGGACTTGGGCGCTCGCTCTAGTGTCCTCCCTAGCTGAGTTTTAGGAAACATAAGTTACAGGGCTGATCAGTGTTGGAAGGAGGTCCGGATCCCACAAAGAAATCGGTACCTTGGACTTGGGCATCCACTCCAGTGTCCCTGACTATTCTGCTTCAGAACCTCAAAAATAGGTACTCTGTGATTTGGTATTTTACTCTTGTCTGCACATATTTTTCTATTATTCATCAATTTGTTGTGGTATTTGCATAATTAGGGTTTTAATGGTCAATTGAGCATAGGAGAAGGAAAATTGATAATTAAATTCCCTAATCCAAGTTTCCCTACATCTCACAGTGATCTAGGGTATGATAGTGCTCACCACTCGACCCTAGATCCTTGAATGTATAGTGGAGAGGAGGATTTAAACATCAAAACACTAAAACATTAACAAATCCAATTTTCCATTTAAACATTTTGGTGAACCCTTGTTTTTAGACATAAATTGCAACTTGCTGAGTGTGTGTCTTCAGGTTTGGATTGATTTCATTCATTCATATAGTCATTTATTTTATTGCATTGAGAAATTTGAAAAATACAAAAAAATTGCATTGTTTGGCTTACTAAATTGCATCAATTCTTTCTAATTTTCCTAATTCATGATTTTTTCATCAGATCTGATATAAACTACAAAAAAAATACAAAAATTCAAAAATTTGCATTGCATTTTCATTATTAATTTCCTAGGGTTTTATGGAAATTTTGACAATTTTATATAACCTAGTAATTCCAAAATCTAGGGTTAGTAGGAAAAATCTTTTCTTATATTTTTCTACTAATTTTATAGGCTCATTAAAATTAACATTTGGCTGTAGTCTTACATTTTCATGTAAATTGACATTTAGATTTAAAATATTTGCAATTTTGCATAGAAAATTTCAACAAAAACTAGCAATTTTGATGTATTTTCATTAAATTTGCATGGGCATTTTGCATGTTCAATCTTGAAAATCATTTTCATATCTGAGATTATTTAATTTTCATCATAAATCAGACTTCAAAACATTCACATAGCATTTTGTCCCAAGATCTCAAACCTAGGGCTTCAAAAACAACGATTTTCACTAAATTTGGCCTTATCGACTCTATAAACTTGCACCATAGGCATGTTTTGAAAATTATTTTTGAAT
The DNA here is from genome assembly GCA_027924645.1 of Cunninghamia lanceolata. Classification (NCBI taxonomy): domain Eukaryota; kingdom Viridiplantae; phylum Streptophyta; class Pinopsida; order Cupressales; family Cupressaceae; genus Cunninghamia; species Cunninghamia lanceolata. The sequence continues at coordinate 2,047,043 of BSBN01001136.1, forward strand.
TAATTTTATTTTATCAAGGTAATAATTTTCTGGCCCTCCTAAAAATCTTCACAACACCCTTTTAACGGGCTCTTGTAGTGAAAATTCGGTGAAAAACTACACATTTTGGCTATTTTTTCCCTAGGGTTTGACCTAGTTTGCACTCCAAGGGTGTTGTGATCAATTTTATGGATTGAGGTGACTAATATTATTGATATTATTTTCTATACCTCCTGAAATTCATTACAACGCCCCTTTTGCTAGGTCTTGGAGTTGGAAAACCATGAAAAATAGCCTATTTTTGCTATATTTTCACTAGGGTTTGACCTTAAGTGGCACCAAAAGTGTGTTGTGTTGGGTATTTTGGCACCAAGTGGCTATTATTACTGATATTATTTTCTTTCCATAATCACTTTCCTCACAACCCCCTTTGTTATGCTCTCTTACATTGAATTTTGGTGAAAAAAGTGTCTATTTTGACATATTTTCGCTATATTTCGACTTGGCATTAACTTAAAATTGCATCAAGAGTGTGTTGAGAAGGATAATTTTTTTGTTTTAGACTGATATCAGACATATAACTTGCTTCCCTTGACTTAATTCCTTACACTACTCTTTGGTTTATTTATTTGCATGAAAAGAGTACAAAAAAACCAAGCATTTTGGTTGTCAATCATATCATTCTCCTAGGATTTGTTCTCTTAGTTTGTACGTTGTATTCTTTGATATAAGATTTATGTCACACTATCCTAAAAACAATATACCTTTGAGAAGAAGTAAAAGATTAATGGGATCTAGTGCTCTTGAAGAAGTTGGTACTTTGGAAACCTTCTTTACAAAGGGAGAAACTCAAACTGTGCAAGATAGTATACATCCTCCAACCACAATGAAAGAACAAACTTTTCATGATGTTGATAGCGCTATTGAGGCAATAGGATATGTATCTGATGAGCAAATAGAAAAATTGGATAAGGAGCCAGCTGAATATCAATCATTTATGGAAAATGAGAGAATAGCTGAAGAAGTTGTCCCTACAATTCATAACATAAGAGAATTGATAAAAGAAGGACAAGATGGTGTTAATGCAATTCATGGTCTAGCACATATTGTACAAACAAATACCATGCTGGTGACTGAATGTGCATAAATGATAAATAACACTCTATCACCATCTCATACTCAAGTTTCGGCACGTATACCGACTACGGGAATATCCACTTTTACGTCAACAATCTTAACAACTAATGCGAACACTTGTAGTAATGCTACCATTGATATTGGAGTATCTAATGACACTAATTATAAAGATGTGGGATTTAATTATCAGAATTTGGTTCCTAAAGGGACCTCTTCTATGAATACTTGTTCTCAACCTCCTATCTATTCCACTCATTTCCAACCACCTATTACTTACTCACAACCATCTTCCACTTATCATTATGGCCAAATACCATTAACATATTCTTAGCCTCTACCTATTGTATCTCAAGCTCAATCACCTCCTCACGTTGGTTCCAATTCCTCACAACAAACTACATCTCCCAATGATGTCATCCTAAACCAACTTTTATAGGGCATTACTACTTTACAACAAAAGGTAACAAATTTGATAAACTCTTCACAGCCTAATCTACCAACATATCATGCCTATAAATCATTATCCTATGCAATTTTGAGAACCCCTATGCTTGAGAGGTTTGAGACTCCCTGCTTTGAGAAATATGGTAGAAAAGGTGATCCTAATGTTTATGTGGCAGCATTTACAACTATGTGTAGTGATTTTTATTTTGAAGAGGATTTGTTAGAAAAACTTTTCCCACGATCCCTCAAAGATACTGCTTTAGAATGGTTTTTCTCGTTGCCTCCGAATTCAATACACTCCTTTTCGTAGTGGATTGATCAATTTTTACAACATTTTGAAGCAAACATCGAACCCCAAGTCACTATTATTAAATTCGTTCAATGCAAATAAGGTCCCAAAGAAAAGTTGACCAAATTGATTAGTCGATATCAAGGACTTTATGCACAAATTCAATATCATATGAAAGATGAGGATGTTCAAAAGATATTCATTACAAATCTACAACCTAATATTCATGATAAGATTCTCTTGATGAAATATAACTCCATTCAACATTTATGCACTGCTTTTCATGATTAACTTTCGTCTAGTCAATATGAAAACCAAAACTCATTGACTCAAGTTGGTCAATCCATGGGTAGATCATCACAAAACTATTTTAAGAGAAACAATAATAGGAGTTTCATCAAGATTAATGGACCAAATATGAACAACTTTTCAAATGTTTCAGCTATATCAAATCCAAAGAAAGCATCATATCAACCAAGAAAGTTTACTCCAATATCTAAGTCTTATCATTCTATCATGAACCAAGATGTGAGTAATAACATTCTGAGACTTCCCCCAATCAAGCCTGTTGATCCTAGTAAACAAGGACCTTACTTTGATGCTAATTCCTTTTGTCATTATCATCAGACACAAGGACATGACACTGAACGATGTATGCATCTTAAACATGAAATACAGGACCTTATTGATTCAAATGTCATCCAGGTATCAGGTGTGAATGACAATGGAAATAAGTCGGTCGCTTCGTCAAATCAAAACTTACAAATCTTCACTAATCCTTTCCCTAAACATATTGAAAATAATTTGGTGGAATAGGGTTTAGTGGAAGTAGACAAGGATGATTACTTGGACTATGATAGTAACGTCAAAATGATTGAAGTGGATAAGAAACAAATGGATAATCCACCTCCTCCATGAAGAAACAAAATTTATGCTGAGGTTCCTCCCCCGTTATCCTTATATGGATTGGGAGACAATCAAAATGCATTAGAAAAGCAAGAACAACAATCAATACAGATGAGTAAGATGGTACAGGATGATTCCCATTACCATTCTAGAAAGATTCAACAACGAAAACTTACTAAAAATTAGAAAAGAGAAAGACAACAATCAATAGTCAGAAATAATAGTGGTTCTCCCCCTCATAAGCAACAAAAAGTCTCATTTAAACAAGGATTTAAGGAACAAGCATCGTATGTTAACAAACAAGACTTCCATAAGAACCACTCAAATTTTGCATTAAATATGATCGAATACCTCTCCAAGAGGTTCACGAGCTCCAAGATATAATACGAAGACCCTACAGGTAAGTATCTCTAACCCTTTATTTCTCTCATGATGTGTTCCCCCGTGATGTGTCATATGTTGTTTAGGCCTCCTGGGATGACCCTTAATTCTCCTGTAAGGTCCAGGATACCAGGAGACCGCCTCTGTTGTAACCTTCATTTATTTGTATCATCATTCTTCTATATTGCCTCTCTCTGATTTAATTATTGTGTGTGGTGTCTTATGGACATAGTGTTGCAGTTGGTGACCTAGGGGCACCCTCCTACATGACTGTCCCTAAGACACTTGTTTCTCCTCTCTAATTTATTGTTTCCCTTCCTCTAGTGTTTCCACCTAGCGGGTGGATGACGAAAAACATTTATGTTGATGCAGACCTTGTGTCCCTTTCGAGAGCAATTAAAAAATAGACTTAGTTCCTAATATGACGATGGGGTTGTATATTTTATCCGATGCTTCGCTAGTGGAAGCACTCATGCTTTCCACATAGTGAATTTGATGATGTTTCTATTGTATTTACAAACCTTAACAATACCGCTGCTCTGTGCACCTTTGTTTGCCTTTGAATCTAGCCTTGGTACTCGATTCAGAGAGCTTTGTGATATAGCCCTATGGTTATCCTCGAACTTCGGATTTGTTGTATAACCTTGTCTCTTTGTGTGGATAATCATATGCATTGATGTTGTTGTTTATCATGATTTTGTAGACACTAACATGTTTTTTGCAGGGATGTGTTTGTGGGAACTTTTGGTGATCGTAAAGTACATGTCACCTACGGGGGCATGGGCTTTGCAAAAATCTGTGTTCCCTTGTGTGTTTTCTTCCTACCTTAACATGCTTGATATCATTGCATGATATCAACCACCTTAAGGTGGGGGCATATATAAGGTAAGCAGTCTGATATAGATGTTAGCAATGTGTTTGACCTCAGATGCAAAGACTTGCACCCCAGAGTAGTGCATCGTGCATCCTGTGCTTGTTTGTAATCAATCAATCAATCATGTAAGCCCTCTGCGGATGTGGGATATCAAGCATATCCTTTTTATCTTAGGCCCTCTGCGGAGGCAGGGATGGTGTATTTCTCAGAGCAGATTGCATCATCCTATCATTTTCAAAAGTCCTCTACGGAGGCAGGGAGTAGTTCTATGGCTAACTCAACCCTTAAGTGTGTTTTCGGCGATTGTTGTGATGAAGCCCAATCGTTGATGTGTGCCTGTAATGTGCCTGAGATGGTGTTGGACCTAGAAATAGGTACACTCCATCACTTGTCTGCCATGTTTTCTCTGTGTCTTTAAGTGTGTGTGTTTTGGCATGCTTATTTTGTGTGGCGTGTTTGTTACCCCATATGCAGAGGCCAGTGCCCTCAGGTAGTGCTTCCTATATTTTGGGAGGTTTTGTGTGTCTTGTGTGTGTTTTGCCCCATATATACAGAGACTTGTGCCCTAAGGTACTGTATCCTGTATTATGGGAGGTTTGTTTACTTTCCAGTACTTGCATTTGCATTTCATATATATGAGAAAAAGAAAAGAAAAGATATCATGCCTGTCTTCCATGCATTAATGTGTCTTCTATGCATTGATTGTCTTCTCCGTGTTCCGTGTGATTGTAATTGTCTTCTTTGTGTTTTGCATGCTTGTTACTGTGATTGATGTATCTTCTCCACTCTTGATGTGTTTGTTGTGTTTGTGACCTTACTTTAATACATGTATTGGTCTTGCATTTATACATACATTTAAGTGGGGGCTAAATGTAACGTCAGAAAATGTCCCCTTAGGGGCTTTTTCCTCATAAGGTTTAGCTCTCGAGTCTTTTGCATGCATTTAGGACATTTTAGTTCATAATTTAGCATCCCGATGGAATGAGCCCTAGGTAACATGACAAATGGGACCTAGGAGGACCCCTTGAGCTATACCCTACCCAAAATAGGGGGAGGACTTGGGCGCCCGCACCCTAGTCCTGCCCTATTTTGGGGGAGCACTAATTTTTGGGTCTCAATTTATGACCGTTAGTTGGGTTCTTTGCCAACACAGTAAGTTTGAATTTATGAAATATTGGTGAGAGTGTTTGTAGTTGCATATAAAAGCATACTTAGGCATTCATTTGTAAACCAGATTTCAATTAGATGATTGCTAGCAAGCTATTGTGTTCTCAAGGTGATTCAAGAATTTCATTGTGTTGCAAGAGCATACTTGTGTGTTTTGTGTGTTGATATTTGCATATTTGAGCATAAATTTCCTCATGGAATGAAGAGCATCTTCCTCCCATGAGAGCTTCACTACAAGGTGACATTACATTGTGTTTTCATCATTAATTCCTTTAGTTTTTGCCTTTGCCTCACAAGGGCGTGCACTCTTTATCTGACAATGGTGTTTAGAGACTTAAGTGTCCTCTGAGGCTTGACTGAGGCAAGCCTCTAAACACCACAACCCCCAAACCAAGTCTTCTGATTATAGGTTACATGTGTCATATTTGGGAGAAGTGGGGTTGCAGGAAGGATTGGCAGGCATCAAGGATTTAGGATCTAAAGAAAAGCAGGACACTAGAGCATTTCCAGGACTTGGACGCTCACTCTAGTGTCCTCCGCAACTAAGATTTGAGAAACAGAAGTTACAGGGCTGATTAGTGTCAGAAGGAGGTACGAATCCCGCAAAGAAACTGGTACCTTGGACTTGGACACCCGCTCTAGTGTCCCCGACTGTTCCGCTTCAGAACCCCAAAAATAGGTACTCTGTGATTTGGTATTCACTCATGTCTATAAGAGCCTTTTCCATTATTCATCAATTTGTTGCCGTATTTGCATAATTAGGGTTTTAATAGTCAATTAAACATAGGATAAGGAAAATTAATAATTAAATTCCCTAATCCAAGTTTCCCTACATCTCATAGCAATCTAGGGTATGATAGTGCTCGTCACTCGACCCTAGATCCTTGAATGTATAGTGGAGAGGAGGATTTAAACATCAAAACACTAAAACATTAACAAATCCAATTTTCCACTTAAACACATCTAAACCTAGAACTAGGAATTAGGTTAATATGCAAAAGCCTCTCTTAGTTTCCCCGAACTCCTTATAGTTTTCTTATAGTGATAGCAAATACAATGTTGCAAAAGAATTAGTTTTGTTCATTGTAAGGGTACTAAGAGCACATTCTACACCTTGTGGCACTAAACAAATAGTGCCAAGACATTAGGGTGGGATGGTTTTTGATTATATAAGTCAGCAAAAACTAGGGGTCGAACCCTTACAACAACATAACAAAAAGAGATAGCAAAGGCTCAAGAACAAAAAGAGCCACCCAAACCAACTATAGCATTAACAGTAAATACAGCCTATTACCAACAAATAGTAAGTAGCAGTATAGAGACAGCATAAAATATAAAGAGAAACAAGACTAAGGAGATATATTCTCCCAGCCTTAGCTAGAAATTCAACAATTTCATCAAGTTTCTTGAATTTCTCCTTCTCCTCACCATTAGCGCGAAAAACATGTTCCTGAAGCAGAGTCAAATTGAGCTTTGTCGTGTGATAGAGCATGCTTCTTATGAAATCTCCCATAGAAGTAACCTTTTGCTCCAGTTCTTCCACCTAACCCCTAAGGAAAGCAATATCGTGCCTCTGGTCATCCCCCTCCTCCTTAGTCTCCTCTCCAACCTCCTCCACAATCATCTTCTCCCCTTCACCAGCATTGTCCACAGGATCACCATCATCACCTCCCGAGTCTATTAGAGGCATCACTTTTGTTTCATGCATCCTAATCCCTCTAGGCTACATTATTCCAATGATGTCTCTTAATAGCTTTGAGAGCAAAAAATTATCAAAATTTGACGTGAATATTCTTGCAATTTATGGCACCTATAACTACGCATTGAGTTAATCTATAAAAACCTCTCAATTTTTCCCTACTTCTAATGGTTTCCTCACAGTGGTATGAAGCACAATGTTGCAAAAAGTGTTAGTTTACTTCAATGTTATAGTCTTGAGTGTGTTATCTTGCAATCTACACCTCATGGCACTAAACCAATAGCACCAACATGTCTAGATGGGTTGTGATGTAGTCACGGTACGATGGTCCAAAGAAGGATTGTCCAACCATACAACCTTCTATATTAATGCACACACAGATTACTGTAAACCATATAAACTCATATAAAACACCACATTATTGATTAGACAACATCTGCAATTATCACTGAACTACAACCACAAGATCTGCCACAATGGGCCATCTTACATGTCAGGCCACAACCATTTGATTACAACAAGATTACACAAATGGATAGTTTCCCCATGAGCTTCCTACATGCAAATACTCACTAAATTATGGAAACACCACTTCTAGACTTACCGCAAGTGACCACATAATGGTTTCTAGTACAATATAACATCAAAATTTTATCATAGACATGTCACATGGGGTACATAATGATTCAAGTACAAGTACATTTAATTTTTGCCACTAGAAAACATTCCTACATGTCATCATCAATCTTTTTTTATTGTACCCCACATCATGCTCTTGTTGTCTCACTCTGCCTCTCAGACTTCATCCCATTGCTACTAAACTTACCTTCTACACCAATACTCCATCCTATTCTTCTTTTATTTCTTTCAACTAATGCAAAACCCTTTATATATACCATCTTCAAGTTACTCCCATGATCCACATCAACCCCAAGGTGGCACAAAGCCTGAAATGACATGAAACGTGTCATTGACTAAAAATAACAAACTTACAAATTCTATGGTCAAACAATGGAGAATATCCATGCAACACACCAATACATTCACAATGATTATTACATACTTCTCAAATATTCACCTTTATCACAAACCCAAAATAAACCTTTTGCAAATAGAAATCATTCCAATTGAACACAATATCAACATGTAGATACTTCACAAACCAATTTACCAACCTCTACTTATCCAATCAACCTCAAATTTTAATATAGGATAAACAAACCATAAATAGAACCACAACCAAAAGTGTTGAAGCTAATTCCTTAATACAATGAAATGCGCTAACTTTATTTACTAATGGGTCTCGTTATTAGCTAGTTTTCTTATCATTTTATGCAAGTTCAAAGAAATTCTCAAACATTATCTTGCACATATTTCTACATTATGCTATCTCTTATTTTCATTATTGCAGACCTAAACTTGATTATTAAGTATATGGAAATATGGTTTTAATATGATGGATATTGCATGATTATGTGTGGGAATATATGGATTGTAAAGGATATATGTGCTTGATTATGGTTGTTAGTATTGTGTGCATGGTTTGTGAACTAACTCTTGCAACTGGAGAAGATGGACTATAGCATGCAGCAACTGTAAGGTGCTACCTGCAACTAAAGAGTTCCCAGACAGCAGAATAGGGGAAGTTCCAAGATAAATTGAATGCAACAACTATAGCATGGAGACACTTAATGAAGATGGTTACACATTGTGATAGCAATCAATAAAGATGATTGAAGGAGAAGGATTTTGTTGCAGCTAGGAATCTAGCATGACTGATTCAACCAGTCCACATTCCTTTGTTTTAGCAAGAAGTTCCAATTTCATTAGGACTCTTCTTTCTTTCTTTTTTAGTTATTAGTTACTTGGCATTTATCACACTCATGTATGTAGAGAGTGGTGATTTATTATTTTAGTTAAGAGACCTTGTTCCAATAAACTCCCCTGTGCCTATATGTATGGCTCAGTGGTTGAGGTAGTTTAGGTTTTTTGCAAGTGAGAAGTAGATTGTTTTATCACATATATAGTTACCAGATCTTTTTCAAGTTAGTTACACATACAATGTTTATGTTTTAATAATGAATGCATGAATAAAATTTGCCAGTAGAATCTTATGTGATATTGTAAGGATTGTGCAATGAATGAATTGGAATTAGTATGATTGTGTTAATCTGAGCAACTAGATTTGAATTAGATCAGTGGAGACAATCACTTGAGCAAGGGCCACTCAAAGTAATTGTCCCTCACTTCATTTTTTGTATGTTACTTTGTTATAACAGTCAATTCATAAATGCATTAGATTCTTCAAGATATTCTAGCTATTCAACTTGTTGTACTCTGAAGTGTAGAGTGTATGTTAGGAGTATAGGATAAATTATCAATACCAAGTTAAAACCCTAGTGTTCATTTCTTTACATTCATTAGTTACAGTCTTGTATTACAAGTACCTGTAGCAACAATATAGACATTGCTTCCTTTATCATTGTGAAGTTTGAATTATAACAATTGTATTAGGATGAGTTAGATAGTCTAAATCTTTGAAAGCACATATAGTGCCAGTGCCATCACAAGCTTACTAACCCTAGTCAATAATTCAATGAAGGTCTTTCCAAGGGTTAAAATGGACTATCCAGTTATGTTTTTCCTCTGAATTGTGTGATTGCCACCAAATTTACTAGACATAGTAAAGACTCTACATTTTTGGCATCGTTGTAGGGGATGGTGCTACTTTAAACATTTTTATTTTAGATGATAGGATACTTAGGTTTTGTAACATTGGAAAATGTCCCGTTGGGGCCTTTTCCCTCATAAGGTTTAGCTCCCAGGTCTTTTTGCATGCATTTAGGACATCTTAGTTTATAATTTGGCATCCCAATGGAATGACAAATGGGACCTAGGAGGACCCCTTGAGTTGTACCCTGCCCAAAATAGGGGGACTTAGGTGCTCACGCCCTAGTCCTACCCTATTTTGGGGCAGCCCCAATTTCTGGGTGTCAGTTTATGACCGTTATTTGGGTCCTTTGCCGACATGGTAAGTTTGAATTATAAAAATCTTGGCAGGAGTGTTTGTAGTTGTATATAAAAGCATGTTTAGGCATTCACTTGTAGACTAGATGGCAATTGTGATTTTCAAGTGTTCTCAAGGCGATTCAAGACTTTCATTGTGCTGCAAGAGTAGAATTGTGTGGTTTGTGTGTTTGTATTTGTAGATTAGAGCATCCATTTCATCATGGAATGAAGAGCATCTTCCTCCCATGATATCTTCACTACAAGGTGTCATTATATTGTGTTTTCATTATCAATTCCTTTGGTTTTTGTCTCTGCCTCACAAGGGCATGCACTCTCTATCTAACAATGGTGTTCAGAGACTTAAATGCCCTTCGGGACTTGACTAAGGCAAGCCTCTAAATACCACAACCCCCTCCCAAAGTCTTGTGATTGTAGGTTACAGGTGTCACATTTGGGAAAAGTAAAGTTGTAGGAAGGAGTGGCAGACATCAAGGATTTAGGATCCAAACAGAAGTAGGACACCAAAGCATTTCCAAGACTTGGGTACTCACACTAGTGCCCTCCGCAGACAAATTTTTGGAAATAGAAGTTACAGGGTTGATCAATGTCAGAAGTAGGTCTGGATCCCACGAAGAATCCGGTACCTTGGACTAGGGCTCCCGCACCAGTGTCCCCGACTATTCCACCTTGAAACCCTGAAAATAGCTACTTTGTGATTTGCTATTTTACTCCCGTTTGCAAGAGCTTTTTCTGTTATTCGTCAGTTTATTGCCATATTTGCATAATTAGGGTTTTAATGGTCAATTGAGCATAAGAGAAAAGAAATTGATAATTAAATTCCCTAATCCAAGTTTCCCTACATCTCATAGTGATCTAGGGTATGATAGTGAATTGCCAATCAACCCTAGATCCTTGAATGTAAAGTGGAAAGGAGGATTTAAACATCAAAACACTAAAACATTAACAAATCCAATTTTCCACTAAATATTTTGGTGAACCCATGTTTTTGGACTTAAATTACAACTTGTTGAGTGTGTGTCTTCATATTTGGATTGATTTCATTCATTCATATAGTCATTCATTTTATTGCATTGAGAAAAATTTAAAAATTTTGAAAATTTTGAAAAATTCAAGAAAATTGCATTGTTTGGTTTACTAAATTGCATCAGCTCTTTCTAAATTTTCCTAATTCATTATTTTTGCATCAGTTCTGATATAAAATATAGAAAAACACAAAAATTCATAAATTTGCTAGGCTTTTGTAGAAATGTTGACAATTTTCATTAAACCTAGTAATTCCAAAATCTAGGGTTAGTAGGCAAAATCTTCTTTCATATTTTTCTACTAATTTTAGAGGCTCATTCAAATTTTCATGTTTATTTAGTCTTGAATTTTAGTGTAAATTTGCATTTAGATTTAAAATATTTACATTTTTGCATAGAAAATCTCAACAAAAACTAGCAATTTTCATGCATTTTCATTAGATTTGCATTGGCATTTTGCATATTAGAGCTTGAAAATCATTTAAGATCTAAGAGTAAGTCATTTTCATCATAAACCAGAATTCAAAACATTCACATAGCATTTTCTCCCAAGATCTCAAACCTAGGGCTTCAAAAACAACGATTTTCACTAAATTTGGCATTATCATGCACCATATGCGTGTTGTGAAAAGTATTTTTGCATTAATTTTCTGTTATCAGGGTAATAATTTTTTACCCCTCATAAAAATATTCACAACACCCTTTTATCGGGCTCTTGTAGTGAAATTTTGGTCAAAAACTACACATTTTGGCTATTTTTGCCCTAGGATTTGACGTAGATTACACTCTAAGCGTGTTGTGATCAATTTTAATGATTGAGTTGACTGATATTAGTGATATTATTTTATTTACCTTCTAAAATTCCTTACAACACCCCTTTTTCTAGGTCTTGGAATTGAAAATTTGTTAAAAACACACTATTTTTGATATATTTTCACTAGGGTTTTACCTTAAGTGACACTCAAAGCGTGTTGTGTTGGGAATTTTGGCACCAAGTGACTGATATTACTGATATTATTTTCTTTCCATCATTATTTTCCTCACAACACCCTTTGTTATGCTCTTTGCATTGAGTTTTGGTGAAAAAAGTGCCTATTTTGAAATATTTTCACTATAAGTTGACTTGGCATTATTTTGGATTTGCATCAAGAGTGTGTTGAGAAGGATCATATTTCTATTTTAGACTGATATCAAACATATAATTTGCTGCCCCTGATCAGAATCCTTACAATATCCTTTGTTTCATTCATTTGCATTGAAAAACTACAAGAAATCAAGCATTTTTGCATATATTTTGCAATCATGGATTCTCCTAAGAGTACATCTTTAGAGGACTTATATGAGTACATCGTGAACTATGATAATTTTTGCAAATTCACTAACAAATATCCTCAAGTCTTGCATCAAATTGCATACATCTATGGCATTGACATAAGCAACAGTGCTACATGTGATATTCTTCGATCAATAGCCTACTTCGATAACTTTCGTGAGACTGTGGATGTTTTTCCTTCAATCATGGAGAATCTCAAAAGTTTTATAGCTGAAAACAATCATGGGGAAAGTAGTGGTGACAAATTCACTCCCACTTTTCCTTTCCTTCATGATGATATAATGCAAATCCTTTCTGAGACCTATGAGAATGAAATAGCAACTTGTGATATATCAAACAAAGAGACTTGTCCCAACATAACCCCACTTGGTGAGGATATATTGGCACAAGAAAAAGATATCATTGATGCATTTCTCCATACTACTCTGCCATCCCTTCCTGCTCTCCCTAATGAGGATGAAGATTTGGATGACGCAGATTCTCTTTGTGACCATTTGATTGAATCTAATGATAATTTTCCACTTGATGTTCAAGAACTTCTCAATTACATTCTAAACAAGAAAATAGATCATGAATCATCGCATACTTTGAAAAGCAATGAAATCCTACATACTGTGGAAGAACAAGCTATCCCTTTGACTCAAGCAATTCCAACACCCTATATAGGGACTGAAATGGGTATCTTTCGGATGCCTCCACAAGCTCATTTAAATGGCATTTCAAATGCTCCTATAGCTGACACAGACAATGGCAACATCCCCTCTCAACCATCATTAAAAGAAACCTCTCCTACATGGTTACCCTCACAAACTCATGAACATATGGAAGAGAGAAGAAGTGATAACGCCTTAACCATTAAGATAAAGATCAAGATTTGTGATACCTGCTAGCCTACTAGGGCCCCATAGGTAAGTATCTCTAACCCTTTATCTCTCTCGTGATGTGCTTCCCTCGTGATGTGTTATATGTTGTTTAGGCCTCCTGGGATGACCCCTGATTCTCTTGTAAGGTCCAGGATACCAAGAGACTACCTCTATTATGAACTTCTATTTGTATCATCATTCTTCTAAATTGCCTCTCTCTCTGATTTCATTGTTGTGTGTTGTGTCTTACGGACATAGCGTTATAGTTGGTGACACTGGGGGCACCCTCCTACGTGGTTGTCCCTTAGACACTTGTTTCTCCTCTCTTATTTATTGTTTCCCTTCCTAGCAGGTGGATGATGACAAACATTCACACTAATGTGGACCTAGTGTCCCTTTCGAGAGCAATCAAAAAATGAACTTAGTTCCTAATATGACAATGGGGTTAAAAATTTTATCCAATTCTTGGCTAGTGGAAGCACTTGTGCTTTCCACGTAGTGAATTTCATGATGTTTCTATCATATTTACAAACCTTAACAATACTACTGCTCCATGCACCTTTGTTTGTCTTTGAATCTAGCCTTGGTGGTAGTCAATTCGGAGAGCTTCGTGATATAGCCCTACGGTTATCCTCGAACTCTAAATTCCTTGTATAACCTTGGCTCTTTGTGTGGTTAATCATATGCATTGATGTTGATGTTTATCATGATTTTGTAGACACTAACATGTTTCTTACAAGGATGTGTTTGTGGGAACATTTGGTGATTGTAAAGTACATGTCACCTCCGGGGTCATGGGCTTTGTGAAAGTCAGTGTTCCCTTGTGTATTTTCTTCCTACCTTAACGCAGTTGATATCAATACCTGATATCAACCACCTTAAGGTGGGGGCATATATAAGGTAAGTTATCTGTTGTAGATGTTAGCAATGTGTTTGTTCTCAGGTGCAAAGACATGTGCGATGAGTGCATCATGCATCCTCAATGTGTTTGCAATCAATCATGTAAGCCCTCTACAGAGGCAGGATATCGAGCATATCTTTTTTCTTAAACCCTGTGCAGAGGCAGGGATGGTGTATTTCTCAGAGCAGATTGTATCATCCTGTCATTTTCAAAAGTCTTCTACAGAGGTAGGGAGCAGTTATGTGACTAACTCAACCCTTAAGCGTGTCTTCGGTGATTGTTGTGGCAAAGCCCAATCATCAATGTGTCCCTGTAATGTGCTTGAGATGGTGTTGGATCTAGAAATAGGTACACTCCATTGCTTGTCTGTCGTGTTTTCTCTATGTCTTCAAGTGTGTGTGTTTTGGCATGTTTGTTTTATTTGGTGTGTTTGTTGCCCCATATGCAATATAAAGACCAACACCTTTAGGTAGTGCTTCTTGCATTTTGGGAGGTTTTGCATGTCTTGCGTGTGTGTTGCCCCATATATATAGAGACTTGCACCTTACGGTAGTGCATCCTGTATTATGGGAGGTTTGTTTACTTTCCTATACTTGCATTTGCATTTCATATATATGAAAGAAAAAAAGAAAAGAAAAGATATCATTTCTATCTTCCATGCATTAATGTGTCTTCTATGCATTGACTATCTACTTTGTGTTCTGCATGACTGTAACTGTCTTCTCCGTGTTTTGCATGCCTATTACTATTTTCTATGTGATTGGCATGTCTTCTCCGTGTTTGGTGTGTTTGTTGTGTTTGTGACCTTACTTTAATGCATGTATTGGCCTCATGTTTATACATACATTAAAGTGGGGGCTAAATGTAACATCAAAAAATGTCCCCTTGGGGGATTTTCCCTCATAAGGTTTAACTCCCGGGTCTTTTGCATGCATTTAGGACATCTTAGTTCATAATTTGGCATCCTGATGGAATGAGCCCTAGGTAACATGACAAATGGGACCTAAGAGGACCCCTTGACCTATACCCTACCCAAAATAGGGGGGAGGACTTGGGTGCCCACGCCCTAGTCCTGCCCTATTTTGGGGCAGCCCCAATTTTTGGATGCCGGTTTATAACTTTTATTTGGGTCCTTTGCTGACATAGGAAGTTTGAATTACGAAAATCTTTGCGGGAGTGTTTGTGGTTGCATATAAAAGCATGTTTAAGCATTCATTTGTAGACTAGATGGCAATTGTGATGTTCAAGTGTTCTCAAGGTGATTCAAGGCTTTTATCGTGTTACAAGAGCAGAATTGTGTGGTTTGTGTGTTTGTATTTGTAGATTTGAGCATCCATTTCATCATGGAATGAAGAGCATCTTCCTCCCATGATATCTTCACTACAAGGTGACATTATATTGTGCTTTCATTATCAATTCCCTTGGTTTTTGTCTCTACCTCACAAGGGCACGCACTCTCTATCTGACAATGGTGTTCGGAGACTTAAGTGTCCTCTGGGGCTTGACTGAGGCAAGCCTCTAAACACCACAACCCCCTCCCAAAGTCTTGTGATTGTAGGTTACAGGTGTTGCATTTGAGAAAAGTGAAGTTGCAGGAAGGAGTGGTAGACATCAAGGATTTAGGATTCGAAGAGAAGTAGGACACTGGAGCATTTCTAGGACTTGGACGCTCACACTAGTGTCCTCCGTAGACAAATTTCTAGAAACAAAAGTTACAGGGCTGATCAGTGTCAGAAGGAGGTCCAGATCACACAAAGAAACTGGTACCTTGGACTAGGGCACCCGCACCAATGTCCCTGACTGTTTTGTCTCAAAACCATGAAAATAGGTACTTTGTGATTTGCTATTTTACTCCCGTTTGTAAGAGCTTTTTTCATTATTCATCAATTTATTTATGTATTTGCATAATTAGGGTTTTAATGGTCAATTAATCATAAGAGAAGAGAAATTGATAATTAAATTCCCTAATCCAAGTTTTCCTACATCTCATAGTGATCTAGGGTATGGTAGTGAATTGCCAATCGACCCTAGATCCTTGAATGTAAAGTGGAAAGGAGGATTTAAACATCAAAACACTAAAACATTAACAAATTGAATTTTTCACTAAATAGGTTTCATCCTGCCAAATACTAGAACATTTCACTAAAATTGTGTAGGATTCATTGCTATACAAAGTCATACATATTGTATGTAGAGGCAAAGAGATGCTTTGGGAAGGATTCTCCCGTCAACCCAACAAGCTAGAGAAAATATTGGTGACTACAGTGATCAGAGCGAGGGTATTACTAAAGAATAATTTTCCCTCTCACCAACATCTACTGATAATAAAGAAAGGACCTTCCTAACCATGGCTAATGTAGTGGATGATCCACCAGAACATGTGACTTTTGAATTTGCAATTGCCAACCAAGAGAGGGTTTCTGCTCTGAAGAATATACCTCCTTCAACATTACCAGTGTTCTATGGTTTGGTGACTAATGATCTAGATACATTCTTGTTCAAGTTTGATGTCCTATGTAGAAGCTATGACTACACAACTAACGCTCATAGAATCAAGTTATTTCTTGCTACTTTAAAGGATGTTGCTTTGAGATGGTTTATGGGACTGGGCAAAGATGTTATTCCATATTGGGACACAATGAAAATAAAGTTCTTGGAGAAGTACCAAGATTATTGCAGAGGAATTGATAGGAGAAAAGATGACATTTTTAGGATGACTCAAAAAGAGGATGAACCATTGGAAGATTATGTATAAAGGTTCCAATTATGCCTAAAGAAAAACCCACAGAATCAACTCTTAGATAAATCCTTGGAGCTTGTATTTTTGAGAGGATTCAATGATGACTGCATGGATGCCCTTAATCTTATTGGGGTAGGAGATGTGTCTCAATTACCCTTTGATGGTATCTACAAAGTTTGTAGAAACTACTTAAGGTCCTTTACCAAGAAGATAAGGGCAAGAATAACATCTACCATTGGCAAGACAACTAATTCAGTTTCAAGGGTGGAATTGAGCAACCTCCTAACCAACATGAAAGAAGATATTATAAGTCACCTAGCTACTTAGTTGGACACTCTACACTTGAAGAAGAAGCGGGAAGAGGCTGATTCAATACTTACTGAATATTGCCCCAACTGCAGACAAAGGAAAGCCAATTGCAAGTGCAAAAGGGTGGCTAGTATTACAAAAGATAAATCAAAGAAACCATATTTTCAACCATTTGAAAGTGAAGATGGGCAGTTGTTCTATGTTGCATAGAGAAAGCCATGGCAACCAAGACAAGGTATGCCACAAGATCCTCTAAGTTTTAATGCACCATTTCCAATTGGTAATCATAGTTTCTCTGGTTGGAACCCCCAGCCTTGGCCAAATACCCAAAACCAATGGCAAACCCCTCAGCAAAACTAGAATCAGCAGCAACCAAATGTCTGGTCACAATAAAATTTCCAAGGTCCCAATTACATTCCTCAATGGCCAATACAACAAAACCAATGGCAGCCACAATGGCAAAAGGGACAACAATGGCAAAACCAAAATATGAATTACTCACAACCTTTGCTGCCTTCTCAGCCACAACATCAAACTATTATGCCCAATCCATCAAAACCCACATCTAAGCAACCAAGAACACCACAATTGTCTGCCCAACTTGCACCTAACCCCAATAACAAGCTTGTCCAACAGGAATACACTAACGAGGCTAATCAATACCCCACTTATGGAGTAGCGGTGAGTGATGTCCACCTTAGGTTAGGGAAAACATTAGCTGGGCCCTCATCCCCTCAAATTACTAAGATGGTAGATGAGGAACCCATGGCTGAAGCTTTAGACAATTCACCTCTGGAGCCTAAATCAAATCAGGTAAATTAGACTATCTCAAGTCTAGAGCCTCCTTTCCTTGAGCATTTAGCCATTACAACACATCATACCCAAGCTGAGACAAATCTATTAGGACAACTCAAGAAAGTCAATATCAAAATCCCCCTCATTCAAGCTATTAAGGATATCCCAATTTATACCAAAATAGTAAGGGACCTTTGCCTTAAAAGCCAAGGAGAAAAAGGAAGGATCCTCAGACAGTCCATGTCTTAGGGAACCTTGCTGATATCATGCTAGGGAATATAACTATCCCTAAATACACAAACCCTGGCAGTCTAGTAGTGGATGTTAAGATAAATGGGACCCTCATCAAAATACCTTGATTGACTTAGGGGTAGAAATTAATTTTATGACTAAGGAAACAATGCAATTACTTTAGCTACCTAACCTTAGGCCTACACCAACTATTTTACAGTTGGCAAATAGGTCCACAGTAAAAGCTGAAGGGATCATTGAAGACATAGTCATAGCATTAGACTCATGGGAGTATCCTGCAGATTTCATAGTCTTGCAGCTAAAGGTTAACCTTGTAGGATATCCACTTATCTTAGGTAGACCATGGTTAGCAACAGCTAATACAATCATAGGTTGTAGGTCTAGGAACCTGATAATATCAAATGGAACTATAACCAAGAAGTTGGTCCTCTATCCACCAGCCCAACCTCATGAAAATCTAGAGCAAGTTATATGGCCTACCTTGGAAGAAGAAGACCACTATTCCCTACAAACTCTCATGACCGTTGAACATAGTCCACTATTGGAAAACCAAGATGAGGATGATTTAATTGACCACATTATACAAAACAACTATGGTAGGGACCCATAGGAAAAAGACTGTCTGGCATGTCTCCAAGATCCACTACAGAACATTATACTTGCAAATTCCTCAAAAGAAATATCCCAACTTTTCCACTCTTTACTGGCACAAGAGTGTGTTCCCAACATCAGTGGATATGATCTTTCATCTGTGTAATTAGCTTCCAAAACATTGGAAATCATGTCAGGTAAATGTTGAATATTAACAATGCCCTAACTGAAGAATAGCAGAATTCCCTGACCACTATGTTGTAGGCACATTCATCAGCCTTTGCATGGGACTACAATGAGATGAAGGGAATTGATCTAAACCTGTGCATGCATAGGATCTATATAAATGATGGTTTCAAGCCAATTAGATAGCCTCAAAGGAGAATGAACCCTACCTTACGAGAAATAGTTAAAAATGAACTACAAAATTAACTTGATACAAACTTCATTTACCCTATTTCTGATATCCAATGGGTGTCACCTTTTGTCATTGTCCCTAAGAAAGGAGGCAAATGGAGGGTATGTGTGGACTATAGGGAGCTAAACACAACCACTAGAAAAGATCACTTCCCACTACCTTTTATTGACCAAGTACTTGATTCCCTAGCAAGTAAAAAGTACTCCTTCTTAGATGGCTTTAGTGGCTATGACCAGATAAAGATAGCTCTAGAATATCAGGATAAGACTATATTTACATGCCCTTGGGGTACTTATGCTTATTCTGTTATTCCCTTTAGATTATGTAATTCCCCAACCACTTTCCAGAGGGCAGTGCTAAGTATCTTCTCAGATTATGCTCATGATTCCATGGAGATTTATATGGATGACTTCACCACCTATGGAGAAACATATGAAACAATGCTCAACAATCTAGAGAAAGTTCTAAAAAGATGTCATGAACACAATCTATCATTGAGTCATGAGAAATGTTTCATAATGATGACTCAAGGGATTGTTCTAGGACATTTTATATCAAGTGAAGAAATTCAAATGGATCCCCATAAAATTGAGATCATTTCTACACTTCCTATGCCACAAAAACAAAAAGGTGTCAGGAGCTTTCTAGGCCATGCAGGCTATTATAAGAGATCCATTCAAGACTTCAAGAAAATTGCAGCACCCTTGTTTACTCTTCTCACAAAAGATATAGAATTTGACTGGACCACAAAATATCAGCACTCTTTTGAGACACTTAAGACAGCTTTGACTCAAGCACCTATCTTGAGAGGACCAAACTGGACATTGCCTTTCCACATACACACTGATGCTTCTAATTTTCTATAGGAGTTGTATTGGGCCAAAAGGAAGGTAATAAGGAGTATGTTATCTATTATATCAGCAAGAATTTACAAAGACTAGAACTTAACTACATTGTCACAGAGAAAGAAATGTTAGTAGTTATCTATGTCATTAACAAGTTTAGGCATTATATCACTGGTTATCCAGTCTTTATCCATATAGATCATACTACAATCAGGTACTCAATGAACAAACCTGTGGTTGGAGGTAGACTAGTCAGATGGTTGCTCTTACTATAGGAGTTTGATATAACAATAGTGGATAAGCCAGGGAAAGCTAATGTGGTGGTAGATTTTCTGTCTTGATTTCCTACACAATTGGAATAAGGTGTTGTAGATGACTCTTTTCCAGATGACCATTTGTTTTCTCTCAATATACACACACCATGGTTTGCTGACATTGCAAACTACTTAGTGGTAGGGCAAATACCATCACATTTCTCTCCTAGGGAGAAGAGGCAACTGGTGCATAAAAGCTTTCCATACTCTTGGATTTCTGGTTATTTATTCTATACTAGTCCAGATCATATTATGAGGAGATGTATAAGAGAAGATGAGGTCTTTGACATCCTAAAATCTTGCCATGATGAGCCCTCTGGGGGTCACTTTGTAACCAAAAGGATAACATTTAAGGTCTTAACAATAGGCTATTATTGGCTAACTCTCCATAAGGATTCAATAAAGTATACAAGGAGATGTGATAGATGTCAAAGAATGGGCAGACCAAAAAGGACAAATGAGATGCCTCTGTAGACACAAATTGCACTAACACCATTTGACAAATGGGGGATAGACTTCATTGGCCCAATTTCACCAACATCCAATAACAAGGAATATATTTTGGTTTGCATAGATTATCTGACAAAGTGGGTTGAAGTCAAAGCACTACAGTTTGCAAGAGATGGAAATGTAGCTAAATTCTTGTATGAGGCCATCTTTACTAGATATGGAGTAGCTAGAGAAATTGTAACTGATCAAGGCCTCTAGTTCACTTCTAAACTCATTTCTACATTGGTTAAAGAGTATGAAATTAGACATGAGAATCCAACACCTTATCACCCCCAAGCCAATGGATAGGTGGAGGTTACAAATAGGGAGATTGAAAACATTCTGACCAAAACAGTGAAAATTTGCAGAAAAGACTGGGCAACTAGATTGTCAAAAGCAGTGTGAGCATACATGACAACATAGAAAACAACTACATGCTTTACACCATATGAATTAGTATATGGCAAAACATTAGTCATGTCAATTGAATTTGAATATAAAACACTTAGGATAGTAGTAGAACTTCACATGGACTTGACAGAAGCACAGAAGGAGAGGCTAAACATTTTGAATGGGATAGATGAAATTAGAATGGAGGCTATCCATCACATATAAATAGTTCAAAATAGAGGACTAAATGGCATGACCAGTTTATCAAGACCAAAGATTTCCATATGGGTGACTAGGCTTTATTATATGATTCCAAATACAAGGATTATAAGGGCAAGCTATAGTCTAGACAGTTAGGCCCCTATTAGATACAACAAGTATTTCCCAATGGAGTAGTTAAATTGCAAACCATAGATGCAATCAGATTCTCATTGCTCATTAATGGTCACATATTAAAGCTCTACACAAAGCTAGTAACACAAGATACTTTTCTAAAGCAATGCTCTATTCCCATACTTGATTTAGATACTTCCATATTATCACTAGACAATAACCTAGAAGTAGATACTACCGGTTCTCACAGTGATTCAGGAGATGAGCTACATAGCTCACCTCCTGAGGTCACTCAGGTATAATTCCTTAACTTTCTTCACATACACACACAACACTAGTGCCACAATCTTCATGGATCCAGTTTCACTATGCCTTAGGGACCTATAGAAAGAAAAATAAATGCTGCCACACTTCACTTTGGGACCTATTGATAAAGGTACATGCAACAACTATCTATCAAAACATTCAAATTTTGCACTTAGTTAATTGCACTTCTTCAGAATTTATTACACTTTGCTAGTGCATGCAGTTGCCATCCATCCCATTACTGCATGTGAGATTCCTCAACTTGTTCACACGTGCCAACATGTCATTCATTCTGACTTCTAACATAATAATGATTCCACATCCAATCAAATTAATGTTGCGGACACATTTCACAAAGCTACACTCACGCGGAGTTCCGTTCACTTCACCTCAACAAGTATATATACTAAACTTCCATTATTAACACAAATTTTCACTACATTCTATATGTGATTGCATTTAGTTCAACATAATTCTCATTATTAATCTTATTTCCATATTCTTGAAATCATTACCCTCCGTCTCGTATAAGTATTGAAGTGAGGACACTTCTAGATTTTAGTTGGGGGGAGGGATAGCTTATGTTTAAAACAAAAAATTTGTTTGTCACCAAAAGCCACCCAAAATGCAAACAGATACAATCTTTTTCCTTTGGCCTTCTTGCATCCATAAACTTTTGTCTTGTTAACTTCCTAATATCCTGAGTCAGTTCAAGTTTAGTGCATGCAAGTATAACAGGGGGTTGAACAGAGGGTTGTGAAAATTTTTAATTTGAGTTACATTGATAGCATGTGAGGTGATCTTATTAGAAGAGAATGAACAATTCATCAGATAATATTGGAAGACCAGTTAGCCTTGCCAACTTTTACCAGAGCAGGATGGCTCGATTATTTTTTGAAGCTCACGGAATATAATGAAGGATTGACAAGGAAATTTGTAGCTACATTACAACATGATGAAGCCACTATCAAGGGTTTGAAAGTGGATGCTTCAAAGGCTGCAATTGTAGAAGTGTCTGGTTTACCTAGGGATGGAGAAGAATTCCCTGTCAAGGTGGATGCAATAGCTACAAGGGATGAATTCATCAAGGCAGGGGAGCACCTAGACTCAACGTCACAGGGGACTAAGAGATTATCACTCCCATGAGTATGGGCTTCTTGTGTTGTTCATATTATTAAGTACATTACTTGTGATGGTAGATAGTCTTTTTTATAAACTGTGCATCTAAAGTTGTTGAGTCACCTTTGCTGTAACAAAATAGTCAATGTACCCAATTTCCTGTATAATCTGTTAAAAAGAATGGGATATGAATACCAATGAAAGTTAAATAAGTCAGCTTTGTCACATGATTGTTTGATTACCTTATTAGTGAAAAGGAGCCTTAGGGTTCAGTACCCACAGGTGCCCTGGGAAAGATTTTTGAAATGTAGAAACATTAATGATATTCTAGAGGAGCCAACAATACTAGGGAATGTAGAGTCACATGCTGCATCTTTAAGGGAAATTCTTCCTGTTACATCTACTACTTCACCTACTCGTAGCAAGGGAGAAATAGGGGAGCAAGATGTGTTAAATTAACTACATGTAGCATTTGATCAACCTGTAGCAGAAGAGGTATATCAAACCCCATCTTCTAGTAAAACACCCAACACCAGGACACCAAAAACCAGAAAGAAGAAAGGTGGTTCTCCTTTTGTGCCTTCAAAAAGGCCTAAGAAGAAACCCACACCACTAAGGTGTTCACACCATCTAAAGAGAAAAGGTGTTATGAGGGGTAGTATGGAAAAACAAGGAGAAGAAAAAGAAGATGTTGTGACAGTGGAAACTAACCATGAACAAAAGGCCAATGTGACTGAAAATGTGTAAGTTCCAATTAAAAGGAAATGGTATATATCTACTACCTCTAAATCAAAGTCAAAGGATATTTTTGTTGGCAAGAAACCCAGAAAGAAAACCCCATATAACCCTAAAAATGTGGGTTATGAGTCCACAGGAGGTGGTGATGAACAGTTTTTAAAGGATGAGGAATTATTACTTGAAGAAATAAATGTCAGAAGAGAATTGCAGGAAGCCTTTGAGAGAATTAAGTAGCTGGAAGAATTGGTCAAAACTTATGAGAAAAGGGATAAGGAAAGAGAGGCAAAAATTTAGTAGTTGGAGGAAAAAGTTAATACTCATGGACAGGGAACAAAATTAGATATACTTGTAGAACTAGCAATAGTTGTAGCAGGCAATAAGGAATTGGTAGCTAAGGAAAAGAGACCCCCTATCACAAAAACCCCAACTTGTCATACATTCATGTACTTGGGTTATCAACTGTGGAAAATTACTGAAAACTTTTCTAAATAAAGAGAGGAGTGGAAGAAAGAGAAAGAAGCAATGATTGCAGAGCATACCCAGGCATTGGAGAGGAAAGATATTGAATTGAGAAGAGTAGCAGTCAGGATGGAAGAGCTAGTAGATAAAGCTGCCCAAATTGTTAAACGCAGACCTCCAGCTAGAACATATGCTTTGTTTTACAAGAAAAGTTTTTAAGTTTTCAATTTAGTAAGTTGATTAGTAACAAAACAGTTGCTATGAGTGGAAAAATGAAATTTCTAAAAGTTTTTTCTACTGCCACACCAGAAGAGCAAGACCAGTTATGTGAGTACTACCTATATAACTATGTTGTACCTAATGATATAGAATGGAACCCATTATGTTTTGTGGGGGATTTACAATTGAGGGCACTTGCATCCTATTTCAAAAATGAGAAGTTGGGTGAAATCATGCAAGCATATACAGAGAGAGAAAAATCAATTGCTCTCCCAATAAGGAGAGAATCTAAAACCCCTGACTTAATCTTTGGAGAATGGAAACAAATTCTAGAACATAAGAGTGTAGGAAGGATAATCATGAATTTGAGAATGCAGGATTATGATAGGATGCAACATTTAACTGTTGGATTCATCCACAATTGTTATTAGTTTGTGCAAGATAGATGGAATAGTTTAACCCTTGAGTTGCAAAGAAAAGAACCCCACTTTGTTCATAATTTTATGGCCATGTTTGAAAGAGTACAAAAATATATGGATATTGCCAGAGGACAAGGACTTGAATGGGTACCACTTACCTTCCAACCGCTAATTCTTCTGTACTTGATTCCACATTGGATAGGGAAGAAGAATGTGGAGTGTAAGAAGGAAGAGATTACCAAGATGAACAGATTGGCATATCATAATGGCTTTTACTTGGAACAGGTTGAAGGAGTGGTTGTTGTTAGAGACCTCAGGGAAATTACTTTGCACTACAACCTCCATTCCAAGTTGATTTGCTTGAGAACAAGCAAATGGGTAGTTGGGGGGAAATGATGGGTCTAGTTATTAGCTAGTTTTCTTATGGTTTTATGCAAGTTCAAAGACATTCTTAGACATTATCTTACACATATTTCTACATTATGCTCTCTTATGTTCATTATGCAGACCTAAACCTAATTATTAAGTATATGGAAATATGGTTTTAATATGATGGATATTGCATGATTATGTGTGGGATTGTATGGATTGTAAAGGATATCTAGCTTGATTATGGTTGTTAGTATTGTGTGCATGTTTTGTGAACTAACTCTTGTAGCTGGAGAAGATAGACTGTAGCCTGCAATAACTGTAAGGTGCAACCCACAGCCAAAGAGTTCCCAAATAATAGAACAGGGGAAGTTCCAAGATAAATTGAACGCATCAACTACAACATGGAGACACTTGATGAAGATGGTTACACATTGTGATAGAAATCAATAAAGATGATTGAGAGAGAAGGATTCTATTGCAGCTAGGAGTCTAACATGACTGATTCAACCAGTCCATTTTCCTCTATTTCAGAAAGAAGTTCCAATTTCATTAGGACTCTTCTTTCTTTCTTTTTTAGTTATTAGTTACTTGGCATTTATCACAATCATGTATGTAGAGAGTGGTGATTTATGATTTTAGTTAAGAGACATTCCAATAAACTCCCCCGTGCCTATATGTATGGCTTTGTGGTTGAGGTAGTTTATTTCTTTTGCAAGTGAGAAGTAGATTGTTCAACCATAGATATAGTTACCAGATCTAAATTTCAAGTTAGTTACACAAACAATGTTTATGTTTTTAATGATGAATGTATGAATAAAATCTGCCAGCAGAATCTTATGTGATATTGTAAGGATTGTGCAATGAATGAATTGGAATTAGTATGATTGTGTTAATCTGAGCAATTAGATTTGAGTTAGATCAGTAGAGATAGTCACTTGAGCAAGGGCCACTCAAGGTAACTATCCCATTCATTTTCTATATGTTACTTTGTTATAACAGTTAATTCATAAATGCATTAGATTCTTCAAGATATTCTAGTTGTTCAACTTGTTGTACTCCAGAGTGTAGAGTATATGTTAGTAGTATAGGATAAATTATCAAAACCAAGTTAAAACGCTAGAGTTCATTTATTTACAGTCATTAGTTATAGTCTTATATTGCAAGTACTCATAGCAACAGTATCAACATTGCTTCCTTTATCATTGTGCAATTTGAATTACAACAACTGTATTAGGATGAGTTAGATAGTATGAATCTTTGAAAGCACATATAGTATCAGTGCCATCACAAGCTTACTAGCCCTGGTCGATAATTCAATGAAGGTCTTTCCAAGGGTACAGTGGACTGTTCAATTAGGTTTTTCCTCTGAATTGTGATTGTCACCAAGTTTACTAGACATAGTAAAGACTCTACATTTACCACATATCATTAACCACAAACTTGTAGACATGCAAACTACTAGACCTGTTGGTGTAATTAAATATTTAATTACACTTTATTAAGTTGACTTAGGGCTAATTTTAGTCTTAGGTTATTCTTAAGTCATATTAGGGTTTTTTCTTGAACTTGCAAATATAGAAGCAAGTTCTCTCATGTAATTCATTAATCTGATACATTAATTGTATCTAATATTATGCAAATTCATCCTCTTTACTTTTTTTCTTGTAGAAGGTTAATCCTAGGTTTTGCATGTGATCCTGGTGGCTTGATTCAATCAATGACTCTCACATGGTATCAAAGCTCTAGATCTACAAGCCCCTTCTCAGATCCAAAGAAAAATTTTAGCAAGAATCATTTACTAGGTATATTTATATGTAAAACAGAGTCTTCCATTGGATTCAGAGCAGTCAAAATTGTCAGATTAGCCTTTTATTTGGCTTGATTTGAGTTTCGTAGGCCAAATCTACAAGTGTTTCAGTGGGTGCTTTTTTTTCGAGATCTGGAGGAAAGCTAATTTTCAAAGTGTTTTGGGCCAAATCCAACCCTGCCATCATGCTCAGAAGGCCCAAAAACCTTAAGATCAATTATCAAATCATCGAAATTGGCCTCAAGATCATCTGGAGCAAAAATATTTTGCCAGGCAAGACGTACGGCCTACCCAGCACACAGTACGAGGTATTTTTAAAAGAAACCAAAAAAACAAATTTTTTTCTGTGATTATATATATATATTGCAATTTTTATTGTAATTGTTTATTTTTACAAAACAAAAAAATAAAAATAAAAATAAACAAAATTCAACGGGGTTTAAACATTGTACCTGCGGAGGGTACCCCAATGGCCTGCAAAGGTCTTGAGTCCCGTGGCCGCAGACCCTACTAGAGGGGTCGTGTGGGAGCCTCCGTCCCCACCTCACCTCACATATATATATATATTTTTAAATTAATAAAAAAATCAATCGCCAACTCTACATACTTTTAAAAAAAATCAATCAAAAAAATCAAACCTTTTAAAACTTGTTGTACCCTACGTGCCTATGCCAAATTTGGAATTTTTTTGGGCTCCTTCACCACTTTGGTAGAACCCCTAAATCTAGCAGTAGGGGACCCTTTTTGCCCTAATTTGTGCTTCAGGGGGTTGTTTTTGTTTTTGCCATAACTTGGGCAAATGGAGTCAAATTTTTGAAAACAAATAGGCATTGGAAAGATGGTTCCGAGAACAATCCATTGGCGTAGGTATTTTTTCTAGATTTTTTTGCTAGTACAATTTATTTCTACTTGAAGTTTAGATCAACTTTTTGGCCTCTGAGCTCGTATCGTTTCTCCATGATCTCTAGTTTTCGTGATTCTTATGGCATTGGAAAGATATTGAGGAGATCTACACAGCCATCCATACACTTCTTCCATATTCAACCCCAGGTATTCTTTATTTAGTTTGTTGGTTTTATGGCTTCTGTTTGATATTATGAACATTTTGGCACCTAGAGAAGTTTTGTTTGTTTTTTGGGCTTCATTTATTAGCATTAATACATATTTAGATTGTTGATCTTTGATCTAATTTATTTGAGGAGATATCATGGGTTTTTCTATTCACCTTCTGTGGTAACATTGGGTAAGGATAATTATGAGTCTTCGCGAAAGGGCTTCTTGACACATCTCAGGTGGCTTAATCTTTTGCCTTATCTTTATGGACTCATACCTAAACCAGATACATCTGGGAGGACATCTACATGGGAAAATTATATTGATCATATTGTAGGATTGATTGGTTCTAGTGTTGATTTTGACACTATGTGTTCTATCTCACATATTGAGTGCCCATGTGCTCTTTGGACTAGCATTTGGGAAATCTATGGAGACCCACATATCTCTCCATTCCCAAATGATCTTTCTATGGATTGCCACATACCCCTTGATGATGTAGATTGCATACCTTTTGATGATGATACAGTTGAGGAGCTTACATATTTGACAGGTCTTGCTAGTTTAGATGACATAGAGACTTCCCTTGCTTCTCCTTCTCCTCTTATCAAGATCACATATGTATTACTTGTTGCTACATCAGAATCTTTGCAGCAGGACAATATCAACCTTTCAGAGATAGCTCATTGGGACACATATCTACTAGATATATCATTATTGTTTGTAGAGTCTCACCTTGTAGATTTGGAGGACCACATTGAGGACATTTGTCTTCTATTTGATGATAGCTTCGATGGATTTGGATCACCATCATCTTCTTCAGAGATTGTTCATCATCCTCTTATTCAGTCACCATTTTGCAATGGATTGGAGATATTTGAGTAGTTTTTAAAAGCATCATTGTTGTCTTTGGATCATGTGTAGAGTTCAGAGGCATTTATCCTTCTTCCTGTATATTCTATGTCAAGCATCTTCCAGTACTGCAGGAGTCATCTTGAGGAGTGGCTGCATGGTCTCTCTTCTCATCTCTATTTTGGGAGGGAGCATTTCCTCGCATGGGGTTTCATCCTTCTCACTTGTGGGGGGGTCACCAGACCTCTCTACAACCTCTCTTATGGGGGGTTGTATATCTATTAATTGTACTTTTGCGATGGATTCGGTCCTTGGGGGGTCTTAGTGTTAGTCCTTCTTCTATCACATGTTCATGCACTTATTTTTTTTCTCTCTTTTGGAGAGGAGTTTTCTCTCACTGGGTTTTTCTCCTTTTTCTCCACTTTATGAGAGATTCTTGTTGTACATGGGTACCTAAAATGGCCTTGTAGCCGGGACCCATTCTTGCATTAGTTGCAAGTTTTTCATTTCTCCCTAAGTTACACTTAAGGGAGGGTGTTGGTGTAATTAAATATTTAATTAAACTTTATTAAGTTGACTTAGGGTTGATTTTAGTCTTAGGTTATTCTCAAGTCATATTAGGGTTTTCTCTCTAACTTGCAAATATAAAAGCAAGTTCTCTCATGTAATTCATTAATCCAATTCATTAATTGCATCCAATATTGTGCAAATTCATCCTCTTTGCTTTTTTCTCTTGTAGAAGGTTAATCCTAGGATTTGTAGGTGATCTTGGTGCCTTGAGTCAATTAGTGACTCTCACAAGACTAAACCATAAATTCCACTTTCTTAGACATGATACCAAATTTTCTCAATGCCTAGGGATGCACCTACATTAGACTCCAAGGGTAAATTAAAAAAATGAGTCCCTCATTTTTCAAGATAGTTTCCCCCTGCCTGGAGATTCCACTATGTTGTTAGCCTCTTTCCTAGTGACCACATACCCTTTTATTATGCTTCCTTCTACCACATGTTCCTTAGTTTATCTCCTCATCCTCTTTTTCATTTATCCTATCATCTAAAAATTTTCCTTTTTGTGACTTCTATCCTCATAGCCTCTTTTGTGTGCTACTTCTTTTGTATTTAGGGTGCTATCACTCATTTTAGCAATGTCATACACCTTTAGAATCAACCAATATCATCCCTCTCCAATGCACATACCAATATGTTGTAAAACTATCCTTTGCTTACCCTCAATAGCATCAACTTATTGTTTTTTCCATCCTTTCAAATCATGTAAGTGTTAGCTCTCCCATTATACATTGCTTCCCTATCAAATTGCCATTGTATTCCCAATATAATATGGCATGTACATCCATTGGCACAATGTCACATAGCACCCCATCATGATACACCCCTATGTTGAATCTCATCCAACATTGTTCCTCTACCAAAATCTATTCTCCTTGTTGCAACCAACCTATCCGGTATGGGCATAGATGTTTCATCCTTCTCATCCCCAACTTGTCAACACATCCCATTATCTATGCTACCACTATTCACCACTACATCACAACTGAGGAACAAGGAAATAATATGAAGCAAATAACATAAAGATATTTCAAAAAATAACATAATTACCTTCACCTCAAACTATTCTTTCTCCTTGAATAGAGTGGAATGAAGTGTGCCCAAGCTTCACTAGCTATGCTCTTGATAAGATACTATGTGGATTGATCAATAAACCAATGTAAGCTTGATATAATGGAGATATTATGATAACAAAATGGAAGCATAAACTTGATAGCAAAAGATGTGATTATGATGGCTTGGTTGATGGTCAACTTATAGATTCATGATATGAGGGATGGACGGCTAAGATTAAGAGATGCAACAGACAAATGAGATTAAGAGGTTGAATTAGGGATAAGGATGGAAGATTCTAAGAATTTCTATAAAGATGGATGGGTAAGGTTAGTTAGTCATATGATTAGTTGGAATTTTTAATTTTATTTATTTGTGCGAAATGGATAAAGATGGAGACAAGTGAAAAGATAATTAATTAAATAATAAAGTTATTTAATTATTTATTGGAGAGGGGTCATGTGTGAGGATAAAATTAATTAAATAAATAAAATTTATTTAATTAATTTGGTTAAGGGACAAATGGATTAATTAATTAAATAAATATTATTTATTTAACTAATTTGGGTGATAGGATAACCTTAATTAAATAAATATAATTTATTTAATTAAGTAGTATTAAGAGGGTGTCGAAAGTGATGTTGAAGGTGTTGTTAGGATGTGGTCAATTTTGGGTGTCTACATTTTTCCCCTCTTTGAGATGGTGTTACGAAGTAACATCATTTTAAAGAAGTTTTAAACATAGTAGTGGGTTGGATAGAAGAAGATTTCAGTTTAAAAAATATGATTGGATTAGAGATGATGATGCCCCAGTCACTCAAAGTGAGGGTGACAAGGAGAGATGATGGTAGGGATGATGCCCCCTCAAGAGGATAGATGGGTTCAAAGAAGGTGTGCTCTTGAAATGGATGGAGAGGGAATTGTGAGTAGGTTGGGAGATTTAGATGAAGAAGATGAAGAAATAGAATTCCCTAGGGTATGGGTTGGATAAATTGATAAAGGAAAAGGGATGGATGAGGGAGATGAAGATAGATAGGTGATGGGATTAGATTATGCTAGTATACAAAGTGCAATCTTAGATTTGATATAGCAAGGGATATTATGCACCAAGGTATAACGAACTAGGGTGACAAGGTGTCCCATGTGTACAAATGGATGCCCTAGCACAACACAAGGCATTTAACAACCTTGGTGGATATTGTGATGAGACAACATGATATAGTGATTGTAGACGCCTAAAATTGACCATGTCTTGTGACATCACCTTTTGACACCTCTTGTGACACCTTGTGACACATTTTGTCCTAGGACCCTTACATAACCCTTCCATCATCACATTAGTTAAATAAATTATATTTATTTAACTAATCCCATTTATCCTCTCTCTCCAATTAATTAAATAAATTGTATTTATTTAATTAATTCCCACTTTCCTCCATCATCCAATTTAAATGAATTAAATATTTGTTTAAATTAACCCTCACCACATAATTCAAAAAATCATTATTTAAATTATCCTCACATATGTCTCTCATAATTTAAATAATTTTATTATTTAAATTATTTGTCACACTATCTCTATCTTCAACCACTTAACACCTTCATTAAATGAGTGATCCAAAATTAAATAACCCTGAAATCCTAGCCATCCACATCTTCTAATCTCAACCGTTCATCTTTGATCCATGTCTCACTTAATCCTAGCCATCTATCACTAATCTAATCCTAGCCATCCATTATCTCTCACCTCCTATAAATCAAGCCTCAACCAAGCCATTTGATCATCACATCTTCATACAACATCATGTTGTTGAAATCACTCGAGCTTCATATCCATCATTATCATTATCTAGTTGTTATGCTATAGAATTTGGGCAACCAACACATCAAAGTAATGATCAAATATCATAGGATTGTTTATCATTTTTCATTATCTTGCTTAGTCCTATGATCCCTAGATGAGGTGTTGTTCAAGTATGGAATTGATATTTTCATTGTATTGTTTCATTATTTGATTTCCAAATTTCTACATATATTTTTGGCACACCCCGCTTGTTGCATGTTTATGCGTTTGAATTTGTAGCTCTAACCTATTTTGTGGCAAGATTTGGGAATCAATTTTTGAAAGTCACCTCCTACACCAATTTTGAGATCACCATTGAGTTTGAGAGGTCTCGCAGGAGAATTTTGACATAAAACAACCTAGATTTTTGAAACTACAACTTTTTGCAATTTTTTTTAGTTTTAGCCCCTTTGTAGTGCCGTACCATATGGACTCGTACAACCTGCACAAGGTAGATCTGTTCAATCATAGGTTTAAAACTATATCTGTCACTAAATTTTTCTTTATATTAAATAGTTTGTTGTCCATGTTTTTCCCCTGTGTAGTTTTAAATTCCCTCGTTGACCATTTAATTTTCCCCATCACCACGTCCACTCCTCCGTCAACATCAATCCTTACTCTGACACCTTCGTCGCCACCACTTAACAACACTTCTCTGCCTCCACCAACCTCTTCTCTACTCATCCCATCCTTTGCTTGGTAGCCACCCAATCCCCTGTCAGCCGCCCTCCCATTCCCTCTTTGCCTCCCCTTATCCCTAGTCGCCACCCTTCTATCACTCCCACTACCCCCCATAACCCCATCGCCACCCCTCATAAACCCCATTTCTACCCTCCAAACTCCTCATTGCCTCCCCACTCTGCCCTGTCATCACCCTTATCCCTATAACACCTTGACGACCTGCCTGCAGTCACATTAGTGACCAAGGGGATTGTGCCCTTGATTTTTCTTTTATTTTTTCTTTGACCTTAGGCCCTAGTCACATGGGTGACAAGGGGCCTTCTTAATCGCTAACCATCACATTAACCTACAACTCCATAACCACTATACATCATCACCCTCTGTGCTAACCGCTAGCAATTAGGCTAGCTATCAAAGCCTGCCCTTTGCCCTCTAAAGCCCTAAATAGGGCCTTTTTCTTTTTTGCATAACTTTGCATAACAAGTTAGATTTTCATGGAACCAGAAGCGTTGGAAAGTTGGTTCACCTAGATTCATAGTGGTATAAGTATCATTAGCCCATTTGACCAGATTTATTAGGTATTATCAATCAAACATTGTATTTGCGTGCAAATCTTCAAATCGCTATAACTTTTGCAAAATTTATCAAATTTTGATGATTTTTTTAAAATTGCATAGAATCTGGTTATCATATCCAATTTTTTGTATCTATTCATCATTTTCATAAATTTCTAGATTTATCTTTTTTTACTCTAACAAGTGGGTTTGCAAGTTATTTGTTCTTTTTTTTGTTTGGTGGAATAGAGGAAGACTTGAGGAGCTGTAACAACATCAAATTTGAAGACAAAATTTCCAGGTGTACACAATCCAATTTTTACATTTTCAATTCAACAAAGAACTTGTTTGCAATATCACACTTCAATTTGGGCTTAAAAAACACTTGTTTGCAACATCATATTTAGATTTTGGGTATAAAATGAACATGTGTTTGCATCATCACATTTGGGTTTGGACATAAAACAAACTTGTGCTTTATTTTATTGGTTGATTTGAGAGTGATTTAGGGTGTGTATGCTCTTCCCTTGCACTTAGTGTGATCTTGGGAATCAAAAACATCCTTTACTCACATTCATCTTCACACACACATTTCTATTTCTAAGGGTAAATTAACATTGTGAGTGTGAGTCAAGTGTGTTTGTATTCTCTCTCCTCACATGACAAGGTGATCTTGGAGATCAAAAACACCATTTGATTTGCTTTTATCACCCTTTTAGGAGGCCTTCTTGGAGACACACCATTACAAGGGACGATCTCAACTCTAGTGTTCTGATGGAGTATAAAAGTGAGGAGTGAATCAAAAGACACACCTCTTGAAAGTTGGAATCTCATCATTTGGCCTAAGCCCCCAAGAACCTTATACCTTTGGGAAGTGAAGGTGAAGGGTGGATTACCCTCTTCTCCCGATTGTGTGACATTATTTCACTTTCATTTCATAGATTTTGGCCCCCTGTACCTTGTGTATATTGGGGACATCCTTAGAAAACTTGTGCATCCTAGCTTAAGACCTATTGGCCACACTTGAATGACTAATATTAGGCTTGTTGATGTGTCTTCAATTGCCTTCATAAATTCCAACAATTAATTTTGAAAATCAAACTTGCTATTGTGTCTTTTATGTGTGTTTTGCAAATCTATGCATGTACATGTGAAATCTTTTGTTTGCAAATTGCCTAAGTCAAGCTATCAAAAAATTCACTCCACATAGTCCTAATTATCCACATCATCATAATCATCATCCAATCCAATCCAATTCCTTCTAATCCTCATCCAATCTAATCCACATTATCCTAGTCACTTATCTAAACATCTTAATCCTATTCATCCATATATCATAGTAGACATCCTCTTATGCACCTAATCATCCAATCCCATCATCCCTAAACATTTCCAACATCATAGAGTCCATAGTACAACATCTTGAGAGAATCCTTGTCATACTTTAGCTTTAGGTTGACCTTATTGAGATCCATATCCATAACCATATTTCTTCCATCCTTGTCATCTATCTTATCTTCCATCCACATCAAACTTGTCTTAGACTTTAAATTGAGATTTTAGCCCTTGATCAAGACCATCATCATTTCAATCATTTAATCAATTCCTAGTCAATCATAGATCATCTGTGCTTAAGGTCATATGTCTATCTTAAGTATTTGGAATCTATCCTCATCCTTAGTGAAATCACATCCAATTTGATCTTGTCCCTTGATCTTAAATCTCAATTTTAGTCCTAGTCATCATTATCATTTTATTATGTCATCATCATCCTACTAATCCAATCATCTACCCATCCACATCATCTCCAGTCTTGTTTTCATCCAATCATTCATTTCCAATCCAAGATCTCAAACACATCAACCTTTTGTCACATCATTAAGATCTTTCATCTTATGCCCCCCCTAACTAGATTACAAGCCAATAAAAACATGGACTCACACATTGATAACCAACCATCTTCACCTCCACCCACAAGTGTGTATGATGATCAAGTAAAATACTCACTTGATTTCATGACATCTCATAATATGGAACCTTTTCCACATCATAATCCCAATGACACAAGTGAACATGAATAAAATGTTGACCAAGATGAGCTTTCACCTAGATTTACCAATTTTATTAGAAACCTCCCACGTCTAGATTTAGTCTTGAAATTTATTGTAGACCAAGGGGTAGAGGTTCATTCACCATATAAGACATTAAATCTTAAAGATCCCATTACTCCTAGTCCTTCATCACAACCCATCATGGAACATCCTCAAAATAATCCAATAGGTAGTATGGTCTTGCCTCACCTATTAATGATCCTAATTCCACTTACTCCTTTCAGCTAGGTCCACCAAGATCACTCATCCCACAAGTTTCCAAGCCACCTAGAACATTACCAACTTCATTTCCACCCATTTCTATTCCTCAACAAACTATAGCAAGCCCATCTCAACCACTCTCTTACCACATACCACTAAGTTGTCCACCAACCACCTATCCACATGTATATTCATATGCTTCATCCCAAGCCAATACATCTTCAATTAACACATCCCATACCAACAATCAACTCAACCTTTCAAACACTCAACCCATGGTCTCATATCCACAACACATTTATCATCACATCACATCCAATCCTTTGATGTCATATATCACTACACAACCCTTGTCACATGGACCTATCAACTCCACCTCATCATCACCAAGCCCACTTCCTTTGGATCGTAAAATGCAAGATATATCAGAAAATTCCCTTCAAAAACTTTAAATTGGATCACAACGTAAGCATTTCAAATTTGAAGACTTTTGTCCTTATCCATTGGATCATTCCATCATGACAACTCCTTTTCCTCCTAATTTTGAGGTCCCCAAATTTGTCAAATATAAAGGAAAAGGAGACCCTAGGGATCATGTCAAACAATTATTTATGGCTTTTCAAGAGGTTTTCCATTATGACGTTTATCTCTTGAAACTTTTTCCACTAAGTTTGGCAGGACAAGCCTTAGATTGGTTTCATCATCTCACCCCTGGTACCATCACAACTTTTGCCAACTTATCTAAAAAAATTGTCGCTCACTTCTCCTACAATGTTGAACATGAAATCACAATGTTAAACCTTTGTAATGCCCAACAACATAATGGAGAAAGATTTGCTTCTTAGCTACAAAGATGGAGAGGGCTTGCTAGTTGAATCCCATGGGCCATCCCCAAAAAACAATTGGTTAGCATCTTTATCCAAAACCTTAATGATGAAGCTCCAAATCCATTGTCTTTCCACATTTGAAGAGATTGTTGAGAAAGGGATCACCATTGAAAAAGTCCTTATATCTAAAGGTCATGTTTAGGGTAAAATTGGATTTTGTTAATCTTTTGTTCTTTAGATATTAAAACCCTCCTTTCCACTAAACATTGAAGGATCTAGGGTTGAGTGGCGAGCACTATCATACCCTAGGTCACTTGCAAATGAAGGGAAACTTGGATTAGGGAATTAATTATCAAATTTTTCTTCTCTTATGTCCAATTGACCATTAAAACCCTAATTATGCAAATACGATAACAAATTGACGAATAATAGAAAAAGCTCTTGCAAACGGGAGTAAAATAATGAATTACAGAATACCTGTTTTTGGGGTTCCAAAGTGAAATAGTCAGGGACTAAGGTGTGGGCGCCCAAGTCCAAGGTACCTACTTTTTCAGGGAATCTGGACCTCCTTCCGAAACTAATCAGCCCTGTAACTTTTGTTTCTTGAGATCTGTCTACGGAGGACCCTAGTGGGAGTGCCCTAGTCCTGTAAGTGCTCCTATGTCTGACTTCTCTTCAGATCTTGAATCCCTAATGTCTGCCAAACCCTCCTGCAACTCCACTTTTTCTAGATGCAACACCTGTAACCTGCAATCACAAGACTTGGTTTGGGGGTTGTGGTGTTTAGAGGTTTGCCTTAGTCAAACCCCAGAGGACACTTAAGTCTTTGAACACTGTTGTCAAATAAAGAGGGCATGCCCTTGTGAGGCAGAGGCCAAAAACCAAAGGAATCAATGATAAAAACATAATGATATGTCACCTTGTAGTGAAGCTCTCATGGAGGAAGATGCTCTTCATGCCATGAGGAGATTGAAGCTCAAATATGCAAATATCAACACATAGAACATACAAGTCTGCTCTTGCTACACAATAGAAAGCCTTGAATCACCTTAAGAATACCTAGAGTTCACAATGATCATCTAAAATCAAATCTAGTTTACAAATGAATGCCTACACATGCTTATATGTGCACCTACAAGCATTCCTGCCAAGATATTAAAAATCAAACTTTATCGTGTCGGCAAAATAACCTCCCAACGGTCATAAACCGACACCCAAAAATTAGGGCTTCCCCAAAATAGAGCAGGACTAGGGCGCAGGTGCCCAAGTCCTCCCCCCTTATTCTAGGCAAGGTATAGCTCAAGGGGTCCACCTAGGTCCTATTTGTCGTGGAACCTAGGTCTCATTCCATCGGGATGCTAAAATATGAACTAAAATGTCCTAAATGTACTCTAAAGACTTGGGAACTAAACCTTATGAGGGAAAAGCCCCCAAGGGGACATTTTCTGATGTTACATTTAGCCCCCACTTTAATGTATGTATGAACGCAAGGCCCATACATGCATTAAAGTAAGGTCACAAACACAACAAACACACCAAGCACGGAGAAGACACACCAATTGCATAAAAGACAGTAACAGGCATGTAAAACACGGAGAAGATAGTTACAGTCATGTAGAACACGGAGCAGACAATCAATGCATAGAA
Source organism: Cunninghamia lanceolata (assembly GCA_027924645.1). NCBI lineage: Eukaryota > Viridiplantae > Streptophyta > Pinopsida > Cupressales > Cupressaceae > Cunninghamia > Cunninghamia lanceolata. The sequence continues at coordinate 2,085,372 of BSBN01001136.1, forward strand.
GACACATTAATGCATGGAAGATAGAAATGATATCTTTTCTTTTCTTTTTCTCATATATATGAAATGCAAATGCAAGTACTGGAAAGTAAACAAACCTCCCATAAAATTGGATGCACTACCTTAAGGCATAGGTCTTAGTATATATGGAGAAACACACACGCAATACATGCAAAACCTCCCAAAATGCATGAAGCACTACTCAAAGGCCCTGGTCTCTGCATATGGGGCAACAAACATGCCATATAAAACAAGCACGCCAAAACACACACACTTGAAGACACAGAGAAAACATGGCAGACAAGCAATGGTGTGTTCCCTATTTCTAGGCTCATCACCATCTCGGGCACATTACAGGTACACACTGATGATTGGGATTCACCACAACAATCACTGAAAACACGTTTAATGGTTGAGTTAGTCACAGAACTGCTCCCCGCCTCTGCAAAAGACTTTTGAAAATGACAAGATGATGCAATCTGCTCCAAGAAATACAACATCCCCACCTCGGCAAAGGGCTTCAGAAAAAAGATATGCTTGATATCTCACCTCCGCAAAGGGCTTACATGATTGATTGATTGATTGCAAACAAACTCAAGATGCACAATGCACTACTCTGGGGCGCAAGTCTTTGCATCTGAGGTCAAACACATTGCTAACATCTATAACAGATAGATTACCTTATATACGCCCCCACTTTAAGGTGGTTGATATCAGTTATCGATATCAAGCATGTTAAGGTAGGATGAAAACACACAAGGGAACACCGAATTTCACAAAGCCCATGCCCCCCGGAGGTGACATGTACCTTACGATCACCAAATGTTCCCACAAACACATCTCTGCAAGAAACATGTTAGTGTCTACAACATCATGATAAACAACAATGTCAATGCATTTGATTAACCACACAAAGAGCCAAGGTTATACAACGAATTTGGATTTTGAGGATAACTAGGGGCTATATCACGAAGCTCTCCGAATCGAGTACCGCCAAGGCTAGATTCAAAGGCAAACAAAGGTGCACAGAGAAACAGTATTGTTAAGGTTTGTAAATGCAATAGAAACATCATGAAATTCACTACGCGGAAAGCATCAGTGCTTCCACTAGCCAAGCATTGGATAAGATTTACAACCCCATCGTCATATTAGGAAATAAGTCTATTTTTTGATTGCTCTCAAAAGGGACACTAGGTCCGCATCAGTATAAATGTTTGTCGTCATCCACCCGCTAGATGGAAACACTAGAGGAAGGGAAACAATAAATAAGAGAGGAGAAACAAGTGTCTTAGGGATAGTCACATAGGAGGGTGCCCCCAAGTCACCAACCATGACGCTATGTCCATAAGACACAACACACAACAATGAAATCAGAGAGAGAGCAATTTAGAAGAATGATGATACAAATAGAAGGTCACAATAGAGGTGGTCTCCTGGTATCCCAAACCTTACAAGAGAATTTGAGGTCATTCTAGGAGGCCTAAACAACACGTAACACATCATGGGGGAAGCACATTACGATAGAAATAAAAGTTTATAGATACTTACTTGTAGGGCCCCTTTCGAGCTAGAAGTTGTCTATAACCAAATCATCGTCATCATCTTCCCACTCCCTAATGTTGGAGGATAGTGGGACATACGGTACCATAGCCATATTCATATCTTGTTCATCATTTTGTTCATCATTAGGATCATTATTGTTTGTTTAAATGTTGGGATTAATGTTTGCTTGTTGAGAGGCAAGGTTTATAGCATATTCTTGTCTTCTTTTTCTTCTTTCTCTTGCTTTCCTATTTCATTTTGTTTTACCACTTATCTTTTGTAAGTTATGGCTATCCTCTTTCATAGGCTTGTGCAAATTAGAAGATGAAGCACCGGGATCAAATCTCATTTGTTGCGGTGGAACACTTTGTTGTTGACAATGACCTCCTGCTCTTTGTAAGGATTTTGGGGGAGGAACCTCAGTATAGGGACCTTGTCCTTTCAGTCTAAAGTTCTCTTCACATGCAGGTTGTTTATCTTTTGTCATTTCGTGTGTAGGAGGACTAGGTACCGGATGTAATAGTTTCACCTTGTAATTTCTATAGCTCAAAAATGTGAAGTTTGTTCATAGCTCTAATTTGTCGCTAGTATTTTTCTTGCAAAAGTAATCCAATGTGAAGTTTTGTTGTGTAATTGAATGTTTGTATGTATTTCGATGAATGACATGCACTTGTCCATTCAAAGGAAATTTAACACATTTGTAGATAGTTGAAGGGACCGCTTTCATAACTTTTGACCAAGGGATTCCAAGTTTTATGTCAATGTATCATAATCGGGAGTAATATCAAACCATTGCTCAACATGTTTCTCAAATATAGTTACTATCAATGATACCTTACCCAGTGGTTTCTTTAAAGCTCCTGTATGTGTCTTAATCATCAAGCTCGAAGGGTTGTAAGGACCTTGTATTAATTGATTCGAAAAGAGGAATTTTTTAGTGGCAACATTAGTCATGCAATTAGGATGAATCAGAGTTCCCTCCACATTATTTCCCATTATCTGCACGGTGATATAAAGAGGTCCTTCAAAATCACCGATTGTTCTATCATGAGGAGTGAAGACAACTTCAGGTTCAGGAGCATTTATTTTCATGTAAGGTCTAGGAGGGAACCTATTGTTGCTGTTATGATTAGAGGCCATGTTTATATGCTCAAATCAATGCCAAATTAGATTTTGAAAGCTTTTCAAAAATTGGTACAAAAGACAAGAGCAAAAATAGCCCAGAATGCTTGATTTTTTGATACTTTTTCAATGCCCATGAATGAAACAAAGGATGTTGTAAGGATTATGATCAAGGAAAGCAAGTTATATGTCTGATATAAGTCTAAAACAGCAATCTAATCACTCTCAACACACTCTTGATGCAAATCCAAGATAATGCCAAGTCAAAATATAGTGAAAATATGTCAAAATGAGCACTTTTTTCACCAAAATTCAATGCAAAAGAGCATAACAAAGGGTGTTGTGAGGAAAATGATGATGGAAATAAAATAATATCAGAAATATAGAAACTTGATACAAAAAATACCCAACACAACACAATTGTAGTGCCACTTAAGGTAAAAATCCTAGTGAAAATATAGCAAAATATGCAATTTTTCACGGTTTTTCAACTCCAAGACCTAGCAAAAGGGTTGTTGTGAGGAATTTTAGGAAGTACAAAAAATAATATCAATAATATTAGTCACCTCAATCCATAAAATTGATCACAACACGCTTGGAGTGCAAACTAGGCCAAACCCTAGGGCAAAAATAGCCAAAATGTGTAGTTGTTCACCGAATTCTCACTACAAGAGCCCGTTAAAAGGGTGTTGTGAAGATTTTCGTGGGGGGCAGAAAATTATTACCCTAATGACAGAAAATTAATGCAAAAATATCCTTCACAACACACCTATAGTGCAAATTTAGAGGGTCGATAAGGCCGAATTTAGTAAAATTTATTGTTTTTAAAGCCCTAGGTTTTAGATCTTGGGACAAAATTCTATGTGAATGTTTTGAAGTCTGATTTATGATGAAATTGACTTACTCTCAGATCTGAAAATGATTTTCAATCCTTAACATGCAAAATGCCCATGTCAATTTAATGAAAATGCATCAAAATTGCTAGTTTTTGTTGAAATTTTCTATGTAAAAATGCAAATATTTTAAATCTAAATGCAAATTCACACTAAAATGCAAGACTACAGCAAAATAAAAATTTTAATAAGCCTCTAAAATCAGTAGAAAAATCTGATAAAAAGATTTTGCGTACAAACCCTGGATTTTGGAATTACTAGGTTATATAAAATTGCCAAAATTTTCACAAAACCCTAGCAATTAAATGATGAAAATGCAAGGTAAATTTCTAATGCAAAAATCATGAATTAGGAAATTTAGAAAGAATTGATGCAATTTAGTAAGCCAAACAATGTAATTTTTTTGTATTTTTCTAATTTTTCAATTTTTTTCAATTTTTCACAATGCAATAAAATAAATGACCAAATGAATGAATGAATGAAATCCAAATCTGAAGACAAACACTCAACAAGTTGCAATTTAAGTCCAAAAACACGGGTTCACCAAAATGTTTAGGGTAAAATTAGATTTTGTTAATCTTTTGTTCTTTAGATGTTAAAACCCTCCTTTCCACTAAACATTGAAAGATCTAGGTCGAGTGGCGAGCACTATCATACCCTAGGTCACTTGCAAATGAAGTGAAACTTGGATTAGGGAATTAATTATCAATTTTTCCTTCTCTTATGTCCAATTGACCATTAAAACCCTAATTATACAAATACAACAACAAATTGACGAATAACGGAAAAGCTCTTGCAGACGGGAGTAAAATACTGAATTACAGAATACATGTTTCCGGGGTTCTGAAGCGGAATAGTCAGGGACTAAGGTGCAGGTGACCAAGTCCAAGGTACCTATTTTTTCAGGGAATATGGACCTCCTTCTGACACTAATCATCCCTGTAACTTCTGTTTCCTAAGATCTATTTGCAAAGGACCCTGGTGGGAGTACCCTAGTCCTAGAAGTACTCCTGTGTCTGACTTCTCTTCAGATCTTGAATCCCTGATGTCTGCCAAACCCTCCTGCAACTCCACTTTTTCTAGATACGACACTTGTAACCTACAATCACAAGACTTGGTTTGGGGGTTGTGTTGTTTAGAGGTTTGCCTCAGTTAAACCCCGGAGGACACTTAAGTCTCTGAACACCATTGTCAAATAAAGAGGGCATGCCCTTGTGAGGCAGAGGCCAAAAACTAAAGGAATCAATGATAAAAAAACACAATGATAAGTCACCTTGTAGTGAATCTCTCATGGAGGAAGATGCTCTTCATGCCATGAGGAGATTGAAGCTCAAATCTGTAAATATCAACACATAGAACATACAAGTCTGCTCTTGCTACACAATAGAAAGCCTTGAATCACCTTGAGAATGCCTAGAGTTCACAATTATCATCTAAAATGAAATCTAGTTTACAAATGAATGCCTACACATGCTTATAAATGCACCTACAAGCATTCCCACCAAGATATTAAAAATTAAACTTTACCATGTCGGAAAAATAACCTCCTAATGGTCATAAACTAACACCCAGAAATTAGGACTGCCCCAAAATAGGGCAGGACTAGGGCATGGGCACCCAAGTCCTCCCCCCTTATTTTAGGTAGGGTACAACTCAAGGGATCCACCTAGGTCCTATTTGTCATGGAATCTAGGTCTCATTCCATCGGGATGCTAAAATATGAACTAAAATATCCTAAATGCACTCTAAAGACCTGGGAGCTAAACCTTATGAGGGAAAAGCCCCCAAGGGGACATTTTTTGCCGTTACAGGTCTAATCAAACCTCAAATCAAAGACAATATCCCTACAAAAGATAAATTCAAATCTTGGGCCAAGAACAAACATGTGGTTAGTGATGGATTTATCGATGTTAAACATGTCCAAACCACTCAAACTTCTCAAAATCATGTGCCAAAAGTCCTCTCGACTAGTTCCATTACCCTTCGTGAGTGACAATTTAGAACACCTTCAAATTCACGAAGACATTTCACTGATTTAGGAGAGCCCATTGAGTCAACCTTTCAAAATCTTGTGCAAGCCAACATGGTCACATACCATTATACAAGACCTTATGTCGAGAATGAGTACAAACCTACATGGTATAATGAACAAGAATATTGTGATTATCATCGTGTCCATGGTCACCCCACATGTAATTGTATGAGGCTGAAACATTATATCCAAGACCTTATTGATCAAGGAACATTGGAGGTCAATACTAGGCCTAAATCTTCCAATGCACAATTGGGTGCTTATAATGATCCTTTTCCAAAGCATCAAACTAGGTCTATTGCCACCAATCCCAATCAATCCCAAGATAATTGTACCAACAATGTTCGCTAGATTATGACAATGTCATAGGAAGAGTTGATTATGATCCTTTGAGGAGTTTTTAGTTGGAGAATGATCTTATTGGTCTGAATCCTATAGATTTTGACAGCATCCAGGACTTCTTCACCAAACTCAAATCACTTAGATTGCAGCTCAAATAGTGTGGTATTGAAAAAGAGGACACCTAGTTGATTCTTTCCATACTTTCCAAGCTTGGTCCAAATTATTTTGTTTTCATCTCCACATTCTATGCTACCATGGATGCTCTTGGAACAAACTTCAAGATGCCTTCACTTGATGACTTTGCTACTTCCCTCACTAGGGAGTAGGCAAAATTGGCTCAAATGGGCACATTGAATTCTACAAAGCCACGGGCACTTCTTGCAAGTCAAGGCACCAAAGATGAAAAGGCTTCAAGTGGTAAGGAAAAGAAATAGAAAAACAAAAATTATGAGCAAGGCAAGGAGTCAACTTCACATGCAACACCTAATTCATCATCATTCGACAAAAAGGCAATATTAAAGGAGAAACCCACATGTGGCTATTGCAAGAAACATGGGCATGATGACAATGTTTTCTACATTAAATAGATAGATGAGTTGAAGAATCTTGTTCAAAAACTTAGTGTTAGTTCTCCTTTAGCTTTAGCATCCAGTTCATCATCTCCTACTCCCTCATCCAAATAGTCAGGATCTACTAAGAAAGGACATACATGATTTTCCTAAGGAACTGATAAATACAAAGTTAAGGCACTTTGTGCAACTACATCTCATGGATTAGGTAAATGGCTTATTGATTCAGGAGCATCTCATCACATGGCCTCCTCACAAACCATGTTTTCTACTTTTGATCATTGTGATATGCCACATATTTTGATGGGTAATAATACTTACATGAATGTGATTGGCAAGGGATCTATTACTATTGGTGAGGGTACTTTTCATGATGTATTGTGTGTGCCATCTTTATCACATAATCTACTTTCCGTCTATCAGATTTGATGAAGGGGGTAAATCATAAAACACACAATAACAGAAATTGCACAAAAAAATAGAATGATTTTTAATTTAATATGGGAAAAACATTACATTACAGAAGCTCAAATACAATCAGAGGATGAATCCCCTATAGGCTGCAACACATTATAGCTCCCTCTCTCAAGACTCTCAAATCATTTGCCTTCTGTAACCCCAAATCAACTAGGGTTTATGTTTTCCTACCTATTCTTGACTCTACACTTTCCCCCTTAACTCCACTACCCCAAGGGTTCCCAAAAATGGCCATATATAGCCCTTTTTGGTGGCCACCATCTTAATTTCAAAATTTGCATCTCCCTCCAAAAATAGGTCAACTTCGCGGGGCCATAACTTTCGATCCGATCGTTGGATTTTCAATTATAATACCTTTTCAGAAAGCTCTCGAAAAGACGGTTGTGCACAAGCAATACCTATAGGTAAACTACTTGGGTTTCCTACCAAATTTCAGGCCCATCCAGAGCCTCTAAGTGCCTCAAATTTGACTTTGAATGTTTCAATAGGATTTTTGGAATTTGAAATTTTAATATCTCACAAATGACAAATGATATTGAAGTGATTTCTTCACCATTAGCTTCAATTCACCATTTTGGAGGTCCGTGTAAGATTTTGTATCCAACCGTGCACAAGTGCAAACTTAATAAAAAATAGTAACCCTACCAAATTCAGCCCTTATTGAAAAGAAACAATTTGTTTTTGGGTTGATGCAAGATTGCTCTTACACCCTGGAGGCTCCTGCATCAAGATTACTCACAGTAGTGCAGGGAAAATAGTAGAATTCACACCTGATCTAATTATCATTAGAGATTTGGAGAGCAGAGAGATTCTTTCTACTGGGGTGGTTGATCATTAATCTCAGTTATATGCCTTTTCAGATTTTTCTCCAAATGATGGTTTAGATCCTTTGTCTATTGATCACACTTCTTGAGTGAATATTTTTTCTGAGAAGTTTGGTTATCTAAATCTTGGTATTCTTGCTACAAATTTAGTTTTTCAGATTGGTGCCACTAGTTCTTCTCCTCCACATCTTGTTTTTGTTGAGATTGATGCTTCATTGGTTAAACAGGATGATCTTGATGATACTTTTGAGGATTTGCAGTTCCTCTTTGATGATAGTCATGGAACTGTTGTTATCAATTCTATTTTATCTTTGGAGACATTTGCTTATGAGCTTCCATTTTGTCTTGAGTTGTCACCTTCATTGATTAGGCATGTTGTTCCTGATTTTGTTGTGGCATCTTTAGATTGTGAGATATGGACATCCATCCAGTTTTCAGAGACATTCATTTTGAGGCTTCCTACTTCACAGGTTCTTCAACATTCACCATTGGATTTATTTCTTTCTAAGGAAAGAAATGTCATTTGTCACAAGTGGATCAATTTCTGCATTTGAGTTTGGGCATCCTCTTCCAATTCAAGAGATTCTACAGTGTTGGAGGATTTCAATGCCTCTATCTTTCCCTCTTATGGGGGCTCATGATTTTATCCTTGTGATGGATTCATTTCTAGGGGGTCTTAGTTTGAGTCCTTCTTCCATCACTTGTACATATTTATTTTGCATGTTATTTGCATGTTTTTATCTCTTTCAGAGAGGGTTTTTTTTTTCCACAAGGTTTTTCTCCTTTTCTCTGTTTGTGAGAGTTTTCTTTATGTACATGGGTACCTAATATGGCCTTGTAGCCAGGACCCATCTTTGTCATTGCGTTACTTGCATGTTTGTCTCTCTCCCTAAGTTGCACTTAAGTGGGGGTGTTGGTGTAATTAATTCATTAATTATACTTTATTAAGTTTACTTAGGCTAGTTTAAGTCATATTAGGTTTTATTTACTTGCTCACATAAAAGCAATTTATCTCATGTAATTCATTAATTGCACCCTCATTGTGCAAATTACTCTCCCTGTGCTTTTTTTCCTTGTAGAAGGTTATCTCAGGTTTTGCAGGTGATTGTGGTCTCTTGAGTCCATTGTAGACTCTCACATTTATAAATGATCATATAACTTATTTAAGGGTTATGCTAGCCGCAAGTTGGCTATACATATCCTCATTTACAGTATAGGTTAAGGTTGTAGCGTATAGCTACCCCTCTCATCCTACCAATCTTCTCATGAAGATTCATCACCTCTTCCTTTAATTGTTCCAATTGTTATAATACGATTGTAGTGACTACATCAACCTTTGAGTGGGCATATATACCCTTTCCTCCACCTATGCTAACTCATCCTATTACCTATTTTTCTTGACATAGATGGCATCCAAATCAACTTAAAGTCCCCTCTTCTCTATATATGCCATCTCTCCCCCCATAGGCTACATCTATATCTACCTCAAGCTTCACTTCTTCTCATGTAGTATCCCTCTCCCTCTATAGTGTAGTACACTTTGCTGCTACTCCCATATATGCCATACAAACATGGCTCACTAGATGATAAAATAGAGATGTAAGTGGGCAACATGCTCATGATCTCTCTCAATCTACTCTATTGACACCACAGGAGTAACTCTAGATATTGCAGAATAAATAAGAGCTACCCACTTCTCTATGCCACATGCATATCATAGGGACATATTCATTATTACTCTTATGCTCACACAATGACCTACCTACATCTATTCCATATATGACATATCATGAAAAACACTTGAGTTACCCTCATGCTACTCCTCATTACTTGGTAGATGTCCAATGGAGATATAACTAATGGTGCTTGGTCATCACATCCTCCCTACTCCTCTCCTTCAACTATAGCCTAATCAGTTACTATTGCTAGTGCATCCCTAAGGACATTTAATGCATAAATTGGAGGTGGACTCTCTACATCCTAACATGCTTGATATTAATCCCTAAATCATTCATAGTCTCCCTTTGCTAACTCAATGGCCTCATCAACCTCATCATTGTTTGTAAGAGCTTGATCACTAATTGATGACCTATCCACCTCTCTAAGCCTAAACAGTGACCTCAAATGTCTACAATACAAAATTGTTGTTGTGGGAACCACCTACTAAATACCAACTACCTCAACACCTAGTCAAACTAAACACCTCTCCATAATAATGGTTTCTCCCCTAATAATCCACCATGACCTTTTGATCCTACCAAGATGAAATTTGTCATCTGCATCTCTAGATATCTCTCTATGTGACCTCCATCTAATGTCTCCTAGCATTAATGGGTCAGAATTTGATGCCAACTTGATAATGTGATTCCTCTCTCACCATTGGCCAATATGGCTTGTATCCTAGGGTAAAATTTAAAGGCTTGTCAACATCTATGACAATGGACAATCTTTGATATTGTGGAATGTGTATATGCTCATATTCCCAAGCCTCTAATAAAGAACTTGCTCTATTCGCCATACCCACACTATCCATGAATGTATGTGAATCATCATATAAGTGAGTCAATACAAAACGACCTGATGCAAATAAATGGTGATGCTCCTCAATATCCCATATAATCTAAGACTAAACCATATGAAATCATCGAACCCTTTCCATCTAGCAAGACCAAAATAGGAGGTTTCATAAAATTTCATTCTAAAACATGTAAAGCTAATTGGGAGGAAGGTTGAACATGTTGTGTTTGTGTAAAACGTGGATTTGGGTCCCCAATATGCAAGTCCAGCCCTTAGGCTAAAAAATTTAAACTTATTCCAAGCCTAGATGTAGTATTTTCATTGGTTTAAATATAATGAGCATGTGCTATAACATAATTGTGCTAGTAAAAGCACAATCAAGCCATAACGAGATTGTTGTATGGCTTAATCACACTTTTATAAGCACGATTGTGTTATGTATTAAAATACATTTTTAGCCACTTTTTGGCTCCCCATCTCCATGCACATGTCCAGATAGTAGATGCAACTTACAGTTTGTGCTTATTTTCATCATGTGGAAAACACCTCTCATTGCATACTTTTTGTTTTGCAAGTTTTGATGGAGTGCTCATACCAAGGAGAGTACAGGAAGAATTCAAGAATGGTATGTTACTTTTTATTGATTAATATCCATTTCTGATTGTTTGAATATTTACTTTTCATGTTGGTTGAGAATGTCCATATACTTTAAAATTCATTCTCATGTTAGATTCACACACAAATCAAAGTGGGGGGAAAATATAATGGTGAAATTAACATATCAATGCTATTTCCCATTTAGTTTTGTGTCACCTTGGTGGAACATCTTAATGCATTAACATATCAACAAGTGGCATAAGCTCTTGTGCTATATTTGGCTCATGTCTCAAAGCCTATCAATCTTTATTTAACTTCAAATTTTACACAAATTCTTATAAATTTTCCATTTGCTCATCATTATATCACCTTCATTCGCACTTCCATACATTTTACCATAATTCCTTGCCTTAAAATTACCATTTTATCCCTAAGGTTCATTTTTTAGTGGCTCGGGATTGAATTGGTTCAATCTCAAGGCACATGGGAATGAACCTAAAATTCAAATATTTAAAATTCAAATTCTAACTTTCTCGCCCTCTTTAAACTAATCATTATGAGTTGACTTAACACACATTTGTGTGGCACGTTGCTATGTCATGGTATTTAAAGATAGTCAATGTGTGCTTAATAGGATCAAGGAATCATCCAATGGATTACAAGGAGAATCATTAGAGCACACTTCAATTTCTAAAGGAATCAAAGAATCAAATTTGCAATCATCATCATCTAGGTCGTCTACATGTCTGCACATGTTATCTTTGATACTTATCCTCATTGTTAATCTAGTCCGCCAAAGGAGTTTGACCTAGAAGAACTTGCTCAATTATCGAGTTAGCAAACTCCTAAACAATGTCCTTAGACACCACCTTGACAAATTCAATTACTGAGGAAGATAAAGGCAACAAATCTTCAAGCACGTATTATGTCTAATCATTCATGTGCAATACAAATCAATCCCACATGGTAGATTAATTCTATGGCAACCAAAATTGAACTCGAAGCATTTGGAATTGACCACAATTTGTTTAGATCATACAAATTTTGAGATAGTTATCAGATCAAGGACATTAATTTTAAATAGTGGCGAGCTAATTCTACACAACTTTAATATTATTCTTCCTTTGGATAGCTTTAAACATTAGGTTGCAGGATCCTTGTAAAACATGCCTTTGGTTTTGATGTTGGTTTGTTGATGGCAATGGTTTCGCTGTCGATTTATTAAGCTTATGTTTTGACAGCATTTTGTACATGGTTACAGGGACCATTTAAAAAACCTACTTTAGTGTTAATCAAAAACTTTAACATTATTCTTCCTTCATCAATTTTAAAATTAAATACTCCTAATGTTCTTATTTAATTTTGTGTATATTTATTATAATTATATATCCCAAGTCTAACTTATCTAAATTAAATTTATACTTACAATTACATTTATTTATTTAACCTAAATTATTTATATAAAACAATTTTTTTAAAATATATAATTATAGAAATGTTGTTAAAAAAATCTCACACCCATACATTTTTTTGGGGAATATAACAGCTTTTCTCAAAGAGAGTAGAGAACAGGCTTTCTTGTCAAACGCTTTAATCCATTCCATAAATACAAAAGTGGGGTGTTGAAAGCAAGAAACCATACTTCTATTTGCTTAGAGCGAGAAATGGGCTAGGGTGGAAAATCTTACATTATTGGTAGATCATAAAGGCAGGGTTCCTTGAAAGCCGCTGCTATATAAGAACTGTCAAAAAACATGAAAGTATTTGACACCATGTGTTTAACATGAATATTTCAGAAGATATAGGGTTTGCAAGTTGATAGATGATAGATAAATTTGAACAAAAACATATTGGACAAAGTCATAGGGAAGAAATCTTGCAAGAGTTAAAAGTGAGGGCTTTGAAAACTTGAATTTTTGCATAAAATCTAACTGAAACAAACCACAGTTTAACTAATGCTTTAGTTGCAGAGTTGGGTTCCATCAAGGGAAAAACAACTCCTTGTATGGTGTATGTGACCTGTGATATCTATTAATTCTTTGTAGTTCTCAAATTTAATTAGAATCTTCTTCTTCTGTAAGATCATAATATCCATGTTTTTTTCTGAGGAGAATTTCATAAGCAGGCAAGAAGTTTGTAAGAATTAAACTACTCTGCATCCCATGTTATGTTTTGCACATGAAAAGAGGAAATCCTTACAGAATTTTAAAATCCACAATCATGCAACAACATTTCCATACCAGTCAGTGTTTTCTTAAAAAGCATATCTCAAGGAAAACAGAGACACATTTTTTCTTCTTCCCTTTTTTATTTTTAATCAGAAAGGAAAAAGAGGAACACCACACATCAAATTGCTGGATTTTTTTATTCAACTTTTTTGGATTGGGAAAGCTAAGAAACCTAGGAAGGTGAGACCCATTGAGGAATCAACTGGAAACCGAGGAAGGTGGAGCCCACTGAGGAATCAATTAAAGACCATGGGAGGTAAGGAGCCCACTGAGGAAAAAAGCTCTAAAACCAAGGGAAGTGGGGGCCTGTTGAGGAATAAACCACTAATAACAAGGAACACCAGTAGACCATCTGTAGAAAAGTATCCCTTCTTTAAAGATGGGCTAAAAGCAGTACAGGGGGAAATGGCAGACACATTACAGAAGGCAATCAAAAGTAGCAATCTTTACAATTACATACACATATGAACGGTTACAAGTCACTGACCTGTTCACCACTTAGCTAGAGTATTACCAGATATTAAAGACCATGGAAGGTAAGGAGCCCACTGAGGAAAGCTCTAAAACCAAGGGAAATGGGGTCTGTTGAGGAATAAACCACTAATAGCAAGGAAAACCAGTAGACCATCTGTAGAAAAGTATCCCTTCTCTAAAGATGGGCTAACAGCAGCACAAGGGCAAATGGCAGGCAAATTGCAGTAGGCAATCAAAAGTAGCAATCTTTACAATTACATACACATATTAACAGTTACAAGTCACTGACCTGTCCACCAGTTAGCTAGAGTATTACCAGACATTCCTAATACTGAATGGATTACAACCCACATGTGGAAGATGAATTTTTTTCCTCTTATGCCTCTTATGCAATGACCTCAACTTTTTCTCTCCCTGTGAGCTTCCAAAGGAAGGAGGAGGGCTGAGAGGCACAGCATTAAAACCATGGTGCAGATGATCAGTCTTGGGCTTCCCTGGCTGTGTTTCCCATTGGAAGGGAACTCCTTCACCCACATTCACATTCGATCTGTAATATACTCGAGAGGAGTATCCATATGGATCCTCCCTTACAAGATTACTGGAGAAAAAGAATTTGTTGTCCAAGTCTAAGGCTCTTGGATCCTCCATAACAGTCCCAGATAAAGAAGAAGAGGACTCTGAGGTTTGAACAGAGGTCTCCCAAGTTCGAGCAGAGGTCTCCCAAGTTCGAGCAGAGCTCTCCATCGACTGTTCTGTGTCTGAGAAAAATTTCCTGCTACAATAGAGGGACATGTTGAGACCCATCTAATGAAATCCTGCTAGCCTCTTCATAACTTAGACTCGACAGGGTAAGAATTATATAATAAGGAAGAGGGCCCATTGAAGAAAGTGAAGCATTGCTCCCATTTGCTGAAGGGACCACGAGGTCTTACTCTTACTGACTGTAAACAGTACACCAGAGTATCCATCAATTGTACCCTTTTCAATCAGTGACGATACACAGAATACCAACCAATTCTACCCTTTTTCAATTAGTGACCATGGAACAGAATATCTTATCAGTCGTACTCTTTATAATTAACCAGCAAGTGAAAAGAATCGATATCAACTGTACTGTTTTTAATTGTGTGTTTTTTAAGAATATTACCTCTTTTAACTTTATATTAATAAGAGAGAAACAGTACAATATTAAAAAAAAAAGGGGTAGGGTGGTAAGAAAGCATACCCACAAAGACTTTGTTAATCTTTAATAAGAGGGACAAATTATTAGTTCTTTAGAGTATTTAAAGATGTCCAAAACGTGTAAGGTGCAATTCATTCCAAAGAGGTACAATATTCTTGTGAGGAAATTTGTGCCACTTTAGACAATTCTTATTTAAAATCCACAATAACAAATGAAGTACAAACCATTTACTTTTGGACTTTAACAGTAGTGAAGGGGAATCTTTATTAATAAAGTTGTGCAAGATTTCTACTTGTTTATTATTATTAAAATTAGGTAAAGCAAGCAATACAATTTGATTATTTTAATTAAGAGTTGTAATAAAATATTATATGATAAAATTTAGACATTTATGAACTAAGAGGAGTGAAAAGATTTAGCTGATTTATGTGGTTGATAGATAGTTGTCTCTTGTTTTTATCATCTTTTCAACCGTAGTTTAGATCGCTTAGTTTTAGATGTGTTGGAAGCTAAACAATGAAATATGAATTGGATCATCCTTAAAATTTGTATGAGATCAATTATGTAGTTATAGATTTGACATTTTTCTCATAGAAATGACCTTTGGATGTAAATACAACCCTTATCTATGGAAATGACCTTGTTACCTTTAAGCCTTTTGTACTTGCAAACATAGACTCTCTTGTATGATCTACACATGTAATTTGAAAAATAGGTGGTGTTGATTAACACCATTTGGAGATTGCTATGCAAGGCTCTTTGTCGTAGACAAACCCCATGATTGATTTGATGATTTTAGAAAGAAGTGGAAAAAATAAGCAATGCATGCAAATAATGTTGATGTGGATACGATGATGCAACAAATATTGGAATGACCTAGTGAAAGAGCTAGTAATCACCATGTTTTGGTACAAGAGTTGATGTGATTGATGTAGAAAGATGAATAATGAAGACGTGTTGATCCCTTATGACACAGATGTGGTGGGTGTTGGAAATAAGCCACACCCAAATCGACGATGTATGTATCCATAGAATGTCCATGTATTTGATGATAAGCAAAATAATATTAAACCTTGTGTGGTGCAAATCTTGAGATATCCATTAGCTTAACAAAATACAAAGTGATAAATTTTTGTTCCAATATAGCATGTGGAGGCCCCTCCAATCTAGTGAACTCTCAATCTCCTTAGTTTTATGTGTACATGATAATCCTCACTATGATTACTAGTAGATACATCTAAATTGCCCCCATCTTCTAAATGCAACATTGTTGTTAACACTTGGGAATGAGGAGAAGTACTAGAAACA
The DNA here is from genome assembly GCA_027924645.1 of Cunninghamia lanceolata. Taxonomy (NCBI): domain Eukaryota; kingdom Viridiplantae; phylum Streptophyta; class Pinopsida; order Cupressales; family Cupressaceae; genus Cunninghamia; species Cunninghamia lanceolata. The sequence continues at coordinate 2,101,477 of BSBN01001136.1, forward strand.
TAATGATATAAATTACGATTTTCCAATAAAGCATGCTCACATTTGCATACACTAGAACATTTATGATAGTGAAGAGAAATAATGGCTATGAATGAAATCCTAGGGAGGATTCTACACTATAGTGGTGGTGCAAGTAGATGGACAAAAGATTGGGAGATGAAAATATCACTCTGATATGCAATGGGAAATGCTAAGGATATAGTTGAGGGTTTAGATTTGAAACAAGTAAGAATAGGGAAGGGACTTCTATAACAATTGTGTTATGGCATCAAATGGAAGATAAACCTAGAAGGAAAATGAGGAGGAGAAAGACAATGGTAGTGACCAAAGATGATTAGACCATGAAAATGGTAAAATGAGCAAATGATGATGAAGGTTTGGCATATGGAAAGGAGGAATTATGAAATTGATGGAGGTCATTTAAAACCTTATAATAATGGATAAATCTAGAAAACTTTATAAAATATGGAAGCTTGTGGAAGAATTATAAAAATGGGAATGATACTAAATTTATAGAGAGATCTTGGGCATGCAACCATTGGAAAACAATAATAATTAGGGTTTTGATCGTCATCAAGACCTAAAGTTCAAATTTGAACTTGGACATGAGCACCTAAGGGTACTAATGTACTTGAGGAATCAAGTTTTTTAGCTTTTGGAGATTAGTAGAATACATTAATCTAAATATTTTTCATGTTTTCATTACATATTTGTGTTAGGTTTTGGTGGGGAAATGGGAAATAAACATTGATATGAGAAGGAATACCAAAATGAATTCAAAAATGTAAGATGAATATTGCAAAGTATATACTTTTTTATATTATACTTACCTCAATCCTATATTCATTTGATACAATTAGGGATAATAAGTTGTGTGATTATTCTCCTTCATCTTTTCCTATTCTTGATGATGGCTTGCGATATATTACCTCTTGTTGATGATGTTTCCATATGTGAGGATGATATATTTCTTGATGTCCATGACACATTTAATTCTTGAGCCCTCATTTCTATTGATTATGATTCATGTGATACTAATGTTACAACTAATGATGATGCATGTTCCTTGTTTTTATGAATTATCTAATCAAGATCTTAGTGAGGCTATACTTTTTTAGATTACTTAGTGAGGTTGGTAACAAGGGCCTCCAGTCCTTAGATCATGCAAGGAATATACCACTCTATCTAATGCTCTAGTAGTGGGGATACCACTTGGCTTATAATTCTCCTACCTACAATCCTCTAACTTGAATGTCACGCCTCCTATAGACTTTTTCTAGGAGTAGCCACTCCTTATTCTCACCACCAAATCCCTCCTACACTCCTCTAGCATGAATGTTGATATCCTCTAATCCTTCAATGTGCTCTTTAGCTTGAAAGACTCACCTCCTAACTCTTCCTCCACCATGCTCTTCTAACTTGAATGCTTCACTATCGATCTTCTCCTATAGGGAAACTACTCCTCTCTTCTTCCATTCCTTCAGCATGCACCACTAGCATCACCTATGAGACTATCACTCTAGCAATCAACTGAATTGGGACTATTGTTTAAGCATGCCTATCAATGATAAGATGTCACTTGGAGAGATTTGAACCTTAGCCTCCAACATGAGAACCAAGTCCTACCACTTGACCATAACTCCTTTGACTTAGTGAGGCTATATTACTTGATGTAAATGTTTCATATGATATTGTGATGTAAGAGCATTCCTAATCAATAGGTAATCATGTATAAACTAAAAAGAGATGTTTTCCTTTTCTATGTTTCTTTATATTGTAGGTTCTTTTTTTCCATTGTGAGTTAGATTTTGTAATTCGATAAATATTTTCTTGAAGGTCTTGTGATGTTGTTATGGTAATGTGAAGGGATTGGGTTATGGAATTATTTCCACACTTATTCATAGAGGGTTCCAACATATTTTTCCTACACCCACTAAATAGCCTAAGTTGTGCGGTAATGACCTTGACCATGTTTTCAGTTCAAAACTTGTATGGAGTTGTGCCTAACATGGGTCTAAATTTTTTATCTTTTGAAATTCAAAACTCAGAACAATTCCTTAATCATTTTTGTTAGAATCTAAAAAGATGATTAACCCAAAAAAACTAGTGTAAATGAATAGATATTAAACTATGAATGCAATTGATATGAAATCAAAATAGTAGGATAGAGTTAGTCTCCATGAGAGTAATGCAAATGCTCCAGAAGCAAAATAGCACTAAGAGGATGCAAAAGCAAAAGATGCAAAATACAAGCTAGGTAGTGAGTTTATATAGACCAGGAAGAGGGGAGAGGTGGCAAAACCGACCAATAGGAAGAGTCCACCAAAATAGCCTCAAATAGGCAAGTGCAACCCCCATGAAAGATGTCGACACCTTGCACCCACTCACTAATTAAACTCACTTTATTTAACCTAAGCAAGCTTAATAAAAGTGTAGAAAAAACCTAGGAAATAGGGAAAATAACTAACCCATTGGGAAAATAAAAACCTACACTAACACCACCCCTTAAGCATAGCTTAGGTGAGTGAAAAGATGGGTTCTAATAAATCAAGTCTGATGAGGTACCCATGTACAATGAATTCCTTCCCCCAAAGAGAAGATCCTTCCCCCAGACAAAGTAAAGAGAACACCCCCTAGAATAGAGAGAGAAAAAAGAGACTATGAAACCCCCCACAACAAAGTAGCTCCTATGCTAAAAGAGGATGCCCATATGTGAATGTTGAAGATGATCCATTTGTGGCAAATGACATTTCTCCCCTTAGGAATAAATAACTCCAATGGTGAATGTTGAAGTAACTCCCACTCAAAGAAGCAAGGTGAGGAAGGAAGTCACATGGTGTATCCTATCTCGGAACTCTGCTGTAGTGTCCCCATGTCAATATCAAAAGAAACCTCAATGCATGAAGGTCAAAGCAATCCAATCCCATGTGTAGAACCATGAGGTATAAGATCCAAAGACAAGGAAGATGGGATAATAGTGATGAATGACTATCATCAAAGAGGTGTTGAATGTCCTCAAGAGTGTCATCCAAATCTAAAATGAGGGACTTTACAAACAAACAAGAGATGTCTAGTAGAAATTGGTCCCAATGAAGTGAATCCAGAAGACATATATGACCCTGATGCAAAGAATCACTGGAAGCCCTTGAAGAAGCAACTCTAAAATGTGAAGTAGCAACAAGTACAATAGGAATGTCCTTAACTCTAGATGGGGTATCCATGCATGTCAACCAAATAGATTGGTCATCCCATGAGGATGTTGATGAAATGTACAGGACAACTAAGAGGGGTGGTGAATCAGTTGTCACAAAACATTAACCATTTATGAATATCAACATATCAAGTTCTTAATCACTGTTATTAAGATTAACCATGAAAGCATGAAACAAGAAGCTCAACACAATAACACATGAGACACCACAAATTTTACGTGGAAAACCCTACAAGGGAAAAACCATGATGGGTGTTAGCCCACAGAAATAAATAAGTTATAGCAATACCAAAAATCAAAGGCTCACTGCCTTAGGGCTCATTGCTTAAAATGCTCACTGTAAATGTTAAGGCTCACTACCAAGATTGGTTCACTGCCAAGGGGTGGCTCATTGTCCAAGATTTGTGAATTGATTTGATAGCATCTACTTCATGCCTGAGTTTAGTTCCATTGAAGCACAATCTAATACTTCTGCTTTGCTCTTCTTACACCTTCACACTATCTCTTCATTTTTGCACTTCCACACTTTTTTGCAACCAAATTACATGATTTTATACAATTCATCAACCTTGGAATATACATCAAGGTTGGCCTTACATTCATTAACCATTGGAACAATCTCCAAGGTCAGCATTACAAACATACATAGAAATAGGTCTGGACCTAAATAAAACTAGCTAAGGGAAAGATGTATGCGGATCATGTTACGCCTTAGCTGGGACTCAAATGCAATCTTCCATGCCATGACATGCTTCCACAATCTTCGATGCATCTCCACTAGTAGTGAAAACAACCAAGTCGGCCAAGACTGGTGTTAACACTAAGTCTTCTAAGAACAGTCTTCATCCATGATCTGAATTTCTCTTTGTGGACCAATCCAAAGGTAGGAACACGATCAGAAGACATCCACAAGCACATTAATCACCAAGAACATCCACACAACCTCTAACCAATTTGTCAAGAGGATTCTTCAAACTGGAGCACTTAAACAACACTGTCATCCACTATCATAAAGAGAAGATTGCTTGCAGTCCACCAAATCACAAACCATTGGAGTTGAAATCACTTATCATCATTACCAACTTGATTCCAGAACCACAGACTGAAATACTTAACTGCAAAGGAATGCAAAGCATAATACATTCTCCCTATCACTACCAAATATATAGAGAAAGCAGTTTTCACTCTGGTGAACATAACTAACTCAAATCTTCATACCAGAGGCTCAAACTTGGAACATATCATCTTTGGACATTTGTCTAAATAACTTCTAGTCCATAGATAAAGATATTGATTCTACAAGAAATGCAGAGCAATCTATTGGATTGTTCTTCTATAGACAAAGATACTCTGCAACGTATAGTTTCCACCGTAGGAGAAAATTTTCTCAATATCCTCAATATTAGGATCTCCAACACTTATCTAGGCAAATACAAAGCATCTAACTTATTACAAACAAGCATGAAAACAAGAGCACAGTTGACACCAATGACAACACTGATATGTTGACATCAATAACAACACCAGTTAGGCACATACTTGCAACAATCTCCCCCTTTGTCATTGATGGCAACATATGATGTGAAAAACTATAAAGACCATCAAGACAAGATTCTCCCCCTTTCTCTTTACACATCTGCACTCTTTCTTCTCTGAGTTTTTCACATGATTCCTCTCCCCCTTTGACATCAATGGCCAAGGGCACATACTTGCATGCTTCTACTTTGATCCAACTAAACTTTCTTTGTTTTCAACATTTCTTATTAGGAACATCTAGCTACTCCCCCTTAGAGGTAGCCCTCAAAACATCAATCCAGATCAAAGACTGAGACTTTGAGCACCACTGAACTAATGCATTCCTATGCATCTTAGTTCAGAGTGGGAGGGGTAATGACCCTTAACTTTTCTCTGAGATACTCAAAAGTATCCTTAGGTAGAGGCTTAGTGCAAATATCTGCAATCTGATCCTTTGTGGACACATATTCCAACTTTACTTCATTCTCTGTCACCTTTTCTCTCAGAAAGTGATACCTTATAGATATATGCTTTGTTCTTGAGTGCATCACTAGATTCTTTGAGATATTTATAACACTTGTATTGTCACAAAAGATTGCAACTGGATCTTCATACACAATTCTTATGTCCCTCAAAGTCTACTTCATCCATAACACTTGACTACAAAAACATGCTACTGCAATAAACTCTACTTTTGTAGTTGACAAGGAGATTGAATCTGTTTCTTGTTCAGCCATGAAACCAACCTATTACCTAAAAAGGGAAGACAACTGAGAAGGGGGGTTTGAATCAGTTGTCACAAAAAATTTTATCCTTTGCTGCAATTAAACTTCTTTACCACTTATTAACATATGAATGATATAACCATGAGATCAGGAGTCAACAACACATGAGTAGAAACAAAATCAACACACATAACACTAGGAGTTTTATGTGGAAACCTGGTTAAGGGAAAAACCATGGTGGGGGTTAACCCACAAGAATTTATGCTCTATTAAAAGTATTACAAATGGGAAGGCACATGCCTTCGAGCACACTGCCTAGAGCTCACTGCTCAAAGAGGCTCATTGCCTACAAAATTAATTACAAAAATTCACTAGAATAATTGAACTGAGATACAACATCTAACAATGCAGAATTATAGTTCTAGTTATGCACAATATACTGACTTACACTTCATCTCTTTTTGCTCTGCTTCATTTCTCTACCATGATCCAGACCTTGGATCTCTTCCCTTCGCACTTGATTCTACTATATTTTGCACTTATCCCTTCATATTTGCACACCTTCGCACTCAAATGCTCGAATCCATCAATCATATATATCCGCTACATGGGATAACATCAACTACAGTTGGCATTGAGAAAAACTTAAGGTCTTTTTAAGAACACTGCTCTGTCGGTTGAATCCATGCAAATATCAATGTGGACCAAAACATATACATTCAAGTTATCACACATGTTAGCCAATACCACTAGATCTCACAAATTACTTAACCAATCACTTCTCTTCATCTGCACAAGGATCAAACACTTGGTTGGCCTGTTCTTCACCAAATTGAATTGACTAACCAAAATCTGATACTTAGATGCTTGTAACTTACAATCCCTTCATCACCGGAGGCTAAAATCCTGGCTTTAGGTAGCCCTGACATCCCTTAACATTCCCTAAGATCCGTAGCATGATATGATTACCTGAAGTGAAATGTGGACTAATATGCTGAACCCTGTCAAATGCTCTATTCCTGTCTATCCAAACTTAGATGAATATGCACTCTGACTTCCGATATGATCAAATGATGTAATGCAGATGTGTAAGATAGATTCAGTTGCCATCAATGACAACACCTAATGTGCCTAGCAGTGTCTCTTGCCAACAAATGCTACATCATAAGAGATGAAGAATTAGGAAAGGTTGATGCTAGATGTGATGAAGACATATTCCTTGGGTACTCTACTAAAAGCAAGGCTTACCAATGCTATAACAAAAGACTGAGAAAGATTATTGAAAGTGCAAATGTGAAGGTAGATAAAGATATTCAACCAGATGGATCTGCTGACACGAAAAAGGTTGAAAAAGGCAAAGAAAAGGAAGTTCAGATTGAAGTACAAATTGTTCTGGAAGAAGAAAAAGTTCAAGCTGAAGATCGGGTAAGAATTCCTAAAACTTCAAGGTATGTGCAAAGAGATCATTCTAAAGATCAGAATATTGGTGACAAAAGGAAATGTGTGATGACAAGAAGCAGGATTACATAAGAGCAAGTAAATCTCTGTCTACTTTCAAAAGTGGAACCTAAAATAGTAAATGAAGCATGCAATGATGAGCATTGGGTCAAGGTAATGGAAGAAGAAATGCTATAGATTGAGAAGAACAAGACTTGGGAACATGTCCCCAGACGCACAAACAAGAATGTGATTGGAACAAAGTGGGCTTTCTAGAACAAATTGAATGAAGTTGGAGAAGTTGTGAGAAACAAGGTAAGACTTGTATGTGAAGGCTACTCCCAAGTTGAAGGAATTGATTATGAAGAGACCTATGCTTTTGTGGCAAGAATGGATCTATCAGACTATTTTTGGCATTTGCAGCACACAAAAATTTCAAAGTATATCAAATGGATGTGAAATCTACCTTCCAAAATGGTGAGCTAGAATAAGAGGTCTACATAGAGAAACTAGATGGGTTCCAAATATCAAACAAACTAGACATGGTATGCAAGTTGAAGAAGGCTTTGTATGGATTGAAACAATGGTGTAGTCATGGTTAGGAGGGTCCTCAAAGAGAACTATCCAGACCGTGCAACTAGAGTAAACACAATAGAAACAACTCAGAGATATGAAGAAAATGCAGTTTCAGTCATTCAATATATCATAGAATTCAAATAGAGATTGGATGACAACATGCAGGCTTACAGTTAGGGTGCACATGCCTGATTATAGAATATCAGAGTATGCACAAGATATAGCTTTGAAGTTCCTTCATGCAAATTCAACTATCTATCTTCTAACTGATGATAACTACTTTCCTAAGGATCTATTACATCAATATATATCATCTCCAGTACAAAAGATTCCTCTGCATTGGCCAAGGAAGATCACAAACTCCACTGAAGAGTTGTAACATGTGTACATGGATAGGTCAGACCTAAATGAAAACTCCTTCGTAAATGAGTGGAATGATGAGTGGATCTCAGGGAAGGTTGGCCACGAACCACTAAACATTGATTGATGTGTCTTTTAGCTCCAAAAGTCAAGGAATGCTCTGCAAGTCTTCTCCTTTAGCTAATTATTAGAGATTTTCAGGATGCTCTGCTCTGAGAAAATAATTGATCTTCTAATAGTGATAGCTTTCCGGTACTTGATCCAAATGCTCTAAATTTTGGATATGTTGTGCATGAATGAATGTAGATGCTAAGTCCAGCTCCACAAGATTTGAAATGCAATTATGGTAGAATGCAGACCAAAATATAGAAATTGCTACTGACTGAACTGCCTCAACTGAACTAGAAAATGAAAAGAAACAAATTGAAATTCAAATATTTTTGGTTGATGTAAGATTGCTCTTGAACTAGGGATGCTCCTGCATCAGACATCTAGGGTTATTGAAAAAGTGAGTCCCTCACTTTACTGGATCTAGAGGAAAACCAAGGTGGTCTACCTCATCCTAAGAAATCCAAGATGAATCTTCTTCTGGTCTACCTTTCCACTTCACAAGATATTCTTTGTATTGTCTTCCTTTGGTGCTGTGTCCAGTTCTATTGTCCAAAATGTCTTCAATATGCTCTGGTGCTTGTTGTGGTAATTGCTTCTTCAAGTCTTCTTCAATGCTACCACTGAACTCTACTTCATAATACTAATATAGGCCTGCAATATTGAAAATAGGTGATATACCCAATGTCTTCGGTAGCTCTACTTCATATGCATTTCCTAAATCAAATTTCCTGAGTATCCTCTAAGGTCCCAACTTCTTCATCTTCAACTTGTTATATGTCCCAACTGGAAACCTTTCTTTTCTTAGGTACACCATTACTTCATCACCAAATTCAAATTCCTTATGTCTTCTCTTCTCATCTACTTGTTCTTTATATTTGATGTTCATATCCTCCAAATGCTTCTTGACCTGATTATGCACTGTCTTCATATATTCTGTAAATTCTTTTGCTTTTGTACTTCTCTTTTCTGTCATACTAATATTTCTCAACTTTCCAACTCCTCTAGGGTTTACTCTAGTAACAATCTCAAAAGATGTTCTTTCGGTACTCCTATTCATGAATTATTGTATGCAAACTCTACTTGTGAGAGAATCAAATCCCAATTTCCTGCCTTTTCTCCAACCAAACATCTCAACAAGTTTCCCAAACTCCTATTCACTACCTCTATTTGTCCATTAGTCTGTGGATGAAATGCTAAACTGAACTTCAAGTCTATCTTCATCTTCTTCCAAAGTGTCTTCCAAAAGTATCCAAGGAATCTTGTATCTCTATCTGAAATTATGCTCTTAGGTAATCCATGCAATCTCACAATCTCCTTGAAAAATAGGTTAGCTACATATATTGCATCAGTTGTCTTCTTACAAGGTATGAAATGTGCCATCTTTGAAAATTTGTCTACCACTACAAATATAGAATCATGTCCTCTCTATGTCTTCAGAAATCCCATTACAATATCCATACTTATGTCTTCCCAAGGTCTCTCCGGTACTGTCAAAGGTTTATACAATCCAGTATTCTGACTACTCCCAACTCTACAACTCTACACAAATTTCCTGACATCTTTATGTATCTGAGGCCAAAAGTAGTTTTCACTCACCAAGGCCACTGTCTTATCAATACCAAAATGTCCTGCCAATCCTCCACTATGTTTCTCCTTGATCAAATTATCTCTCGTTGAACTTCTAGGTATGTATAACTGATTTCCTCTAAACAACATATCTTCCTAAGTGAAATAGTCCAACCACTTACTCTTATCTATCACAATAGGTTCCTTACATGCTTTCCAAGGTTTTGCAAAATCAATGTCTCCCTCATACATATGCTTCAACTCATCAAAACCTAACACTTGAACTCTCATCTCTATCAACAAGTTCCTTCTGCTACTCAATGCATCTGTAACTTTGTTTGAATTTCCACTCCTATGCTTCAAAACAAAAGTATAACTCTACATGAACTCTACCCACCTTATATTTCTCTGATTCAACTTACCTTGACTGTTCAAATATTGTAAAGCTTGATGATCTGTATACAACACAAACTCCTTAGGCAACAAGTAATGTCTCCACTTCTTCAAGGCTTGAATTATGGCATAGAACTCTTGATCATAAACTAAATATCTTCTCCTTGCATGATTCAACTTCTCACTAAAATATGCTACAGGTCTACCTTCTTGAATTAACACTACTCCTATTGCATTCCCAATTGCATCACAATCAACTTGAAATACCTTATTGAAATCCAGTAATGCCAAAATAGGTTGCTCTATCACCTTCTGCTTCAACAACTTAAAACTTTTATATGCTCCTAGTGTCCACTTGAAATATTTTATGTCACCTCTCATGGTCTCTATCATAGGGTTACATACTAAACTAAAATTTTTGACGAACTTCTGGTAGAAACTAGCTAATCCATGAAATGATCTGACTTCTCCAATGCTCTCTAGTGTAGGCCATTCAACAATTGCTCTTACTTTCTCAGGTTCCATCTTCAATCCTTCCGCAGAAATCACAAATCTCAAGTATACCAATTCTTCCTTCATAACACTACATTTCTTGATGTTGATCAGCAACTTCTCTTCTCTTAGTCTCTGCAATACTTGTCTCAGGTACAATAGATGCTCTTCTTTTGTCTTACTAAAAATTAGAATGTCATCCAAGTACACAATAACAAACTTACCTAAGAATTTCTTCAGAACTCCATTCATCAATCTCATGAAAGTACTCGGTGCATTTGTCAATACAAAAGGCATCACTAACCACTCATACAATCCTTCATTTGTCTTAAAAGCAGTCTTCCATTCATCTCCTTCTCTGATTCTGATCTGATGGTATCCACTCTTCAAGTCTATCTTTGTGAAATATATTGCTCCACTCAAACAATCCATGATATCATCCATCCTAGGTAAAGGAAATCTATACCTAATTGTGATCTTGTTTATTTCTCTAGAGTCTGTACACATTCTCCATTCTCCATCTTTCTTTGGTGCTAACACTATAGGTACTACACAAGGGCTCAAACTTTCTCTGATAAAACCTTTCCTTAGTAACTCATGTATCTGTCTATTTAATTCTTCATTCTCTGCCAGTGTCATTCTATGTGCTTCTTTGTTAAGCAAAATAGCTCCCAGTATAAGATCCATGTGATGACTGATACTCCTGATTAGTGGCAATCCTTCAGGTACATTGTCTAATATGATGTCTTCATATTCTATCAACAATTCAGTTATCTCCTTTGGCTGTGATTCTTCAGTCTCCTCCTTTAATGTTTCAGGTTTCTTAGGGATCAAATCATAACACATATTCTCATGTCTCAAACCATCTAGAAATTTCCTTCCATCTACCAAACATATTCTAGCATTCCCACAAACTTCACTCTTAGGGTCATCTTCCAAAAGAATCAAAGTAATTCTCTTTCCATTTGATGTTATAGTGTATGTATTCCTTCTCCCATCATGTATAGCTTTTCTATCATACTATAAAGGTCTACCCAACAAGATATGACATACATCCATAGGCATAATATCACACAAGACTTCATCATGATAAGATCCAATATGAAATTTCACCAAACATTGTTCACTCACCAATACCTTATGATCATCCTAAATCCATGCTATCCAATAGGGCTTAGGGTGTTTCAATCTTTCCAACTTCAGCTTAGTCACCATCTCCTCTGAAACTAGGTTATCTGAACTACTGCTAGCAATTACAACTTTACAACATTTACCTCCTGATTTGCATCTAGTTTTGAACAAACTTTTCCTTTGCGGTGGTTCCTCATTTGTCTCTACTTGAAATAGTGCTCTTGTCATCACAAGTGATTCTCCTTTCTTAGGTTTACCAACTAAGCTCGGTGGTCCAATAGGTTCTTCTTCCACATAGGTTGCTCTTCCAATGTTCTCTGTCCTCTTGCTTGTACTCCCCTGATTACATTCAAATGCTCTATGTCCTTCACCTCCACACTTGAAACAAGTTCCTCTGAATGTTCTCCTATCAGGTCCTCTTCTCTTATGTATCCTTCACTCTAGTATGGACTAGGGTTTCCTCTTTGGTAGTAAGTTCTGTCATCTCTCTAATATGCATTATTATCTCTATCTTCTTTCTTGAATGTGTTCTCCTATCTGTTCTATTCCGCATAAGATCTCTCTCCTCTAGAAAATGTTCTGCCTCTCTAAAATTTACCTCCTCTACCTTTCTGTCTCTGATCATGCCTCTTATTCAACTTTCAGGGTGAACTGATATGCTTCTTCCAATGTTGTCATCCTCACCAAACTCAGTTCCTCTTGAATGTTCAATCTCAGTCCATTGATGTATCTAGCCACTTTCTCTTTTCTTGCTTCACTATGTCATGTCCTTATGATCATCTTATGAAATTCTTCAGTATACTCCATAGATTTCTCCTTTTATCTTAGGTTATGCAATCTCTTCAATAGTTCCAAATCATAGTCAACAGGTACAAATTGATTCTTCAAAATTTTCACCATCCTATCCCACTTTGTGATCTTTTCTTTTCCTCTTCTGTTCCTATCCAACTGAACTTCCTTCCACCATATAGCAGCATGTCCTTTCAACTTTGTCTTTACAAATTTCACCTTCTCTGGATCTTCAACTTCTTCATATTCAAAGTATTATTCCATGTCATTTATCCATTCAATCAATTCTTCAGGGTTCAAATTGCCAGTGTAATTAGGTACATCAACTCTAGGTCTCTTTCTGATCTTCAAAATAGCTCACAACATCTTCACTTGATCTGATTCTTCTTCTTTGTCACCTCCTAGGGTTTCACCAATTTGTTCAATAGATTGAAATTCCTTTTCATCATCACTTTCAACATTAGGTCTAGGTCTCAATACTCTTTGCCTATCTTCATCGACAACATCCAACTGAATTCTCATTGTTTTCATCATTTCCATCATCTCATCCATCCTACCAACCATTGTTCCAACAATAGGGACTCTCCTCGGTGGTATTCTTCCTTGGATCAAGTGCAAATTGTGTCAAGTTCAGTGATCAGGCTACAAGGTGACAACTACCTTACAATCGACGATCTATTACAACACAAGTAACCTACCTCAGATTCGGTGATCTATCCACAACAAGATCTTACAAAATTTTTTCACCAACTTTGCTCAATTCACTACCAAAGATTTGAACTTTCACTCTGATACCACTTGGTGCAGTCACGGTTAGGAGGAAGAGAACTATCCAAATCATGCAACTAGAGTAAACACAACAAAAACAACTCAAAGATACAAAGAAAATGTAGTTTTAGTCATTCAATATATCAAAGAATTCAAATAGAGATTGGCCGACAACATGCAGGCTTACAATTAGGGCACACAGGTCTGATTACAAAATATCAGAGTATGCAAAAGATATAGATTTGAAGTTCCTTCATACAAATTCACCTATCTATCTTCTAACCGATGATAACTACTTTCCTTAGGATCTATTACATAAATATATATCATCTCTGGTACAAAATATCCCTCCGTGTCAGCCAAGGAAGATCACAAACTCCAATGAAGAGTTGTAACGTGTGTACACAGATAGGTTGGACCTAAATGAATAGAACTCCTCTGCAAATGAATGGAATGATGAGTGGATCTTGGGGAAGGTCGTACACGAACCACTAAACATTGATTGATGTGTCTTTTAGCTCCACAAGTCAAGGAATGCTCCATAAGTCTTTTCCTTTAGCTGATTATTAGAGATTGTCAGGATGTTATACTCTGAGAAAATAGTTGATCTTCTGATAGTAATATCTTTCCAATACTTGATCCAAATGCTCTAAATTTTAGATATATTGTGCATGAATGAATGTAGATGCTAACTCCAACTTTGTAAGATCTAAAATGCAACTGTGGTAGAATGTGGACAAAAATATAGAAACTACTACTGACTAAACTACCTAAACTGAACTAGAAAATGAAAAGGAACAAACTAAAATTTAAACTAATTGAAATGCAAATATTTTTGGTTGATGCAAGATTGCTCTTCAACCAGGGATGCTCCTGCATCAAACAAGCTCCCAGAGCTTGGTATACAATACTAGACAAGTATTTGTTGCAGCAGGGTTTCAGTAAAGGGTCCATAGAAGGTAATTTGTATGTCAAGGTAGGCAAAGATCAAATCTTGATTATTGAAGTATATGTAGATGATATCATATTTGATGGAAATGAAGAAATGTGCAAGAATTTTACAAATGAAATGCAAAAATAACTTGAGATGTCTATGTGTGGTGAGATAAACTTCTTTCTTGGAATACAAATCAATCAAATAGACAAAGGCATTTTAATTTCTCAATCAAAGTATGTCAGAGAACTATTGAAGAAGTTTGGAATGGAAGACTCTAAACTAGTATGCACTCCTGTGGTTACTGGTTGTAAACTAAGCAAGAATGATGAATCTCTTAAGGCTGATCAAAGAAAGTACAGATCAATGATTGGAGGACTACTTTACCTAACTACTACCAGACCAGATATCATGCATACAATCTATCTTGTGGCCAAATTTCAATCAGATCCTAGAGAATCACTTGTGATGGCAGTAAAGAAAATATTCAAGTATTTGAAGAGCACTCCTAATCATGGCTTGTGGTATCCTAAGAACAATGATTTTTCTTTAAGTGCTTATACAAATGCAAATTGGGCTGGATGTGTTGATGATAGGAAAAGCACAAGTGGAGGTGCATTCTTCCTTGGAGATAGGGTAGTACCCTAGCATAGCAAGAAATAAGAATCAATCTCCTTGTCTACTGTAGAAGCAGAATATATTCTTGCAGTATCATGCTGTACTCAGGTATTATGAATGAAGTAGACCTTGAAAGATATTAAAGTTGAGTATGATGGGCCAATCCCTATTCTTTGTGATAACAGAAGTGCCATAAATATTTCAAAGAATCCAGTGATGCATTCAAAGGCAAAGTACATTTTAATCAAGTATCACGTTTTGAGGGAGAAAGTTGCAGAGAATGAGGTGAAGCTTGAGTCTATGCCTACAAAAGATCAAGTTGCTGATATGTTCACTAAGGCTCTTCCAAAAGACACAATTGAGTATCTCTGAGAGAAATTAGGGGGTATTGCCCCTCCTTCCTTGAACTAGATGCATAAGAAGGTGTATCAGTCCAGTGTGCTTCAAAGTATATTTCTCTTTTGGACTGATGTTGGTGGCTACCTCTCAGGGGGAGCAGGTAGTGGCTTGAGATGACTTCTACATTCAAAAGGAGTAAAGAATGGTTTCAAATTGATCAAAGCAGCAGTGTGCAAGTATGTGTAGTAGAAGAGATGTGATGCCCTTTGCCATTGATGTCAAAGGGGGAGAGAGATTATGTGAAAAACTCAGGGGGAGTAAGAGTGCAAAAGTGTAAAAAGAAAGGGGGAGTTTTGATGCAAAATTATGTATTGATGGTAGAACATGTTTTTCACATCATATGTTGCCATCAATGACAAAAGGGGAGATTGTTGAAAGTATGTGCTAATTGGTGTTGTCATTGATGCCAACATGTCTATGTTGTCATTGGTGCCAACTGTATCTTCCGATATTGTTGTTTGTTGATTGATTAAAGAACATTGTCTGAGTATTTTGCTTTGCATATTTTCTATGTTGAAGACCAGAGTATGAGATTTCGATATGATTTAGATAAGTTTTTGAAGATGCTAAATCTAGAATTTGGTGGTCAGGATCGCCATGCAAAAAAAAGTTCTATTCACCAGTTTGAAGACTGTGTCTAGTAATATGTGTAGAGTGACAGGGAGAAAGTGTTTTGTTTCACATTTCTCCACAGATTGGATTTTGGCTTTGTGGTTCTAGACATAAGCTTATAATGTCTTTAGTTATCTTCATTCTAGAGGATTTGTCATTTGGTGCTCTGGAAGGTAAGTTAGTGATTAACAGAGTTTGACAGTGTCTATTGAGAAGTAGTCTGAGATGTATCTTCAAGTGATATTTGTTGTCTTCAAGTGAGATCTGTTGCAGTTGGATTTGTCGGCTCCCAAGTAACTCTATATTGTTCATGGATGTCTCCATAATGTATTGAAGGCATGTGCTTGATCCACAAGCTACAATAAAGATCTTGGAAGTATGTATCTAAGTGTTCCTGATGTTGTGCACTTGTTCTGGCCGACCTGGTTAGTCACACTTATTGCAGAGATGATTCATGGATTGTAGAAGCATGTCCAAGCATGTGAAGATGTATTTGGGTCCAAGCTAAGTTGTGATGTGTTCATCCTTCATTCATTTGCTTCACAGGTTTGTTTAGATCTAATCATAATTTGATTTATGTAAGTATGCCGACCTTGGAGATAGTTCCATTGGTTGTAGAATGTGATGTACATTCCAAGGTAGATGATAGGTATAAATGTATGTAATGAATTCATTATTGAGGTGTGATTGTGTAAAGATGTGAAGATAAAGTGTGAGTTGTAAAATCAGACCAGAGGAGAGGAGATATTACACTTTAATGGAACTGAACTCAGGCATGGTGTAGATGCTACTATATCAGTTCACCCTCGGCAGTGAGCCAACCTTGGGAGTGAGCTAACCTTGGCAGTGAGCGAACCTCAGAAGTGAGCCAACCTCAGCAGTGAGCCACACCTTGGCAGTGAGCCAACCCTCGGCAGTGAGCCTTTCATTTGGGTAGTGAGCCATTTTTGGCAGTGAGCCTCCTTTTGATACTCGGTATTGTTACTACATTATATTGTGAGCTAACACTCACTGTGGTTTTTCCTTGTTTGGGGTTTTCCATGTAAAAAATCTAGTGTTCATGTGTGTATGGTGTTGATGTGTTCATGTTTTGATTCTACTATTCATGCTTAATGTTCATAACATAATAAGGAGATAAATTAAGTGAATGTGAAAGTTATATTGTGTAAAGAAGTTAAAGTTTTCATACAACTGATTCACCCCCGTCTTAGTTGTCTTGTGCCTTTCAACATGAATTTTTTGTTCCAGACGCATACATCATTTAGTGTCATGTCCTGCTGAGCGATGACACTGACAAAAGACATTAGCATCAAATGATGGTCCTTGTATCTTGTTGCTATCAAATGGTTTCATAGGAGGAATCTTCAAAAGGTTGATGCTTACTGATTGATTCATAATTGATTGAAGAGTTTCATATAATGGAGTAAATTATCTTTGTTGTTGTCTAGTTTGAAATAGTGCCTATTTAGGATTACTAATAGCGGACACTTGTTATTGAAAATTGTTTGAATGTTGTCCATTTACCTTAATAAATCTTTTGTTGTTCCTCTTAATTTTTTTTGAGATGTTCCAGCTGTGGATTGACCAACTTGAGCTGACGAGTTTTGATTCTCATACTGACTAGATGAAAGCTGGTAATCACAAAGAGTTATGCATAGATGTTTAAAAGAACTATACTTCATTAAGAGGATCTTATCATGAATGTTGGATTGTAAATTCGTAATAAACACCTGTTGTGATGCTCACAACATGCCCCATTTTACTTCTTGGCAAAATGAGGACCCCTGTTGTGGCTTTGCTTTTGCTTTTGTGTGTGGGTCTGTTTGGTGGAAAAGGGAAAAGGAAGTGAAAAGTTACAAACCTTGTTGAAAATAAAGAAAAAATAGCATTAAGTATCAGAGTAGAATATGGGTGAATTCCTTGTTAAAAATGAGTGAGGGTTGCTTTTTGAACCATGTTAAAATTCACAATAGTTTGCAAGATATGTATGTTTTTGGTAAAATGTACAATAAGAGGGTTTGTATGTTGCATATACAAAGTCCTTTGTATACAAGGTCACTCGTATACAAATTCGTTTGTATATAGGGTTGCGGTATGAGTCCATGTGGGAGTTGTCGGGTTTATTAAATTTTTATACTTGTATGCATTTCGGTAACATTTTATTCTTACATACAAGTCGGGCCCGAAAACTTCAAAGTTTAAATAAATAATCGGTTAAGTCCAGCGGTTGCATTTCAAGTTTGTATGTTCGGCAAAAGGAAAACATACAAAGTGGATATACAAAGCTATATGCATGTCGCGGAACCGAAGGGATTTTGAAATGAGGTGTATTCATTGTATGTATGTGTCGGGTTATACATTGCGATATACATACAATGAAGAACTCAAGAAAGATTAGAATTTGGTTAAAGCGATGCATCATGACTTAAAGTATATCAGAAGATGCATTGCACTTTATGCATGCTGCGGAGACAAATGGTAAGTAAACTATGGTTTATAAAAGTTGAAGTTCGAAAGGACATACAAAAGAGTTTGTATGTATCTATACTTGTATATAAAGGGTTTGATACAAGTGTTATAAGCATCACGTAGATACAAGTGAAAAGTAAAGTGGACCCCACCGTTTGCATATTGGGTTTGTATAATTACAATGTATATCTTTGATATATAAGCCGGTATACAAAGAGCAGATGCAAATTGAAGATACAAACCGGATGCGAAAAAGAAATTAAATACATAAAAGTCTTTGTATGTTTGGAACACTTGTATGTTTACGATGTACATATCTGAAATACGAAGCAGTAAAGGCATCGCGGGAGATAAAAGGTAAAGAGAGGGTTTGCATAAGGTTGTTGTATATGCGCTCATACAAGAAAATATACAAAGCGCAATATACAAAGCAAAAGATACAAGGATGTACGGAAAAAGCAGAAAAAGGAGGGAACTTTAGTTTGATTTCTTGCATTATGTGCTTGCATGTTTAAAGATACAAAGAAGACATACAAACAAAACATACAAGAAAACATACAAGGAAAAAGGTATATATGCAGAATTAAACTAATGGTAAAAAAGTTTAAAAATGCAAATATTGAAGTAGAAGGCCAAACTTTTGGCACATTAATTGTTGTAATTAATGCCCATCTAACATTCAGAAGAGGTATAAATTGACGAAAGTGACATGAATTTTAAAATCCATTTTTTTTGTCTGTTGGCAGGTGTGCAGGTATATGGAAGGTGGAGCTTTAATGGCGATGACATCACAAAGGGTGGATTAGATCACAAAAGAAGCAAAAGGAGTAAAGGATTTCAGTGAGAAGAGATATATAGGTGGAAAGAAGCATAATTAAAAGGGCAAAGCAACATAAGATATTTTGATGGTGAAGATATTTTGACGGTTGTTAGGGTTCCAAAGGGCATCTTTACGTTCAGTATGGAGTATGCTTCTCAGAGATTTTTGGGGGGATTTGTTTTCCACCATTGATGTTGCACTTGGGATATAGACCGTTGATTGACTAGGGTTTTGTGGCCATATTGGGGATAATCAAATCTATCTATTGAGCCCCTTTACTTTGTAATGACTTACACAGGGATTTGTAGAACAAAGCTGGAAGTTGTAATTTGTCTTAGCATTTTGAATAGAAGAACATTTTAGTTTAGAATAGAAGGAGGTCACCTGTGTCTAAAATAAGGAATGCGTGGAACATCTAGCTTCCTTACTGTATCTGTAAGACGTTTTGTAAGTTTTCTGTAAGTTGATTGATGAAGCAAGGAGTCATTCATACATTGTAAATCATATATGATTGTTTATTTTGAATACAAATATCTCTAGAATTCTGCATCTACTTTAAGAGTGTTTTATGGCTCTTGTTTGTATTTGAAATATTATCTCTTCAAAAGCTTGCAATCTTGAATGTATGTTCATGAAAATACTTACATTTAAAGGTTTAGTCTGTGGATTTAATCAAGTTTGTTGTACTTCTTACAACGTAAATAACAAAGCATTTAGATCCTATAGCAGAATGAAGTTTAATTTAGATTTCTCTAACTTTTCCCAAACATTTGAAATACTTAGCTTAAACGTAGAGATTTAAAGGAGATTGTCTGATATTTGAAGGAAACATGAACAATTGAGTTGATATTTGGAAATTTTCATAATATTTGAAAAGAAAAACTTGTGTTAATATAAATCATATAAAGATTTGTGATACAGTAACAAATTTATGCAAAGGAATGAAGAAAATGTTGATATTTGTGATATTTTGCATAATTCAAGTCCAGTGAGTCATAAAACACCTTAAATCAAGTAAGGCCCCTTGCATATTACAGCTTCACATCAACCTGCTGAATTATTCACAAGGTCAAGACCTGACCATACAGAAACTTGGGATTAAGTAATCTTAATTGATTTCTTCATATCTTTCAAGACAGTTAGGTTCATTTTGTGAATTTTAACTTTTGTTATGAATGTGTAAAAACAATCATCAACAACACCTTCTAAACATCCTCATCTATAATTAGATATTGAATCTTGCAAAGAGAGCTTGATATCAACTGATGAACTCAATTAACTTCTCTTTCGGACCTTGTTTACAATGAACTAAATCAATTAGTGAGACTAAAGGTCTAATATTTTCTTGGAAATGTTGTAAGAATTGATCAACAAGGTGTGAGAAAGAATGTATTGAATTTAGAGGTAATGATCAAAACCATTCCAAAGTAGTATCTTTGAGGGATCGTAGAAAGAGTTTTGCTAATGTTAGTCCTCTTCAAAGAAGAAATCACTACACATAGTCATGGATGCTGCCACATGAATATTAGGCTCACCTTTACCACTATAATTTCCAAAGTGAGGAACCTCAAATTTATTAGGCATTTGAGCTCTTAGGATTGGAAAAGATAAAGGGCTACGAGCATGGTATGTTGGTACATTAGGTTGAGAAGAAGCATTGGTCAAATTTATCACTTTCTGTTGTAAAGATGTCATTCCTTGCAAGAGATGGTTTAAAAGGGTATCATTAGGTAATGCAATTGGTGGGTTAGAAGAATTAGAAGCTGTAGTAATGAAATTTGGAGGTGATTGGTAATGAAAGGTGGTTGAAAGCAATTGTAAGTGAAAGGTGGTTGAGAATAGGTAGAATGGAAAGGTGGGTGAGAATAGGCGGAATGGAGAGGTGGTTGAGAATAGTTATTCATATAGGAGGACACCTTAGGTGCTAGGTTTTGATAATTGAATCCCACACCCTTGTAATTCTGTGAATTAATTCCATTAGATATTCCCATGCTAGTGGTAGCATTATTACAAGCTTGTGCATTAGTAGTGAGGATTGATGATGTGAAAGTGGACATTCTGGTAGTTGGTATAGGTGCCGATACTTGTGTATGATTCGGTGATGACACATTATTGATAGTATTTGTGCAGTCAGCCACTGACATAATGTTTTTACCCACTATGTGGGCTATCCCATGGAGTGTATTAACACCATCTTGTCCTTCTTTTAATAACTCTCTTAAACTATGAACAACATGTACAACCTCTTCAGCTATAATTTTCCACTAATGCTTGAAAATCAGGTAGTTCTTTATCAAGTTTGTTGATTTGATCATCAGGTACATGTGTTATCACATCAATAGGATCTTCAAAATCATGAAATGTTTGTTCTTCCATTGTAGTTGTAGGAGGTATGATATCTTGTAAAATTTGTGTTTCACCCTTTGTAAAGTAAGTGTTCAATGTATTTTTCAATGTTTGCATATCAGTACTATTCAAAGCACTAGAACCCATTAGTCTAAGAATTCTCCTTAGAGGGATGTTTCTATTAGGGTAGAGGGTTATACAACTCATACAAAAGCATACAACACTCAATGCACAAACTAACAAAGAGCAAAGTAGTTACGAGCTTGTTGAAATACACAATGTGTAATTAAAAAGGTGAAATTTTCAAAGCTAGGATGCAAAAGAATGCATTATGATCCAAAAATACACTCCAAAATCAGATTTGAATGAATGTTGAAAAGGAGTAGAAAAATCTGAAAATAAAAATTTGTCTACAAACCCTTGTTTTTGCTAAGACTAGTTTATACAAAAAATATAACTTTTAAGCAAAATCCTAGCAAATGAGATATGCAAATGCAAGGTAAAAGATCATGAAATGATGAAATTCTTTTTTATCTCATATCTAATATAAATATCAGAAATTTAAATGTTTTCAATGATATGCAAGGAAAATAGTGCAAACTATGCCTTAATGCAAGCCTAGAATGCTGATTTTTTTAAAATTTTCAAATGTATGCAAGATTTTTGAATGTATGATGATGAATATGATATGGATGAACACAGGTTCACCAAAATGTCATATGTAAAAAGGGGATAGGTTGAAATGTAGTTAAGATATATTCAATCAAACCCTCCTTTCACATTAACATTCAAGGACATAAATTGAGCTAAGACACTACTGATGCAAAAGGACTCAGCTATAGGTTTGATGTCATTATGAAATGATAAGGAAAAATAGAATAGATTGATGAAATTTGTCAAGCCTTAGTTGAATTAAGCCTCAAACCCTAATTATATGAAATCATATACAAATGAACAAAATATGACAAATGATCACATAGGAAAACACTAAATACAGATTACAAACATACTAGGATTCATATTTTCAGAGGCATAAACTTCGGGGACAATATGGCAGGCGCCCAAGTCTAATAGGGCAACTTTTCTACGGATCTAGAGTAGTGATTTGTGTTAGATTGTAGCTTGCTTTAGAGTTTCTATAAATGCTAGCCAGGAGGACTACGGGGTAGGCACCCTAGTCTAGTAGGGTTGATTTTCTGTACTTTTTCTCCATATCCCAAATCTCTATCCTCTGCTTTAGTTGTCTGGAACTCCACTTTTCCAAATCTTGCACATGTAACCTATAATTACAAAGAGAGGGGTTTGGGGGTTGTGTTTAGGAGCTTGCCTTGGTCAAGCCCTGGAATGGAATTCAAGCCTTCCAACACCATTGGTAGATAGAGTGCGTGCCCTTGCAGGGTAGAGGCCAAATCCAATGATAAGATAAATTGATTGAAACACAAATAGATGTCACCTTGGAGGTGAAATCCTCATAGAGATAAAAAGCCTTCAAATTATGAGGATATGAGTTGATGAAGCCAAATTTGCAACAAACACATACAAACACAATCACATTTCACTAAACTAATATTTGCAAACATGGTCACATTTCACTAAACTAATATTTGCAAACATGATCACATTTCACTAAACTAATATTTGCAAACACGATCACATTTCACTCACAAGGAAAACACAGATGAATAGATCAATCCTATAAAGGTATTTACAACCATTTAGAATAACTATAAATTCTACATTCTATATGAGTGTGTGTAGTTCTCATGACATTATGGTTCCATTCGAATCCTTTCCTGATCGATAATTCTCTCCCTGATGATACTCTTCCTTAACTTTGGAAGGGTACCCTATACTCTTGCATTCACCTCATAGTAGATAAATGTAGTTAGTCTAAATATTATTTATCCAATCGAGATTATATGATAAACATCAAATTAGAATATAATTCCATGAAAAAATCATTATTCAAATATCTCTATGACATTTATAATACAAATGCATTCTCATGTTAAAAAACATGGCATCATAAACTATAATCAAATTCTAATTATGAAACCATAATTAATCCATTTCCTTTTTGCAATCTTGCCTCATTAAACAATAAAATAGTTTAAACAATAACATGTTTTAATTGTTCAAAAAAATGGGATGTGACATTTCCAAAACCCCTAAGTCAAGAGGACCCACTACAACAAAAAAACCCACAACGCTTCCCTTTAAGAAAGGCATCCCTCTTCAATCAAAACTAGAGCTCTAATACTAAATGTCAAGAAATAGGGTAAACTACTATAGTGAAAGCATATACAAATAGTTACAAACAAATCTAATTTATTGATTAAAGTAGAATGTGATTAACAAAACAAATAACATGGAGAAGCATTTAGGAATTCATATAAAAAATTCTCATAATAAACACATAACTCCAAAATTTACATGGAGAAACCCTTTAAATGGAAAAAAAATCTACCATCAAAGAGATATTGGGCTTGTATCAATCAAGGATAAACCAATACATCAATATAATGCACACTATCTTCTTCAGTTTAACCACATTCTAATAGCATAACATTACTTCACCTACAATCTATAATAAAATAATTAGAATGTTGTTAAAATGAAGAAGATAGGGATATGAAATTGAAATGATTTTACATAAGAGGGTCATCAAGAGGACTAGATGTATAGAATATGTGAATACTTAGTCAAGTGGAAGAATAAAGCAATATAATAAGGCACATGTTTGTCACTAGTAGAAGTTAGCCATTATGGATACACACATGGGGATGCATTAATAGAACCATGAGTAGGGGCTCACTCATTTTCTTACCTAGGGTGTCTCATGCAAGAGTGTCCTTGGTCAATAAGCAGTCCTATTTCAATCAAAAAGTGTTTTTTATTTGTCTTGTATATTCTTTTTCTCTATTGTGAATTAGAGTTTGTGGTTTTGTCAATATGTTTATGAAGATCTTGAGTTGATGTTATAGTAACACAAAGGGATTTGAATAGGGTATTCTTATTGTAATTATTGACAAAGGGTTACAACACATTTTCATACACTTGTTCAATGGTCTAAGTTGAATGGTAATGAATTGGATCATGTTTTCAACTCAAAACTTGTATGGGAATTTTCTTGAAATGGATCTACATGTATCTTTTGTTAGAATCTGAAAAGATGATTAACCCAGAAAACTAGTGCAAATGAATAGATATTAAACTATGAATGCAAATGATACGAAATTAAAATAGTAGTATAGATTTAGTCTCCACAAGAGTAATGCAAATGCTCTAGAAGAAAAATAGCATTAAGAGGATACAAAAGAAAAAGATGCAAAATACAAGCTAGGAGGTGAGTATAAATAGACTAGAAGAGAGACAAGAGGTAGCAAATACGACTAATGGGAAGAGTCCACCACAATAGCATAAAATAGACAAGTGCAACTCCCATGGAAGATGCTGACACCTTGAACCCACTCACATTAATACTCACTTAATTAACCCTAAGCAAGCTTAATAACATGTGTAGGAAAAACCTAGGAATATAGGAAAATAAAAACTTATACTAACACCCCCTCTTAAGTGCAGCTTAGGTGGGTGAAAAGATGGGTCCTAGAAAATGAATCTTGACAAGGTATTCATGCACATAAATTCTGCCCACAAAGAAGAAGCCCCCCTAGAAAAGAGAGAAAACCCCCTAGAATAGAGAGAAAAAGGAGACTATGGAAGCCCCCCACAACAAAGTAGCTCCTGTGCCAAAAGAGGATGCCCATTTATGAATGTTGAAGATGATCCATTTGTGGAAAATGACATTTCTCCCCTTAGGATGAAACAAATCCAATGGTGAATGTTGAAGTAACTCCCACTCAAAGAAACAAGGTGAGGAAGGAAGTCTCATGATGTGTCCTATCTCAGAACACTACTCAAATGTCTTCATGCTAATGTCGAAATGAGTCACAATCAAATCAGGAGTCTTAGGCATAACTAAAATAAGTGACCTCTCAAAATAATGTGGAGACAGATGTAGAACAGGATCTAAAGACAATGAAGATGGGATAACAATGATGAAATGATTTTCATCAAAGAGAAGTTGAATGTCCTCAAGAGTGTCGTTCAAATCTGAAATGAGGGACTCTACAAACAAACAAGAGATGTCTAGTATAAATTGGTCCCAATGAAGTGAATCCAAAAGACAAAAATGATCATGTTGCAAAGAATCATCGAAAGCCCTCGAAGAAGCAACTCTGAACTCTGAAACTTAGCAACATGTACAGTAGGAATGTCCATAACTGTAGATGGGGCATCAATGTACATCAACCAAATAGATTGATCATCCCATGAGGATGTGTCCACATAAGATGGGGAAATAGAAGTCTCAGTATCATCCACAAGAGTGATGAGTGCCAGGTAGCACTCATGAAATACACCTTTTTACCCCTCTTTTTCCTTCCTTCTTATTCCATTGTCTTGATGACTGCACCAAAGTAGATTAACAAGATCCTTCTAATTATGATTAATGAGAGATGAATTACTTAAAATCATGATTTCTGATTGAAGGACTAATGTGCATTGAATTCATGGAAATATGTAGAAATTCTCTCTTTTTGAATCTACAGGTGCAAATGTTTGAGCAAAGACAATTTTGGTCATCTCTAGAGGTGGTCCTAATAATCTCTGGAGATGACATAAGGATACCTCACCAGTCTCCAATATTTTCCAATATGATTGGATAGATTTTGAGATAAGGAGGTGTATCATCTCTGGAGCTGAACTGAAGTCATGATCATATCTTCGGAGCTGGACATAAATCCATAAAGCATATCTCTGGAGCTGCAGACAGAAGCACACCTCCGGAGCCTCCTCAACACAAATGCAGATTTCCAGCATTGCTTCCAATCAACACTTCTAGTGGTAATTGGGGTGCTCCAGATATTACTCAATCAGCACCTGAGTAATTGGATGAAGATCTTAGTTAACTATTGGAAGTTTTATCTCTTTTTGATTTTGCATGAGTTCTTGACAAACTGATTTAAGTACCTATATTTTAGGGCCTTGCTGCTTAGTTGTATTTGAAACTAAGACTCAGATTTAGTGAGACTGTTGTTCCACTAAATCTATTTTAATTGCATGACTTTTTACTTTGTAGTTAAATAGTTAGTAGAATAAGAGATTGGTACTATCTCATAGATGAACTAGTAGTTAGGGTAAGTGATATCTCATCACTGGATCAGTAGCATTAATTTCTTCAATCAGTAGAGATCATTAGAGTTAGTTAGATAAACTGGCAACTGTAGGATTCCTAATTGTAGATAGCCAAGGACACAACCCTGGATTTGACACATGAAAATATGATTAAATGTCGAGGACCAATGATCCTTGTCATTTTTGGTGCCGTTGCCAGGGTTCTATGTGTTAATTAGGGAAACTTAGTTAAATAGTTTTGGAATAGATTGAATCTATATGGTTAGAGCTAGGGATTCAAAATGAAGATACATAAAATAGACACCCCATCAATAAACTACATGAGAAAGTAGTGGGGTGGCACAAGATCTTGTTGAAGAGAGACACCTAGAACCTACCTTGGAAACTACACCTCAATTCAATAATACCTTAAATCCTCCAAATCTTCCACTCGCTGAATATATCCAGGAATTGCAATAGAAATTCCAGGTAGATCCTTTGACAGAAACTAATTCTTTAGAACCTCACACCGAATCTCAAGGAGAAGAACCAATATCAGACATGGATGATAATCATGATAATCATGAAGAGGAAGATAATTAGGTTCCAAGAACCTTCTCATATCCCATTGTTCTGGCTGCTGAAGATAATGCCCCTATGAAAAATGTTTCACCTACACACTCATCAAATTTTAGGGGTCTTGCTTCTAAGGATCTAGATCGGTTTTTGTTTGAATTCAAAGTGGTATGCCAGACTTACGATTATGGATCAGATAATAAAAAATTCAAACTGTTTCCCTCAATTTTGAAAGATTTTGCAATGAGATGGTTCATGGGTTTGCCCCAAAACTCCATCCATTCCTGGGATTAGATGGAGACATAATTCTTGGGAAAATACCAGAACTATTGTGGAGTCAGTGATAAAAATAAGGAATTATTCAAAATTAAACAAAGAGAGGAAGAGACCTTAGAGGATTATGTGGATAGGTTCAACTTTGCTTTGAGAAGGTATGGCAACCCTATAAATCACTCTTTGGCTAGAACCCTATTTGTAAAAGGATTAGACAAAGAATCAAAACATGCACTGGATCTAATGGGAAAAGGGAATATCAATAAAATGGATATGCTTGCTATAGAAGAACTAGGCAAGAACTATTCTAGAACCCAAGATGGAGTGAGAACACCCAAATCCTTCAAAGGGAAGAATGAAATAGGACAGTTAATGGAGGAGATTGTAAATATGAAAATAGATATTATAGTCCAACTGAATACCACATTAGATGGGATTTAGGCAAAAACTAGAACAACTGATCAAGGTAGAACAACTGAACCACTCTCCATCTATTGTCCTAAATGTAGAAACAAACATCTGTTGAGAGAATGCCCTTTAGATAAATCAGAGATCTGTCAGTTCTGTGATAGGGAACATCCTACCAGTCAATGGAGTCAACTCCCAGCCTTAAAAAGGCTAAGTAAAAAGAATGCTATTATAGAAGAGGAGTTGAACTATGTAGGACAAAAACAAGCTAGGAATTTTCCTTATAATCAGTATCCAAACCAGGCTTCTTATAGGGGTCCTTCTAATTGGGGAAATAATTAATGGAATCCAACTTGGCATGGGTCTTAGAATAACCCTCCTTGGGGACCACAAGATTGGCCAAACCAACAATGGCAGAACCAACATTGGCAAAATTAGCCATGGGGAATCAACAATGGCCACAACAGTTTGGATCATAAAACATGCATCCTCATTGGGGTCCTCAATAGGGATATAATCAACAATACGAGGGACAACCTCAATGTTTCCAACCTCAACAACAAGCATTGCTAACTAGACCCCCCAACACATAAGGACAGTCACAAAACAAACCAGTTAGCCAACCATCCTTACCAGCTCAACCTATACCAAACCCATGGAATAAGCAAGGAGCAACTATTTACATGACAGAACAAGAAAACATGGGTGGTATTAATGCCATATATTCTAATAACCTCTAGCTACGTTCTGGGAAAGCACTTCCAAGACCATCTCCTCCAACTATAGTTGAAGTAACCAATGATGAGGAACCTAAAAATCCATCCACTCAGCTTCCAAAGGAGATTACTATTGAAACAATGCTAAAAGAATCATCCTTGGATAACTCTGGAGTTCCTCCTAAAAGAATGACTTCGGAGAACACCCATGGAAATATTTCTGATAAGAACTTTGGAGATGCTCCGAAGATAGAAAAACTAGCACCATACCTAGAACAGTTCAAACAACATGTTCCCCAGAAAAAAGGTCTTACAAAAACAAGTCCAATCTACCCTAAAATCAGAACTTTTACAAGAAATTAGACAATTAAACATTGAAATTTTGCTCCTACAAGCAATTAGGGATGTGCCTGAACTGAATCAATTCATCAACCAGCATTGTGTTAAGACCCAGGGTAGGAAGAAAAACTTTCCTTCCACCATCCAGGTGGAAGGAAAAGTAGTAGACCTCCTAATGGGAGAAATATTGGCAAGAGACACTGTGTGGATTCATGAATATTGTCATTGATGGAAACAAAGTCCATCCCACACATCCGCAGGACATGGTATGTCTATACTGGAAGTCAGATTGAAGAGTACTTTGGTTCGGTGAAGGAGGAACAGAGCATGTAGCAAGGTTCGACAATCAGGTCCAAATCTCTCAGAGGACATATCTCAGAAAAGTGTGGACTTTGGCAAGTCAAGAGGAGTACCATGACTAATACATTCTAGAGATTGAGCTCTGGTGATGAAAGAATGAAAAGATATGAGCACCTAAGTATTCGGTCCTTGTTTGGCAGAGTAGACTGATAAAGAACTGACCGGCAAAGCATCAGACCTTAATCCGGATGAGAAGTTGATGATGATCAAGTTTCTTAAGGGATAATTCATGGTTGGCCGACATGATTGATGATTTTTATAAGTATCTCCTTGATACGCATCACTTAGTATGCAAGGATTCAGCCGACAGATCAGAGTTTGGGAAAATATTGAGTATTCCAGATGCCGAGTAGAAATATGATGAAATCCTTAGTGTAGATATATATACTAGATGGATTTAGATGTGAAGGTGTGCGTGGTGTATAGTGTTGTGCAAAGAAAAGAAGAGAATAGTGTGGAAGTAGCAATATAGGTCCGGTATGTGATAGGACAACAGCAGCAAAGAAGAGGAAGAATGAAGTGCAGTAGATCAGTGTATTGAGCCTAACCAAAACTGAACCTCAGCATATGTGGATGCTTCTCATCAGTTCAAACACTTGGTTTCTTTATACCTTGTAGACAATGAGTCTCTTGTAGGCTGTGAGTAGTGTGCTCAGGCAGTGAGCCCTAATTGGCAAGTGACATTTTGTACTTCTATTCATTTAATAGAGAATACAATCTTGGGTTAGTCACCCCATGGTTTTTCCCTTAACAGGGTTTTCCATGTCAAAATTATTGTGTCATGTGTAATGATTTTATTTATGCTTTTATGATTATGCATGCTTATATGATTTGATACTGCACTAGTTGTTAAAGAAGAATAGGAAGTTATAATAATTAAGATAACTAATTCACCCCCCCTCTCAGTTATCAACAATTGGTATCAGAGCCAAGTTCCTCCAAACAGAGCCTAACAGCTTGAGGAAGATCTGGGAATCTCAATGGATATGTATGGTTTGAGGCAACAACTTTAGTCTGCCTTAGATGATCTTGAGCAGTCTCATTCTGAAGTCAATGACTTAAAGGAAAGACTCAAACAAGCTGATGATTTCATAAATGAACTAAAAGAGAAACTGAGTATCTCTATGAAAAAGAGAAAGGAACTACTTCAACAACTAGCAAGTCAAAGTGAAGCCAATAATACTGATGAAGATCTGAATGAGAAAAACAAGTTATGTGAGAAGCTATCAAAAGAGGTCATTATGGTAAGACATGAAATGGAGTTAGGGGTTATGAAATTCACCCAAGAAATTGAAGAGAAGAAAAATTGAAGATGATCCAAGACAATCTATCAAGGAAAAGTCAGAAGACTGCCACAAAATGGATAGAATAATCAGGCATCTAGAATCTGATCTTGAAGAAGCTAGAGATAATAAAGAACAACTTGAGAATTAGATTGTCACTCTTAAAAGGGATCTTCAAACAGCCAATGAATACAAAGAAATTCAAGATAAGCTCTGCTCAACTTGAAGTTCTTCTTGAAAGCCAAAAGAGGGTAGATGACAAGCAAGGCTTGGGGTATGAGAAAGGTGAAAGCTCTAGATCCAGTCAAAAGAACTCTGGATCAGGAAATCCAAGGAACAGGCCTAGAAGACCTCTAGTAAGGCAACCAAATGCTCAAATATATCCATCCTTCAATGGATACTACCACAATTTCAATAACTTTGGTCATAAAGTAAATCAATGCAGAAGAAGAATGAATCAGACTAATTCATCCTTCTCCAGACAGTGTTTTAACTGCAAAAGGTATGGTCACAAATCTCATGAATGTAGAAATTTACAAATAAACAATTCATTCAATGGTAGATGCTTTACATGCAATAGAATGGGACATATGGCTAATCAATGTAGATCAAGAGGATACCAGTCAAATATGCAAAGAAATGTTGTTTTCTACAATTGCAATAGATCCGGTCATATTGCTAAATTCTGTAGAAGTAATAATCAGGACAAAAAGGGTCCAGTGCATCATAATCAAAACCAAGACAAAGGAAAAGGAAAAGTGAATGTGGAAGAAATTCAAAGGGAGATGAACAAGATTTGGGTAAAGAGAAGTACATAAAATGTTGGGGATGGATCCATACCAGAATCTTGTGCTAATATTCCCTCTGGAAACTAAATAGATGTGCTCTGGCTCAGGGGGAGTCACAAAAGAAAACAATTTCCCCCAGCTAGTCAATTAGTGCCTGAAATTGGCACATGGAAGGTTGCGGATCAAAAGGGCTCTCAGAGAAACATATAAATAACCCTTGGTAAAGATATGAAAGATTCACAAGGAGTTTGAAAAGGTTAATCATCCAAGATTGATCTAGTTTGACAGTCATCCGGCAAAAGTAGGACTTTCATAGTTAGATCCAGTATATTTCAAAATTGAAATATTTGGATTTGCAATTAGATGGAATGATTGGAGAAAGGGAGATACTTTGTAAGTTATCATTCTAGGTGCATCTCAGTGATCCAAAAAGATCTCTCTCAGAAACAAGGAAAACAAAGCAACCGGAATAACCTAAGTTGTGCATTTATTGCAAAATAGAATTAGGGTTTGCGCAAAAATAAAAGGGTTCTTTTGTTCATCATTTTTACATTTGCATTCGAAAAGAAGAGAAAAGGAGCTCTGTATCGAAATTGTCTCAAAGATCAATTACAGAAGTCGATTCATCTAGCAATCCAATCTGGCTCATATCATGAACCCTAGAAGTCTAAAAGGTATTTTCCGCTCTTGAAAACCTCTCTCTGAATCTTTTGAAAGATGGCTACTCCAAATGTTGTGAAGATCACTGATAGGCCACGACCTAAATTCAAGAAACATCCCTACAAATCCCTAGAAGTTGATCCCCTAGGTGCATTTTCTAGCATTCCACATGGGGTTTTGCATGTAGAAGATGTTAGGGCATACATTCATGCGAACATTGAAGAATTTGGGGAATCCAAGCTAATGGATATCTACCACAAGTAGTTAATAGATGAATCATTTGAACTCAAACCTTAGTACAAATCCATCTGGGATAAGCATTTCAGACATTGCATCCATTTCCCCTAATTTGCAGAAGATGAATGGGTCCAGTATGTTCTGAGTAGAATGCATGATAACTTTATGTGGTTGATGAGGCCATTCAAGATAACCAAGGATGCAATTAGGGAGGTAACCGGATTACACTCATCTAGTGGGTTACCTGCTCTCAAATCCGTCAAGAATCAAAAAGTGAGTGAGGCAACTAGATCAAAATTTGAAAAGAGAGCAATGGCAATTGAGATATCACTGATCCAGATATCAAGTTTGCATCTATGATAATTGGCTATAAGATATATCACTCCAACAAGGAGAATTTGGTATCCAAAACCGCAATCTATGCTACTTATCAGATGTTAAGGGAGAATGCAGATTATGATCTATGTGAGCTTCTTCTAAGCCAACTGTTGGAAAACCTACAAAAGATCAAGAAGGACAAGAAGAACTCATTCAAGTATGGTGCGCTAATATTGTGTTTGTTCTTTTACTTCATGAATGAGCTACCTGGATCCAGTGGTTGGGTATGGAAAAATGACATACCAGTAGCTATACAAATCAGAGATTATATGCATGGGCTTGGTGATGCCAAAGCACATAATACAACACTTTGGGGCTACTTCAAGAATTTTCAAAGTTTGATGCAAGCCAGAGAAAGAATCCCCCAATCATTGGTCGAGAAGTACAAGGATACAGTGTGCTTTATGGTAGACACCGATCAATACCTAATGGAGGCAGTGGAACCAAGAATAGTGTGGATCATGCCAATGGGGTATGAGGTTGATGAGAAAATCTTAGAACTACACATCCAACACCTGCTGAGTCAGCCCAAGGACCCTAAGGCAGAAAGGTTTGGGACCTTCCAAGAGCTGAGTGTAAAAGTTCATGTTGAACTAAGATAGCCTAAGATCAAGAGAAAAGTAAGAAGGGAAGTAGAAGAATTCACCAAAAGGCATGGAATATCAAAGGAGGCAGTTGATGCCAATAGAGAGAAGATGAAAAGGGCAGAAAAAAAGGTAAGAAATAGAAAGTGCTCTGGTGAAAGCCCCCTCCCAGACCAAATCCTCCAGAAGCTCTGCACCTGCCACCTCCAAGAGCTAAAAAGCATCAAAACCAGAAGCCCAGACATCTGGAAGGAGAGAGAAGAGAACCAAGAAAAAAGCAACAAGGTCCTATACAAGTCAAAAGGATGATGAAGAAACTGAGACTGATGAGGAAGTAAAGAAAATGAAGAAGAAGAAGAAAACTTCCAGTGAACCCTCTACCAGTCATAACAAGGAAGAAGAGGTAGAATAATTCATTGAAAAGCCTACTCTCTACATTGATGATATCATCAAATCAATTACTATGGATGGAAACCTGCAACCAATGACTAAATTTTATGATGAATATAATGAAGCTGATCAGAAGATCTTGCAAGATGCCATAGTTAGGTATCTAAACATCTATAACAAAGCATTCATTGAAATTATATCTATGATTCCTAAAAGTTTAGAAAAGGAACTTGAAATGAGAAAGAACAATGCCATGGCAAAAGACCTAGAAATCTAGGAGCAAATTGCTATCCAAATCTATCCCTCCATCACTCCTCAATAAAAGAACATGATCTTCAAGGATTGCAAGGATGAGTTCCAGACCAAAGCCAGAATGAATAAGCTTATGCTCAGAGAGACTGATCAGGTGGCTAAAGAAATAGAAGATATCCTCTAGAATGCTTTTAAAAGATTCAATCTTCATGTTATAGAGGACTTAGGTGATGAACCCTCTACCATGGATAACAAAGGAGAATCTACTGAGACAGTTGCAGAAGAGACAAAGGAGACAAGTAAAGAAAAAGCTAAGGACTTAGATTCCTCTGTTCTAGAAGAGGAACTTCATGGAGAAGTAGACACCTCTCTTCTGGATCCTCCTACAGAAACCAGAATTGAAGGGAAAGAAATAAAAGAAGAGAGCATCAATCAAGGAGAAGAAGTGAAGGGAAGAGAAGGTCAAACAGAGAAGACCACAAGTGACAGTGCTGAGGCTGCAGAAGGGAAGAAAACTCTATCTTCGGCAAGAGACACTGTAGAAGTAGTCAAAGACTTCCTGACAAAAGAAATGATGGAATTAGATGAACCAGAGCTACTTCAAGGACCATTCAATTTTGATTCCTTATCTCCGGTCCAGACAATGAAGGTAACATCTTTTGCTCAAGCCAAAGCAAAAGAAAAGCTTCTGAAGTCTCACATGGAAGACTGTGAGCTAATAGAGATTGCATCTGGTGTGCTAGAGAAAATCATGCCATCCTTCCAAAAGGATCCTTCGGCATCCACATCTGGTAATCTAAAGTCTCTTGTTAATTTTGTTAATACACATTTTGACTCTTTAGAGAAAGCAACAGAAGAGAAGGTCCGAAAGGAGTTTTTGGGTAAGAGATTCTCTGAAGTACAAGGGCTAATAACAAATGATAGGAGAACTATGGATATTGGGATAAAGAGCTTAGAAAATTCTCTTAAAGATGGCAGAGAAATATATAAATTTTGTTTATCCTGGTCTAAAGTAACAAAGGATATTGAGAAGAAAGTGAAAGAGCAAGAGGATAAATTGTCAAGTGTATCTCAGAATTTGATCCTCTCACCATATCCATAATAAACCAGGAATGTCAGACTATTGCCATTCTAAATGAACTAAAGAAACTTGAAAAGGAAAGGAAGAATATAATAAGTAGGATGGGTGAACTTAGAGGGATAATTATCCCTAAATTAGAGGCCATGCATGAGGCACTAACTGATGCTTAGACCACAGCCTAGACCAGTGATCCGACAGATCTAAAGAGGGCAGAAGCTTTTGCATTCCTGTTGAGTGGTCACATCTCAATTTTGGACAGGATGAAGCAGAGTTAGGCAACAAAATTTGTCCAGTTGAAGACAAATTTTGCAGATATACTTCAGTATATGTAAGTATAACATGTATATATATTTATGCGGCTAAGTATAGTTAGATTTTTGAGAATTTTGGTGTGCAGATTCTATCCTTTGCCATTGATGTCAAAGGGAGAGTGAGGAGCAGTGAAAAATATGGAATCTAGCTAAGGGGGAGCTCTGGAAAAGTGTACTTTAGAACAGAGCATCAGCCAAGGGGGAGTGTAGTGTGACACTTAGTCATTTTTCACTAAGTGTTGCCATCAATGCCAAAGGGGGAGATTGTTGGCAAGAGACACTGTGTGGCTTCATGAATGTTGTTAATGATGGCAACAAAGTCCATCCCATAGATCCGTAGGACATGGTATGTCTATATCGGAAGTCAGATTGAAGAGTACTTTGGTCCGATGAAGCAGGAATAGAGCATGCAGCAAGGTCTGATAATCAAGTACGGATCTCTCAGAGGAAGTATCTTAGAAAAGTACGGACTTGGGGAAGTCAAGAGGAGTACCATGACTGATACATTCTAGAGATTGAGCCTTCGTTGATCAAAGAATGAAAATATATGAGCACCTAAGTATTGGGTCCCTGTTTGGCAGAGTAGACTGATAAAGAACTGACTGGTACAACATCAGACCTTAATCCGGATGAGAAGTTGATGATGATCAAGTTTCTTAAGGGATCATTCATGGTTGGCCAACATGATTGATGACTTCTATAAGTATCTCCTTGATACGCATCACTTAGTATGCAAGGATTCAACCGACAAATCAAAGTTTGGGAAAATATTGAGTATTCCGGATGCCGACTAGAAAGATGATGAAATCCTTGGTGCAGATATATATACCAGATGGATTTGGATGTGAAGGTGTATGTGGTGTATAGTGTTGTGTAAACAAAAGTAGAGAATAGTGTGGAAGCAACAATACAGGTCCGGTATGTGACAGGATAGCAGCAACAAAGAAGAGGAAGAATGAAGTGCAGTAGATCAGTGTATTGAGCCTAACCGGAACTGAACCTCAGCATATGTGGATGCTTCTCATCAGTTCAAACACTTGGTTACTTTCTTTATACCTTGTAGACAGTGAGTCTCTTATAGGCAGTGAGCCTCTTGTGAGCAGAGTGCTCGGGTAGTGAGCCCTAATTGGCAAGTGCCATTTTGTACTTCTATTCTTTTAACAGAGAATACAATTTTGGGTTAGTCACCTCGTGGTTTTTCCCTTAACAGGGTTTTCCACGTCAAAATCATTGTGTCATGTGTAATGATTTTATTTTTTCTTTTATGATTATGCATGCTTATATGATTTGATGTTGCACTAGTTGTTAAAGAAGAACAAGAAGTTAAAATAATTAAGATAACTGATTCACCCCCCCTCTCAGTTATCAACAAGAAATGCTCCTCCCAAAATATGGAGATCCTGGAAATCTTGTCATAACTATTTACATCTCAGGGGTAGAAATTTCAAATGTTTTGGTTGATTTGGGAGCAACAATAAATGTAATGATAGTTCATACAATGGACAAATTGGCCCTAACAGGTATCCAATCCACATCTACAATCCTTCAACTTATTGACTAGTCAGTAGCTATTCCAAAAGGGGTGATTACTGATGTTCCAGTTGTGATAGAATCATGGGAATTCCTAGTAGACTTCCTGATATTAGAACCAAGAAACTAGTGAAATGCTTATCCATTGATATTAGGATGACCATGGCTGGCTATAGTAGCAGCATCTATTGATTGTTGAACTGGGGATATGGTCATTTCTAATGGAATAGATTTGAAGAAAATATCTTTGTATCCTCCAGCTAAACCATCAATACATTATTCAGGAAGAGTATGGGTAGATGAGATTGATAACATGGAAAATAGTGCCTCAATAGCTATGGTTACCATTAAAGAACATTTGGGTGAGTTAGAAGAAGAAATCCACTATGATACAATGGAAGATATCACCCACATTCTTATTAATGAAGATATAATGGAACTAGCCCAAGATTCAAGGAGAGAATTTCTTACTTCTGCTCATTGTACCCTAGCAAATATCATTCCCTATGGAGAGACCTTTTAAAGAGACTTAGCCACATTCCACATGTTGCTTCCACAATCTTGCCCCCTCAATACCATGACTCTAGGTTATGGATTGAATACATCTATGGATCAGATCACAAAACAAGTCATGATTTTACCTGGGAAAACACTGAATATCAATACCCAGTTAGCAAAAAAATAGGAAGAAGCACTTATCAAACTCCTAATTTCCCATTCAACAACTTTTTCTTGGGAATACCAAGATATGAAGGGCATTCCTCCTGAGATCTGTATTCATCATATATACACTAAAGAAGTAAAGCCTGTCAGACAACCCTAGAGAAGATTAAATCCTTCTTTAAAAGACATTGTTAAGACTGAAATAGAAAAATTGCTACAAGCAGGGTTTATATATCCAATCTCAGACATTCAATGGGTCTCACCATTAGTCATAGTGCCTAAAAAGAATGGGAAGTGGAGAGTGTGTATTGACTATAGAGAGATAAATAAAGCAACAAAGAAGGACTACTTTCCCTTACCATTCATTGACCAAGTGTTTGACAACCTTGCAGGGAGGAAGTACTTTTCTTTCTTAGATGGGTTTAGTGGATATAACCAAATCCAAGTAGCACCTGAAGATCAGGATAAAACCACTTTTACTTGTTCTTGGAGAACTTTTTCCTACAAAGTTCTTCCATTTGGACTATGTAATGCTCTAGCTACATTTTAGAGGCTTGTTTTAGCCATTTTTTGCTGAATTAGCTAATGAGTGCATAGAAGTCTATATGGATGACTTTACTATGTATGGGGACAACTTTGAAGAAGCTCTCATAAACTTAGAAAAGGTATTAAAATGCTGTGAAAAAATTTGACTATCTCTGAGCCATGAAAAGTGCTTCATGATGCTAGAGGAAGGAATTGTATTAGGACACCACATTTTAGCAAATGGGATCAAAGTGGACCAAAACAAAATAGAAGTGATCAAATAGTTACCTTCACCTAAAAATTAGATAGATGTTAGAAGTTTTCTGGGTCATGCAGGCTACTATAGGAGATTTATAGAAAATTTCAGTAGAATAGCTGCTCCTCTGTTTACCCTAACTAACAAAGACAAAATTCTTATGGATAGAGGATTGTGGTGCAGGAGCACCCGCACATGATCAGGATATAGGTCCGCATGATGACATACATGATCAGGATATAGGTCCGCATGATGACATACATGATCAGGATGTAGGATAGTTATCATCATGCTGACGGGATAATCTATTTTTAGTATGTTTGACTTATCATGTAATAAGGTCCACTGTGACCGATGCTATGTAATAGTTCAGCATAGGAGTAAGTGTAGGCAGTTAGAGATCGGGATAAGAGAGTCTGAGCTGTCCTCTCTCCCAGCCGCTTGGAAGCTCCCAGCCGCTGGGAAGTGATGTTAGTAGTACTCGAAGGATTTGTTATATATACCTTCGATCTGTAGGGTTTAGATATAGTTTGATATAGTTTTGATATAGTTGTGATATTGATGTACTGGTGTTGAGTAGATATTCAGGAGAGCAGTTCAGACATTATGAAGCTGTATTCAGGACATTGAATTTCAATTGAATAAGATCTCGTCTTTTGCATTATCTGTTTGCATCTGTGTTGATTTCCTTTCCGTTTTGCAAGCTAATGACCACTTTCAACCCTTCCACCGGTTGATCCTGCAAATCGGTGGAATGGTCCTGTATCATAGCTTAGACTGCATTTGTGTTTTCTGTTTATGCATTGCATTGTTCAGGAGATCTGTTAGAAGCATGCTGTAAATCAGCCTAGCATCCTCATGTGCTAGGTCTAGAAGATAAACTGTTAGATTTTGGTTTGGAGGTGATCCGGCCCGGTCGTCACATGATCTTTGTGAAATTATGCGGTTGTGAGTGTTTTCATGCAGTGGAAGGATACACAGGAGTCTGCATGTGCGTTTCCAGTCAGAACGAGCCGCAACATCATCTGCGAATCCATCGCCATCAGGATCGGGTCATGAAGTTGTTGAATTTTGCATGTTGCAGGTGCATCATGATGTTTTGAGTTGGATATATACTCAGTGTATATATCGTAGTCAGGATCATCTCTCAGGGAAGGTCATCATCCGCATATCGCTAATGGATGCGGGTGTGAAAGTTGAGTTTTTTTGGCTAAGTGTTGAAGAGTTCATCAGGATGATGTGTGACGTCATCGTCATCAGGATATGACGTCATCGTCATCAGGATATTAGGAAATCCCTCTATGCGGGTTTATCCTGTTGTCGCTAAGTGGAAAGGTATCGGCGTAGGCAGGAAGTTGTATCAGCATCATCAGGAGGTTTCGAAGAACCGGATGAACAATATCATGATGCTGTTGCTTGTATCGTCGGGCAGTGAAGCATCGGAGGCAAGTTGTTGAAGTGGAACGTCATCAGGATATTTGGACAACCGGATATTTGGATATCCTGCTGACGAAAGTGATATTGAATATCATGATGATGCCGCTTGTATTTGGCACCCGATGAACAGTGCAACCGGAGGATGTTTGCGCCCGTTGATTATCATGATGATGATGATAGGCGACAAACGAAGGAGATAAATAGTAATCGACAGGAGGATATTTGCGATCATCTGAAATATGATGATGCTGTTGAAATATGATGATGCAGTTGGTGTTGTTAGGAAATATGATGATGAGGTTCAGCCGATAGAGAAGTTTATCATGCTGTTTGTATTGTTGGCTACTCCTTCCTGTTAGGTTGTCTCCGTTGCGTTCCACTCTGCATCATAGTGGTATCAGAGCAAAGGTTAGGATCTTTTGGAAAAGATAAGCAGGATGTCAGACGAAGAAGGAACATCTGAGTTCCCAACAAAGATGACCAACGCTGAGTTGGCAGTTCTGGTGAAGAAACAGATTGCAGAAAGTAAGGCCGTGAAGGCTCAGAATCAGGAGTTGAAAGATGAATTAGCAAAGTTGAGGAGCAAAGTAGGTTCTGGTAGAGAAGATGATAGGGAAGAAGAGGATATCCCTAATTGGAGCGAGGAGGTCGTTCCTGCAGACCAGAGACCGCTGTTGAACGCCCTCAAGGCCATGGAGAGGAGAACCATGGATGTGAAGCTGGACTTGCCAGTGTTTACAGGTAAGATGGACCCTGATTCAGTAATGGAATGGATAGACTGTCTGAA
The DNA here is from genome assembly GCA_027924645.1 of Cunninghamia lanceolata. Classification (NCBI taxonomy): domain Eukaryota; kingdom Viridiplantae; phylum Streptophyta; class Pinopsida; order Cupressales; family Cupressaceae; genus Cunninghamia; species Cunninghamia lanceolata. The sequence continues at coordinate 2,141,758 of BSBN01001136.1, forward strand.
CAATTTCTTTGTGACAGAGGAGATACCAGAACAGCAGAGAGTGAAGATAGCACAGTCAAAGATGAAAGAAGCTGCCTTGACATGGTGGAACTTTGTTCAGGATGATAGAGTGCAGGAGGGAAAACGTAGAGTTGCCACATGGAAGAAGATGATGGAATTGGTAAAGGAGGCTTATATTCCTTTGGACTACAGTATCCAGCTACACAAGAGGAAACAGAACCTGAAGCAGAAGGAGCTAGATGTCAGCTCATATACAGAAGAGTTCATGAAACTCTGTATGAAGACCAAGGTGAAAGAAAGTGAAGAAGAAAAGGTAGCCAGATACCTGAATGGACTGAGGTTTAATATTCAGGAAGATCTGAGTCTGCATAACCCAGATACAGTGCAGAAAAGTTTTCAGTTGGCACTGAAGGTGGAAGAAAAGCTGAAGAGAAAACAAGATCAGAACAACAGAGGAAGAGGAAGACAACAAAGAGGTGGAAGAAGTCCTTTCAGAGGCAGAGGACAAGGACAGGGATATCAAGGAGAGTCTAGTCAAGACAATAGCAAGGGCAACAATAGCCAGAGTCAGAGAGAGAATTTCAGTCAGCAAGGAAACTTCAGAGGTAGAAGACCTTACAGAGGAAGATCCCAGGGCAGAGGATCCATCAGGTGTTACAACTGTAACAAAGAAGGCCATATAGCCAGCAGATGTCCAGACAAGGCCACAAGCTCAGCAGGAGAAAGGAGGACAAATCTGGTCAATGAACCTGATAATCAGAGTAGGACAAGTTCTAATGATTTTCAGAGTGTGAATGGTCCTGAGAATTATGGATATCCAGAAAGTGGAGAGTCCCTGATGATGAGAAGAACAGTAACTACCATGAAGGTACCTGATAAAGAAGCCCCTCAGAGGAAGTCCCTTTTCAGAACCACTTGCAAAGCAGGAGGTAAGGCTTGTAAAGTTTTGATTGATTCTGGTTCTACTGAGAACTTTGTGTCTGAAGAAATGGTGGTGAAGCTGAAGCTTAGGAGATTGCCTCATCCATCTCCATATAAAGTCTCATGGCTTACTCAAGGTCAGCAGACAACTGTAGAAGAGCAGGCTTGGGTAGAGTTTCAGATTGGTGGATATAAAGATAAGTTGTTGTTTGATATCACCAAGATGGATGCTTGCAACCTTTTGTTTGGTAGACCATGGCAATATGATCTGAAGGCACAGCATGATGGTGTTAAAAACACCTATAAAATCACTAAAGATGGTAAAGATGTAACACTATTCCCATTGAAGGAGAAAGAGGAGAAGTCTAAAGGCAAAGAAGTGAAGGTCATGCTGATGGAAGGCAAACAGTTTATGAAAGAAGTAGCAACAGAAGGTGCAGTTGCATATGCCCTAATCCCCTGTATGAGTGTGAATAAGGAACAACAGCAAGAAGCCAAGAAGGAGAAGAAGCCAAGGTTGATAGACCCAGCTGTCCAAGAGTTATTGGATAAGTACAAAGGTGTTATCTCAGAGGGAATGCCAAGATCCCTACCACCTATCAGAGATATCAGTCATTGCATAGACTTGATTCCAGGGTCTACACTTCCAAATAAAGCAGCTTATAAGCTTACCCCAGAACAGAATGCAGAAGTAGCCAGGCAGATTGAAGAATTGATGAATTCAGGTCTGATTGGAAAGAGTCTGAGTCCATGTGCAGTACCAGCTGTACTAGCACCTAAGAAGGAAGGCACTTGGAGACTTTGCACCGATTCCAGAGCCATCAACAAGATCACAATCAGGCATATAGAGCTGGTTCTCAAGAGGCTACATGAAGAGAAGCTGATGATGAACTTGGACAAGTGTTTGTTCATGAAACAGGAGATCACCTATTTAGGTTTTGTCATCTCACAAGGCAAGCTGCAGATGGATAAGGAGAAGGTGAGTGCCATTTTGAATTGGCCAACTCCACAGACCATGAATGAAGTCAGAAGTTTCCATGGGTTAGCAACCTTCTACAGAAAGTTCATCAGAGGGTTCAGTCATATTTGTGCACCCATGTTGGATACCATCAAAGGAGGACAAAAGTGCAGGTTTGTTTGGACTCAAGGAGCAGATGATTCCTTTGAGGCATTGAAGAGGAAAGTGGCACAGCAGCCAGTCCTTGCACTTCCAGATTTCAATAAGATCTTTCAGGTAGAGTGTGATGCCAGTCACATGGCCATTGGAGCAGTACTCAGTCAAGAGGGTAGACCAATTGCATTTTTCAGTGAAAAGCTCAATGATGCTAAGAAAAGGTATTCATCATATGATCTGGAAATGTATGCTTTAGTTCAGTCCCTAAAGAAATGGAGGCATTACCTGATGCCAAAGGAGTTCATAGTCTTCACAGATAATCAAGCTTTGAGTTTCATCAACAGTCAGGAGAAGCTGAACCACAGACATATGAAGTGGGTAGAAACACTACAGGCTTTCACTTTTACCTTGAAGCATAAGAAAGGGGTTAAGAACAAAGTTGCAGATGCTTTAAGCAGGAGAGTTCTCACAGTAAATCAGATTCAGTTAGAGAGTGTTGGCATTGACTCACTCAAGACCATGTATGAGTCTGATGAAGATTTTGGAGAAATATATCAGGTCTGTACTTCTTTTGGGGAGAAATACCATGCTGAGTTCTCTGAATACCTGATCCAAGATGGATTGCTGTTCAAGGGTGGACAGTTGTGTATTCCCAGATGTTCTATGAGGTTGAATATAGTCAAGGAGAAACATTGTGGAGCGATGGCTGGTCATTTTGGTCTAGACAAGACTCTTGATCTGGTCAGGAGGCATTATTTCTGGCCTAAGTTGCAGTCAGATGTCAGGAAATTTGTAGAAACCTGTGTAATTTGTCAGAAGGCTAAAGGCAGGTCAACTAATGCAGGGTTATATCAGCCCTTACCCATACCTTCCAGACCATGGGAAAGTATCAGTATGGATTTTGTTTTAGGTTTACCAAGGACCAGGAGAGGATTTGACAGTGTCTTTGTTGTAGTGGACAGGTTCAGTAAGATGGCACATTTCTTGCCATGCAAAACCACTGCAGATGCCTCATATATTGCAGATTTATTCTTCAGGGAAGTTGTCAGAATTCATGGGTTGCCTTTGAGCATAGTTTCAGACAGAGATGTGAAGTTTGTGGGTCATTTCTGGAGAACCCTATGGAGGAAGCTGGGAACCAATTTATCATTTTCCTCTGCATATCATCCTCAAACGGATGGACAAACTGAGGTTGTGAACCGTTCCTTAGGGAATCTACTTAGATGCTTGACAAAATAGCATGGAGAGAAGTGGGACAATATTCTGTCTCAAGCTGAGTTTTCATATAATGATACTGTCAACAGGAGCACAGGAAAATCGCCTTTTCAGGTAGTCTATGGAATGCATCCCAGAGGTATTTTAGAGTTGCGAGAACTACCTACAGCAGATCCTGTTAGTGCAGATGGAGAAGCTTTTGCTGAAGCAATCAAAGAAGTTCATGATCAGGTTAAGACCCAACTCCAGCAAACCACTTTGAAATATAAGGAGTATGCTGACAAGAAGAAGAAGGCTGTTCACTTTGCTGTTGGAGATTTGGTTTGGGTTCACTTGAAGAAAGACAGGCTCCCTAAGGGGAAGTATACTAAGCTCATGCAAAAGAAAGTTGGACCATGTCAGATTTTGCAAAAACATGGACAAAATGCTTATAAGCTCCAACTACCACCTGATCTTGGTTTATCTCCTATCTTCAATGTATGTGACTTAACTCCATACAAGGCTAATCCAGATGCAGATCAGGATATCCTACAGGATACAGTTGCTGACGACATTCCTCCACATGATCCTCCACAGATACAGCAGATTTTGGACACTAGAGTGATCAAACAGACCAGGAACAAGAAGTACTTGGAGTACCTCGTCTCTTGGAAGGGCCAGCCGACTTCTGAAGCAGTATGGATGACTGCAGAACAGATACAGAAACATGGTGCCGACCTTGATACTCTCATCTCAAGTGGACTTGAGATTTCTTCTTTTGGGGAGTATGGTGCAGGAGCACCCGCACATGATCAGGATATAGGTCCGCATGATGACATACATGATCAGGATATAGGTCCGCATGATGACATACATGATCAGGATGTAGGATAGTTATCATCATGCTGACGGGATAATCTATTTTTAGTATGTTTGACTTATCATGTAATAAGGTCCACTGTGACCGATGCTATGTAATAGTTCAGCATAGGAGTAAGTGTAGGCAGTTAGAGATCGGGATAAGAGAGTCTGAGCTGTCCTCTCTCCCAGCCGCTTGGAAGCTCCCAGCCGCTGGGAAGTGATGTTAGTAGTACTCGAAGGATTTGTTATATATACCTTCGATCTGTAGGGTTTAGATATAGTTTGATATAGTTTTGATATAGTTGTGATATTGATGTACTGGTGTTGAGTAGATATTCAGGAGAGCAGTTCAGACATTGTGAAGCTGTATTCAGGACATTGAATTTCAATTGAATAAGATCTCGTCTTTTGCATTATCTGTTTGCATCTGTGTTGATTTCCTTTCCGTTTTGCAAGCTAATGACCACTTTCAACCCTTCCACCGGTTGATCCTGCAAATCGGTGGAATGGTCCTGTATCATAGCTTAGACTGCATTTGTGTTTTCTGTTTATGCATTGCATTGTTCAGGAGATCTGTTAGAAGCATGCTGTAAATCAGCCTAGCCTCCTCATGTGCTAGGTCTAGAAGATAAACTGTTAGATTTTGGTTTGGAGGTGATCCGGCCCGGTCGTCACATGATCTTTGTGAAATTATGCGGTTGTGAGTGTTTTCATGCAGTGGAAGGATGCACAGGAGTCTGCATGTGCGTTTCCAGTCGGAACGAGCCGCAACATCATCTGCGAATCCATCGCCATCAGGATCGGGTCATGAAGTTGTTGAATTTTGCATGTTGCAGGTGCATCATGATGTTTTGAGTTGGATATATACTCAGTGTATATATCGCAGTCAGGATCATCTCTCGGGGAAGGTCATCATCCGCATATCGCTAACGGATGCGGGTGTGAAAGTTGAGTTTTTTTGGCTAAGTGTTGAAGAGTTCATCAGGGTGATGTGTGACGTCATCGTCATCAGGATATGACGTCATCGTCATCAGGATATTAGGAAATCCCTCTATGTGGGTTTATCCTGTTGTCGCTAAGTGGAAAGGTATCGGCGTAGGCAGGAAGTTGTATCAGCATCATTAGGAGGTTTCGAAGAACCGGATGAACAATATCATGATGCTGTTGCTTGTATCGTCGGGCAGTGAAGCATCGGAGGCAAGTTGTTGAAGTGGAACGTCATCAGGATATTTGGACAACCGGATATTTGGATATCCTGCTGACGAAGGTGATATTGAATATCATGATGATGCCGCTTGTATTTGGCACCCGATGAACAGTGCAACCGGAGGATGTTTGCGCCCGTTGATTATCATGATGATGATGATAGGCGACAAACGAAGGAGATAAATAGTAATCGACAGGAGGATATTTGCGATCATCTGAAATATGATGATGCTGTTGAAATATGATGATGCAGTTGGTGTTGTTAGGAAATATGATGATGAGGTTCAGCCGATAGAGAAGTTTATCATGCTGTTTGTATTGTTGGCTACTCCTTCCTGTTAGGTTGTCTCCGTTGCGTTCCACTCTGCATCAGATTGTCAATCAGCATTTGAAACCCTTAAGGAGAAACTTACTGTCACACCTATTTTAAGAGGACCCAATTGGACTCTACCATTTCACATACAAACTGATGCTTCAAATGAGTCTATTGGAGAAGTCTTAGGATAGAAAGAGGAGGGAGAAGGTATGCATGCCATCTACTACATCAGTAAAAATCTTACCTCTACAGAAAGAAACTACACCACAACTGAAAAAGAATTCTTGGCAGTCATATATGCTATAAACAAATTTAGGCATTATATCACTGGATACAAAAATATTTGTACATATTGATCATGCAGCCATCAAATACTTAATGAATAAGCTAGTAGTGGGTGCAAGGATAATCAGTTGGTTATTGCTATTGCAGGAATTTGACATTACCATAGTTGATAATCGAGGAAAATTTAATTTGGTTGCTGACTTTCTATCAAGATTGCATATAGGTGGAGAGAACCAGCCAGTGGAGGATAGATTTCTAGATGAACATCTTTTTGCTATCTCCTCTACTACACCTTGATTTGCAGACATAGCTAATCTCTTAGCTACAAGCTTATTTCCATCCCATTTTACCTCAAAACAAAAGAAACACTTACTTAAGAAAAGCTTATCTTACAAATGGTTAAATGGTTTACTGTTTCAATGTGGTCCTGATTTCATTTTATGCAGGTGTCTAAAAGTTGATGAAATTTTTTGTCTTAAGGACATGTCATGATGAACCATCTAGTGGGTACTATTCTTCACATAGAACCATCCAGAAAGTTTTGGGAGCTGGTTACTACTGGCCCTCTATTCATAAGGATACCAATAAGTATTTACAGCAGTGTGATCAGTGCCAAAGGATGGGACAACCAACTTTCACCCAGGAAATGTCACTTCATCCTCAAGTAATGTTGGAACCATTTGAGCAATGGGGTCTAGACTTTGTGGGACCAATTTCTCCACCATTATTGGGCAAAAAGTACATTCTGGTATGCACAAACTATGTGACTAAATGGGCTGAAGTTCAGGCATTGCATTTTGCAAGAGAAGTGAAAATTGCTGATTTCCTTTATAACAGAATTTTCTTGAGGTTTGGAGCCCCAAGATCAATAGTTTCAGACAAAGGACCTCAATTCACTTCCTAGGTAATCAGAGCATTCACAGACTTATATCAAGTTAAGTACAGGAAATCTTCGCCCTACCATCCCCAAGCCAATGGGCAGGTGGAGGTGACTAATAGGGAATTGGAGAATATCCTGACAAGGACAGTGGCCATGAATAGAAAGGATTGGGCTAACAGATTACCTGAAATAGTTTGGGCTTATAATATCACTTGGAAGTCCACAACCAAATTCTCACCATATGAATTGATTTATGAAAAGAAACCCATCCTGTCTATAGAATTTGAACTGTAAACACTCAAAACTTCATTAGATATCAATCTACCGTTATATATAGCACAATAGAATAGAATTCTTTAGCTCAATGAGTTGGATGAAATCCATACAGAAGCCATATAGTAAACAGAACTTGTTCAATATCAAAGGAAACAATGGCATGACTAGCACATCAAAGGAGGACATTTCAGCAGGGTGATTGGGTTCTCCTATATGATTCTAAGTTCAAGGAATTCAAGGGAAAGATGCAAACTCATTGGATGGGTCCTTATCAGATAAAGGAATTTTTTGAGAATGGAATAGTTTTACTAGCACCCATTGATGGAAGCATAGATACATTCTTAGTGAATGGTCACAAAATTCAACTCTATAAAAGGCCATCAACTAAGGAATAATTCATCAAATATTTGTGCTTGGTTATAGGGGATACATCCTCTGTCACAGATTTGGACTGAAAAAAAAAAGGTTGAAAACTAGCAAATGGCGACCTTCTAAAAAAAAGAATGGAAAACCAACAAATGGTTGTCTTTCTCCACCAAGGGGATTGAAAACCAATAAATGGCGGTTCCCTTCTTCTTGCCAGATAAGAATAATCAAGCTATAGAGGTGCCAAGAGTTACTAAAACACATATCTGTAACAAACTAGGAGCACCTTTGGCACTTCACAAACTTTGAGCACCTTCAATGCTTCACAAACTTGGAGTACCTCCGACGCTTCACAAACTTGGAGCACCTCTAGTGCTTCACAAACTAGGAGCACCTCTGGCGCTCCACCAATAAGGAGCCATTTTAAAATATAAAAATAAGGAGGGGGCCACCTCTCCAGGTAATAAAGTAGAGATGTCATTTGATGAGGTCAGCATGACTCACCCTCCACTTCATGACAAAAACAAAGATGAAGTCAGCATGCATATCGTCAGCAATCAAAAAAGTCATCACTCTTGCATGTGCAAGCAATCACGAATTGTTGTACTGATGTCACCTAACAACATGGCATTCCTAGACCACCCAGTGGGAATAATTGCATAATATGTGACGACAGGGATGCTAACGCCATTTCAAAACCATGTAGGAGCTTCTCACATGTTGAGTGACATCAAGTCTCATCAAAGCCATAGCGTTGCAGCCAAGTACATCAGGCCGTCATCATTAAGATTGATTTAGGTAATTCTCTTTAATTAACTTAGTTAGTAACTACCTTGTCAATTCTATTTTTAGGTGTCGTTAGTGTGACACATCTCCCTGCCATTATTTTCCTTTTTAATTCATGCATGCCGCCATACTTGCCACACTGTCAACCAGTCTACATAGTGTCCCATCACTCTCCTACAATTATGACTACATAACCATGCTAAACCAGTCTCAAATGTCCTTCCCATAATCTAGGCAGCAAAAATAAACTGACATATCAACCACATTCAAATCTTTGAGTGTAAAATTCAAGTCTGTTGACATAGTCCTCTGGAGTGAAAAGAGAAAAAATAGACCACAGAGAGAAGCAGGAAAAATTTTAGCCACATGAGGTGGAATAGGACAGAGAAATGGGAGTTAAAAAGAAGTCAAAGCTAGAGAATATAACAGGCCTACTGCAGAATGAAGCTGTGGCAGACATTCTAAGGAATGCAAGGTGGTTAGAGTTCTTGGAGAAATTTGAAGGTTTTCAGGAGGATATTGTTGATGATTTCCTACGTAACCTAAGAGATAATCAAACAATTGTGAGAGGGGTTCAGGTCAATATCTCTTTTGGACCATCATCAATCATATCTCTGGATTACCAGAACAAGGTGAGAGGTTTTACCATTTGAAAACCCTATATGCTGATTTAATTAAAAATTTCTCTGAAGAAGGTGAACCTACAATATAATTACATTTAAGTAAAAATGAGGTTAAAGGAATTGTTAGGTCTTCACTTCCACACCCATGGCGGTCTGTAGTATTGTGGTTGATGAAATACTTTACATGTTATGGACAATTTTCCATAGTTTTAGGACCAATAATGAAAATGTTAATTTTTCTGAGGCATGGAAATGCTCACCCAAAATTTAGCATAAACATTCCAAACTTTCTGTATTCTGCCATTACAGACAATTATCAACAAGGGAAAGGGCCTCATTTTTCTAATTGTGAAACATCACTTTCTGTTGCAAGCTGATGGGGAAGCATTATGGAAGAGATTTTTAGACAATAAACCACAATGAACACCAGAGAGGGCACAAAGAATGGACAAGGCTTCCTCTACCTAGTAGGAAGAGGAGGCAAAGCCTTCAACTTCCTCTCCAGCTACTAAGAAAGATAAAGGTCAAAAACCCTCATTGGAGGCAACTTCATCTGTTGCCCCTGTTACTGGTAGAAAGAGGAAAGGGAAGGAAGTTATGGATGAAGCTTCAGCTGCCTCATCACAGCTAAGGGAGCTTGTTATAGAACAAACCCCCAATATGACTCGCTCAGCAAAATGAAAGATGACCTTGGCTGAGGAGTCTATTCTAATTGAACAAATAGGGGAAATAGTTGTTATAGAGCAGACCTCCACCCAAACTTATGACCCCAAGAAGCAAAATAAGAAGACAAGATAGGGTCAGAAAACAAAAAGAACTTCAAAGAAAACTGACTCCAGCATACACTACTGGGCTGAGGAAGCATCTCATGATTTAGATGAAATTCCTTTAGTTAGAAAGAAGAAATAAAGAGAAGTTTCCCTAGAACAATATGTTCATCCAGGTTCCCATAGTCCAACTTCACAACATTCCCCTGCTCCAGAGATAGAACATAGAGACACTTTTACTATTTCCTTAGACTCTGAGGATAATATACCTACTACAAAGGCACCTACTCCACCTGTGCTGCGGAGAAGCAAGAGAAAAAGGTAACTCACCCAAGCTAAAAAAGATACTGCTATCCTGGCTGAAGTTCTCTTGGACTTCAGGACTTTTGTGGATGAGGTTGGGCCTTCATCAACACCAATAATTAAAGAGAGAAATCAAGAAGAGGCTCAGGATAAGGAGATTGTAAGGGAAGTTGAAATAGGGCAAGTGGATGCAGTTGGCAGTGAAGAGCAAAGAACTATGGAAAACCTTGAAGTGGAATAGACAGAAGAAGAAACCGAGACTTATTCTCACCCCTCTGATCAAGAGGATGTTAAGATTTCAAGGGAATAACTGATGCTAAAAGAAATAGATAATCTGAAGAGATTATTATGGGGGAAGAACCTAATTATTACTAACCTCAAGAAGGTCATAAAGGAAAAATAAATTGAACAAAAACAAATGATTGAAGGACTGCAAGCAGAGCTCCAAAATAAATAGGCAATAATTTAGGAGAAAGAGGTAGAGATGAGAAACAAAGAAATAGAGGCAGCCCAACACATCAAGGAAAAGGAGGCAGAGGCAGCACACAATATTTCTGATCTTACAAAGGCTCGAGACAATAGTCTCACAATAATTGTAGCACTTGTTGAGAAAGTGCAAAGTCAAGACAAACAATTAACATGGGCCAACAATAAAATAGATGATCAAGAAGAGTACATTCAGGAGTTGATTCACCTAGTGGAAACCATAGAACAAGGGGTGCAAACAGATCCATACTTAGGCCCAATTCCAATAGATATTCCTAAAGCCCTATTCCATTGGGAAAGGAGATGTAGGGAATATGAGGCTTCTAAACCCATGCTGCAATTACAAAGGGCAGTAACTGCGATGTCAAAAAGAGTGCAAACTTTGGAAGAAAAGGTCCTTCAGGTAGCTTCCATTTCATTTGAGGTCCTATCTTGCAGACCCCCAAGTGGAAGCTATGCTCTGTTTCTACAAGAAACAATCCTACAGAGAAAAAAATCTTTGGTTCTGTCTGATTTGACTGAGGACACAAAGACATAGATAGGGTTCATGGAGTCATACATGTGAAGTTCTGATGAGGATAAAGATTTTCTATGTGAGTTATATTTGCATGGTTTTTGCATTGATGATATTACCTTTGTTATCAACTGTTTTGTAGGAGAATGTCAACTCAGGGCATTCATGTCACTGATGAGAAATCATCATATTTGGAATGAAAGGATGTAGGCTTATCTAAAAAAGGATGTAGAAACAAGCCTTTTTATCAGAAAAGAATGTCCAAATCCTGATGCTTTTAAGGTCCATTTCAGGGCAAACATTTACTCCCCAGATGGCAAGACCAGGATTTCACCTTTATATCTAAAACATCTACAGGAATGCTCCATCGATTTTGGTCTCCTCATAAATAATTTATCTAATCAAATGCTTCCAGTGGTAAAGAAAATGTGGAACACTTTAACTATAGAACATAAGATGAGGGAAGTGGTGTCCCCCGCCAACCTCTGGTTGTTTAGAAGGAAGGCCAGGATAGTGTCGAAAATGATAGATAAATACCAACTGGAGTGGATAGGTGGTTGTTTAAGACCTCCTCTCATCATTGAACCACTACCTATGTAGGCTGAACAAATGGAAGACAAAAATTTTTAGGAATGGATGAAGCAGGTTGATCAGTTCAGAGGAAATGGTAATATAGACCGCACCACTTGGTCTACTTATGCAAAATGATACAACTTGACTAATAGAATATTCCACCTGAATAAGTCTAGATTGTGAAAAGTAGGAGGACCTGTTGATTTTTAAGTACGGGGGGATGATGAGTACCATGTAGCACCCATGAAATACACCTTTTTACCCCTCTTTTTCCTTCCTTCTTATTCCATTGTCTTGATGACTGCACCAAAGTAGATTAAAAAGATCATTCTAATTATGATTAAGGAGAGACGAATTACTTAAAATCGTGATTTCTGATTGAAGGACTAATGTGCATTGAATTCATGGAAATATGCAGAAATTCTCTATTTTTGAATCTACAGGTGTAGATGTTTAGGCAAAGACAATTTTGGTCATCTTCGGAGGTGGTCCTAATAATCTCCGGAGCTGACATAAGGATACCATACCAGTCTCCAATATTTTCCAATATGATTGGAGAGATTTTGAGGTAAGGGGGTGAATCATCTCCAGAGCTGAACTAAAGTCATGAGCATATCTCCAGAGCTAAACAGAAAGCCATAAAGCATATCTCTAGAGCTGCAGACAAAAGCACACACTCCGGAGCCTCCTCAACACAAATGCAGATTTCCAGCGCCGCTACCAGTCAACACTTCCAGTGGTAATTGGGGTGCTCCAGATATTACTCAATCAGCACCTGAGTAATTAGATGAAGACCTTAGTTAACTACTAGAAGTTTTATCTCTCTTTTTGATTTTGCATGAGTTCTCGACAAACTAATTTAAGTACCTATATTTCAGGGCCTCGCTACCCAGTTGTATTTGAAACTAAGACTCAGAATTAGTGAGATTGTTGTTCCACTAAATCTATTTTAATTGCATGACTTTTTACTCTGTAGTTAAATAGTTAGTAGAATAAGAGATTGGTACTATCTCATAGATGAACTAGTAGTTAGGGTAAGTGATATCTCATCACTGGATTAAATATAAACTTACAAAGGTAGCAGAAAAATATAAGCAAATGAATTATTATTATTGTGATCTCATTTTGATATAGATACTTTTCTGAATACAAAATGGCACTGATGGAATTGGACTGAAAAAGGAATTGTGATATTATCTTCTTGTGTTGATTCATTGCTTTAGTCTTCAACCCTAAGGGTGTGGAGCAAGGACCCACTCCCACCACCAAGGCAAAAGGCTAGTATTGTTTGTTTATTATTTTGTTTTAGATTTTGTTGTTTGTTGTTCTAAATCAGATTCTGTTTAGAAAGATAGTTACTATTTTCTCATAGATAAATGTATGTTTCAATTGTATGGAATAGTATATATCTACATTAGCAATTCATTGTTTTAGATTTGTTTTTAATATTCCTAGAATTCATTTTCATAGCAAATAGATCAGTAGCATTAATTTCTTCAATCAGTAGAGATCATTAGAGTTAGTTACATAAACTGGCAACTAAAGGATTCCTAATTGTAGACAGCCAAGGACATAGCCTTGGATTTGACATATGAAAATATGATTAAATGCTAAGGACCAATGACCCTTGTGAAAGAGCTTGGTCATCCAAGGAAACATCACTATCAGATGAAGATCCAAAGTCTTCATACAACTACTGGATGATGGTCCAGGCAGTGAGAGGGCACTCAATGTGCTCTATGTGATGTAGAACATCCTTAGAAATAGTAAGATGTATTAGTCCATAGACCATGTAATTTTTTTTGAACCATGCATTCTTCTGTTCATTGTCACTTGGCTTAGGAACGAGTCCAAGGAGATAGGGCAATTGATCCTGTTCAAGATAGTGATTCTGTATCCCTTGTTTCCAAGACAAATAGTTATCTGAAGTAAGGTTGACAACAAAAGGATGGAAATAAATACCAAAATCCATGATGAATCCCCCAAAATGCAACTTTATCTCAGTTCATGATTATAATAACCCCAAAAAGATTCCCTTATCACTCAAAGAGAGCACACAGGAAACCCCCCTTTTTTCTCAATCAAAGAACCCTCCAATCAAATATTATTTGGCACTTTATATTTAGTGTGATTACAATTACCACAGAAAGAAATGCTAAGTGGTCTTGATCTCAATGCTTACAAAATCCTCAACAATAGGTGTATGCTAAAAAGTACAATATTGGAATAAAACCAAGTGAATTAATAACACCACTGCAATCTACTCAAAAAACATCCACTTTCAAAAAAAGAAGTACCTCAATCTGAGGTGGTATGTGAAAGTTATGAGTCTCTAAAGTTCCAAAAATGGGAATTGTGCATCATCACCTATGCGAATCTGTAGTTTCTAGACACTCTAGACACCAAAACCAACAAACATTTATACCACAGTGAAGCCTGCAAAATTATACCTCAAATAAAAAAATTCTCCAAAAAAGGAGCTCAGATGACTGAGATAGAGGCCTGCAGTGATTGACTACCAAAATCAAAATGCCAATAGAGAGGGGGCTTGCAGAAAATTTCTGATTAAGTTTATGCATGATCTATTTGCTGCATGAAGCAAATAACAGATACCTAGATAGTTTTTCAATGCAGCGAACAATATCCAGAAAGTATTTTTCTGTTTGATGCACCTAAGATGTGGATCTAATGCAAAAAATACTCCCAACAACAAAAAATGACATGTAATATGTCAAAATTTATTTTCGAGGCCTCTTGGACATAATATCAAGGCACTTTTGGCCTGAAAATGCTCCCAATAGAAGTTGTCTTCTAGATCTGAACTTAAAACCCTTGTTCCACAACTTTGTCAAATGATCTCTAAATTGGATGAAACAAAAGCCAATCTTGACTTTCTCAAGCCTCCTGGACACGTTGGAATAGCTAAAAATGCCGCAATCACCCAAATCTCATAAAACACATGTAAAACCTCAAAGGTTAAAATATTTTGGTCAAACTTTTCTTATTCTCCAAATCATCCGAAGATGCAAGAGAAGAGCATACTGGTTTTCAGGAAACCTACAAGTAAAGCTTATTATCCCCCCTCCTAAATCTCTCAAAAAGGAAACTAAAATCTATTCTGCACTAGAATATCTTTGATACTGTGTTAGAATATGAAAAGATGACTAACCCAGAAAACTAGTGCAAATGAATAGATATTAAACTATAAATTCAAATGATACAAAATCAAAATAGTAGCATAGAGTTAGTCTCCATGAGAGTAATGCAAAATCTCTAGAAGCAAAATAGCATTAAGAGGATGCAAAAGCAAAAGATGCAAAATACAAGCTAAGAGGTGAGTATAAATAGACTAGAAGAGAGGGGAGAGGTGGCAAATATGACCAATGGGAAGAGTCCACCACAATAGCCTAAAATATGCAAGTGCAACTCCCATGGAATATGTCAACACCTTATGATGCAGAGCCAAACACTCTGACCTGCATTTCCCTTTGTATGACTACACTTTACTTAACATACATTCTTTGATGTATATACTTGCACCTCTCGCCTATAGGCAAGACCATTCTCATCAGCCACCTTACAAATGATCAATCTAATCTTACTACCTTATACATGCATATCATGACCTGTGAACACCGATCTCCTCCACTGTCGCTACCAGTCACACTTTGCATCTAATACAATGTATATGCGCAATGTATATGCTCAATATAAATTTGAAACATACAACCCAAATATGCATTCAGAATATGCATTCAAAAGATGCATTCAAAACATGCATTTGACCAACGCCTTAACCCAATGTATGTCCTCAACATACAACCAAAAGATACATTTGCAGAATGTACATTTGACCGTTGACTCCTTTGTATGCCGATTGGAAACTTCAACTTTCTTTCTCCTTTGTATGCCGATACACTTGTACATTTACAATGTACATCCGCCACATACAACCACGATAGACATCTACGAGATACTCATGAACGGACAACTGCGATTTACACAGGATATATATCCAACATACAACTGCGATATATACACAAAATACATACTTAGTGAAACAACGCTGAACTTCACCGATTTGATCCGCTGCAAACCCTGCAATTACACAAATCTATTTCTCCTACAATCATACAGATCTTTGCACCTTACCAACCTAGCACATGACAATGCTAGGATCTGTCAATGCATCCCGTACCTAATCTTGCAAGCATGAAATCGAACAAACAGAAAAACAAAATGAAAACACTGTACAACCATTCCTCCGATTTCAAAGAAATCCAACCGGTTGAATGGATTAAGGATCCATCTTGACCACAAAATAGTAATTCAATTTATACAGAGGAAAACCTAATGAGATCAAATAACAGAAAGTTGCACAACATAAAACATGACCTTGTTATTTATGCTTTCAGAAATGTATATAGAAGTGTTGTTCTCACAATTGCACAACTCAACTTCACACTGATTACAACTATCTATCCTATGATCCTAATCGATCTAATCTCCTCTATTTATCTACTCGCCTGAGTAGTACCACCCAACTCCAAGTGGCTAGGAGACATCCTCCAAGCGGCTGGGAGATCCAACTACCTAACAACCTCCTAACTGTCTAACAACCTTGCGCTTACAGATTTGGCAAGTGTCCTTGGAACTTACAACACAAACCTAGATACAACCTAAATTAACATGCATTGGTCAAACAGACCTTATTACATCGAATGGTCAGCTTAGGACCTTATTGGAAACATCAAAATGAACTGTAAATAGTTAATGCCTTATGGAGGTCACTATGGATTGGGTGCTCTTGCATCATACACCCCACCACGAAAAGAACTCATGCCACATGAGTTAGGTCTTTGTCTTGCTCTAGCAATTTATTCTGTTGTCTAATGTCTTCCCCATGTTTTCTGGACTGCAACCTGCTGCCTTGAAAGTAAATAGTCATGCCTAGCATTGTAGGCTCTTCTCACACCTTGCTTTCTTACTGTCATCTCTGCCTGAACACCTGCATTATACACCTTGGGTAATGCTTCTTGTACTACTGCTATGGCAGAATCTATTTGCCTTTCAACTCTTGTTGGTTCTAGAGGACAAACAATTGACCCTATTAGGATTGCATCACCTTCTTTCCAATCAACTTGTAGTTACTTACAAACCTATTCTTCGACCTTCTACTAATCCATCTGATCTCCATCATCAAAAACTAAAACCTTCTTCAAACTGTGATCTCCACTCCTGGAGATATCCTCAACTGTCTTTGACTCTATTTCATTTGATCTGCACAAATTCTTTTTTTCCCACTAAAATAACCTTGGCTGCCTTCTGTGCTGCAGCATCCTCCTGCAATGGTCTCATCACAAAAGTCCTCCCATCCTTCTTGATGGTGTATGTGTTAGCATATCCATCATACAATGCTCTGTTATCAAATTGCCATGGCCTACCTGAAAGTAGGTGACAACATTCCATGGGCAAAATATCACATAAAACCCTATCCTGATATTCTCCAATCTAAAAATCAACATATGCTTGTTCATATACCAAAAGTGATTGACTATCACTTACCCAAGATGCTTTGTAAGGATTTTGATGAGGAATCCTTTCCAATTTCAACTTATCCACCATTTCCTGAGATACCATATTATCTATAGAACCAGAATCTATTACTACCTTGCATAGTTTACCTTTAGTTTTGCATTTGGTCCTGAAAAGAGCTCTCCTTTGTAACATGTCCTTGGATGTCTTCAAGAGTTTTCTCCTTAGCATCAATGATTCTCCATCTTTAGTTGGGGTTGCACTTCCCATTGGAGAGTTAACACTTTCATCTACCTTTTCTCCGTGCACAAACTGGACCCTCTTGTCATTCTTCCTATCATCTCTTGATGATGAAACTTGCCTTTCTGGACATTTGAATGTTGTATGACCAATTTCATTACAATGATAACACCTTCCAGTGAAAACATTAGAACCTCTACTTCCACCTTTTGTGCCTCTAAATCCCCCTCTAAAATCAGAAACTTGGCCCTTACCTCTGCTTGTGTCTCTTTGGTCTTCTTGGGACTGATTTTTGTCTTCAAAACTATCCCTACCTCTAAAATTTCTGCCACCTCTTCCTCTATTGTTCTGTTCACCTTTCCTCTTCAGCTTCTCTTCAGCCCTTAAGGCCATTTAGAAACACTTGTTCACTATTTCTAGTGCTAAGATACTGATCTCATCTTGGATGTTCATCCTTAGGCCATTCAAGTACCTGGCCACTTTCTCTAACTCTTCCTCTTGTCTCTTTGATATGAGACTGAGTTTATGAAACTCTTGTGTGTATGCATTTACATCAAGGTCTCTCTGTCTAAGGTTCTGCAATTTCTTATACATCTGCACATCATAGTCCAAGGGTAAGAACAGTGCCTTAAGTTTGGTCTTCATCCTCTCCCAGGAGGTTATCATATTCTTCCCCTCCTTGACTCTCTCTCCTTGTTCATAATTCCACCATGCAAGAGCAGATCCCTTCAGCCTTGCTTTTGCCAACTTAACCCTCTTATCATCAGGGATTTCTTTATATTCAAAATGATTGTTCAATGCCTTAATCCAATCAATCACCTCTTTAGCTTCCATACATCCACTATACATAGGTAACCCATCTATGGTGTCCCTATTGACTGACTTTAATGCATTTAAAAATACCCTCTGGTCTATTGGTATCTCTTTTGTCTTTTTATTGGTTTCACCAATTTCTGTATCTTCTTCATCACTATCATTGTCATCTTCCTTATCTTTGCCTTTGGACTACTTGAACTCTCCCAACTTGGATGCAAGTATCTCCTTGATCAACTTCTTGACGGCATCCTGCGACATACTTTTGGGAGGCATCCTCTCCGCCTATGTCTCACTTTCCTTGTCTGACATAAACATTCATAGACAACACCCAAATGCCAACACTCCTGTAAATCCTCAATTTTATTTTCTTCCCAAATCTTTGTCAGGCTCTGATACCACTATGATGCAGAGCCAAACATCCTGACCTGCATTTCCCTTTGTATGACTACACTTTACTTAACATACATTCTCTGATGTATATACTTGCACCTCTCGCCTATCAGCAAGACCATTCTCATCGGCCACCTTACAAACGATCAATCTGATCTTACTACCTTAAACATGCATATCATGACCTGTGAACACCAATCTCCTCCACCGTCGCTGCCAGTCACGCTTTGCATCTAATACAATGTATTTGCGCAATGCATATGCTCAATATACATTCGAAACATACAACCCAAATATGCATTCGGAACATGCATTCAGAATATGCATTCGACCAACGCCTTAACCCAATGTATGTCCTCAACATACAACTGAAAGATACATTTGCAGAATGTACATTTGACCGTTGACTCCTTTGTATGCCGATTGGAAACTTTAGCTTTCTCTCCTTTGTATGCCGATACACTTGTACATTTACAATGTACATCTGCCACATACAACCACAATAGACATCTGCGAGATACTCATGAACGGACAATTGCGATATACACACAGGATATATATCTGACATACAACTGCAATATACACACAAAATGCATACTTAGTGAAACAACGTGGAACTTCACTGATTTGATCCACTGTAAGCCCTGCAATTACATAGATCTGTTTCTCCTACAATCATACGGATCTTTGCACCTTTCCAGCCTAGCACATGACAATGCTAGGATCTGTCAATGCATCCCGTACCTGATCCTGCAAGCATGAAATCGAACAAACAGAAAAATAAAATGAAAACACTGCACAACCATTCCACTAATTTCGAAGAAATCCAACCAGTGGAATAGATTAAGGATCCATCTCAACCACAAAATAACAATTCAATTTATACAGAGGAAAACCTAATGAGATCGAATAATAGAAAGTTGCACAACACAAAACAAGACCTTGTTATTTATGCATTCAGAAATGTATATAGAAGCGCTATTCTCACAATTGCACAACTCAACTTCACACTAATTACAACTATCTATCCTATGATCCCAATCGATCTGATCTCCTCTATTTATCTATTCGCCTGAGTAGGACCACCTGACTCCAAGCGGCTGGGAGACAACCTCCAAGCGGCTGGGAGATCCAACTGCCTAACAACCTCCTAACTATCTAACAACCTTGTGCTTACAGATTTGGCAAGTGTCCTTGGAACTTACAACACAAACCTAGATACAACCTAAATTAACATGCATTGGTCAAACAGACCTTATTACATCGAATGGTCAGCTTAGGACCTTATTGGAAACATCAAAATGAACTGTAGATAGTTAATGCCTTATGGAGGCCACTGTGGATTGGGTGCTTCTGCTCCACCTTACACCTTGCAAGCTGAATAACATGTGTAGGAAAAACCTAGGAATATAGGAAAATAAAAACCTACACTAACATCTTTCAAAAGTCAATTCTCATAATAATTCCTTAAGTAATTTAAGATCTTATCCAAGGAAGGAATTCTTGTTCATTCCCATCTTCTTTTGAATTCAAATTCAATAAATTTCAAGTTGTGGATTCATGCCATTATATGATTTGTCAAGGATCCATTTGAAAACTAGATTCTTTTATTGTTGGCATGTGTTTAGATTTTAGAATCTTCACAACCTTATTTGGACCAATGAGAAGACAAAACAAGGCCAATGCCACCTAAATATTTATCACTTGATATGAAATGTGGCATGTCCTAAAGACCTTGATAGGATATTGATCCACATTGAGTGGATAGGTTAGAATTATAACAAGATACCAAATTTGGAGGGTCGTTTGTCTTCATAGGAGATTGTGATAGGTATTTTTGAGGACCAAGATGTGTGTAAACACACATTATTTTTCATTGTAAAATCATCTCTTGATCAATCCAAGTCTACAAGTTTGCAAATTGAAGACTTATATTTTTAATTGCTTTAGCCATGCACCTTGTGTATTGAATTAAATTATGTAATTCTATATTCGACCCTTTTTTCATCTAATTCTCTATTTTTTCCACTATTTTTATGTGTGTTGTAGTTGTGATACTTAGTTTTATCATCCTTAATTAGTTTCTCAAACCTTGACCTTCATCATGTTTCTTTTAATAGTGATGTTTCAATGAGAAATTTTGATATGGTTCATGTTCCTTATAATGTTTATATTATCATAGACCCATTGATATAATAATGGTGTATATTTACATGTTAAAAACCTTTTCTTCATATATTATGCACATATCAATGATATGTTTATATTCTACACATTTAGAGCAATTTTAGTTGGTGAAGCTTTATTATGGTTTGATTTGTATCATGCTTATCACATTTCATTCATGTATATTATAAATGCTTTCATGGAGCATTTCACATTTATCCCTAATGAGTTTTTGTAAGGCAATACTAATTTTTTAGCATCAAGTGGCTATAATAGTATAGTTTTGGATGTTCACAATAATTCTTCTATGGACTATTGTATATCTTCTTATCAAACATCATTTATTGTACATGATTATAATACTATTCAATATACTTATACTACTATCCAACATGAGAAACAACATGAGAGAACATGTGAACATAAGGTTACATATTATTTTAATAATATTAATCATGAGTAGATTATTCATTTGCAAGCAAAGAACAAAAGGAAATGCACTAGATTGGGAGATCCTCCACAAGTATTATTGAAACAACTTTTGCAAGAACAACTTGTCAAGTTACCTCCCATAAAACATGTTGATACATCTATACATATGCCAAAGTAATCTAATGCTAATTATTTTTGTGATTATCATCAAGTACATGGACATACTTAGGCAAATGTATTATACTCAAGCATAAAATAAAGATCTTGTTGATAAGAATGTGATACAAGTTGACAATATTGATGGTTAGGGGCATATGTCTTTAGCACCTCATCCTGATAGGGAGGATTCTTTGGTAGGATAGTGTGATATTTAATTTCAATTCTAATGTACTAATATCAGATCTCCAACATCTCGGGAATGGGTACTTAGACAACCATGGTGGTTAAGAGATATTATTATTTTATTATTACTCTCTTGGTTGAATTGAATATTTTTTTTAATGGAATTCAAGAATGAATGTGAAGTATGACAACAACAATTACAATATGATTAGAGTGCATTATGCCACTTTCCCATTCATAGGTGCTAGGTGGGGAAATGGACAATCTTCTTGATTATCAAGTGGGTCTCACGTGTGTAGTGGTCTGAATATTGGAGCATAATTTTTAGGGGAGTGAGCCCATGAAGTGGATAGGTCAAAGATGCTAAGAGTTAAATTTACTATTCATGGATGCATTGATTTGTCACATGGGGGCATTGAATTTTTGTCATACCATGGTTTCTTGGTTGTGGTTTCAAGGAATCCACTTGTGGTTTTCCTACTCCATTCCTCCATAAATTAGATGTTTGGGTAGTTGTTTCATGTGTTATTTTATATATACATAGGTGTTTCTAAAATGTACTATTAAACTAAGGAGAGGGTTGTTGTTGTCTTAATGTAACACATTGTTTCCATAAAATAAATTATCGATGCTCTCTTTGGTGGTGGAGTTTTTCCTGTAAGGGTTTCTCCTCATACATCCAGTGTCATGCATTTGAATCTTATAGTTTATTTATTTAAATTTTCACATATCTAATGTCTGGTAAATCAAATGATGTTATAATTAAAATTTTAGACTTGCATACTAAATGAACACGCTTTCATTTATAGTAGTTTATCCTATTTTTCAACAATTCATCAAAGGTTAGTAATAAGACAATTAGTGGTTGAGTAAGAAATCCATTTACATCTAGCTCATCATATTAGACACATGGTGAAAGTCAATGCAATGTATACATACAAGTGAGCATAAATGGAACATAATGTGGTGGTATGATGGTGGATATTAACCTTCCACTGGACCATATCAATATGAAAACAAAGATGCATAATGAGAATCAAAATGAGGCAAAGACTACAAAAGAAACATCTAAGGATACATCTCAAAGGAAAGCAAGGTGACTTATCCAAAGACCACATCAAAATTGGCATCATTACATAATATCTTTGTTCATAGAGAGACATTATTTGATCCTACTTCACTCAAGTGCATCATGGTATAAAAGAGGGTAGTCTCATTGGAATAAACAATTAAGTTGATTTGATCCAAGAGCATCTAGGTCACTAGATCATACTGAAAATCTTGGGGCTTGCTTGATAACCTTCACAATTTTGTTAGTAGGATCTTCATCCTAATCAATACCTATATTCCAAACAATAATTCATAACTCTGTTATCATTACCACATGGCTTGGATTGTAAACAATTATGAGTAGTTGTGATAATTGTAACAAGAATGTGAACCATCATGTCCAAATCGATGCTTCATATTCCTCCATCTTTGTATATTAATGTACATAGTCATTCTTTGTAGGGCTAGACACCCATGATGGTTGAATAACTAGAGACAATAACAAGGCATAACCAGTACACATTTATTCTCACACATCATATGCAGAACTAGCCTAATGCAAATTTTTATTATAGTTCCAATTTGGTTGTTTACTATATTCTCTCAATTTATGGTGTTCAATTGTTCTTTGCATTTTCTTGAATCTCTATCATAACACAAACCTTTTAGAAAAACATAACCTAGTTAAATATGTTTTTTGGGTTGTCCCTTGGCTTTACCCCTAGGCCTTGGATCATGATGCATCTACAATTTCAACTTTGACATAAATTTTCTTATATTTCTTATTACATGTGCTATTTAATGTTCTTCTATGTGTTTCACTTGATCTTGCCACTCAGGGGGCAAGGTTGTTGTTTTCTTTTGCAAGTTACATGCATTCATGATTTCTCCATTTGGGGGCAAAAGAGGTGCATGTTTCATCTTCATCTTACATCCATAGTGATCACACCCAGGTAAGTATCTTTGGTATGTGTCTTTATTTTTATTTTTATTTCCTTATCACATATTTATACTTAGATGCCTATTTTTTATACCTTGAATATCATGTTATTATGCTTAGTTTTTATTCCATTTCTTTCTATCCTTCATTTGTGTGCACCCCATTGTGGTACACACATAATGAAGGGGTCAATTTGTGTGTAGTTTATAGGTTGACTCTAGTTGTTACTTCAACTATTTGACTTCTAGTTGTGCTATCTCTTTTGTGTTTAGTTTCGTATGCTTACTCATGCATAATTTCATGCACACCAATGTGGGGGGGGAATGCAGAGTTTAAAAGTGCATACCCTTAAACAACACTAGCTATATAGCAAAAAAACAACCTAGAGAAACACCAAGAGCCAAAAATTACAACAATGTAGTCTATCAGACATGTAACAAGACCATTGCAAAACCATGTACATCAAAGATACTGGCCAACACTCAAATTTGGACTACCTAGAGCTAGATAAAACCCTAACAAAAACCTCTTCTTCATAAACAATAAGTATAATAGTTGTTGCTCAACTGTAATCAACCTTGAAAAAGAAAGGAGATTAATCAAAATCTTCATTTCCAAGTCATAGGAACACATTCCCAAATTTTCTAAAGTTGCAATAATATAAATGAAGTTTTTCCACCCATCTTCCTAAAAGATAGCAAAAAACAAGAGGAGAATGTTGATTGTTGAAGCCCCAACAATACCAATGAACACATTAGGAACATGCCCAACAATCTGGTGAGAATAGAAAGTGATACCAATGATAAAAACTTGTGCATGGTCTAGAACTGATTTAGAAACTCCCAGAAAGCAACTAAAGAAACAATAGCTAACAAGACAAGCATCAACTATAGAGCTTCCAAACCAAATTGAAACATCAACAATACAACATATGAATTCCAAGTCCTTCAACCAATGCCAAAACCAAAATGCATCTATTAAGGAAGCCCTGGAAAATTGGCCTCCACAATATGAAATTGCACAAATCCAACACCAAACAACATGAGAACATAAAATAATAAAGGAAATAGTATGAAGACAAGAATATAGTTCATCCCATATGTCTCCATAATCTTGTGTTTGAACTAGGCACAATGTATTCCTATTTTGAAGTCGACAGATTCGAATTTTGATTTGTTGTCCAGTTGATATTTGACCTTCACATTCTTCTTTGGCAAACCTTGTAGCTATGAAAATAGAGAAGCAATTCAGAACATAATAATAGAGTAAAGCCTTAGAATTACTATTTCCTAGTGAAAGTTTCCTAGAGAACACTGCTAAACATCTAGTTTTCCATAGATGTAATAAAATAAGGCTTGTCTGATAAAATTGATTAGCTATCATATTATTATGTAATCCCACTCCTAATTATTTGCTTCTTTCCAACTTAATTGATGCTAAAAAATAGTAGGTAGATCCCTAAAAATAACATTCCATTATTTCTTAACAAACAAACATCCCTAAAAAACATGTCTCATACCTTCTTTAAACTGACAAAATAGACATTTGTCTAGCTAAACTAAGATACATTTAAATCTATCTCCAATAGGAAACTTCCAATTAAAAATATTCTAGGTCATAATCTAAGCATCTACATCAACTTTAATTCTCCAAAATTGAGCACTCAACTTAATCCAAAACCTATCCCTAAATCTACATTTCTATTTTTATTTAGCCATGGACTTAAGGCCATATGAGGAAGGAGATAGAGGTAAATTTTCTTTAATGGAAAGAAAAAGTAATGATATATATGTAGATAACCAAAGCTAGTCTTCATAAAAGATACAATGAACATGGGTGCATAACTTCATCGTTAGTTCCTCTAAAACTAAAGATTGTACAAAAATAAGAAACTATTTATATTTTTTGTTCAACCCACGACATTCCTTAGAAACTTGCAAGGGAGACAAATTTAGAGCTGTAAAATCCTAATTGTTGCCAAACTAATGAACAACTTTTTTAAATAAAAATAAGCTTACTAGGAAAAACTAATGGCGAGAGGTTGTCCTTGATATACAACATGTTTATTCCACCAAATGGAAGAAGAAACAAAATTGAATCCATGTTGTAATGAAGAATCTTTCCACTTTAAGAAATGATAGACTTGTTGCATGTCATCCAAATGGATTGTAGGGGGTGACGCTTTGATATAGAAGAAAGGGGCAAGAAGGATCTTATCTAGCCAATTCACGTGCTACCATTTACCCATAACAAAAGCAAGAATGATTCTGTGACATACCAAAATTTCCATGGTTCCTCCCCTTCAACAACTCTAGTTATCCATTTAGTAGCTAAACATATCCCTTGAGTCTTAGGGTCTATCAATCCCAATCCTCCTTTACCTCTAGGTTGGATGCCATGAGACTAGGAAGTAGTTTTAAAACCAAAATTACCATCCCATTTGGACCAAACAAACAACTTTTATTAGAAGGCATCTAGTTGATGAGTAGTACACGTGATGCAAAAAACATTTGATTGACAACTTGAATTTTGCTCACCAAGGAGAGAAACTTATTACCCCAACTAAAAAGCTTGTTTTTTTATTCTACTAAGGAATCAATTCCACATCTCATGAAGGGAAACCCCTAGACCAAAGGTATGCCAAGATACATGGTAATCTCCCCATGTTTAATTTGCTTCCATTCTTTAGGAATCCAATCAGGGAGAGAGCCAACTAGGACCATTAGAAATTTAGTTTTATGATCTGCTAGCCATAAAATATTAGAATGCCAATAGTGTTATTAATTTCTTTTTCTAAATTTGTAAAAAAACCATGCTATCATTAGCAAAATGAGAGTTAATAACCACAACCTTTTGAAGAATAGATATGCTTGAAATAAGCTTCATCTGATTGACCTTTTGTAACAAATAACCTAATACATATGTCATTAGAACATAAAAATGGAGGTAACCTAATAGAACATTGCAATGGAAATGGATCAAACATAGAATTATTAATAACTATCTTAGCATTTGCATCTTTGAACAACATTTAAACATGTGCACGAATTTTGGGCCCAAAACCTAGCCATTGTGGGATATTTAGAATGAATCTCCAACATATTTTGTCATAGGCTTTGTCAAAATCTAATTTGATCAGCGACACATTTTGACTCATTTGTTTAGCCCACTCACCGGCTTCCTAAGCCAAAATTAAATTCTAAAAATGAACCTACCTCCAAGAACCCTATTTGTTTTACTCTTAGAATACCAAAACTTTTGCTATGATTTTATAAGAGATATTTAATAAAGTAATTGGTCACCAACAAGAAATGATGTCTTCATTTTTTTCATTTTAAATAAAAATCTGAGTAAGCTTCTATTAATATTAGGCCGAGATACTCTTTCTCAAAAGTCTCCAAATATAATAAGAGAAAAACACAACCACGATCAATTCGATTTATTTTAACACGAAACTAATTCAAAGTAAAAACTTGTTTTGTTTTACATTTGGTCAAAATTTTTAATTGACGTGAAATCTTTTCATGGAAAAGAGGTGTTGTAGGTTTCCCAAAAGGCTTGTTTTAAACATTTTCTATGTTCATTTAATACTTTATTAGTACTTGCCTTCCCCAGTATTATATGAGGCTTATCTAGTTATTAATCTATTAACAATAAACCAATTAAGACACATGATTATTTTTCTTGTCGGTTCAAATTTGATATAAATTTGAACTAAACCAACCAATCAAGGCACACGATTATTTTTCTTGTCAGGAAAATTTAATATAAATTTGAATTTTTCCTATGTCAAGATGATAAAATTTTAAAAAATAATCATTGAAAAATGATTTATCTCTATTGTGATTGGCTAAAAAAATTGACCTCTTGTCTACGAATTGCAACAAACACCTATAAATCATCAATTTTTTAGAATTTAATTTTTGACTTCATTGCCTAAACTTCAAAATTATTTTTTGTCAAAGGTACAAAATCGTTATTATTTATAATTATAATATTAATAATACTATTAATAGTATTATTAATATCTATTATTAACACTTCTTCATATATTATCTTAATTGATATTATAATATTATAATAATATTGTATAATAATATAATAATAAGCATAAGCATAAATATAATATAATATAACAATATAATAAAAAACAAAAATATAATATAATACTATATAAAAATATTATAATATTAGAATAATGTAATAATATAAATATATTATTATCATATTTTAATATAGAATTTGTTTATTATCAATAAATAATTAATTATACTATTTCATTAATATTTAAACTAAAAAAATTTATAAATTATACTATAAATATTACAATTTTGTTATAATATTTATGTTGGCTTAAATTTTTTTTTTTTTTTTTTACTTTTATTTATTATTTGTAAAGTTAAGCATTAGTAGTGATTATGTTTGTACCAATAAATAGATAAAAATCATAAACAACTAATTAGGCTAAAAGCCTTTTCTATGTGAGCAACACATGATGAATTATATAGATGAAGGGCCTAAATTAAAAAGACTACCATGAAATTAATCTTGTCCATTGATTGTTTTTCAAAATGTCATAAATGATAAAAAAAAAAAAGTTCTCTTTTTATCACTTTCACAATTGATAAATTGTTAATTTTTTATTTTATTGATTTTGCTTTGAACCATTGATTTGTTGAAAAAAAATAATAAATAATAAAAGACGAAAAAAAAAAAAAAAAATTTAAAACCACTGGCATGTACTGGTGGTGGGCATTCGCAGCAACATCTGACGAATTTCCTCTTTCGATTATGCTTCCATTATGATTTTTTTCGCCGGTTTCTTCTCCTCTCACCGTTTCATCAAGAAATTTTCTGGTTGTTCTCACGCCGGTGAAAAAAATCGTGTCAAAATGTCGTTTAAATGTTTCTCGTCGGATACACTAGGATTTCTATTTTTTCTCGTTTAGAGCATATCGAATATATATAATTACGAGATACTTTAATAGTTTTTTTTGTTTTTGACCACCGTGCTATTCGCACTCCCATATACTAATGCATAGCCATTATTAACATTTCATTACTAATGTTTAAAGAAAGGTTTCTGGTTAAACTTAAAAAAAAAATAGATAACAAAATATTAATTTATATTAATATGTATATAGGATAATAATTTTTTAAAATATACAGTTATAATATATAAATATTATTAATTATTAAGGAATGAAATAAAAATAATTTTAATTATATATAATATTTATAATTCAATATAATATATAATTATAATTAATTTTTAGAATAAGAAAATTATTTATTATAATTAGTAGGTGCATAATAAAATACAATTATTTATAATTATTTGAAATAAAAAAATTAGATAACAAAATATTAATTTATATCAATATGTATATGATTTATATATGATAATAATTTTTAAAAATATATAATTATATAATATATAAATATTCTTAATTATAGAGGAATGAAATAAAAATCATATTAATTATATATAATATTTATAATTAATTTTTAAAATAAGAAAATTGTTTATTATAATTAGTAGGTGCATAATAAAAATATCATTGTTTGTGATTATTTGAAAATATGGTTACAATTATTCTTCAATGGTCTACCATTAAATAATAATAATTGAAACAAATCTTAACTTACAATATCTATATATCCATAGGAATATGTCTCAACATATGGATTGAAAAATTTTCCATTGAAGGATGCCCTAACCTCAAGTAGTAGTCTTGAGACAAACTATCCCATATAAAGTCCATGGAATTGGATATTCTTTCATTGCAATTTCTAACTTTATTAAGGGACAACAAATGTCAGGAAAAGTTCTCATGTCGTTTAAATGTCCCACACCCTTAGAGGAAAGAATGATCAACACTACTTAGACACATATTATTCAATGGGATGCAATTATTCAAGTTATTAAATGGTATATTTATTTTTTATAAAAAGTTTCAAATATATCTCCACACATATTTAAGGGTGCCTTAAATAATAAGTAAGAAATTTAATTTTTTAACCATGAGTAAAAAGTTTAACATCTCACATTTTATATTTTATTATGATTTCTAATTTTTTAAGTAAATTTCAATTGACACGACATTACGGCCTCAAATTTTACTCCTTCACACTCCTTCAAATGTGACTTTATTGTCTACAGACTAAGACACACCAGAAGAATCAAGCAAAACTAAAGTGCAATAATAAGTGTTGTTATTATTCAAATGGTATTAGATATGTAGTTTATGTTAAAAGGGAATTACGAATGGTATTAAGAAGTCATATATAGTAATAATTAATGTATAATTCTTATTATTATTCAAATGTATTAAAAACACTTCTTATAGTATTATTGCAATGAGTTTTTTTGGGAAATAATATGGTAGGAATTTAGTTATTAAACAAATAATATTTTTAAAAAAATCTATACAAATATTATAACAAAATTGTAATATTTATATTAATATAATATTTATATTAATATGATTATTTAATTTTGATTCATTGTATATATATTATTTATAAATTTGATATTTTAAATATTAATGAAATAATATAATTAATTATATATCAATAATAGAATGTATATTAAATTATTGATTATATAGATTAGTAGAATTATCATGTGATAGATATTATAAAAGTTCATATATCAAATACATACTTATAAAAATGATTATGAGCCATCTTAGTATGTATTTAATAGAAAAATATAGTTATGCCTTATGTCCATAATATTAAATATAAGTTGTAGAACATAAATCTATTGTACCCCTCACATAATTATTTTTAAAATAATTATGTGATTAAATATTAAGAGATTTAATTAATTTACTACATATATACAATATAGACAAGTTATTTAAAAGGTGAACTATAATTTTCAAAATTATATTTTTTAAATGATCTATAGGGATAAGTGATCTCCCATATCAGTGAATGTAAAGTAATGATAACTTAAAATAAATAAATATTTATTAGTAAGGAATTGACATGATAATAATTTTACCCAACTATTTTCTTCATCTCAATATGTAATGTAAAAATAAATTTACTAATATAAGTGAAAGAAGACAATAGTTAATGTGATAAATTTCAATAAGAATTGATAAAATAGTTTAGTATAACTTATAAATTAATAGATAATAAAAAATATCTAACAAATTCTATAATTTCTTCGTAAAGTTTTCAGCTTGCCCATTGAACCTATGGGTCCAATTGCTAGTCATATGACGATACATAAGGCTAATGGTAATAAACAGATAAAAATCATTTTTACAAGTTATATCGATGAAACAACGAATCATATGATGATACATAAGGCTAATGGTAATACATGAACAACTCAACCAAAATGTGGAGTCTTGATACCTAAAACCCCAAACACAAAACTCCACTAAAATTTTCACAAAATATACCATTAAAAAACTTAAAAATGTAAAATTAGAATGTAGCTATTGAGTCTTCTCCCTTAATTGGGTGTTTATTTCTTTAAAATAATAGAACAATATTAAAGTTTGGAAACCCATTTGGTACAATGAATGTTGGGAGTTGTCCGTATTTTTCATATGCAGAATGTGAGCTCACATGTTTCTTTAAAGGAGACAACTTGCTTTGCATGGTCCTCTAAATTCCATTTAATTTTTAGCCTTCAATAGGGGAGAGGACCCAGTAGTGGTGCACCCTAACTTCACGCCTCTCAAAATCATACGTGGCAATTTCAAATCACTCCAAAAATTTTATAGTAGCTTACTTGGCAACACACCTGCTTATAACTAAGGTTTCAGGGCCACATCATCAAATATGATGCCACATCAACATACTTTTTGTTGAGGTGTCAAATAGTTCCCCCAAAAAAGGGTGGACCATAGGTGTGCATTAAGACCTCCTTTGTTGGTGCGCTAATGTGGCATCACATGATTGGTTGCTTTTTAAATCTAAAGGGCACATTTCATTCAATTATTAGTACTTATAGTAACACTAACAACCATAAAGTCACAACTACTAGTACTAAACTTCAAAAAATATTGGGCCTTAAATGCACATATACTATCTCAACCATTGGAACTATCTCACCTATTGGGTCTTTTCCCCTAGACAACTTTCATCAATGTACAGTATTTGGTAGTTGGGGTCCATTTTGAGTTTGTATTGGTGGGAACAATTAAATCCATTTATTTAATTTTTACAATGGCTTCATATTTAGTAATTAGTTTTGTATATCTTATAATAATTTAAGATAATATTGAAATTTTATATTTTGCACATTGATTAATTTAAAAGTAATAATATAAATAAATATGGTTTTATTCTTGCTATTCAATTAAATGTATTTACTTTAATTTTCTTCTAAATTTGTTAGCTAAAAAATTGAAAAAATGATCTACACAAACATATTGTAACAATAGGGACAAAGCTAGTAAGTACTACCACTTTCTTTGATTCTCTTTTGTTAGTACCTACCATGGCATGGTACTCTTGCATTAGATATGCAAAACTTTTGCATTAGTCCTTTGGACTGTTGACGAATCATATTGTTTTATTTTTGCTGACTAGAGTTTGTAGTCTTTGCAAAAAAATATGATTGGTTATGAGATTTTACCTCTTATTATTGCCTTCACGTGAATCAAGGCAAGCAATGAATGCAATGGTGACTTTAGCCCATACCTAAAATTAAATCAATTGAATGTCCTCATAGGGAAAATCAAATCAATTTGATATTGGACCAAGCAAAATAAAATAAAATAATCCGTAAAAGATTGAATGGGCCTAGTCAATAATAAAATATCAAATCAATTTGATACTGGACCAAGCAAAATCAAATAAAATAATCTGTAAAAGATTGAATGGGCCTAGTCAATAATAAAATATCAAATCAATTTGATACTGGACCAAGCAAAATCAAATAAAATAATCTATAAAAGATTGAATGGGCTTAGTCAATAATAAAATCAAATATAATCAACACCACGGTACAAGAAGTCAATAAATATTTATGACAAATAGTAAGTAACCTTATTACAAACAATACACTCATTCAATATTGATAAATCAATTTGGTGTTTGTAGGGAACATATTATAAGAAGGGAACTATGGACACTCTTACCAATTAAATGTTTCATGTGTTACAAAATCATCTGTTCATTTGACCATTTGCGGTTCATTCTCAACTGTCTTTTGCAATCTATTTTGCAACTTTTCCTTCCACGGGCTTGTCATATTAAGGTCCATTAAGGTTGTTTCTATTCATTATTAGAGTTGTGGCTCTACACGGCTTTATGAAATTATATATTTATTTTTGGTACTAATTTCAATCACAATGTTCTTGTTTTGGTATTAGTTTTTGATTGTTGGACTTTCTGTAGTTCCTGCAATTGTGAGTTGGGGGAACAATTGTCTAAATCTTTCTTCTGTTGTGTGAGCATCACAGAGGTATGTGAAGAAGAATAAAATTGAATGCGTGCAGACTATCAATAGAAGAGGCATTCAAACAAAGCAGCAATAGAAATATTTCTACGTAGTGAAGAAGAACATATCTGTTTCAGGTGTTTTGTATTGCTTTCCTGATCTATACATTGTTCAAGCCTTTCGTCCAACGAGGTAGGTTTGTAACCCTTCACTTACTATTCTTTTTTAGTTCCATCCTTTCTTCTCTGCATTATCGTATGGTTGTCATTCTTTCTTGTTAAGAAATATTTCTAGTCCCCATCAATTTTTTTTAATAACAATGCTAGAAAATGGGAAATGAATCGATGGCCTGGTAAGCACCTAAAGAGCTAATGTGTTGATGCTTCAGTGGGTTCCTTTTTTCTTGGCACAAGTCATTTTTCTTGTTTTTTGTTTTGTTTTGAAGGAAACCTAAGTAATTTCATAGTTCTGATCCCACTCAAATATAATCTTCTCCTTTGATTATAAGATTATTTCAATGATTGGATCACTTTAACCCACTTTGGAATAATGGAGTTTTGTTGTTTTTGAAACTCAGCCTTAATCACAAGTCCAAGTCAAGTGTTGTGGAGGATTTGTAGCAACATATATTCATTGGAGATCATATTTTAAAGTAGTGATAGATGAATAACCTATTTGTTTAATGTATGTCGATTTATAAAATTTTAGTATTTGAGATTCCAAGAAAGAATTTGAACACTATTAGATGTATACATTTGTTACAGTGATATAGATGTTAGCTGGCATGCCAGTTCTCCATCTATTCAGACTTCATTGTTATTTGGATTTAATTCAATACACTATTTAGAAGTCTATAACTGCTCATATTTTATCTCTACATATCATACTTTAACACAATAATTATTTCCAAATTCAATGTGTGTACCTCATCACTGGCACAGAGGTTTATCTCTTGGGATCTTAGATTGGACACATGGAAGAATTTGCTACCTTTGATTCATTTAGAGTCCAAAGTAGCTATAAATAGAAAGTAAACAGAAAAACTATGACAAGGTGATTGCACAATAGATATCATAGTATTCATTGAGCAATGAAATTCTGATGTCTCCTATCCACTCATTATTATTACAGTCTTAGTTTTTCTGGGAACATATTAGGGTGGGTTTAGGCCAACCTAAGCTAACTGAATCCCTAGGTTTTTTTAGAGGGCCTCGAGTTAATATCTGAATGACCAGTTGACTTCTTCCCACTAGTACACCATTATTGAATGAACAATACACACACCAACCATTATCAAATGTCATAGATACTGCATCTGTGTATGGTTGTTGACTCGACTGACTATCTATAATAGAATAGGGGCACTCGCTCGACAACCTACTTACTCCATCTCCATATAGCCGAGCTTTTATGGATGTCTTAGTAAACTATTACTTGAGGTACTTGTACAAAAGATTATTTTACTTTGCTCTATAATAAGCAATAATTTTTCCAACTTCTTCTTCAACATCTTCTAAAGTTGGAAGGGAAAACCCAACATCTAATATGTTGATGTTGTGATGTTGATGACATGCGCTGCCATAATAATGGGTTACACTTTTTGGGACATCCTAATTTTTGCTAAAATCACATATTTTTCAAAAATATAATGATTTAAGCTTTGAAAGGTTCCATTTAAATGATTTTAATTGAAGAGGGTTTGATCAAACTCCCTTAGATTCAAACCCCGTTGGATAGAACCTCTCTAGTTTTAAACCATACCTATAATGGAGTCTCCTCTACACCTATTAAAATGCTGATAAAAAACCACTTTTGATTTACCTTTTGGGGGATCAAGTGAATTCATTTAAAATTTATGTTTTGTAAGTACGTAGTCCTTATTATAAGCTTTCCAAAAAGTAAATTTTAAATATATTTAATTTGATTATTATATTTATTTTTTATTTCTTGTGAATATAAGTTTTTCAATGAACATCAAGGTCTTTATTTCACACATACGAAAAAATAGGAAAATAGAGAAAAAAATTCTAAAAAATACATGTCCTCTAGGTATTGATGTTCTTATTCCAACAAAAAAATGAATTCTGATACATACAAAAAAAAGTTATGTTGGATAGAATATGCCTATGTCTAAATTATAATTGGTTTGACTTCAAAACTTAATTAAAAAATATTCAACAAAATATTATGAAACCAAATACATCCTCTAAATATTAGTGTTACTAATCTAAATTCAAAAGAATCAAATTTTATCCTTTGTAGAAAAAAAGTTATGTGCGACAAAATACACATCACTTTAAAAAAATGTTGTTTACTATTAAAAACTAGTTATCAAAGGAGACACAAAAATTGTTACAATTTAACTCCTTTTTTTAAAAAAAATATATATTTAGAATCTATAGACAAAACCTCACAAATCACTAGTTCACATCATCTTCAAATTCTTAACGGTTTAGCAGCTATATGTGTCAGAAAGTGAATATTTAGTTCAAAATGTTGATTTCAATGTCAAGTTTGGCCAAAAAGTGTAACCCATTATTGTGGGATGACTTTACATCTTATTCTTTTGATGATTAACTTCATGCATTGATTCATCTTTAAAGAACCATATTCCATACTTCTTTATAAACTGTGCAATTACAGACTAACAACTTTCTCAATTTGTTAAGCATCATAAATTAAAAAAATTGAATCTATGATAAAACTCAACCTCACTATGATTTAAGATTTAAGATATAAATAACTTTTTTTTGGATTAAAGATAGTCTATTCATATTACCAAAAATAAATAAGTGTCATTACAACTAATGGCCAAGATGGCCACCTATCAAAGAAAAAAAGTCTTACAACCACAAGTAATATAAACAAGGTTACATCATACAAAATTGGTATTATATGCCCTGCCTTTGTTTGAGGAGATCTAGATGCTATTCCATCCCAAATTAGAACTAATTCTATTGGAACTAATTTTTTGCAAGGCAAGAAACTGGTTCAACACATGTAATATCACTTTTTGTGGCAACACAAACTGGTTCAGGAGCACCATGACCTACTCCAGTGCTATCCATAAATATTCTGGCTTCATCTAAAGCACAGGGAATAGCTTGCTGTATGAAGGATTCCTGAGGCAACATCTCCTGAGAGTTAACAATACTACCTGCTTCGAATAGATGCAAATTTTTGAACTGAAGTAACAAATCTTCTAGCCTAGAGTCAAAAGATTGTCTAGCTCTGTCAATGTCAAGTTGCTTCATTTCAGAGAGAGATGGTTTAGAGACATGTGATGAGGAGAGCCCTTTATCTGCCATCATGGATAGATTGGCCAATTCATCCTCCACTGAAACAACTACCTGCAAGTAAATATCAATGTGTGTGAGTCTACAATTAGACCCAACAAGAGTTCTAGGCTTGCCTTGAAATTGATCCTCATTCCTCTTTTTCCATAGTATCCAAAAGATTTCAGTTGTTAGAACTAACCAAAATACTTTATGTTTATCTTTAAGACTAGGACCAAATATAATTCCTTTACATTTAGAATCAAATAAAGACCAATTAGGAAGACTGTTAAGAAACATATTCCAGACCTGATAAGCAAATGGACAATCAAGGAAAATATGATCACAAGATTCATTGACATTGCAAAGCCTTCAAGGAAAACTAGTAAAACCAATTGGCAATTTCTTCACTCCTAACATCCATCTAAAACAACCCTTTTTTGGTACCAAATACTTAGACCAAAAAGACATAAAGCAAACACTATAATCACTATAACTAAGATCACAGTCCCATGCCTTTGCACAATGTTCAAAGATCTTATCAGAGTCACCAAGTAACTTATAAATCCTCTTAGCAACACAACCTGTCAAAGTGCCTCCATCTTTCCACCTAAGCCTGTTCACCCATTCCTGTACACACAAGAAACTTGGCTGGGTAGGAATGGCTAAGCAAGCAGATACCAACATAGAATAAGTTTTCTTTTGAGAGTCTTTTAGCCCAAATTCACCTTTCAACTTCTCCCAGCTTTTCATGCCAGTCAGACAAAATAGTTCTTCGAAAGAGACTAGGCCCAATTTATGCCATTTACGCCTAGAACAACCTTGGATAATAGCCAGGGGTTTCTCCTTGTATTTTAGAGTCCACCAAATAGAATTATGATAACCCCACTGCATCAAGGCTTTGTCACTATCAGGAGCATCTACTAGCTATCTGCAGAGTTCCCAGGCCTTCCAAATGGAGGCAAACACAACTGAGCCAAAAGGTTTCACTCTAAAATTCCCAAACAGAATGTCAAGAGGATGCAAGTTTTTCCAGCTCTAGGCATCTTTAGGGTAGGCCAGTTTAATATTGTTTCTCACAAGTACTTTCCAAGGCTCAGAGCCCTCCAAGGAGTTTATATTCTACTTTGCCACTAATGCAATCCCATGTATTTTCAAGTCTTTTAATCCTAATCCACCATGATCTCTGCTAGAGCAGCACCAATTCCACTTTAGATGATGTTTTTCACCATGCCCTTTACCATCTGACCAAAGGAATGACCTGATTTCTTTTTGAATGCTTTCTATCTACAGGTTAGAGAAAAGACACATTGAGGCATAGTATATAGTATAAGCAAAAAGGATTTTTTGACAAACTTGAAATTTTCCAGCAAGAGAAAGTGCCTGCCTATTCTATCTTTTAAGTTTAACCTCTATTTTTGAAAAAAGCCAACTCCACATTTTCTTGAGGGAGGGATCCAAAGCAAAGGGAATGCCAAGAAACTTGACAGTCTTTTTTGGGCCACTCCATTGCCAATCATCCATTCCTAACCAAACAGGAGGGGAGTCAAACCAACCAATAAGGAAGGATTTGTTTAAGGAAATCTTAGCTCCTGAAGCTGAACAAAAGACCTTCAATTTGAGCTTAAGGTTATCTAAATTTTCTCTTTCTAATACTGGATATAAGGCAGTGTCATCTGCAAACTACATATTGAGCAA
This sequence comes from Cunninghamia lanceolata, assembly GCA_027924645.1. NCBI lineage: Eukaryota > Viridiplantae > Streptophyta > Pinopsida > Cupressales > Cupressaceae > Cunninghamia > Cunninghamia lanceolata. The sequence continues at coordinate 2,179,525 of BSBN01001136.1, forward strand.
AGAATTACCATTAGGGAGTCTGATACCTTCAAATCTTCTTGGAATAGCATTAGTTCTCAACAAGTAAAACAAGGCTTTAGAAGTAATTACAAATAGGGCTAGATCCAATGGGTAGCCTTGCCTAATGGATCTCCCCATTAAGAATGAAGAGGACAAATCACCATTGACTTCAACCTGTGTTGAAGCATCCTTAAAAAGCATTTCTACCATTATCAGAAATTCCATTGGAAAACAAAATGCTTTAAGAATACAGATTATAAAGGACCACTCTACCCTGTCATAAGCTTTTTTGAAATCTAAGAGTAGGATCCCTGCATTCTGTCCTAATTCCTTGGCCTAATGTGTGGCTTCCCAACTTATAATGAGGTTTTCCAAAATATACCTACCTTCAATAAAACCAGTTTGGGTTGAATTAATTATTGTAGGAAGGATGTCAACTAGCCTTCTTTTCAACACTTTGGCAATAATTTTATATGAAACATTAAGCAAAGTTATAGGCCTCCAGTTCCTCAAATTAGATTTATCACCCCCCTTGGGCAAAAGCTTAATTATTCCTTTGTTGATATCCTTGCCCAAAGACCCTTTACTGATAGCCTCTTGATATACCTCAAACAGGTCACCAACCACCCAATCAAGGTTAGCCTTGTAAAATTCTACTGGTAGCCCATCAATCCCAAGTGACTTGCCATCACTCATGGATATAATAGAAGATTTAATTTCTTCTTTGGATAAGTTTTGTTTTATCTTCTCTGCCATCTCCAAATCAATTTTCCTTGGACAGATTAAAAACATAACTTCTAAGCCTCTGCACATGTAGCATTATTATCTTTAGCTTTAAAGAGGTTCTCATAGAAAATTTTAAAGAGAAGCTTAATGTCATCCAGGCATGAATAGCTAGTGCCATCTTCCACAATAGATTCTATGTGTTCTTGCCTAAACTTTCTTTTTAAAAGATTAAAAAAATACTTGGAGCCTTTGTCCCCTCCTTGAATCCAATTCGTATATTTTGCACTTTGGGCTCTAAAGGTTTCAAACTTCTTGAGATTATGCTTGGTAGCATTTAATACAGAGTTTAACTCCTTATCAAATGTGGCTTCTTGTAGCTTCAATTCACATTTTAAAAATGTCCTCTGGAGGTCCCTCTCCTCCTTCCTCCTTTCCATTACAGATTTCTTACCACAGATTTGAAAGATCTCTTGACAGGCCTTAACAAGATTGCTCCAATAACTAATGGGATTATCTGTTAGATCTAGGGCACACAACTGAGAGGGGGGGGTGAATCAGTTGTACAAAATTTGCTTCTACTTCAAACACTTAAGTTTACTTTGTTAGTTAACAGCATATCAATTAACCATTCATCAAAGCATAAAGCAAGAACACCGGAGCAGATAAACATCAACACATTGGACACCAAGATTTTGATGTGGAAAACCTGGTTAAGGGAAAAACCACAGGGTGATTAACCCAATGATTATTCTCTATTAGAAGAATAAGAAAAAATGCATGGCACATGCCAGTCAGGGCTCACTGCCCGAGCACACTGCTCACAAAGAGGCACACTGCCTACACGAGACACACTGTCTACAAGATCATGAATATTACAACTTTGAACTAGAGAATGACATCTTCACCATGTCTAGATCAATTCCATTTAAGCCTGAAACACTTCTGCTCTGCCTTTCGCTCTTCCGCTATGCCACACTCATCCTTTCCACAACACACTCTTTGAAATGAACTCACAAACCTTTATTTATACAAGACATCAACTTAGGAACAATCATCTAAGTCGGCAATCAACTATAAAAACATTTCCAAGATGAATAACACATCCAGTCAGCCACCACAAGAACATTCGCCAGATGAACAACTCATCCAGTTGGCTAGTCTGAACAAGAACTTCATCCGGAAGAATATCTTCAATTCCAGACTCTACCACCAATGCAAACCAACAACACAACCTCAACATGATCCAAGAACCTTCACAAGCTTTCCTGAATGACCAGGTACATCCGCACTTCCTCTACTCACTGGAATCTCTTCTCTTCCTCATCCGAAACTTCAAGAACACAGTCTATCGCCATTGTCATACAGAAAAAGGTGCTTCCGGACCTCCAAACCATGAACAAATCAAGATGACACATCACAAGGACATCCCAAACACTCTGACCAGTCCACAGAATAGGACAATGTACTTCTGGATCTCACCAGACCTTTTAGTGGCACTCTGTCACTCTGGAGCATCTCCTGGAACCGGTTCTACTTGATTGATCACAACTTCTTCACATCTTCATGCAGACCTCTGAAATCTTAACTAGATCATTTCAAGACTCATATCGACAAACCCTTTAATCTGCATCCTCTGAATCACAACCTATTGAGTACTTTTGCCTTCTTCTCATCACTGATCTTCATTGTTCCTAATTGAGACTAATTTTCTCAATATCCTTAGCACACAACTCATCCAATCCTTCTTGTCAATGCAATATGAGTATGTTGACATCAATGACAACACTGGTTCACCTCATACTTGCAACAATCTCCCCCTTTGTCATTGATGGCAACATATGATGTGAAAAACCATCAAGACAAGAACTTCTCCTTTCTGTCATAGCTCCCCCTATCAACAACAACTCTTCACATGTCTTCTCTTCCTTTACTGCTCCCCCTTTGATCATTAACCACTTGTTTTTCACATGTCTTCTCTCCCCCTTTGACATCAATGGCAAATGGCTCATACTTGCAATTCTAACCCATCAGAATCATACCAGCTGCTCCCCCTTAGTGGTAGCTCCCCATCATCAATTTGGATCACAAGATATGACTGTGATATCCACCGGACTGATGCACATCAGTGCATCCTAGTTCATCACCGGAGGGGCTATGACCCCTAACTTCTCCCGGAGATACTCAAAAGAGTCCTTGGGAAGAGGTTTAGTAAAAATATCTGCAATCTGATCCTTGGAGGGTACATACTCCAATCTGACTTCTCCCTTGTTCACCTGCTCTCTCAGAAAGTGAAACTTGATAGATATATGCTTGGTCTTAGAATGCAACACCGGATTCTTAGAAATATTTATTGCACTTGAATTATTATAGAAAATAGTGATAGGCTCCTCATATTCTACTTTAATGTCTCTTAACATCTGCTTCATCCATAAGATTTGAGTGCAACTACCTACTGCTGCAATGTATTTTGCTTCAGTTGTAGACAGAGATATTGCCTCTTGTTTCTTGCTTAGCCAAGAAACCAACCTTTTTCCCAAAAAGAATGCTGCTCCACTTGTACTCTTCTGATCATCCACATCTCCTGCCCAATTTGCATTTGTATATGCATGAAGAGAGAAATCATGATCTCTAGGATACCATAGACCATACTCAACTGTCCCCTTTAGATATCTAAAAATCCTCTTGATTGCCATAACATGGGATTCTCTAGGATCAGCCTGAAATCTTGCCACAAGACCAACAACCTGCATTATATTTGGTCTAGTCTGAGTGAGATACAATAGACCTCCAATCATTGATCTATACCTTGTCTGATCTGCCTTAGGAGAGTCATCATCTTTGCTCAACTTGCATCCAGTTGCCATGGGAGTATTCATTGGCTTTGAATCTTCCATCCTAAATTTCCTCAACAATTCTTTCATATATTTGGTCTGAGAAATGAAGATCCCTTTCTTTGTTTGAGTAATTTGTAGACTCAAGAAGAAATTTATTTCACCAAGCATAGACATCTCAAACTCACTTTTCATCTGATTTGCAAAAGTTTTACACATACTATCTCTTCCTCCAAAAATGATATCATCCACAAACACTTCAACAATCAAAATGTTTTCATGATCAATTTTGAAATATAAGTTACTGTTAGCAGTACCTTTGTTGAATCCAATCTGCACAAGATGCTTATCCAACCTTTCATACCATGCTCTTGGTGCTTGCTTTAGACCATATAGCGCCTTCTTTAATTTGTAGACCATATCACCATGCTCAGATAACTGAAATCCATCCGGTTGTTCAATGTACACTTCTTCTTCTAAGTCACCATTCAAGAAGGCAGATTTGACATCCATCTGATATACTTTGAAATCTTTGAAGGTAGCAAATGCAAGAAATAGTCTGACTGCTTCAATTCTTGCCACCGGAGCAAAGGTTTCCTCAAAGTCAATCCCTTCTATTTGAGAGTAGCCTTTGCAGACCAATCTAGCTTTGTTTCTAATTACTTCACCAACTTCATTTAGTTTGTTCCGGAAGACCCATTTGGTTCCAATCACATTCTTGTTTCTAGGTCTGGGAACAAGATCCCAAGTATGATTTTACTCAATTTGCATCAACTCTTCCTCCATTGCTTTGGTCCAATTTTCATCATTGCAAGCTTCATTAATTGTCTTAGGTTCAATCTTTGAAATCAGACAGTATTCATTTGAATCTTGAGCGATTCTCCTTGTTTGTACCCCTTTGCTTTTGTCACCTGTGATCTAATCTTCAGAATGGTTTAGAGTTACATACCTTGGAACTTTGGGAGTTTCATGCACTACTGTTTCTTGATCAGGCTCATTCAGACAAACCTCTTCTTCCTGATTTACCGGATTAGTCTGTATCTAAATTTCAGAGGAGGATTGAGTTCCTTGCACCGGAGAATCATTCTGATCATCTTCATCATATTCACAAAACCTTGAGGGCTTCTCAATTCCTTCATCAACCTTTACATTTGTACTTTCTATCATCTTTCTCAATCTCTTATTGTAACACCAGTAAGCTTTGCTTTGAGTGGAGTAACCCAAGAAAATTCCTTCATCACTTCTAGCATCAAACTTTCCTAGATCTTCATCTCTTTTGATGTAACATTTGCTACCAAATACTCTGAAATACCTCATAGTAGGAGTTATACCAAACCAAAGTTCATAAGGAGTCTTACCGGTATTGCTTCTGATTTGAACTCGATTGAGAGTATAGATTGCAGTGCTGACAGCTTCTCTCCAAAACATTTGGGGAACATTTGCTTCCATCATCATTGTCCTGGATGCTTCCTGGATGGTCCAGTTCTTTCTCTCAACTACTCCATTCTGCTGTGGAGTCCTAGGAGCTCACAACTGTCTCCTTATGTCATGCTTCTCACAAAAGTCTATGAATTCACCGGATGTGAATTCACCACCTCTATCAGAATTTAGGCATTTCAGTTTCAATCCAGTCTGATTCTCTACCATAGCTTTGAAGATTTTGAACTTCTCAAGGGCTTCTGATTTCTCTTTTAGGAAGGTAACCCACATCATCCAGGAATGATCATCAATCAGTAACATAAAATATCTATCACCTTGCATACTCTTGATTCTTGTCGGACCACATAGATCAGTATGGACTAATTCCAATAATCTGGTAGTGGACTGATCCTTTCTTTTGAAAGAGACTCTACTCTGTTTACCTAGCTGACATTCTTTGCACAAACTATTTGTAGGTTTCACCAATTTAGGAAGGTCTCTTACAGCCTGAGTATTGCTTATCTTGATGATGTTATCAAAATTCACATGACACATCCCTCTATGCCATAACCAACTCTGATCAACTTGAACAAACATACAACTCTTATTAGAACCAACTAGATGGAAGATATTACCTTTTGTTTGAGTACCGGATGCAATCTCAGTTCCGAAGCTTTTAAAGATCTTGCATCTACCATTCTTGAACCGGAGATCATAACCTTTGTCCACCAATTGACCAACACTGAGAACATTGTGCTTCAATCCTTCAACATATAGTACATTACCGGTTTTGCTCTTTCCATCAAAAGAAATAGTTCCTCTACCCCTGATTCTGCCAGCAGAATTATCACCAAACTTTACCATTCCTCCTTCATACCTTTCCAAATCTAAGAACTTGCTCTTGTCACCTGTCATATGGTGGGAGCATCCACTGTCAATAACCCAATCATCCTTTTCTTCAACTTGGGCAGTTAAAGCTCTTTCCACAACCTTATGATTGACAGATTCAGAGGATATTGAATCTTCTTCCTTGATGGCAATAAATACCCATTCATTTCTGAATTTGCTTCCTATTTCTGATTCATCATCTGTTACTCCTTCATTATCATCTTCTTCATGAACATAATAATAGTTCTTTTGGAACCTTTGTCTGTTAGCATTTGGCCTTGCAGATCTTTCCGGACATCTTGAAGCAAAATGACCAATCTTATTGCAATTGAAGCACTTAAAGGGTAATTTTCCTTCATACTTACTGGATCCTCTTGGCAGTCTCTTTGCAATGAGGGCTTCAAGATTAGCTATTTCTGCTTCTTCCTCTTCCATGTCTTTCCTTGCTTGATCATACCATGACAGCTTCCTTGAAGAGTTCTCTCCTGGATCAAATCTTTGTTTGCCTTTCACATAGGCACTGGCTTTGAATGCAGATTCAGTCTTGGGGTGATCATCTCTGAACTCAGTCATTTCAAATGCAGCCAGTTTACCAACCAATTGCTCTCTTGTAACAGTTGTATGGGCTCTAAATTCATTAATGGCAGCAACCTTGATTTTGTAGGCAGCAGGAAGGGATCTGAGAATTTTGTAAACAATTTCATTTTCATCTAGAACTCCACCAGCATTCCTGATTCCACACACCAGCTCATTCACTCTTGGCATAAAGGTAGTGATATTCTCATCATCTCTCATCTTCAATCTTTCAAATTTTCCTTTGAGACTTTGCAACCTTGCACTCTTAACAAACTCATCTCCTTCATGCAGAAGTTCCAGTTTAGTCCAGATCTCATATGCAGTTGGTAGGTTAATAACATTTGAGAGTTCTAAGTCATTCAATGCGCTTAGAAGAGCTTCTTTGGTCTGCAGATTATTTTCAGCATCTGTGATTTCATTCAGAGTTGTCAGACCACTCTATGGAGGTACATATGGTTTTGAGACCATGGTCAAGTATGCTTTTCCCATACACTCCAAGTGACATTTCATGTGACCTTTCTAGAGAGTGAAGTTGGTTCCATCGAACTTCAGACTATCCTTCTTGTATGACAACATCCTGGATCTCCTCAAGCGGTTAAGCTCCTTTCAGAGGAACTTGGCTCTGATACCAATTGTTAGATCTAGGGCACACAACTGAGAGGGAGGGGGTGAATTAGTTGTACAAAATTTGCTTCTACTTCAAACACTTAAGTTTACTTTGTTAGTTAACAGCATATCAATTAACCATTCATCAAAGCATAAAGCAAGAACACCAGAGCAGATAAACATCAACACATTGGACACCAAGATTTTGACGTGGAAAACCTGGTTAAGGGAAAAACCACGGGGTGATTAACCCAAGGATTATTCTCTGTTAGAAGAATAAGAAAAAATGCATGGCACATGCTAGTAAGGGCTCACTACCTGAGCACACTGCTCACAAAGAGGCACACTGCCTACAAGAGACACACTGTCTACAAGATCATGAGTATTACAACTTTGAACTGGAGAATGACATCTTCACCATGTCTGGATTAGTTTCATTTAAGCCCGAAACACTTCTACTCTACCTTTCGCTCTTTCGCTATGCCACACTCATCCACTCCACAACACACTCTTTGAAATGAACTTACAAACCTTTATTTATACAAGACATCGACTTAGGAACAATCATCTAAGTCGGCAATCAACTATAAGAACATTTCCAAGATGAATAACACATCCGGTCGGCCACCACAAGAACATTTGCTAGATGAACAACTCATCCGGTCGGCTAGTCTGAACAAGAACTTCATCCAGAAGAATATCTTCAATTCCAGGCTCTACCACCAATGCAGACCAACAACACAACCTCAACATGATCCAAGAACCTTCACAAGCTTTCCTGAATGACCAGGTACATCCGCACTTCCTCTACTCACTGGAATCTCTTCTCTTCCTCATCCGAAACTTCAAGAACACAGTCTATCGCCACTGTCATACAGAAAAAGGTGCTTCCGGACCTCCAAACCATGAACAAATTGAGATGACACATCACAAGGACATCCCAAACACTCTGACCAGTCCGCAGAATAGGACAATGCACTTCCGGATCTCACCGGACCTTTTAGTGGCACTCTGTCACTCCGGAGCATCTCCCGGAACCGGTTCTACTTGATCAATCACAACTTCTTCACATCTTCATGTGGACCTCTGAAATCTTAACTAGATCATTTCAAGACTCATATTGACAAACCCTTTAATCCGCATCCTCTGAATCGCAACCTATTGAGTACTTTTGCCTTCTTCTCATCACTGATCTTCACTATTCCTGATTGAGACTAATTTTCTCAATATCCTCAGCACACAGCTCATCCAATCCTTCTTGTCAATGTAATATGAGTATGTTGACATCAATGACAACACTAGTTCACCTCATACTTGCAACATTATCCTGGGCATGGACTAATTTCATGATTGCTCTACTGATAGAATGTCGTACACACAATCATCATTTTCAAGCAACCTTATATTCAACTTAAAAGGGCTCATAAATTTGGGTTTGGACTCTAAATTATGACCAATAGGTAATATCTCTGCACAGATCAGGTGGTGATCAAAGAGGGAGCTTGGTAATACCTTGACCACATTATCACCTTTAGGGTTCTTGAATTGAAAAAAATCTCTGTTAACATACATTCTATCAAGCCTACAATAAATTCTTTTGTTACTTGTTTGGGCATTGCACCAAGTGAACCATATTCCACAACTCTTACTCTTGGCTCCATCGAGAGGGTCAACCAAATTAAGAGACTTTTTAAAACTAATCCAGAAATACTTCTCATTTCCTTTCCACCCTACATTAATACCTCTAGTGTTATCTTCTCTATTTTTCACCATGTTAAAATCTCCTACAACTATCCATGGAATCTTGGGGAGATACATAGAAAGCCATTCCCACAAGTTGCCCCTTTCTCTATTGTCATTAGAGGCATACAAAGAGCAAATGCCAAATTTGTCACCATTCTTTTCAAAGCAGGCCCACGCTGCCCTATTGCAGGGAGAGAAGCCTAGTTGAGATATAAATTGTTCCCAACAAGGATTAATAAGGATAGCAGTTCCTCCTTTGCCTTTATTGTGCTTAGTATAAATTTTAAAGGAGTCTTTCCATATGAATCTAAGCACATTATCTAACTGGAAATTGGTGGCTTTAATTTTCTATAACATAAGGAAATCCAAGTTCCTATTTTTATTTACCAAATCTCTTACAATATATTTTCTGTCTGGGGACTCTAGTCCCCTTACATTCTAGCTAATAAATTTCATTAAAAATAGTATGATTTAGTTATAGACCAACCCTCATTGGGCAAACTCCTTGGAGACACCCATTTTGTCAAAGCATTTGGGGAGATTCCCCCCTTTCACCCTTTTGCAATCTACCAATTTCCTTTTGACATATTTCCTCTTTTTTCTTTCCCCAACCTCTTTGGGGCAGCTTTCAATCTCTTCCCCTCCATTCTCTTTTTGGGGGTCCTCTGATTGGGAGGGAAGCCCAATCTCCTGAACCAAATCTTGCATTTTTTAAGCTAATAATTCTTCTCTGAATTTCAACATCACAAGCTGTTGTACATTCTTTTTATCTGGATAACCACAGGGGATCCCCTTTCATTTAATGATAATCCTTTTTCTACAAAGTCGGGAGAGACCCTAGAGGAAACCTAGACCAGGATTTTAGAGATTGGGTCACCCCCAGCCAGAGCTGACTCCCAAACAACCTTTTGTTCATCATTGAGGGGGTTGATAGGAAGAGAAGGATTTAAAGCAATAGAGGTTTCATGGGGAATAGGGAGAACATGAGGAGAAGTGTCCACCACATTCTCATTGGCCTCACCAAAAAACACTTTCTAAATAGTATCAACAGAAGAGGGGAAGGGAGAAGCTTCTCCCACACCTGAGGAACCAATAGTGGCATCATCTGGTAAGAATTCATCAAGGACCAGCTTTTCCAAACTATTTCTTACCTCTCTCAAAGCCCCATCCAAAGACCTGAGGGCTGGCTGGGAAGGCTGAGAGCACGAAACTGGCTCAACCACCACTTGCTTAGTATCTTCAGCCTCAGTAGCTGAGACAGATCGATGCCCACCTCCTCCTAACCTAGAGTTAATCTTAGTAGAATCACTAGTCTCAAACTGATTGTCATTATTTTTCCTTTTATAATATAGGGTAGTCTTTCCTTTGATGCCCATCAGATTTACACAGAAAACAAGAGTTTAAACCTCCAAGGCCTACACCAGCACACTCAACAATTTTATTCTCAAGATTTACCTAAATACAGTCTGGGATACTTCCTCCCAGCTTAAGGGACACTAGTACCCTAGCATCCATATGGGGCAGTGTCATTCTGGCATCTTCCACTTTCAAGACTTTCCCCAATGATTCCAACAATTTGGGAAGAAAAGCCCACAATTGAATAGGAACATTTTTAATTAAGAGCCATTGTGGGACAAAACAAAATTTAATGGCATGCATAGAGGCCTCAGGAGACCATTGAAATACTTTAAACAAAGCATTCCCTACATTCCACATTTCTCTCTCAAGTATCTTTTTTTGCATAGTATGATTCTTCAAAATAATAACAAAAATCCCCTTTGAAATCATTCTGCAGAATGAAACAGAGACACCCATCTTTTTTCCCCACACAGTAAACAACCAATTATCAAAGAATCTCCTCATAGGCAATTTTTCCAAATCCAAGCAAACAAAGAACAAAGCAACATTCTTAAGCCTATTCTCTTCTGCATTTATTTCCAATTGCATACCAGGACTGGGCTGAAGCACCAATTTACAATGCAAACCAAAACTCTTACCTTGCTCAGCGCCTTCCTGCCCTTTGCCATCATTGTTCCCGCCACCACCACCGCCCTCTTGTCCCTCCTCTCATGCCTGAAAGCTTGCATCTTTGGGCGGAGGGGAAGCATGATTGATGTCTAGGGCCTCCTTGAAGGTTTTACCTGCAACATAATTACCATTCCCACTGGAATCAGAGCAACCAGAATCAATATGCTTCTCCATAACTTCTCCCAGCTGAGGAGCAAATGCCTCAGCCGACACTGTGCTCTAAGAGACACTTCTCACATGTGCAAGGTCACTTGACTTCCTACCCAACCCAGGCAAGAAAACCAATAACTTTAAATTCAAAAATCAAAAGCAAAACCTAGGTAGACTATGATAAAAAAAATAAAACAAATGGGGTGGAAAAACATCAAGATTTCAGAAAGCAATAACATTAAAAAATTGTGAACCAATGTAGAACGAAGAAGACAAAGAGGACCAATAGTCAAGGCATGGGCACTACAAATTGTTCAAGGAGGGGAACCAAAACCCTCAAACAACTTGCAAATCCCTTGAATCTCCTTCCTTTTTTCCCTTGAATTCAGATATAAATAACTTATAAAATAAAATAATAAATAATTAAAACAATTTAACATATCTAAATAAATTTTTAAATTGATGATTGGTTTGGTAAACTAGTGTCCAATGTAGGTACACAAATATTATGCCACTATACTTCTCAATACAAATCATATTCATTTTTAATATAGAATTTACTTCTAATGATTCTTCTAATAAAATTTATTGCACTAATTCACATCCTACAACTAATCTACAATCCAAAGTTGGGCAATGTATATGCTATGATTTATTTGTTTAAGGACAAAATGCTATCATAATAAGCATCAAGGACCAAGGAAGCCAAGCATTACATGTATGGAATAGATAATAAATATTTTTTCTTTCGTACTACATTGTTTATCAACATAAACAAAAACTGGAGAGGGAAAAGAACTTCTACTTCTTTGATATGTCATAGTATAGATCAAAATGAAGATTATCATGTAACTCCAAGTAACAGAGTTTGCCTATCATAATCGACACAAAAGACTAGACTTTCGAGTCTTCAAGAAATACATCTGTTCTATGCCAGAGGTGATGGTTGTAGAATTATAAAGAGTATGTGGGATGTCAAGTCTTCCTTTCATTTGCTTGATGGTACTTCCTACTGTGTTTCAGTTTAGATTTCATGATTACTAGGCAAATACCGCACAACATGGATTAAAGTTGTAATTTGTTGGGTATTCTACTACTTTTCTATTTCTGTGCAGATTGAGGAAAATGATGGATTGTCTTTTATATTACCTATGTCTTTGATTGTCTTTTTTCTTAAAGATATTGGCACAGTCTCTTGGTAATAATGAGATTTTAAGAAAGACAATCTTTCGAATCAACTCACCAAATGTTACCCAAAACTCCTATGAAAAATTCCATCAAATATTTTACAATTTAAGCATGAATTCTCTATCATACACAGACTTTATGCTATTAAAATATTTATCATGTAGAAAGAATAGTTTGCTTAGAATTTTGAAGCTACTTTATGGTTTTTCCATTCTTGTAATTCATAAAATTTTGTCATGCAAATGCCATCACACAATTAGATATATTCCATTCATCAATGCTGAATTAGTGGTGCAACATCTAACTACAAAGAAGACCAATCATCTCAGTGCTCACACCAAATGTCTTGCTGATGACTCAGTGGTTGATAATCTTATTAAATTTTAGTTAGTCACTAAAAACTATTGAAAATGATAAGAGTGCATTTCAAATTGTCAACCTAACATCAACAATGATTCTTAGATACCCCTTTTACCTAATCTCAAGCCCAAGTTGCAGCTATGCTAAAAAATTGTTTGAATCTACTTTCCAAAATGTCAACTTTTATACGAAAATCTCATTGTATGAAAAGGTTACACTAAAAGAGGTGACTATAGGTATCTATTTTATGTTCATTGCAATATCTTTATACTTATTTCAGAATATGCTCTTTCTATTACTCATCGTACTTATTCATTTGTAACTAACATTTGCAACAGATAACATGATGGCTGACCCTTTTACGATGAAAATTTGTTCTGGAGCTTTGTAATTGTAATAATCAACCTGTTCATATTCCTTGTAGCTATCTATTTCATTGATAGAACTGGTCATTTTGTAATATTCTACATATGCATCTTACTCATCTTGTTCTATTGCTCCACATTTCAATAACTATGCATTGCATATCATCTCTGCTAAACAACTTTATTTTCTTGTTAAGAAATGAGAACACCCTCAACATGACAAATTTGACTGAGTGTTATTGGGGAAATTGTTTAAAATAGATTGCAAAGAAATGGAGGATGCTCTTCAAGTATTCACTTCCCACAAAATTCATCAAGACTCCCCCAGGATGTTATACTTCTCTCAAGTAGTTACTATCTTTTTAGGCAAGAATCTCCTCTCTTAAGAAAGCTTATTTTTGATTACATACAAGACTATATGATATCTGAAAAAAGCCTAAATATTGATCTGAGGGTTATTCATCTATATAGATATTTAGATGTGATTGATGGAGAAGATGCCAACTGACCTATGTTTTTGGTTCATGATACTCATGTTAATAATTATTTTGCATCTGCAAAGTAGCTTTTCTGAAATATTATAATTATTTCTATAGATGTTCTAGCATCTTTTTGCTACAATTTGTTTAGAGTAAAATATGAAGAGGATTAGATGTTTAAGAGGGTTTAGGTTTTTGTCTTGATCCTCCTTTCACCACTAAACATTCAAGGACTTTCAACCGAGTAGAGGAACCTACTACAGGCCTTTTGTCACTTGGAACATAGGGGAAGACTAGAATTGTATGATTTTGTGGTTCAATTAAGCCCAATTATGCTTGAAACCCTAATTACATGAATTCGTGAACAAACGGACAAATTATGGAAAATGATCGCACACAGAGATATCAAATGACAATCAAATGCATACAAGATTTCAAAGTTTGGAAAATAGAAAAGTCGGGGACTAATGAGCATGCGCCCTAGTCTAGTGCCACAATTTTTGTCGAGATCTAGGAACCTTGTCTACAACCTATTCCTATTGTTCTGGATATTTTCTTGTTGTGAGATCCAAAGGACTAATGAGAGGGCACCCAAGTCTAGGTCCCTATTTTCTTCTCTAATCTACAATTCTGACAGTCTGCACTACTCTCTTGCAACTCCACTTTTTCTGCTTCCACAACCTGTAACCTGCAATCATGGAAAAATGGGTTAGGCGTAGTGGTGTTTAGAGGCTTGCCTCAGTCAAGCCTTGGAGAGGCATTCAAGTCTTCTGAACACCGTTGTTAGATAAAGAATGTGTATTCCTACAGGATAGAGGCAAAATCCAAATGATAAATGATTGAAAACACAATTGATATCACCTTGTAGTGAAGATCTCATGGGAGGAAGATGCTCTTCATGCCATGAGGAGATGGATGCCAAATCTGCAAATACAAACATAATAACAACACAAAAGTTTGCTTTGCCACACAATGAATGCCTTGAATCACTTTCACATAAGCCACAAGTTTGCAATATCCATCTAATGTCCATCTAGTTTACAAATGAATCACTAATCATGCTTATATATGCAACTACAAACATTCCCACTAAGAATTTCATAATTCTAACTTATTGTGTCAGCATAGGACCTAAATAACAGCCATAAATTGACACTTTGAAATTGGTCTTGACCTAAAATAGGGCAAGACTAAGGCGCGGGCGCCCAAGTCCTCCTCCCTATTTCAGGTAGGATTTATGTCAAGTGCATCCCCTGAGTCCCATTTGTCATGAAACTTTAGGGTTTTCTCATTGGGAGTCATCAAAATCATGCAAGATGCTCTAAATGCATTCTAAAGGACCTGTGAGCTAAAACTTAAGAAGAAAAAAGCCCCCAAGGTTACTTTTTCTGACATAACACAATTAATATATAGCTTCCTTATTTTTGTATCTATTATTCACCACATACATGTAATTGTAGTTATCTATTTTTTTGCATCATGATACACACTATTTCATAAGTGGGTAGAATGTATATTTCCTCCACTCTTTTTTTGTTTCTTCCAACTTGTAAAAATTTCTTATTATATTGTAAGAATATTTTCAATTGTCTGCACCTTTTGCCAAATGTTAAGAAGGCTTATTTGGTTTCGCGTAACTTTTGCAAGATATCAAATATCAATTAATTGTATATGAAATAGTGATTGTGTAGATTTATTACAATTGGAAACAACAAGAAAATTGGGTTATAAGATGTCAAAGAAATTGTTAGAGAAACAAAACTATCAAGACTATGCAAGAAATAATCAACCTACTATAGGTTGGACAATTAGTCCTACAAGCTTAAAAAAATCAAGAAAGGAAGGAAAATATATAGGTGTTATAAAATTTGGAAATGGTCGTTATGGAGCAAAAAATCCATGGCTACCAATGTAAATGGCTAGGTACCTTTGATACAACAAAAGATGTTACGTATGATTATGATAAGGTATCTATATCTATCAGAGGCATTAATGCCAAAACCAATTTCTCATACAAAAATTTAGAGGCATGCAAGCACATTTACAAACATTCCATCAACATACCTAAATATAGAGGTGTTAGAAATCGCCCATGGGGTCATTACGGTGTAGAAATCCTGGACCCAAACTCTAAGCAACATCATTGGCTTGGAACATTTGATACAGCAGAGGAGGCTGCATATACCTATGATATTGTAACCATTTCAATTAGAAGAATGAAAGCAATTACAAATTTCATTCAAATGACTTTAAATCTAGGTATGTTCATTTCTAATCAATTCATTCATCATTTGCCTACTTTAATTTCTCATTCAAAATTCAATACAAATTATACTAACCCTGTCAATATCGTACAAGATGCTTACAATGATTATACATGGAGGAATTCAAACATTGAACATTCCTCACTTGATGCTAAAATGTACAGCTTTGGTGAACTATTGAGAAACAGTTCCTTGCACTCTTCAACAATAATGATAGAGAACAGTCAACAATTTCTTGTAGGTTCTTCAACCAATTTCTAACTATTTGTCTCTTTCTGGAGGTACTACAAACAATACCATGAACGTTGTCATTGACACCTCCTCCGTCTCAATTGTTCAATCTCCTTCTCACAACATCAACAATAATAATATAGAATCAGGCTTGTCAGATCAGGTGATCCAGAAGTTCCTTCCTCAATAAGAACAACTACAACTCAAGAAATAGACCATGACATTTTAATACAAATCACGGGTTAATGTTTGTATACTATATTCTATTACAATATCACATTCCAATGCATTCATATATGTCACTCATACTACAATACATATACACACACAAACAAATGGTAGGTACTAGCCACTACGTAGCACTTGTTATTATGGAACTAGGAAAGCTAAAAGTATTAAGAATATATTTGTATTATCACATTACCTTAAATGCATGAATTGAAAAATAGTACATTTTAGTATTCTAAACTTATAGCTAACTAATTATCATACATATTGGAATAACTATGTAATTTGGTTAAACCATATGTTTTTAAGATTTATGTGATTGAATTAGGTTGTTAGATGATGAAATTAAAGTCTTCTATAATAATTGTCAAATTGTACAAATTTATATTGGATATTGCATTAACCACAAAAATAATCAATATTATATAATTACTTAGAATTTAATATGTATTTATTTTATAAATAAATTATATTTATAAATATTAAAAAATACATGAATATATATATAATCATACCAATATATTATAAATATAAAAATTATATATATATATATATTATGATATTTAACATAAAACTTTATATCAATAATAAAAAATAGAAAAAAGTTAAATCCAAGCTAAATGGTAAATTATTTGCCATGAGAAAGAATACTCTAGTATCTATAAAACACCTTTGTTCTAGAAACATTGAATTTGTTGAACTTCTTAAACAAAATGTTGCAACTCAAGGATACTTTCATAAGATTATTTAGTCCCTGCCTCTATAGGATGGGGACTAATGTTTTCATCTAATCAACTTCCCTATTAGTTAGGCATTAGAAACTGTGCAAGCAAAAAATTAAACACATTTCCTAATGTTTTGTAATTTACAGATTTTTTTCTTACTATTTTTTTTCAAAATTCTATTAGGTGTTGTTTTTTCTGGCTATGTTTTTATCATTTTTCAATTTGTAAAAATCAAGAAAAATGCCATATACAATAAAAATTAGGTGATAGTAAAAATTAAAACCATTTCTAATGTGGTTTTTACTCCCACCACACTCAGACTAGAAATCATCAGTTTTACTCTATTCTTGCCCTCTTTTAGGGAATGTTTACATATGGGTGTTATCAAGGTTTTGTGGAGGGTTATTAGCTAGCCACCTATCAATGCATGCAGATCATAGGAAGATATATTGTAAATTGAATGGATTACAATTGTAGGGCACTGAAATAAGCCTTCTAATCTTCTTTCTTTTTCACTTAAAGTTTGTGCACAACAAAGATGCTTCCATTTTTTAGGTCTCCTTGTGTTGTATTGCTCGAAATATATCAATGGCAATGGGGAAATATATGTTTTTGTTGTTATTTGTGGGATATGTTGGCCTCTTGGCCAAGGGAGATGTAGGGTTTGAATCCCAAGAGCCCCAAACAATTGCAGTAGAAAACCCTAATTCTATGCTTTTGAAAGAATTAGAGAATCTCAAGCACGAAATAAAGAATCTCAAAGCCAAGGCACATTCTCAAAGCCAAGGCACATTCTTTAGGTACTCTTACTTTTTTCCTTGTTCTTTGTCCAATTCAAAAGTATTCAATGATTTCTCTTTTGTGATTTTATTAATCAATAT
Source organism: Cunninghamia lanceolata (assembly GCA_027924645.1). Lineage (NCBI taxonomy): Eukaryota > Viridiplantae > Streptophyta > Pinopsida > Cupressales > Cupressaceae > Cunninghamia > Cunninghamia lanceolata. Next base: position 2,197,213 of record BSBN01001136.1, read on the forward strand.
TTTCCTTCTGTGTGTTGCTTTAGAGGCTAATAATTTTAATTTTAATTTTACGATGAATTGGTTTAAATGGTATGATCTTGTGTTTCTCAATAGAATAGTAACTTGGTATTTGTCCATAGTTTAAATTTATTGGAAAACAACAATAAATATTAATAGAAAAAGGATTTTGGAAAGGATTTTTGCTCAAAATTTAAAACTATTAACTTTTTGTCCATCATGAGGATAAAGATATAGTAAATTACAAATTAGACTCCTTTACATATTGTTGAAATCCTTAATTTGGGTTTTATTTATTTGCATCTTTCCAAGAATGGACATATTTTTAGATCATGTGAAGTTTAGTTCATCAGAGAAGGTTTGTTTTCAATAAGGCATAGGTAAGGTGTCAACTTCACTGAATTATGATTTTGCAAGATGGTTTTTCACTTGACAGATAAGTGGGGCAAGGTTAAATTCATGTATAAATTCATAGTGGCAGTTAATGGATTCCAACAACTTTTACACTGTTGTTAGAGTCATTTCAAATCATTTGAAGGGTCAATCCAAAATCTAACAATCTCTTATTGATTTTGGAGAGTGCATTTTTATATGAAGATTTCTTCTAAGTTTTATTATGACAAGGATAGGGTGGGAGCAAAACCATCATAATTGAAAAAATAAAATAGAGAAAATGCTATGGAATATTAGGATTCAAGCAAATGTTTATATCATTATTTGTATGGACTTGGCTTCTAGTTGTATCAGCACCTTATTCATTTCCAACTATAGTTTTTTTTAGTTAGGTGGTTTATATGAGTATTTAGCTTATCATTCCTTGTTATGAATCATAGACTGCTCAAAATATTTAATTTTCTAAATATGAAGTTTAGACTCTACTTTATTGGTAGTGAGGTAAAGTTTAGTTTCATACTTTAATGATTTCTTTGGATTATCTATTTTTAGATAATGGGCACCTTTGTATTTGATTTTGGCATTTAGTTTCAACTAACAATTGTCCCTAATTACACTCATGTAGTTATTTGGGTGGTTTCTTAAAGATTTTCCCTTTGTTCATGTAAGGGATATTTGTTTTCAATGTAGGTTTTGGGATGGCATGTTTACTCATAGTATAAATTCTATAAGCAATTTAACTTGAAAAGGTTATATATTAATAATTTAGTGTTTTAAAGATCTATTAATGCAATTGTGTAGCATTAGCAAGTTGATATTATTTTGTTTTTGAGATTTTAGCAATATAGACCTAATTATACTACCCCTTATCCATCTTTTTCTAAAGGCATTGCCATTAATATAAGGTAATTTGTCCATACCTATCCTTTTCTATTTAATTCTACAATACATTAAAATTACTAGAATGTACCTTCTTATCATTAATAATCTAGTTTTGTTTCACCAAAGTAGGCCAAGTAGGGAAACATCTAAAGCAAAATTAGAATTCTGTGGTCCTCACCTTCTTCCTATGGTCATGGTGAATACTCATTAGTGAATTGAAGTGACACATCATCATGCTAAAATTGGTTTTGTATCAGAATATAGGGAAATTAGGAGAAGACTTATTAGACATGTCACATGATATAGTTGTAGACATCAATAGAATGATTTACACTCAAAGATTACAACCTTGGAACAAATCATGGACAAAGGTGACATTATAAAAAAAACTAGTCGAGCCTTTCAAAATTTGTTGTTACTTTGTGGACATGCTTGCAAAATTCCCAAAATTGTTAGATGCTTTAGATGGTTTATGAGTATTTTTTCTTATTTTCCCTTAAAGCCCTAAGTCTCATAAGTCATGCTTTTACTTTATGTTATAATCTGTTGTTGATTGTTTAGCCTAGGTCATCAGTTGTCTAAGTTGCAACCTTGAGTCTATTATGCCATGAAGTGACCGGCCCCAAGACCTAGTGTTTACCCTTTGTTGCCTATCAAAGTCATGTTCTTACAAATCACTTAAGTCCTAAGTCTTTGCAGGGGCCTGAAGGTGCCACATGGCAGGATATCACAAGCCCACAGGCCGCTAATGTTGATGTCATATCTCAATCATGTGGCTGCAAAATAAGGATAGGTGTAAAGTATATCATAGCCTATGGCTGTAAGATCGATGATTTAGATGAATGAAGCAGATTGCACTAGGTGTCAAAGGATGAGTGAAGAGGTGGGGCTAATAAAGATTGGACGGTAGTGCAGTGTCGCAAAAGAATCTTGCATACAGGAAAGATTCTATGTGCAGCTGGGAGATGATGACACGTGGCCCATTCTTGGTAGGAATGAAAAGGCTTAAATAAGGGGATCCATGTGGAAGGCTTAGCATGCTCCCGTAGAGCCAAAAGGAGGTGGCCCACTTTCCACTATGTGATCGCGATATGATGCCACGTGGCCATGTAGGACAAAAAGGAAAAAAAAGTCAGCAAAAGGAGTGTCTGAGATGAAGTAATTTTATTGGCTGGCGACTGCTCACATAAAAGCACAAATTTTTCAAATTTGGCAGTTCATTCTAGGTCATCAATCTCACAATATGAAGTTTCCATCAACGACTGAAATCTAAATTTTATGTGTAATCGTTGGAAGCTGCCCCTGCATCACAAATTTACAGTAGTGATCGAAAAGACATATAGCTTGGGTGGAGAGGTATGGATAATTGTGTCCAGGGTGAATGAAGATCTAATCATATGTCATCTTTAATCATTGGGATCAAGCATCTCCAACAATTTTTGGCATCTTCAAGTTGAATTGTAAATTGGATTAGTTTCCCCATGCCTATGGTAGTGGCTTGTAATGCAAGATTTGTAACTCACATTTGGTAATGAGTTTTAGGGTAACATGTTCTTATGTCTATAAAAGAGCATGTTGTTCCACTTTGTAGAGAAGAAAAGGTTGTAGTAAGGGAATCTGGGCTTTGGATATAAGGTATCCACACTTTGGGGAGTATTTTCTTTGGCAAACTAGGTTCATTTGTCTAAGTGCAGAGATATTTTCTATTTTTTAAATGAATAAAGTTCTAATTGACATTGTTTTAGTTCAGATTGCAATATATGAATAACACTATGTACATGTTTCTTGCAATTGTCTCCTTGAATGCATGCATCTCTTTTGTGAATGAATGAATCAAGGGTTTTGGACTTCACCTATACACATTTTTTGTATTGAATGTTTTTGTTTATTGCTTCTAATCAAGGATTGGATTAAACATGCTTTAATAAAAACATAGGAAGTGATGTGTTACATTAGGGATTATTGAAGAAGAGTTGTAGGAAATACTCTTTCTTGGGTGTGTCATTGCAAGATAGTGATATAGGTATACCCTCTAAATTTGAAGTTTTGATGTCAAAAGGGAAACATTTGCATCAACAGGTTTGACTCTGTTGCCCTGATAAAGCACCAATCTAAGGATTTGCTTGCCCAAAAGTTCTAAAAGATGGAAATTTAAAGCAAATCATTTGAATCATTTTATTTTATATTTTGTTTTAGTTTAGGTGTTGCATGTTCTCATATTTGAATAGTGAAGATAATCCAAGAATGTTGCCAGTCTAGGGTTAATCTTACAAATCTTGGTACAAATATATGAGAACATTCTGCCTAGTATTGAAAAGCTATATTTATTGATTGTGAATAGGGGAATACCCCCTAGGTGCAGTAGAACCTGAAGTGCAGGGGAGATAGGAGATAATCTCCCACTCTGTTGGCAGAGTCTCTCATTGAATTTGAGTACAAGAAGTGGCAGTCTTTAGGATTTGATGCATGCAGATTTGGGAACCAACAGAATTGGCGACTTTGCTGGGGAAAAGGATTAATTATCCATTTGAAAAGAGTCAAGCCATTATCATGATCTGATCATTAGGGTCAGATATTGAAGGTCTTCATACTTGGAGAGAGAGTTTGTTGCACCATGTTTAAAGGATTTTAGAAGGTGATCTGCTAGTGAAGTGAATCCAAAATATAATTGATCAAGAGCTTTTGGTTGCTCAATGTTTTGTCCTCTTTGGAGAGGTGGTGACTCTATTGTTGAACCTGTTTGAAGCTATAATATATTCCTAGGTACTTCATTTCTATTATTCAAAATGATTAGATTAGAACAACAATACTAGTCATGTCCTCATAAAAGGTTATTCTCTGTTGAAAGATACAAAGCCCTGAATTTCAATGGTATTAATGGTTACCCAAATGCTATCCCTAGTGAGATCAAAAAAAACCTGCTAGAGTATAGTGGAAATAATTTTGAATCTGCAGATAGGCATTTGCAAGATTTTTATGAAATGATAGGAGATTATTAGATTGAGGCTAAAGATGTTGTCATGAAACTTTTTATTCAGTCATTAAAGGATAATGTTAGGGACTGGATTTCATTCCTACCTGATTGTTCTATCTCTTCATGGGTTGAGCTTAAAGTTGAATTTTTAGAATAGTTTGGTGAAAGGACATATGTGAATTCATCAATTACACAATTTATGAGCATTCAAAAGGAAAAGGATGAGTTGGTTCCAACCTTTAACCTAAGGTTTTTAAAATTGCTCAAACATATTCCTGAATATATAAGACCAAATGATGCATTGTGCCTAGTAGTTTATCTTGGTGCATTTGATGAGGAAATGAGTTATTTGCTGAGAGATAAGGAACCTACTACACTTCATCAAGCTTATAAAATTGTAATGGATATTGAAAATAATCAGAAATATGGAATACCAATAGGATACATGTCTGCAAGTGTTGGCTATTGTAAAGCATCTTATGCATATGAGTAATGTAAATCAAAGAATTAGAATGGTTTTCAAAATGAATGTATTTCTACTATTTCAGTTTGTTCATCATTACCTCATGTGAATCATAGAGAGTTTCAAGCAACTTGTGAATAGAATGCAAGTACTACTGATCTTAAGTTTTTTGTTCAATCATTGCTTGATTTGAAGAAATAAGAAGGAGAATCGCCCTATGCTCCGTATACACGATTCATGAAAAATTCAAGTTAGAAATCCTAGAATATTGTAGACCTGAGGATTCTTTATGTGTTGATTTGTTCTATGAAGTTTATGAATCAGGTTTGAGCACTTTGCCAAAGGAATTGAAGCCTCAAAATCTTGATTAGATATTTTCTTGGATTGGGATTATGGAAAGAGCCAAAGGTGATTATGTAGGAAGAGTTATGTCTCAGAATACTGATAGAAGTTATGAGCAAAGTCATGGCATAATACATAAAGATGAAGAAATTGTGGTAGAAAATGAAGGCACATCCTGCAATGATAAAGATGAAGGTTGTAATCAGCCCATTAGAGAGAGATATGCAGATGTAGATTGCATACACCATGAGATAAAGGATATATATGAAGATGTATCTTGCAGCAGTATTGTTGTTGAAGAATCAAAAGAATACATTGATACCAGGTATGATGGATCAACTTCTAATAATAATGCTAAGTATGATGCATTCATAAGTGAGTATGTCCCAGCTATTCATGATAGTTTATATGAAGCAGAGATGGAATTTTTTGTTTTGCATGAACAAGATGCTTGCTCATCTATGAAGGATCCATTAGGTGATCAGGTTTGTATGGATGATGAATATGTTGGCTCTTCTATTAATGTTGATCATGACCATAATATGGAAATGTAAGTGTTTACTTTCAATGATGAATGCATTAATGAAGGTGTATACTCTATTGAGAGTGGACAAGTTTTAGATGTTCATGTTGATACAAAAGAGGATATTATTGACTATGATATCCATGGTAAGGGTGATTATGAAGCTTTTGACAATGGGCCATATTCTAAATTTTTTAAGTCTTCTCTTGAAGTATTCCAGGTGGAGTTTAATGAGGCATTTGTTGAGCACAATAATGAGGGATATGAGGATGTTTCTAAAAGTGAGCTCTTTCAACCTGCTGGTCATAATAACTGTGAGTATGATCAACTCTCAATTGATTATGATTACTTGTATGAGCACGTTTTACAAATTTTTACTTCAGGGTTGAAAGGTTTATATGAATATGAAAGTCATTGTTCAACAAAGCAAGTGAAGATGATGCCTATGTATGAGTATTTCATGTTCAATAAAGAAGGTGACTTCTTCCTTGAAAGAGGGAAAACTCCAAGTATAAATTCACTGGTTGTGTATGAGTCTTTCACTTTTTCTAATTTGGAGTTGAAGCGTGATAGAGATAACCTGCAATAGTGGTCATCAAAGATGTCTTATGATTTCTCTAGATTTGGTAAAGAAGTAAAAGATGAAACTAATAGTGGCATAGTTAGAAATAGGATGATATGCTCCCATGATAGTTTCAGTGAACGTGGTGCTTCTAAATTGGATCTGAAATAGTCTACTAAAAACATGATATTTGATAGAGGTAAATACTGGTTCTTCATTTTTGGTGGCCCAAGGCCAACCAATGAAAATTTAAGGTATGAATTTTGATGTAGGATGGAGCATTTACAGAGCAGGCCAATGGATCTGGCACCTGGTCTATGTCCTAGAGTTTTCTAGTCCTCGCTACAATTTTGCAAATTGCATGTCCCCAACTAGAGCCAATGGTGGCACCTACCTAGGGTTTAGGATTTTAAGATGGTTTATGAGTGTTTTTTCCTATTTTACCTTAAATCCCTAAGTCTCATAAGTCATGGTTTTACTTTATGTTATAATCTGTTGTTGACTATTTAGCCCAGGCCATCGATCATCTAAGTTGAAACCTTGAGTCTATTATGTCATGAAGTGATCAGCCCCAAGACCTAGTGTTTACCCTTTGTTGCCCATCAAAGTCATGTTCTTACAAAGCTCTTAAGTCCTAAGTCTTTGTAGGGGCCCAAAGGTACCACATGGCAGGATATCACAAGCTTGCAGACTGCTGATGCTGATGCCATATCTCCACCATGCAACTGTGAAATAAGGACAAGTGTAAAGTATATCATGGCCTATGGCCTTAAGATCAATGATTTAGATGAATGAAGCAGATTGCACTAGGTGTCAAAGGATGAGTGAAGAGGTGGGGTTGATAAAGATTAGACAGTAGCATAGTGTCGTAAAAGAATCTTGCCTACAGGAAAGATTCTATGCGCTTCTGCGAGATGATGACACGTGGCTTGTTCTCGGGAGGAATGAAAAGGATTGAATAAGGGCATTCATGTGGAAGGCTTAGCATGCTCCCATAGAGCCAAAAGGAGGTGGCCCACTTTCTACTATGTGACTGTGATATGATGCCACATGGCCATGTAGGACAAATAGGAAGAAAAGTCAACAAAAGGAGTGTCTGAGATGGAGTAATTTTATTGGCTGGTGACTGCTCACATAAAAGTGCAGATTTTTCAAATCTAGTAGTTCAATCTAGGCCATTGATGTCACAGTATGAAGTTTCCATCAATGGCTGAAATCTAAATTTTCTATGTAATCGTTGGAAGGTGCCCCTGCATCACAAATTTACAGTAGTGATCGAAAAGATGTATAGCTTGGGTCGAGAAGTATGGATAATTGTGTCCAGGGTGAATGAAGATCCAATCATGTCATATTTATCATTGGAATCAAACATCTCCAATGATTTTTGGCATCTCTAGGTTGAATTGTAAACTGGATTAGTTTCCCCATGCCTATGGTAGTGGCTTGTAATGCAAGATTTGTAACCGACATTTGGTAACAAGTTTTAGGGCAACATGTTCTTTTGTCTATAAAAGAGCATGTCGTTCCACTTTGTAGAGAAGAAAAGGGTGTAGTAAGGGAATCTGGGCTTTGGATACAAGGTATCCACTATTTGGGGAGTATTTTCTTTGGCAAACTAGGTTCATTTGTCTGGGTGCAGAGATATTTTCTATTTTGTAAATGAATAAAGTTATGATTGACATTGTTTCAGTTCAAATTGCAATATAGAATAACACTATGTGTGTGTTTCTTGCAATTGTCTCCTTAAATGCATGCATCTCTTTTGTGAATGAATGAATCAAGGGTTCTGGACTTCACCTATACACATTTGTTGTATTGAATGTATTTGTTTACTGCTTCTAATCAAGGATTGGATTAAACATGCTTTAATCAAAACATAGGAAGTGATGTGTTACATTAGGGATTATTGAAGAAGAGTTGCAAGAAATACTCTTTCTTTGGTGTGTCATTGCAAGACAGTGATATAGGTATACCCTCTAGTTTTGATGTCAAAAGGGAAACATTTGCATCGATAGGTTTGACTCTGTTACCCTAATAAAGCACCGATCTAAGGATTTGCTTTCCCAAAAGGTCCAAAAGATGGAAATTTAAAGCAAATCATTTGAATCATTTTATTTTATATTTTGTTTTAGTTTAGGTGTTGCATGTTCTCATATTTGAATAGTGAAGATATTCCAAGAATGTTGTCAGTCTAAGGTTAATCTTACAAATCTTGGTGCAAATATATGAGAACATTCTTCCTGGTATTGAAAAGCTATATTTATTGATTGTGAATAAGGGAATACCCCCTAGGTGTGGCAGAACTTGAAGTGTAGGGGAGATAGGAGATAATCTCCCACTCTGTGGGCCGAGTCTCTCATTGAATTTGAGTATAAGAAGTGGCAAGTCTTTAGGATTTGATGCATGCAGATTTCGGAACCAACAAGATGCTTTTCAACAAGAATGAATGCAAATCTATTGAGTGGAAATATTCCAATACATGACAATGAAAATTTCATACAATTATTTCAAATGTGAAATAGAATAACATATTTTAATTTGTAATTTCTTTCAAACTTTTAGGTTTTCCAACTCTTCTTTCGAAGTTATTCCATACCCTACTACAAAGTTGCCATAGTCTATTCTAACAACATTTGGCAGGAACTACAACTGTAGTACAACTCTTGTTCCACTAAGATAACAATTGTGCTTATAGGTACAAATATTATTTTCCCTATGATAACAAACTCTAGGAACAATAAATTTCTAAGTAATTGGCCCAAACCAACTAGAGACTATGTTTACAACAAATTGAAAAAAGGTAGGCACTCAAGGTACCACAAAGTTGGGAAAGAAATAGAACTCAATAATATTGATTGGAGGCACATCTCATAGGGGAAGTTATCTATTAAAGAAGGCATTTGATTAATAATCCATCATGGGTATTAACACCAATAGATATGTTTTTAAATGGTTGATGGTCTTTCTAACTAAAAAATTACCAAACTCATAGATGTGCACCTCAAGAGGAAGCACCTTTGAATCATGTAATTGTCTTCAAATTTCATAAAGGTGAGTAAATTCAAAACTAAAATTGGATCCTAGATTTGATATTTAAAATGGCATGGTGTAAAATGTTTAGAATATATAAAACTAAGAGACAAATAAGTAACCTAAATAAGGATAGTGTACAAAATGAAAGAGTAGTCATTCTTAGTATGGGTTTCCAATAAGATATAAATACATACCTTTTTAATTTAAACCTCTAATAATAGCTGAACTTGACACAATAAATAAGAATATCCCCTTAGAAAATAGGTTAGAATTTGTAAAATAACATTTGAATGCAGAAATAAAAGTTAGAAATAATCATAACTCACAAAGCAACCCAACTAAGAGACAACTCATTAGCTTAGATATTTTAAACCAAACAACAAAACAATAATGAAAACTAGAAAAACCAAGGCAACATGATTAAATACATATCTTGATGTCCAAGTGAACATATATGTTGTAGATTGGAGATAATAATTAAAAATAAACACACATCATCTTTTTTTCTTGATTCTATTTTTTTTCATAATATTGTTGGCAAGAGACACTATTGCGCATGTTAGATGTTGTCATTGATGGCAACTAAGTGTATCCTACACATCTGCATTACATAATTTGTTCATACCAAAATTCAGAGTGAAGATTTGTCTAAGTCCATGTAGTTAGAAACAGAGCATGTGACAGGGTCCAGTACCTTGGTCTGGATCTCTCCAATGGTAAATCACAGTGTGCTACAGATCTAAGGGAGTGATAAGGATTTTCAGGACTATTTAAATCTAGAATTTAGCCTCTGGTAATGAAGGATTCAAAATTTATAAGCATTTGAGTATCAGGTTCCAGTTAGTTAGTATAGTCAGAAGAAGAACAGGCCAACCTAGTGTTTGATCTTTGTCCGGATGAATAAAATTTGTTGGTTAACCAATTTGTGATAATTAGTGCTATTGGCAGACATGGCTGATGATTTGAGAACAAAAATTTTTGGTCTACATTATTGTTTGTGCATGGATTCAGCCGACAGAATAGAGTTCTTAATAAATGTTCTAAGTTTTCTTGAAGCTGACTACAGTTGATTGAAGTACTTGATGCGGATATATATAGTTGATGGATTCGAGTGTTTTGGAGGTGTGTGTGTAGTGTGATGATGGATTAAGTGTGAAAAATGAAGAAAGAAGTGTGAAGGTGAAGATCTAAGCTAGGATTATGAGCGAAAAGTGAAATAGGGTAGAGTAAGGATGATGTGTGTAAGATTAGTATTATGTGCTTAATTGGAACTGAATTCCTGCATTGGTAGATGCTACTCATCAGTTCAAACATTTTGTAATCATTTTTGTAGGCAATGAGCCTCTTGGAGCAGTGAGCTCTGGGTAGTGTGCCTTGAAGGCATGTGCCTTCCCCATTTATAATACTTTTAACAAAGTATAAATTCTTATGGGTTAACCCCCACCGTGGTTTTTCCCTTAACTAGGTTTCCGTAAAAATCCTGATGTTCATGTGTTATGATCTTACTTATGCTCATGCTTCTTTCTTTTGAATGTATGTGGCAAATTAATTAAGGAACAATCTAAGAAGTTTTATAGAACACTAATTCACCCCCCCTCTCAGTGTTCCTTAATTCCAACAAAAATAAGATCTATACTATTGCACAATTTGTAGGAGTGCATTCCAAGCAAAAAATATCATGTAAATGCCAAGTATTGTGGTTGGAGTATATGTAGTGTAGAATTATAATGTCCTCATTAGAAGTTCATTAACTCTCATCTTACCATTGCCCACCATGTGGAAGAAAACTAGCAAATAGATGTCACCCTTTGCTTCATGCAACATCTATTCTAGCTAGCTATGTGTTTTCAAAGTGTGTTTCTAAGATAATCACGTAAAACATGTATCTAGGGTATCAATTTGTATACTCTCTCTTGTTCTCCATTCAACAAGTTAGTAATATTTGGATTCTAATTTATTTGTCTAATATTTGTGCAAGAAATATCACTGCACTTATATTATTTTGGTGTCACTATAGCTTATGGTGAAGCTTTAGTTGCTATCTATTTTTCTCTTTTTAGTGTATCAATGTAGATCACTCACCTTTGTTCTTGTTTGTTTATTGTTTTTGGCTACAAGATTAATTTTTGAAAGATTCTAAAGATGAAATTAATGGAATAGATTTCTATAATTCTAGGTGCTTCTATGCTTATGAACTACTTGATATTTGTGTTGCAAGTATGGGCCTAACCAGTGTTGTCATTGATGTCAATGTACTCTTGTTGCATTAATGATAAGGATTGGATGATTTGTTTGCTGAGGATATTGAGGAAATTGGTCATATTAGGAACAGTGAAGAACAGTGAAGAAAATAAGATAAAAGTCCAAGTTAAGATAAGGATAAGAGGATGCGGTTTAAAAGGTTTGTAGATAGGTGTCTTAAGATGATCCAGTAAAGATTTCAGAGGTCCACATGAAGATCTAAAGAAGTTGTGGTTGCTCAAGTAAAACTGGTTCTGACAAGTGCTCAGAGGTGACAGAGTGATACAGATAGGTCTAGTGAGATCCAGAAATGAAATATCCTATTCTGCGGATTTGATGGAGTGTTCAGGAAGTCCTTGTGAAGTGTCAACTCGATTGGTTCATGGTTTGGAGGTCTGTAAGCATCTATTCCTTTGTGACAGTGATGATAGACTATGTTCTTGAGGTTCTAGATGAAGGAGAGAAGGATTTCAGTAAGCAGATGAAGTGTGGATGTTCTTGGTGATTTAGGCAAGCTTGTGGAGGTATTTGGATTGTGTTTTGTTCATGTTGGTGGTCCGCATTGGAGTTTATTCTCACTTTTGAAGAATTACTTCTGGATGAAGGTGTTCTTCCTTAGACTGGCCGACCAGATGAGTTACTCATCTTGCGGATGTTCTTGTAGATGTTTTCTAACTTAGATGATTTTTTCTAAGTCGATGTCTTGTATAAATAAGGAACTGTGAAGTCATTTCATAAAGTATCTTGTGGAGATGAGAGTGTGGTAGCAAAGAGGAAAGCGAAAGGCAAAGCAGAAGTATTGGGCTTAAATGGAACTAATTCAAGCATGGTGAAGATGCTATTCTCTAGTTCATCTATGTGATATTTATCATTTTGTAGATAGTGTGTCTCTTGTAGGTAGTGAGCCTCTTGTGAGCAGTGTGCTCAGGCAGTGAGCCCTAATTGGCATGTGCCATTTTGTTCTTTCTATTCTTCTAATAGAGAATACAATCTTGGGTTAATCACCCTATTGGTTTTCCCTTAACCAGGTTTTCCACGTCAAAATCTTGGTGTCTTATGTGTTGATGTGTTGTTGCTCTTGGTTAATGCATTGTGTTTCCATGATTGAATTGTTATTATGCTGTTGATTTACAAAGTGAATTTAAGTTTGTAAATTGGAAGAAAGTTTTGGACAACTGATTCACCCCCCCTCTCAGTGGTCTGTCCTGAATCTAACAATTGGCATTAGAGCTAAGTTCCTCTAAGAAGGCCTAACCACTTGAGGAGATCCAGGATGTCATCCTACAAGAAGGATAGTCTGAAGTTTGATGGAACAAATTTTAATCTTTGGAAAAGTCACTTGAAATGTCACTTGCAATTTATGGGAATGCAGTACTGGAACATGGCTTCAACAAAGTATACTCCTCCACAGGGTGACCTAAAATCCCAAAATGAAATTGCAGATGCTGAAAACAATCTACAGACTATAGAAGCTCTTCTAAGCACATTATCTAATTCAGAGCTTTCAAATGTTGTTGATCTACCAACTGCTTTTGAGATTTGGGAAGAACTGGAACTTCTGCATGAAGGAGACAAGTATGTTAAATGTGCAAGGTTATAGAGTTTGAAAGGGAAATTTGAAAATCTAAAGATGAGAGAAGATGAAAATATCACTACTTTTATGCCAAGAGTAAATGAGCTTGTTTGTGGCATTAGATGTGCTGGTGGAGTCTTGGATGAAAATGAGATTGTTGGCAAGGTTCTCAGATCCCTTCTTGCTTCTTATAAAATCAAGGCTGCTGCCATTGAAGAATTTAGAGCCCATACAACCGTCACAAGAGATCAATTGGTTGGTAAATTGGTTGCGTTTGAAATGACCGAGTTTGGAGATGCCCCCCCAAAGACTAAATCTGCATTCAAAGCCAGTGCCTCTATAAAAGGTAAACAAAGGTTTGATCCGGGAGAGAACTCTTCAAGGAAACTATCATGGTATGAAAAAGCAAGAAAAGACCTTGAAGAAGAAGAAGTTGAACTGCTCAACTTGAAGCTCTTATTACAAAAAGACTGCCAAGAGGATCCGGTAAGTATGAAGGAAAATTGCCTTTTAAGTGTTTTAACTGCAATAAGATTGGTCATTTTGCCTCAAGATGTCCAGAAAGATTTTCAATGCCAAATCCTAACAGATCAAGGTTCCAAAAGAACTGTTACTATGTTCATGAGGAAGATGATAATGAAGGAGTAACAGATGATGAATCAGAGATAGGAAACAAATCCAGAAGTTATTGGGTGTTTATTGCTATCAAGGAAGAAAAACTAATGTCCTCTGAATCTGTTAATCATAAAGTTGTAGAAAGAGCTCTAGCTGCCCAAGTTGAAGAAAAGGATGATTGGGTCATTGATAGTGGTTGTTCTCACCATATGACTGGTGATAAAAATAAGTTCATGGATTTGGAAAGGTATGAAGGAGGAGTGGTAAAATTTGGTGATAATTCTGCTACTAGAATCAGAGGTAGAGGAACTATTTCTCTTGATGGAAGGAACAAAACTGGTAATGTACTGTATGTTGAAGGATTGAAGCATAATCTTCGTAGTGTTGGATAGTTGGTGGACAAAGGCTATGATCTCCGATTCAAGAATGGAAAATACAAGATCTTTGAAAGTTTTGGAACAAAGATTGCATCCGGTACTCAAACAAAAGGTAATATCTTCCATTTAGTTGGTACTGGTAAAAGTTGTCTATTTGTGCAAATTGATCAAAGTTGGTTATGGCATAGAAGGGTGTGTCATGTGAATTTTGATAATATCATCAAGATAAGCAATACTCAAGCTGTAAGAGATCTTCCAAAATTGGTGAAACCTACAAATAGTTTGTACAAAGAATGTCAGTTGGGTAAACAAAGCAGAGTCTCATTTAAAAGCAAGGAACAATCTTCTACCAGATTATTAGACTTAGTACATACTGATTTATGTGGTCCGACAAGAATCATAAGTGTGCAAGGTGATAGATACTTCATGTTACTAATTGATGACTATTCCCGGATGATGTGGGTAACTTTTCTGAAAGGGAAATTAGAAGCTCTTGAGAGATTAAAAATATTCAAGGCTATGGTAGAGAATGAAACCAAATTAAAATTAAAATGTTCGAGGTCTGACAAAGGTGGAGAATTCACATCCAGTGAGTTCATATAATTCTGTGAGAAACATGGAATAAAGAGACAGTTGTCTACTCCTAGGACTCCACAACAGAATAGAGTAGTGGAAAGAAGGAACCGGACCATCCAAGAAGCATCTAGGACAATGATGATGGAAGCAAATGTTCCTCAAATATATTGGAGAGAAGCTGTCAGCACTACAGTCTATACTCTCAATCGAGTTCAAATCAGAAGCAATACTAGTAAGACTCCTTATGAACTTTGGTTTGGTATCACTCCCACTGTGAGGTATTTCAGAGTTTTTGGTAGTAAATGTTACATTAAGAGAGATGAAGATTTAGGCAAATTTGATGCTAGAAGTGATGAAGGAATTTTCTTGGGTTAGTCTACTCAAAGTAAAGCATACCAGTGTTATAACAAGAGATTGAGAAAGATTATAGAAAGTACTAATGTGAAGGTTGATGAAGGAATTGAAAAACCCTCAAGGTTTTATGAATATGATGAAGATGATCAAAATGGTGTTATGATTCAAGGAGCCCAAGCCCCTTCTGAAATTTAGATTCAAACTGATCCGGTAAATCAGGAAGAAGACATAAGTTTTAATGAGCCTGATCAAGAATCAGAAGTGCAAGAAACTCCCAACATTCCCAGGTATGTAAGACTGAACCACTCTGAAGATCAGATCATAGGTGATAAAAGAAAAGGTGTACAAATAAGAAGAAGGATTGCTCAAGATTCAGAAGAGTATTGTCTGATTTCAAAGATTGAACCTAAGACAGTGAATGAAGCTTGCAATGATGAAAACTGGACTAAAGCAATGGAGGAAGAACTGATGCAAATTGAGAAAAATCACACTTAGGATCTTGTTCCCAGACCTAGAAACAAGAATGTGATTGGAACCAAATGGGTCTTCCGGAACAAACTGGATGAAGTTGGTGAAGTAATTAGGAATAAATCCAGATTGGTCTGCAAGGGTTATTCTCAAATAGAAGGAGTTGATTTTGAAGAAACTTTTGCTCTGGTGGCAAGAATTGAAGCAGTCAGACTATTTCTTGCTTTTGCTGCCTTCAAGGATTTCAAAGTATATCAGATGGATGTCAAGTTTGCCTTCCTAAATGGTGACTTGGAAGAAGAAGTATACATTGAGCAACTAGATGGATTTCAATTATCTGATCATGGTGATATGGTCTGCAAATTGAAGAAAGCATTGTATGGAAGATTGGATAAACATCTTTTAAAGATTGGTTTCAACAAAGGTACTGCTGACAGTAATTTGTATTTCAAGATTGATCATGAAAATATCTTGATTATTGAAGTGTTTGTTGATGATATCATTTTTGGAGGAAGAGATAGTATGTGTAAAACCTTTGCAAATCAAATGAAAAGTGAATTTGAGATGTCCATGCTTGGGGAAATAAATTTCTTCTTGGGTCTACAAATCACTCAAACAAAGAAAAGAATCTTCATTTCTCAAACCAAATATGTGAAAGAATTGTTGAAGAAATTTGGGATGGAAGACTCAAAGCCAATGAATACTCCCATGGCAACTAGATGTAAGTTGAGCAAAGATGATGACTCTCCTAAGGTTGATCAGAAAAAGTATAGATCAATGATTAGAGGACTGTTGTATCTCACTCGAACTAGACCTGACATTATGAATGTTGTTGGTCTTGTTGCTAGATTCCAAGCTGATCCTAGAGAATCCCATGTCATGGCAGTTAAGAGGATTTTTAGATATCTAAAAGGGACAGTTGAGTATGGTCTATGGTATCCTAGAGATCATGATTTCTCTCTTCATGCCTATACAGATGCTGATTGGGCAGGAGATGTGGATGACCGGAAGAGTACTAGTGGTGGAGCATTCTTTTTGGGGAAAAGATTGGTTTCTTGGATAAGCAAGAAACAAGAGGCAATATCTCTGTCCATTGCAGAAGCAGAATATATTGCAGCAGCAGGTAGTTGTACTCAAGTTTTGTGGATGAACCAAATGTTAAGAGACATAAGAGTGGAATATGAGGAGCCTATCACAATCTTCTGTGATAATTCAAGTGCAATAAATATATCTAAGAATCTAGTGTTGCATTCAAAAACTAAACATATATCCATCAAGTTTAACTTTTTGAGAGAGAAAGTGAACAACAATGAAGTTAGATTGGAGTTTGTGCCTTCCAAGGATCAGATTGCAGACATCTTTACTAAACCTCTACCTAAGGACTCTTTTGAGTATCTCAAGGAGAAGTTAGGGGTTATTGTCCCTTCGGTGATGAACTAAGGTGCACTGATGTGCATCAGTCTGGTGGATATCACAGTCATATCTTGTGGTCTGAATTGATGATGGGGAGTTGCTACTAAGGGGGAGCAGCTAGTATGGTTCTGAAATAGTGGAATTACAAGTATGTGCCCTTTGCCATTGATGTCAAAGGGGGAGAGAAGACATATGAAAAACAAGTGGTTGCTGATCAAAGGGGGAGTAGGAAAGGAAGAGAAGACATATGAATGGTTGTTACTGATAGGGGGAGTTGTGACAGTAAGGAGAAGTTCTTGTCTTGATGGCCAAAACAATTTTTCACATCATATGTTGCCATCAATGACAAAGGGGGAGATTGTTGCAAGCATGGGCCTAACCGGTGTTGTCATTAATGTCAACATACTCCTGTTGCATTAATGATAAGGATTGGATGATTTGTTTGCTGAGGATATTGAGGAAATTGGTCATATCAGGAACAATGAAGACAGTAAGATAAAAGTCCCAGTTAAGATAAGGATAAGAGGATGCGGTTTAAGGGGTTTGTAGATATGTGTCTTAAGATGATCCAGTAAAGATTTCAGAGGTCCACATGAAGATTTGAAGAAGTTGTGGTCACTCAAGTAAAAATAGTTCCAGCAGGTGCTCAGAGGTGACAGAGTGATACAGATAGGTCCGGTGAGATTTGGAAATGAAATATCCTATTCTGTGGATTTGATGGAGTGTTTAGGAAGTCCTTGTGAAGTGTCAACTCGATTGGTTCATGGTTTGGAGGTCCGCAATCATCTATTCCTTTGTGACAGTGATGACAGACTATGTTCTTGAGGTTTTGGATGAAGGAGAGAAGGATTTCAGTAAGCAGATGAAGTGTGGATGTTCTTAGTGATTCAGGCAAGCTTGTGGAGGTCTTTGGATCGTGTTCAGTTCATGTTGGTGGTCTGCATTGGAGTTTAAGCTTGCTTTTGAAGAATTACTTTCGGATGAAGGTGTTCTTCCTTAGACTGGCCGACCAGATGAGTTACTCATCCTGCGAATGTTCTTGTAGATGTTTGTCGACTTAGATGATTATTTCTAAGTCGATGTCTTGTATAAATAAGAAACTGTGAAGTCATTTCATAAAGTATCTTTTGGAGATGAGAGTGTGGTAACAAAGCGGAAAGTGAAAGGAAGAGCAGAAGTATTGGGCTTAAATGGAACTGATTCAAGCATGGTGAAGATGCTATTCTCTAGTCCATGTATGTGATATTTATCATTTTGTAGATAGTGTGTCTCTTGTAGGCAATGAGCCTCTTGTGAGAAGTGTGATCAGGTAGTGAGCCCTAATTGGCAAGTGCCATTTTGTTCTTTCTATTCTTGTAACAGAGAATACAATCTTGGGTTAATCACCCCGTGGTTTTTCCCTTAACCAGTTTTTCCATGTCAAAATCTTGGTGTCTTATGTGTTGATGTGTTGTTGCTCTTGGTTAATGCATTGTGTTTCCATGATTGAATTGTTATTATGCTACTGAATTACAAAGTGAATTTAAGTGTGTAAATTGGAAGAAAGTTTTGGACAACTGATTCACCCCCCCTCTCAGTTGTCTATCCTGAATCTAACAATTTGCATGGTACAAACTGGCCTAACAATATCCTTGTGAAAACAATGAATGGAAGTGAAGTCTCATCAAACTATTATATATTATTTTATTTCTTTTCTATGCCCAAGACAATAAATATAGGGTAAGTTTTTAGTAAGGAACAATTTTACCCTCATGTTCATGAGTATTTTTTTAGTTTTTTGGTGTAAATTTATTGAGTTTGATTTGATGAGATTGGAAAAAATATTTGTGCTTCCAGTGGTTGTGTTAACTATATTTGCAATAATCATTGTGGTATTATTATTTTCACTACACCAAAGTGGCAAAAAGTTACTTTCCCCCACCTATCTAGGCCTAAATACAACATTAGGGTAGTTTGAATTATCTTGATTTAATTTTTGTAATGAAGGCCAATGTACAAAATATTTGGGGTAGGTTTCTTCACTCACTACCAAGATTATGAGAGATGTGCATCAAAGTTATTGATCTTGATAGGGAACTAGCATTATGATCATTGTTCAAATACATGTCTTAAGTAAGGTAGATCTTTTAAGTGTATAAAATTTAACATTGTTAGGATATTTTAAGTATCAATGTTTGTAATGGTTGAGGTTTGAACTTAGTTAGTCTATTGAATTTTCTAACATTTGTGCAACTAAGGAAATCTATGTGCCATATTTGGAAATTGCAAGTTACAAAAGAGTTTTAAAGGATTTTGTGAAATTTACAAAATTTTGACTTACTATGTTTCAAACCTGCATCATCTATTTATTTAATAGAAACCCATTTTGAAAAGATCCTAACTAATTATACATTTAACTATACTAGGAAAGTAGAGAGGCATGCCTACTCTTTGCCTTCTCTTGATACATGTGTTTTAGTAGTTCTTTAACTCAACAACTAGGTGGTATTTTTCATAGTATGCCAAATTATGATGCTTTTATTAGGGTTCAACTATGAATTTTTGAGTCAAAATCAATGACCCATATTTCATTAGTAGTGGTTCACACAAATCCATCTCTCATGAACATGAGTAGTTCTTTAACTTATTGTTTGTGCTCCTAGGGAGCAAGAAAACCAAATATCACACTAAGTTCATAAAACATGACAACTTAAAAGTGAAGGATATGGAGATGAAAGAATCACCATATCAAATTGAAATCAAGTTAGAAAACACAAACAAAATGCATAAATAACACAAGTTTATACTTGAAAGTGATCCTCCTCCTTGATAAGGTAGAGAGAGTGCACCCTTACTCTCTATCTTCACCCATGGCTTCCAATGTGAAATGCTCACAAACTACAATACAAATCACTAAAAGCCTAGCTCAAGATGAGAGAGATGAGAGAGATTTTGACATTGTAACAATACTCAAAGATTGGATGATGAAATGGCTTAGGAGAGGTTGTATTTATAGGCATTTTGGAGGGGGATTTGATCCAATGGTTGAGATTGCATGTAGAGATCAATGGATGAGGATGAATGTAAGATGGAGGGCTTAGATTTGATCACAAAGATTGGATGGATGAGAGTAAATGTGAATTTTTAATTCACATTGGGAAGGGGTTTGCATTTAATGAAGATTAGGACAAGCTAGATGAAGGGATTAGAAGTGAATTTTTAATTCTTTTGGGGAAGAGTTCTATTAAATGTGAAGTATGACAAGTTAGGTGTGTAAGAACTCATTAATGGGTTTGTATGACAAATTAGAATAAAAATTATCTTATGTGGAATTAAGGTTAATTTTTTATTTGTGAGGTGTGGGGTGGAGTGTTAAGTGGGGTTTGACCAAACTAATCAAGGGGGTTAGTTTAATTAATATGGCTGTAGTAAATTAGTAGATGGATTAATTAGGGGTTAAAATTAATTAAATAAGGGTTTATTGAATTAATTTTAGGTCTAGGGGTCATGTAGGCTAGGGTAGCTAATTAAATAATAGGTATTTAATCAACTAGGTTAGGGGTAGGCTAATTAGTAGGATGAATTAATCAAATAAACATAATTTATTTAATTAATCAGGTTTAGTGAGATGGGGAAATTAATCAAATAATTATTTGCATATTTATTTAATTAATTAGGCTAATGTTAGTAAGTGTAACTATTGAATTAATTAAATTAATTGAATTTTAAGGATTAAATGATGAAGAAAAGGGTGAATGGATGAAATAATAGTTAAATAAAAATTTAATTAATTAATTAGAAAAGAAGTTAATGATGTCGGTGATGTTGGAGGATGGTTAGACGGTCAAGACATTTTTAGGTGTCTACATTTGCCCCTCTTTGACATGGCATTGTGACCTAGCAAGGATATGGCGTCAAGTCAAAGAATTTGCCCTAGCTGCCCCAAGAAGGAATGGAATGGATGAGGGATGCCCCCTCGAGAGGTCAAGTGAAAAAATATATTTTTTTGGGTGAGCTCTCAAAAGGAGGAAATGATGAAGAAAAATGGATAGAGGACAGAAAAATAGGTTGACAGGAAGAAAAAATAGGTGAAAAAGGTTAAGATTTGCACCCTGGGAGGGAAAAAGTGTGTTGGAGGATGACATGGCCTTCTATAAGTAGAAAAAGTGGGCCCAAAGTGCCACATTTGCACTCATTGAGCCACTTGGATGCAAGGAGAGAAGAAGAGATGAAATGGCGAACCCACCTTTCCCACATTATGAGCATCTATCAGAGCGCGTGCGCACGTACATGAGATCACCACTGGCAGGACCCCGTGTATGTTGACCATCCTTGATTTTGTCAATTTTTTAATTTCAGGTATTTATAACATCAGGAAACAGGTAGGGTTAGGTTTCTGGCACCATCAGAGACCCGTTTAGCACCATCGATGACCAAAATGGCACAATCCTCTGGAATGGCACCATCGACCAAGGGGAAATTGGGTAGATTTGGCACCAAAAGTAAGTTTTGTGGTGCCATCACGGGGTTTGGCGCAATCTACGCCAGGTTTTTTTTTCCGCCAAAATGGTGCTATTTAGGAAAATTGCGGTGTCATTCTCTAGAATGGTACCATTTAGCAAATTGGTGCCATATTATGGTGCTCTGGTGCCATTCTTTGAAATGGTACCATTAGAGGAAACTTTGGCACCATCCTTTGGAATGGCACCAAAGGTGGAGGGTTTTCATGGTGATTTGAGGGTTAGCATGATTTAATGCTAAAAGGGGGATAATCAGCGCTAATATCTAGATTGGCACGATATGGGATAAAACTAGTGCCATCCTCAGGATTGGCACCAAATGGGCTAGGACTAGAACCATTTTCTATTTTGGTGCCATTAGGGTTAAAATCAACACCATGGCTCTTATTTTTAGAAAAATGACAAGTTTTTGATGAATTTTTGGATTGCAGGTTGATGGGGGGATCGTAGCTTCATAGGAGTGTCATGTTCCTGCAGTTATGTAGCTAGTTAATGGTTTTTACTTGGCTACACTAGCTAGGTTAGGGAGGTTGGGGCTACGGACAGTAGCCAAGATGCCCATTATTCTAGCACATAGGGCCATGATGACGACCCTAGTGGAATGATGGCAGAGCGAGACATGCTCCTTCCTCCTTTTGATAGGTGAGATTACTATCACCTTGGAGGATGTTTATCAAATTCTAAGGTTGCCCATTGCCGAAGCACGGGTGACTTATGACATTGGCAGAGGACGAGTAGCACTAGATAGACCTTTTGCCCCATGCCACCTAGTGTTGACACGGGATCATTGGTAGATGAGTTATGGTCAGACCTTGGCAGCGAGAGAAGATGAGTTCACATTGGTTCTTTGTGCATTGATTGGGGGTTTCGTGATGCTAGATCGACATGCACAAGGCTTTCCTGTGGGCTAGGGAGAGGTGATCGAGTAGATAGTGTTGGATGAGACGGTCTATGCGTGGGGACCGTGCATGTTGGGACAACTATACCATGAGATGCACACCATGGTATATCTATATGATTCGGCTTTGTCAACTGGGGTCACACTGCTGCATGTGTGGGCCTTTGAGCACATTGAGATTACGAGGCCACAGGGGGCTTATTTTCAAAGGTAGTTTGAGGCATATGTTTTCTTGTACAGGTAGCCCCTCCATTACTCCTATGTTGGATAGTTGTGATACTAGAGTCACATCTTTGATGACTTGGTTCATGTTACATGGTAGCCATATATCAGGGTAGAGGCATGGCCTGATGATCACATTCACATGCCTTATGTATTTTTGCCACACTATTTGATGGGTTGAGGGTACCATATGATAGATAGTTATCCCCCCTCCTTAGTGCTGAGACATTTTGGATTACATCAAGACCTTCCACAAGCGATGGTGGTCTTTGCTAGGACAACTTGAGATGTTAGGTGGCCACCAACCATAGTACCCCAGGTGGCGATAGATGATTTTGTAGGTTTACAGTCCCAATAGTGGGATTGGAGGAGCAAGTTGGTAGACGCAAGGACTACCCGTGCTTACAATCAGTGGTGGGCGATATGGAGGGTGATCTATTTAACGGATCCAGTTGTGAATCCTGACATGATGGTGGAGGAGGGAGAGGGTGATGAGGTGGAGGAGATAGTGTTGGAGGAGGCAGAGGTAGATGAGGATGACATCATTGGGATGCTAGTTGTAGTAGCAACAGAGCAGTATTTGGCTGGTAGGGGATGGGAGCATGGGCAACAGGTACCTATGAAACAAACATAGGTTGGGCAGCAACAGGTGAGGTCGAGATAGTAGGTTGTATAGCATAGACAACAGGCTATACAACAAAGACAACAACAACAGTTACCTGTTTAGTAGGAATAGGGAGGGCAGAGGGGACATATGCCACCACCCCAGGTACCATTATAGCAACAGGGATAGAGGCAGACACCTCCACAACGGACACCCTAGCAACAGGTGAGGCCACAAACTCAGTAGTGTCATATTCTAGAGACTGAGATGACATTCTCAAGGGTAGGGGCTGGAGAGGTAGGGAACTCAGGGGCAGAGCCTGGACCTATTCTGAGTGGGCATACTGGGCATTGGTGCAC
Source organism: Cunninghamia lanceolata (assembly GCA_027924645.1). Classification (NCBI taxonomy): domain Eukaryota; kingdom Viridiplantae; phylum Streptophyta; class Pinopsida; order Cupressales; family Cupressaceae; genus Cunninghamia; species Cunninghamia lanceolata. The sequence goes on from BSBN01001136.1 coordinate 2,220,581, forward strand.
TCATGCTAATGATGAGGAGGATGTGGATACCCTATGGGCATAGGTCACCAGTCTCGAGGACACTATGCAAAGACAAACATAGGAGCTTGTGCAACTACAAGGGGAAGCCACTCTACTGGATGGGAGCAGTGGATCAGATGGCTAGATTATTGCATTGCAGACACAACTAGCACAGACACAGGCATAGGTGATGGCATTGACTGTTGAGAGAGACTAGGAGAGGACATTATGGCAGGTAGTCGAGGGACAAGTAGCCATCAGGCTGAGATTACATAGATGCAAGTTGTCATTGTTGTCACCAATACATCATAAATGTGGACTCATTACACAACAACCCAGAGCTGTGCAGTGTAGCTATAGAGTGAGCTTACAGAGGCACGTACGAGGGTAGAGTATTATTATGGGGCCTGTTGTACTGCAGTCCTTGAGGGTCATTGCGTACTGAGCTATAGTCAGAGGAGAAACTCTAGGATGTTTGGATCATATAGGTCCAGGAGATCAATACAGTTAGTTCAGCATCCCATGACACCTCCACCACTGCCACCTTAGCATCCACAGTAGCCACATCAACCACTCTAGTAACAACCTAGGTCTCCTACCAATTCTGCTAGGGGATCATCAGCCCAGGGTTGATTATTTTGTATGTACTGATGTATTTTGGCCCTTTGAGGCATTTTGTATCATGACATTAAGCGATGTATTATTTTTGTGCTGATGTACTTTATTTTGGATATGGTGATTATGGATGTTTATGCTATAATGATGTATGCATTATGAAGGATATTTATGATGGCTTATGATGATGTCATTTATGATATGTTGGTGTATGTATGCTTATAATGTTTTGATGCATTATGGATATTTATGATGGGATGTGATGGATATTTATGTGATGATTAATGATATGTTATGGATGCATTTATGGTATGTGATGGTATAAATGGGATATATGCTCAGATTACTAAACATATATTATGCATGGTTAAAATGAAATGGATATGTAATGGATAAATGGATTATGATGTGGATTATATGTTCAAATTAATAAACATATAATATGAATGCAATTGGAATTAATGTAAAATATATGCTCAAAGTAATGAACATATATTATGGTTAATGATAATGAATGATAAACATTGTAATGGTTAATGAAATGGTTAGATAATGCACTGACTAATAATGTGATAATGATATTGTAATGATAAAATGATAAGTGATAATGCAAATAGACATATGATTACTAAAATGATAATGGATAAATGTAATGAAATGGTCAAGTGATAATGAGATGGGAAATAGGATGGGTTGATGTCACAGGTGGGTGTCATGATACATGTGATGTTCATATAAACCCTCGGTGATGGAGTTAGATGGTCGAGATGTTTAGGGGATGGTTGCGGTAGGTTTGGGAATATGATAGGTCACTAGACACCACATTATTAGAGGGGTTTTGTTGGGATGAGATGAAATGTGTGGAGGGGGGTATGTTAGATGGGAGGGTTGTGTTAGGGTGAATGGTTGGGGGGAAATCATTTTCAAATCCTAAGTCTAGATTTTGTGTTGAATGGGTGGTGATTTAGAAATAGAGATGAAAGAGCTAGGCAAAGTACTTGCATTTCATTAGTGAGAGCATTTCTAGGTTTATTATAGCAAAATAGGATATTGTTCACCAAGGTATAAAAGGACCAAGGTGATGATTTATATCCGTCTTTGCATGGACTAGACTCACAAGCAAAAAGTTGACTTCATGCATGCGCAAGGTAGTATAACCTTTCCTAGATGAGTTAAGGGGACTCATAACATAAGTTCCTTTAGTACATAGAAGATATGATTAACCTAATATGTAGGAGGGGAACACTATGCTAGAACCAACCCTATCTTCAAGATATGAATACTATTCTTGGAGTAGTGAAATCAACCCACAAGCACAACATACAAAAACAATGACCATGTCTGTTCTGGGTGTTTTTCCACCACATATCATGATATAGTGAGATCAAGGTAGTTTTGGAAATGATTCCTAGGACAAGACAAAAGATAACAATCAATAATCAAAAAGACCAACAAATTACACAGAAAGCCATTGTATCTCCAAGATAAGTGTTGGTGATGGATTTTGCCTATTATAGGAATGATATATATGTTAAGATGAGGATCGATTGGATGTTTGTTAGATTGAAAGGTTGGAAAAAGGATAGTTAAGCCATATGTGATGATTATGGTTGGTTTGTCAATTGATGATTTTTGCGTATGATGCAATGTTTTGAGGGTATGCTTAGCATGTGTATTGCATGGTGAATTTAGTAAGCTCAAAAGATAGGGACCATCCAAATGGGTTGGATGGGTGCATATTTTATACCTAAGTACTGGATACTTCCTTCTTATTCCAGATTGCCTACATACCCTGTGTCCACGGGATCAAGGCACTTTAAGATGCGGGTGAGATGAATATGTAGTTCTAGTTTGACTTGATGATGTGGGAATAGTTCAAGATGGGTGTGATCATTTGTTGAATGATGATGTGTTGTGGATAAGTGATGGTGTCATGGGACTATTTGATGCAGAGTGCATAGTGGAAATGCTCAAAATAGGGGTTGAATACCCATCTAACCCACAATACAGAGGGCTTAATGCTTAAACATCTTTAAATATCCTTCTCAAGGTCCAAATAACACCAAAATCCACACATCCTTCACCTATCGGCGAGACCACATACTATTGGCGAGCTTTAAAATCAATTGGCCAATAGGCTGATGCTATCTTTGACTCCAATTTCTCGCTAGTTGACTCCCATCAGTTAGACGGACTGCTATCGGCGACCTTATAACCTTTCACACCGAAGTTTTAGTCACTTCGATGTGAAACCTTAAGTCCCTCACCTGTCGGCAACACCATCACTATCGGTCACATTAGCATTTACTTCACCGATACATTTTGATCACCTCGATGAGCCTTCAAACTACCAGCGTTGGTGTGACCTTTACCATTGGCGACATCTCCAAACCTTAGGCCGATACTCTGATGCCGATTAGGTTGACACTCACTTTAACCGTAATGGTTAGTCGTGACCCTGTCGGCCAGACTTAACTCATCAGTGAACCCTTGAGAACATAGGCCGATGGGCTGATACAACCCAACATCGCTCGACTATCTCTGACACTTTAGTGAGACTTCCTTCATCGGTGTACTCCTTGAATGTTCTTCTGATATGCTGATGGATACTATCTTCGGTGAGACTTAAGCTGCTCTCCACCGATACCCTCCTATCGGTCTGACACTGCAGATCGATGTGACTTCCACAAACTTCTTCGAAGGCTGTTTCATGCCAATGTCCCCATCTGCTACTATAAACCCCAAACAACTCACACAGAAATAACAAAAAATCAATAGAAAGGAAAATGATCTAACCCTAAGGAAGTCATTCCACTAATTTCAAAGAAATCTCTACCAGTGGAATGCTTTTGATCTACATTCCTACAATTAGATCAAAACAGAACTTCTTTATTACTACTTCTCAGAATATACATACAAATTGATTCTCTGCCTCATTGTGTCTATGTCTCACTCCCCTCTCTCTGTTTATTTTTTTCACTTAACGAACAACCCTACTATAAAGACTCTCATATCGGTAGTTACACAAGATGTAAGGCGAATCACCCTACAACCACCTCTACCGTGCGGTTACATCTGTTCAAATCAGTTACAAACTTGTATGACACATATACAGACTCAGTTTTATGCCATTGCATCGGCCAAGTATGACTCAACATGGCGCTAAGGCCTTACAAACATGACATTTTTTGACACAACAGAATATGCATGGAATCCTCTAGATTCTCAGATCTCGAGGTGCTCTGATGTGAAACCTTAAGTCCCTCACCTGTCGGCAACACCATCACTATCGATCACATTAGCATTTACTTCACCGATACATTTTGATCACCCTGATGAGCCTTCAAACTACCACCGTCGGTGTGACCTTTACCATCGGCGGTGTCTCCAAACCTTAGGCTGATACTCTGATGGCGATTAGGTTTACACTCACTTTAACCGTAACAGTTAGTCGTGACCCTATTGGCCAGACTTAACTCGTTGGTGAACCTTTGAGAACATAGGTCGATGGGCCGTTACAACCCGACATCACTTGACTATCTCTGAAACTTCGGTGAGACTTCCTTCATTGGTGCACTCCTTGAATGTTCTTCTGATATGTTGATGGATACTATCTTTAGTGAGACTTAATCTACTCTCCACCGATACCCTCCTATTGGTCTGACACTGCGGATCGATGTGACTTCCACAAACTTCTCTGAAGGCTGTTTCACACCGATGTCCCTATCTGCTACTATAAACCCCAAACAAATCACATAGAAATAACAAAAACTCAATAGAAAGGAAAATGATCTAACCCTAAGGAAGTCATTCCACTAATTTCAAAGAAATCTCCACCAGTGGAATGCTTCTGATCTACATTCCTGTTATCAGATCAAAATAGAACTTCTTTATTACTACTTCTTAGAATATACATACAAATTGATTCTCTGCTCCCCTCTCTTTGTTCATTTTTTTCACTTAACGAACAACCCTACTATAAAGACTCTCATATCAATAGTTACACAAGATGGAAGGCGAATCACCCTACAACCACCTCTGTTGTTCAGTTACAAACTTGTATGACACGTATACAGACTCAATTTTATGTTGTTACATCGGCCAAGTATGACTCAACATGGTGCTAAGGCCTTACAAACATGACATTTTGGACACAACAGAATATGCATGGAATCCTCTAGATTCTTAGGGCTTGAGGTGCTTATGCACCATACAACCAACCAACAAAGATTTCCAAGTCCCTTGGAAATGTACTTGCAAACAAAACTATTTTCCTGCATCTCTGTTTGTCTTCATCTTTCACTCTGTCTCTTCAGCTTCAGGCTTCAAATCTTCAGATCAATGGAATAGTGACCAACCAACCAACAATGGAAAACTACCATCAACATTTCAAAGTACCTTCAGGCTCCTTCTACTCCTAGCAATGGAGTACTCTCAGACTGATCAAAGCTTCAATGACTACAACACAATGCTCAAACAAATGTCCATCCTACACGCTGCTACAGACCCATTCCTCTCGTCCAACAGCAGATCCTGGAGATGCACTACCACTCTCTCTCAGTGGCCTCACTCTGTACCCTCTTCCAGCCAAATCTCTATTGGTGAATGGTCTTGACAGACCTCATCATCATTTGCCCACACTACAGGAATCCCATTCCTTCTCGCAACTAGATGGCATGAGCATCTGCAACAATCTAGCAACTACTGTCAGCCTTCAAAATACCTTCTACGATCTTAGTTTTCAAAATGGTCACCAACCAAACATTTTGCTTCAACTCTTCAGTTTTCTTTCAACTCTTCACCTACCTTCTTAGTGATAGAAATTAAATACACAACTGCATAGACCTTTCACTAGCTCTTTCACCAGATCTTTCGCCTGCTCTGATACCAATTTGATGTAGAGTGCACAGTGGAAACACTTAAAACAGGGATTAAATACCCATCTAACCCACAATATAGAGGGCTTAATGCTCAAACATCTTTAAATATTCTTCTCAAGGTCCAAATAACACTGAAATCCACACATCCTTCACCTATCGGCGAGACCACATACTATCGGTGAGTTTTAAAATCCATTGGCCGATAGGCCGATGCCATCTTTGACTCCAAATTCTTACTAGTTGACTCCCATCGGTCAGACGGACCGCTATCAATGACCTTATAACCTTTCACACCGAAGTTTTAGTCACTTCGATGTGAAACCTTAAGTCTCTCACCTATCGGCAACACCATCACTATCGGTCACATTAGCATTTACTTCACCGATACATTTCGATCACCCCAATGAGACTTCAAACTACCACCATCGGTGTGACCTTTACCATCAGCGAAATCTCCAAACCTCGGGCCAATACTTTGATGGCGATTAGGTTTACACTCACTTTAACTATAACGGTTAGTCGTGACCCTGTCGGCCAGACTTAACTCATTAGTGAACCCTTGAGAACATAGGCCGATGGGCCGATACAACCCGACATCGCTCAACTATCTCCGACACTTCAGTGAGACTTCCTTCATCGGTGCACTCCTTGAATGTTCTTCCGATATGCCGATGGATACTATCTTCGGTGAGACTTAATCTGCTCTCCACCGATACCCTCCTATCGGTCTGACACTGCAGATCGATGTGACTTCCACAAACTTCTCTGAAGGCTGTTTCATGCCGATGTCCCCATCTGCTACTGTAAACCCCAAACAACTCACACAGAAATAACAAAAAATCAACAGAAAGGAAAATGATCTAACCCTAAGGAAGTCATTCCACTAATTTCAAAGAAATCTCCACCAGTGGAATGCTTTTGATCTACATTCCTACAATTAGATCAAAACAGAACTTCTTTATTACTACTTCTTAGAATATACATACAAATTGATTCTCTGCCTCACTGTGTCTGTGTCTCACTCCCCTCTCTCTGTTCATTTTTTTCACTTAACGAACAACCCTACTATAAAGACTCTCATATCAGTAGTTACACAAGATGGAAGGCGAATCGCCCTACAACCACCTCTGTCGTTTGGTTACATATGTTCAAATCAGTTACAAACTTGTATGACACATATACAGACTTAGTTTTATGTCATTACATCAGCCAAGTATGACTCAACATGGTGCTAAGGCCTTACAAACATGACATTTTGGACATAACAAAATATGCATGGAATCCTCCATATTCTCAGGTCTCCAGGTGCTCCTGCACCACTATTTTTGGAGTTTTTTTATTTTTTCAATGTTTTTGGGTTTTTCAGATTTTTTGAATGTTTTTGGTGTTTTCATATTTTGTATTATTTTTGGACTTTTTGGATTTTAAGCTATACAAGAGAAGCATATAAGGATCCTCATTCTGTGGATTAGCTTTGGGTGGGATAATGTGGGGTGGGCGATAGGATTTGATGTTTTAGAATTCCAAGCCATGGGATGTGCGCGATGTGGAATGTTACGATGGGAAGAGGACTTATTAGATGGTGGAACTAGCCATGACAATTGGTGCCTAAGATAGGTTTTCACCATGGTACTTATCCAAGGCGTCACCGAAGTGATTTTCACCATTGGACAACTTTATTGCACTTGGGTTTTTCTTGATTTTTTGATTTTTTTGTACTTTTTTTATTTGGAATACTCAATGAGTCATGCGTAGAACCTTTTTAGATGCAAGTGTTAGAGTTGGCTATGATTGGAGCCACCCAGGATCTAGGACTTCATGAAAGCACCAGAGAGATCAAATGAGAGAATAGTGCTATTCTATCATTGAATGCAAAAGAAAGATGTTACAATGTACATGATATGCCTTGCTTATAAAGACAAGGTGAGAGATATAAAGGTGGAGTGAAAGGTGGAGTGGAAAGTGGGGATATTCCTACAACATGTGTCAATTAGAGGATGATAACTAATTGCCCATGTGGAGGATAAGACAACTCAAGACACAACTAGACTCAACTAGACATCTAGAAGACTCACTAAGTCAACTTAACATGTGTGAATTATGTGTTATCACCTAACCAGTTTGCCCTTGTGTGGATAATTTACATTATTTAACTATTTACTAGTTAAATAATATTCACACATCACACATAATTCACACATGTTAAGTTGACTTAGTGAGATAGAATGATGGATGGGTCTTGACTACTAGGCCATGTTAGGTACCCATGTACAACAAATCTCAAGTGGAGAAAAGGAGAAAACCTCATGGGAAAAAAGTCCTCTCCAAAAGTGAGAATGCATGAAACAATGAAAGTGAAAGAAGTGATCATAGGAGGACTGAACATGACCCCCCAAGGACTACTTCTATCACATATGTACAATCAAATACCCCCCATAGGAGAGCAAGAGTGAGACTATAGGTCCCCCCCACAATGAAGTAGCTCATGTGCCAATGGTGAATGCCTAAAGATGAACAGTGGAAAGTGTCTTGTACCTACAAACAACATTTCTCCCCTTAGGAAGAAACCAATCCAAAGGTTGATGTTGAAGAAACTCCATCTCAAGGTATGAGGGAAAAAGCCTCATGATGTATGCCTCTAAAGATTGCTCAGGTGTCCACATGTCAAAATCAAAGAATGGCATGATGCAATGAGGTGTGACCAATCCAAAATCCTGGGTAGATTGATGAAGAACAACCTCCAAAGATGAAGTAAATGGGATAACAATTGTGCTGTAGTTGTCATCAAAGAGGAGAGATATCCCCTCAAGTGTGTCCTCCAAATCTGTAATATGAGACTCACAAAACAAGTCTGATATACCTGCCAGGAAAGTATCCTACAAAGTTGTGTCTGAAAGACCTGTATGATCTTTCTCAAGTGAAGTAGATGAAACCATGTCGATGTCAATCTCTGAAGAAGTAGGAGGTTGAGGTGATGGAAGCTCAGCACTAGTCTCATGAACCAAAGTGGGTGAAAGAACAACAGGGTTCAAGTGACCAAACTTCTCCTCAGAAACTTGATTCATACTTGATGCATGATTGTGAATGTCAATCAATGGATCTATATCATCAGAAGAAACAAAATGGGAGAAAGTATATAAGCAAGATGCATGATCAGCCATCCCAACAACAATGATATCTCTGCTCTCCAAGTCTCGTATGATCACAGAATCAGGAATGAAATCAACTATCTTCCCTGCACCACAATGAGTAATCTGGTAGATGGAAAGGAGATTGGATGTCAAGGAAGGTACACACAACACATTGTTAAATGTATTCTCACTTTTGGAGAGGAGTTTTTCCCATGAGGTTTTCTCCTTTTCTCCACTTGAGATTTGTTGTACATGGGTACCTAACATGTCCTAGTCGTTAGAAACCATCCATCATTCCATCTTACTTTAGTCAACTACTCCCTAAGTTGCACTTAAGGGGGGGGGTGTTGGTGTGAACAGGGTTATCACCTAACCGGTTTACCCTTGTGTGGATAATTTACATTATTTAACTATTTACTAGTTAAATAATATTCACACATCACACATAATTCACACATGTTAAGTTGACTTAGTGAGTCTTCTAGATGTCTAGTTGAGTCTAGTTGTGTGTTGAGTTGTTGATAGTTAGAGTGAGTTGTCTTATCCTCCACATGGGAAATTAGTTATCATCCTCTAATTGACACATGTTGTAGGAATATCTCCACTTTCCACTCCACCTTTCTATCTCTCACATTGTCTTTATAAGCAAGGCATATCATGTACATTGTAGCATCTTTCTTTTGCATTCAATGATAGAATAGCATTATTCTCTCATTTGATCTCTCTTGTGCTTTCATGAAGTCCTAGATCTCGGGTGGCTCCAATCATAGCCAACTCTAACAGTAAGATGTTCATAGGTTCATCTAGAGGCTACCCCTCATGTGTTGTAAGATGATATGCTCCTGACCCACAGCTGGCTATGATTACATACGGTCCCAACCAATTAGGCTCAAACTTTCCTTTTTTGGTGTGCTCTTGTAGATTTTTTTGATTCTCCATAAGGACAAGGTCGCCTACCTCAAACTTGTGGTTCTTGATCTTCTTGTTGTAGCTCTTGTGTAGGCAATTTTGGTAGGCCTAAAGGTGATTGAGAGTATCCAAGTGTTTCTCATTCAATAATTGTAGCTCATTCAGCCTTGCAACTTGATACTCTTCCTTAGTGATTATATTCTGTAATGAAATCCTGATTGATGGGAGCTCGACCTCAATAGGTAAAATAGCTTGAGAACTTCATACTAGGGAATATGGTGTGGCTCCTATAGGTGTGTGGATGCTTGTGCGGTAGGCCCATAGGGAGGGGTTGAGTTGGAGGTGCCAGTCATGGCCAACTTCATTAACTATCTTCTTCAAAATACGTAAGATGGTTTTGTTAGAAGCCTCAGTTTGACCATTACCTTGGGGGTAATAGGGTGTGGAAAATTAATGTTGGATGTCGAGCTTTTCGCACAGGGTGTAGAATTCATGGTTTTTAAACAGTTTCCCATTATCTATGATGACGGAATGAGGAATGTTGTAATGACATATTATGTAATGGAGGATGAATTTAGCAATTTGGATGCCTGTGGTGAAAGTGAGTGGAATGGCTTTGACCCACTTAGTAAAGTACTTGCTCATGGTGATGATGAACTTGTGGCCATTGGAAGAGGGAGGGTGAATCTTACCTATGAGGTCGAGTCCCCACTGTGAAAAAGGACAAGGAGTTATTATCAGCTGCAGCTCCTGTGAAAGTGCATGGATGAGATCTCGATGTTTTTGACATGGCAAACATTTCTTCACAAATCTATAAGCATTCCATTCCATGGTCGGCCAACAGTACCCTGTCCTCATATTTTTCTTCGCTAAGGTAGGTCCACTAGAGTGTGCCCCACAAATTCCTTTGTGCACCTCTTGCAAGGCCACTTCAACTTCCCTAGAGTCAAGACATCTTAAAAGAGTACCATCAAGACTTCTTCTATAGAGGGTGTCTCCTATAAGGGTGAAGCGGGAGGCTCAGCAGATGAAGCTTTTGCATTGTGAGGATGATAGGTTTGGTGGGATAATGTTGTCGTGAAGATACATGTAAGTCTCTTGATACTAGGGGGATAAGGGACCAACAATGTCATACACTAGCTCTGATTGTGGAACATCATAAGCTGGTATAGGGAGCTCTTTGATTAGGAACTCACACTTCTTACTATCCTTTTTCATATCGACCAAGGATCCTATTGTAGCCATAGCATCCACTGCTTTATTGTTCAATCTTAGAATTTGCTCAAAATGGATATCATGGAAATAATCTTTCAAGTCATCAACTAATCTTTTATAGGATAGGAGTTTGTTGTCCTTTGTCTTGTACTCATTGTTCACTTGTCGGATGACTAATTGGGAGTCTCCATAAACTATCAACTTCTCAACTTTCCACTGTATTGCCATGTGGAGTCCTGTGATGCGAGCCTCGTACTCTGCTACATTATTTGTGCATGGAAATGTGATTTTATAGGATTTTGGGATGGTGTCTCCTTGAGAGGTGACAAACAAGATGCCTTCCCCTAAGCCACGATGTGTGTAGGATCAATCAAAATACATTTTCCATGTTTTTGTTGTTAGCACTATTGTTAGTATGGACTCATCTGGAAATTCTGCAAGTAGTGGATGTTCTATCAAGATTGGTGCATCAACCAATTGTTCAATGATTACTTGTCCTTTGATAGATTTCATTTCTATATATGCAATGTTAAACTCACTCAGTCTCATAAACCACTTAGCCATTTGAACTATAAGAGCTGCTCTAGTTAGTAGATATTTCAGCGGATCAATCTTGGCAATGAGTTTGGTCTTATGATTAAGCATGTAGTGTCTTAATTTTTGTGAAGTGAAGACAACAGTAAGACATGCTCATTCAATTGGGGTGTTATTTAGCTCATAGGTCACCAAAGTGCAGTTGATATAGTATATGGATCTTTCTTTTCCCTATTCATCGTGATGTGCTAACAAGGCCTCTATAGCTATTTCTACTGTTGAAATGTACAAAAGGAGGGGTTCCCCTTGCCATGGTGGAATAAGAATGAGTGGGTTAGCAAGATATTCCTTCAGTTGTTCAAAAGCTTTATGACACCGATTATCCCATACAAAAGTTATATTCTTCCAGAGTAGATGTTGAAACGATTGGTATTTATCTGCAAGTTGTGCTATAAAGCGGTGGAAGATTGCAGTTTCCCTTGTAGGCTTCAAAGTTGCTTGAGTGTCTTAGGTGGAGGCATCTCCACTATAGCTTTGACCTTGGTGAGATCAACTTTAATTCCTCTTCTTGACATAATGTATCCTAGAATCTTTCCGGATGTGACTTCGAAGACACATTTTTTTGGATTCAGCCGCATGTTGTACTACTCTAGCCTATCAAAAATTTTAGCCAACACATTTAAGTGCTCTTTTCTAGTTTTGGATTTTCTGAATAAATCATCGACATAGTCTTCCATTATGTCGTGGAAGAGATCATGGAATATGACTGTCATTGCCCTCTGATAGGTAGCTCCTGCATTCTTTAACCCAAGGGCATCACAACCCAAAAGTATGTTCCCCATAAACATATGAAGGAGGTTTTGTGCTGATCTTCTGCTATCTTGATTTGATTGTACCTACAAAATCCATCCATCAAGGACAACATTTCATGTCCTGCAGTGAGATTCACAATGATGTCTATGTTAGATAGTGGAAAGTCATCCTTAGGGAAAGCTTTATTAAGGTCTCTAAAATCTGTGCAATGATGGATGCTCCTAGTGACTTTGGCTACTGGTACAATATTGGATACCCATTCAAGATAGTCTATCAGGCAGATGAATCCCACATCCAGGAGTTTCTTGAGTTTCGCCTTGATGAGGAGTGCTATATGGGGATTCATCTTTCTCAACTTCTGCTTTACTAGCTTGGCATTAGGATATATTGCAAGGTGGTGGACAACTAGAGTAGGATCTAATCTCGGCATGTTGGCATATGTCCATGTGAAGTTATGGCTTTTTTGTTTGAAAAAGGCTAAGAAATTCTCTTGTTCCTTTATTGTAAGGGACCTTGCTCTGAATGTGATTTTTGGTCTCTCTTCAGTTCCAAGATTCATCTCCTGTGATGCTTCAATTAGGATTGGTGATCTTTCTTGATATAGCTTTGATATTTTGGGAAGGCCCATGCTCTCATCTCCTAGTGCCTCGTGGAGGTTTTCACTAGGCGATACTCCTTTATTTTGATTTTTTCTTCATCTGAAAGTGGTACAAAGTGGTTTTCACTAGGGGATGATGTTTTTATATTCATAAATTTTTGAAACTAAGAGCTTGGGTTGTCTCCCCAAAGTATGTGGCTATGTTCAGTTCCATGATATAGCCAACCTTATGATCTCCTAGGGGAAAGTGATCTCTCAACCCCATCATTTCAACTATTGCTTCATCATTCTATGCGATGTCAAGGACGAGAGGTCCTTGTTGGTCCCAATCTATGAGTTGGGGGTAGGCAAGAGATATGTCATTGGATGTGGATGGCATGGTGGTTAAGGTGTAGATAGTGCATATGGATGATTCAAAGAAGTTGGCAAAGTCACTAAAAGAGTCTTGATGGTCTTCTTCGTCGATGTTGTTGACTGCAGGGAGGGCCTTAGTGACCTCACTTAAGATACATTCGACATCGACAGGGGTAGACTCTCATTTTTTGTACCCTAACACATGAAGATATGGATTTCTTGTTTCTTGGAGGGGCTCTACAATTCCTTGCTCATGAAGGCCTATGCTGCCTTGCCCTTTATACCCCATGTATTTGACAATCTCTAGGCCCTTTCTATAGATCTCGATGGGAAGAGTAGGAGATTCTTCTTTATCTTCTTCTGTGTACAACCACGAGGATATATCTTTGAGAACATGTTCTAGGAGTTGTTTCTTCTCGAATATAGGTGACGGTTTGCATTTGATGATAACTGTAGAGACTTTCTCTTCCCTAGGAGCACCAAATGTCTTAGGAGATGGTAATAGGCCCACACAAAATGTGTCATGCAGGTTGTATTCCCCACATCCCATGTCACTTATCTTCATCCTGACCTCAGGAGGTGTGAATGTGTGAGAAGTGGTTGTGATATTAGAGGGATCAATATATGGGGTGGATGGTTTAGTGGTAGAATTGGATGTTTTAGTAGTGTTATTGTAAGGACAAAAAGTTCTATCATGTCCTTCCAATAAGCTACAATATTGGAATGGACCAGGAGCTGCATAGATGGTGACTTCGATGCTGTTATATGGAAATTTTAGGCATTGGTGGAATGTGGATGGGATGGCTTGCATGGCATGGATCCATGGGCCGCTGAGAAGAATATTATATGGGAGGTCAAGATCAAGGACTTGACATTTGGTTTCTAGTATCTTCTATCCCACTTGAACGGGAAGCTTGATGGTGCCTTCAGATAGTCTTTCAGAGTCATCATATCCTTTGATAGTTATACACTCACTGGAGTCTACAACCACATTGGAGTATCCCAAATATTTTAATAATTTTAGAGTGCAAAGATTTAGGCTGGAACCACCATCTATTAAGATTCATTTTATGATATGTTTGTGGATGCGAACTTCGATGTGTAAGGCTTCATTATGTAGATTGTCAGAGGCAGGAAGATCCTTTTCAGAGAAGGTAGGATGGTGAGGTGAAGTGATATGGCCTACCATGGCTTGGAATTGATCCACATTTAAATTTGTGGGAACTTAGGTTTCCATCAATACTTTGTCAAGAATGTCCTTGTGGAGGGGGGATGTGCAAAGCAACTTAAGGATGGAGATTTGTGTGCGGGTTTTACCAAGGTGATCTAGGAGATTGTATTTATGAGTGGATGGTGGGTTGGTAGGTACGGATGTGAAAGGCTAGTCAGTGGTGGGAGCTCCACAGATGGAGACATGACTATGATGAGTGGTAACACCACAATTAGGTGTTTTAGCTCTAATTATGATGGTATTGATGTGAGCAGAAAGATCTCCTATCCGCCCTACGATGGAGTCAAAGGATAAAGGTGGTGGCACAACATTGTATGCTTGATTGGAAGAGGATGCTTTTCCTTTGTTGTGATCAGGAAGGGGATCCTTGTATGCTCCTAAGTTAGCATTTGATGATTGTTTCAACGGTTCATCAATGGTTATGTCACCCCTATCAATAAGGTCTTGTATGCAATGTTTTAACCTCATGTAGTTAGATGTCTTGTGTCCTTTCACACGATGGTATTCACAAAAGGCATTCTCATTGAACCAAGAGGGTTTAAATTGATTTTCGTCATAAGGTGTACTAGGGGGTAAGGTGATTAAATCCGCCTTCACAAGGTTGTTCAAAACATTTTAAATGGGCTCTCCTAAGGGTGTGAACTTTCTCTTAGGGTTATTATTTTGTCTTAATGGTCCCTTAGGAACATTGAAATTATTAGTTATGGATGTGCTTGGTGGGGTTGGACTTTGTTCATTTTGAATGGCTTTCACATCTATGACACTGTCGTTAAGGGTATTCTTGTTCTTTCCCCAAAAGTGGGGTTTGTCATTTGATGTTGCGTTGTTGTTCATGTTGTTGTTGTTTACCTTGCTGTTGTTGTTGTTGGTCTTGTAAACATTGTTGTAAAGCTTTATGAAGCCTTTAGCAATGAGGGCTCTTTCAATGGTCATTCCTTTGTCAATAACCTCCTCAAAGGTTGATGCATATTGAATTTACAAATGGAGCACCATTTCTTGGTTAAGGTTGGTCACCAACATAGTGACAAGTTGTTTCTCGGGAATAGGCCAAGGGAGTTTGCTTGCTAAGCCTCTCCATCTTTTCAAGAAGGTGGCGAAGGATTCTCTACTCTTTTATTTTGAGTTGCATAGGTTGGTCATGGATATCTCATGCTCAAAGTTGTAGGAGAAATGGTTCAAAAACTTCTCTGCAATCTCATGGAATGTCTTAATGCCAGGAGGAAGATGAGCAAACCATTTAGTGGCTTGACCACCAAGGCTTCTAGGAAATAGTCTCATCAAATAGGTATCATCATATGAGACTTCTAAGAAAGTGATATAGAACTCCCTAAGGTGTTCCCTAGGGTCTCCCTTTCCTTTGTATTTATCAAATTTTGGCATTTCAAAATTTTTGGGAAAGGGGGGCATGTGTAATGTCTTATCAAATGGATATGGACAAATATCCTTGAAATAATATTGCTTTCTCTTGTTTCCATGTTGTACATGTCATCAACCTTTTGGATCAATGTTTGCACAATGCTAGATAAATCTTTTGGTGGTGGTTGTGGAATGTAATTTTGTGGATTTTGGATTAATTGTTGGAGGAAAGGTGGAATTTAGTTTTGGGGTGGATTTTGGTGTTGTGAGACTTGGTTTTGGGTGATTTGGTTTTGAAGAGTGAGGTGTTGTTGGTATGCGAGGAGTTGTTGTAGAACATGTGGTGGGATTTTTTGATTTTGGTTGGGAGTTTGTTGTATGGATTGGGCATAGGATGTGATGGGTGCTTGGGAAATTGGATTTTGTACATACATAAAATGGGATGAGGGGTTGTTACATGGGTTGGTGTTAGAAATGTTGGATGTGTTTTGGGGTGACTGTGAGAATAAGCAGGTTATGAAAGCTATGGTGTTAGCATCAAGTTGGGGGGCACTTGTGGAAGTGCTTGCATGTGTGTTTTTTACATCCCCCATGTTTAGGGTGATTTGTGGTGTAGATGTGGTGACGGTGGATGTTGATATGGTCGAGACATTTGGTATAGTAGATGTGTTCGTGGGGATTGTGGATGTGGTAATATTCAAGTATGTGGGAATTGTAGATGTTGTGACATTAGAAGGTTGGGATGTGTTAGGATGGCATGGGATGTGGATGGTTGGGATGACGTAGTGACATTAGGTATGGTAGCATCATTTTGAATGAGGAATTCAAGATATCTATTAGGATCCTATTTTAGGACTCTATCAATTATGTCCATAGAATCAGCATCTTGAGTGGAATCTAGGACATCTTGATCCACTTGGTTGGTGTTGGATGGAGGTGCTTTTGGTTGGATGGGAAAGGAGTTAGCATAGAATTGGCATCAAATGATGGTAGTTGTTGGACTACGGGGACATTGTTTTCGTTGGTTTGAGGCATACCCATACCAAAGTTGATTCTAAAAGGTTCCATGTCCTTGTTTTTCTTAGATTGGGATCTTGTCACGGGCATGCAACGATTTTGGGGTGTGGATTTTTTTTGATGGACGAAGATCAAGACCTTAGAGAATGGATTTCAAAGTATTGGACCCAAGGATAGGTGATGATGGAAATGTGATGAGAAGCGAATAAAGGTTTAGTCTCAAGATAATAAAATCCCAAAATTCTAAGCCTAAGGGTGAATGATTATATCGATATGATATGGTAAGATATAGGTTCTTAGCTTTAGAGAACAAAATCTCAAAAGTTATAAACCTAAAGTTGAATGATGATGTGGATATGATATGGTAAGATATAGGTTCTTAGCCTTAGAGAACAAAATCTCAAAAGTTCTAAACCTAAAGGTGAATGATGATATGGATATGATATGGTAAGATATAAGTTCTTAGCTTTAGAGAACAAAATCTCAAAAGTTCTAAACCTAAGGGTGGTATGTATGGATAAGAAACCTTGGAGGTTAGGACCTCAAAGATAAATGGGTGATTTGATTTTCAAAAATTTTGGACCAAAGAGGATGATGAGAATGGATGAAGTAAGGTGGTTTTGGGGATGTAAGTGAAGAATAATTTTTAGGATGGATTAAAGATTAAAGATTTTGATGATGTTTGGGAGGATGTTTAAATCAACGGTAATCTTAAACAAATCTAGATCTTTGGGTTACAAAATGGATGCTTCTTTTACTTAAGGTAGACTTATGACCTTAGGCAAAAGGAGGATGATTATTTCACTTGTAGCACTAATGACCAACAAGAAAAATAGGATGTTAAAAGGATAATAAGATCTAGATTTAATTCATTTCTCAAAAATTGATTTGGATGTTGGATGATTTTTGGATTTGTAGATTTTGGATTTGATGTATAGTATTTGGATAAGGTTGGGAGTATGTAGGATTTGAAATGGATTTGGATAGATTAATGGTCCAAAGGTGAAAATTAAAGTATAAGGGAGGTTGGATTATGTGGAGATAGAAAGGATGGGCTATGGTTTGGATTGGTGATTGATTAATGATCTAAGATTAAGGGTCCAATAGTCAAAGTGATTATCTCTAAGGTTAAAATGGAATTATATGGACGATTTTGGACAAAAATGGTTGTGGATGAAGGTCAAAGGTGAATTAGGGTTTTGATGGATTTTGATAAGGTGGATAGGATTATGATTGGGGAGGACTCAAGGATTCCAAAGCTAGTTTCTAGACATGTGTGGAGTTTGATCTACAGATGGCGTCAAACTTTTGGGATAAGGTGTCAAAATAGATGGAAATAGTGCCATTAATTAGACATATGGCGCCAAAATAGTAAATTATGGTACCAAAGAATAGATGAATTTTTAGGCACCAAACATAGAAGTTTTGGTACCAAAGTGTGGTAGTGTTTTGGATTTTTCTTAAGTTTTTGACAAATTTTGGATGTTTTGGCTCAACTTTTGGATTTTGGTCTCAATTTTTTTAGATTTTTGAAGGACAAATGATTGATTTTGGAGGAGTCAAATGTTTCAATGGTTCAATGATCTAGGTGGATTCAGATACTGTCAATGATAGTTTCTTGGCAAGCATACAAACACTCCAAACAAGAGAATACAATGGCCAAAGGTTTGATGGGAAGTTTGAGCGTGATGTGTATGTTCAGAAGCCCCTCAAGGCCCAAATTTCCATGGGTATAAACACAATTGAAAATACTTGAAGACAATGCTTAATCTACCTAAGGTCAAGGTGAATGGTAGCTTGTCAAGCCCACAACTTGGAATCTCTAACTCAAAAGTCAACACATTGATGAGCAAGTGTGTACATTATCTTGTCTTTGTGAGAGAGGATGGATAGGGGCCTCCTGGAATGGAAGGATAAACCAGATAGCCTTTCCCCAGAAAACTACGTATAGCTTATAGTAAGCCAAGGATTTCCATCTCATCTCTAGGGAGCCATATGGTGAGAATCTAGAGAGGATTATGTGTCCTCTTGCCTTGAACAAACCACCACAAGGTCAAAAAGGGTGGGCTTCTAATCTAAAGGTATCTAGTGGGGGATATTCGGGGGACTGACACATTACGAGCGTCTAGCAAGCTACTTCAAGATTTAACCAGTCCTACTAGGAGTCTCATATACACAAGGTATGCCTTCATTCAAACTAGCACTATAGGGTAAGCGCTAATACTGGTTAGACTTGGCTTTCATCTTATCCTTTTTTATATAAAACAAAAGTACCGCTTAGGGTCGTCCCTTGGGGTGAGTACCTCTTTTCCCACCAAGGTAGGCCCTTTTCTACAAAAATGAAAAAGGAAAGAATAGAATAATTTCTCTTCACCCAAGATCCTTATGAAGGTGAGGGGAGAGGATACTTTTATTCTATCCCTTGGGATCTACTTGACAATAATGTGCAAGTGCACCAAACACGCCAGACAAATATATGTTCTTTTTATGCCCCAAAATGAAGTGTTCCTAATGTTTGAGCAAACAAAGTCTATTTTAAGTGCACCAAATCAAAATGTTTTCTAGGCTAACACATGTAACCACACATAAAAAGAGGAGATCCTGCAAGAAAAAATGTCAGTAGTTTGATGCTTAGTCTTGGAAAAATGTTCTTTCTTCTTATAAAATCTTGCTAGCTACCTGCATAGACCCCAAAGTCAGCCCAGAAAATAGTACCAAAAATCAAACAAATAGAGCTAAAATTAGAGACAATGGCATCAAAATAGTTAACAGTTAATGCTCAGACTGACAACAAAGAGGAAATTTTAGATGATGCTAAAGATAAAGAAAATGGTGCTAAAATAATGGGAAATGGTGTTGAACTGTCTTATACCTGTTCTTTGAACCCCATAGCACCAAACTATGTGCAGAAGGCACCACAATGGCATAGTGTCCCTAAATCCTGCTCAAAAACACATTAGCTTAAAAAATATCCACTAAAACAAGTTAGAAACCATCTCTCCCTACCAAGCAATTCTCAAAGGACTAGATTAGAGCTGAAAAATGAGGTAAAACCAAACAAAATAAACTAGGGTTAGATGAAAAATCATTATATGTATTCCTAGAAAGAATTTTGACATGGTAACCCCTTATCTTTGTGTTTTTCCTATCAAAACAGAGAGCCTTAAGACCTCAAACTTGCCAAAACCTCTAAAAAAAGCATTTAAACCAAGTTTCTAACACTAAGGTTGGTGAAAATGTTGCCAAAAATAGCACAAAACAAAGCCGAACAATGCCACAAATCCAAGAAATGGTGCCAATCCGTGAACAAATAGTGCCAAACTAAGAGATATTGGCACTCGAACCTACAAAACACACTTCTCTTGCAAAAACTCAAGCAAAGAAGATTAGATAGGGACCATGGGGTCCCACGGGTGTGCCAAATGAAAGCAAAGAAAACTAGCAAGGTAGAAAACACAAACAAAATGCATAAATAACACAAGTTTATACCTTGAAAGTGATCCTACTCCCTGATAAGGTAGAGAGAGTGCACCCTTACTCTCTAGCTTCACCCATGGCTTCCAATGCGAAATGCTCTCAAACTACAATACAAATCACTAAAAGCCTAGCTCAAGATGAGAGAGATGAGAGAGATTTTGGCATGGCAACAATACTCAAAGATTGGATGATGAAATGGCTTAGGAGAGGTTGTATTTATAGGCATTTTGGAGGGGGATTTGATCCAATGGTTGAGATTGCATGTAGAGATCAATGGATGAGGATGAATGTAATATGGAGGGCTTAGATTTGATCACAAAGATTGGATGGATGAGAGTAAATGTGAATTTTTAATTCACATTGGGAAGGGGTTTGCATTTAATGAAGATTAGGACAAGCTAGATGAAGGGATTAGAAGTGAAATTTTAATTCTTTTGGGACGACTTCTATTAAACGTGAAGTATGAAAATTTAGGTGTGTAAGAACTCATTAATGGGTTTGTAGGACAAATTAGAATAAAAATTACCTTATGTGGAATAAAGATTAATTTTTTATTTGTGAGGTGTGGGGATGAGTGTTAAGTGGGGTTTGACCGAACTACTCAAGGGGATTAGTTTAATTAATATGGCTGTAAGTAAATTAGTAGATGGATTAATTAGGGGTTAAAATTAATTAAATAAGGGTTTATTTAATTAATTTTAGGTCTAGGTGTCATGTAGGCTAGGGTAGCTAATTAAATAATAGGTATTTAATCAACTAGGTTAGGAGTAGGCTAATTAGTAGGATGAATTAATCAAATAAACATAATTTATTTAATTAATCAGGTTTAGTGAGATGGGAAAATTAATCAAATAAATATTTACATATTTATTTAATTAATTAGGCTAATGTTAGTAAGTGTAAGTATTGAATTAATTAAATTAATTCAATTTTAGGGATTAAATGATGAAGAAAAGGGTGAATGGATGAAATAATTAATTAAATAAAAATTTAATTAATTAATTAGAGAAGAAGTTAATGATGTGGGTGATGTCGGAGGATGGTTAGATGGTGAAGAGATTTTTAGGTGTCTACACAAACTAAGCTCCCAAACTACACGAGGATCAAAGATGCTTTTAAACTAGGCTCCCAACAAATAAGAAAATAGCATTAAGGTGATGTCGGTAGCTAAATAAAAAAGGAAGAAAATTGGGATGTTGAGTGGATTTCAAAGGCAATTCAAAACATTATATTAAAATTAAAAAAGTGAGAATATTAAAATAGTCAAATATTGTGAGAAAAGACAAAATTGAAGTATAAGGAAGGGAGTAATTTGTAAGGAAAACTCCATAATCTTATGCCACTTGTTCCACCCATTTGTTATAACTACATCCACTCCTACCAGATTAACAAGAAATGCATCTACAACTCTACACTAAAATACTTATGGCATTACATGTTTAATGACAAACTTTAATTTGAAGACTTTTAAACATAATATGCATAATTATCAAGTGCTTAGATAGTTAGTGCCATCTAAAATGTACAAGTGAAACTACTCAACTTGAGCATGTATACTTTACAATAGTTTAGACCAATAATTGTTACTCTCCCTTCATTTCATCTTTTACCTTTACCATTCACTACCCTATGTTATGTGTCTCAATGATCAAATGAATTAATGTAGTGGTGATTTGTGTTAATCATTCTCTTTTTATTTTTCTCAAATATCAAGCAGTAGAAAAAACCTTATTCATTGCAATATGTCTAGAATTTATTTCATTTGGTTAATCTATGTGTTAGTAGTATGGTTGAGCTATAATTTCACAATACCAATTTTTTCTTGAACCTATCTTAAGGCCTTTTAATTTTCTTGTTACATTTTTTAAGTTCGCCTTCGCCCCTCTTTCAAACTTCTTGTTCTCTGTGCAACCTTTTCTTGTCTATTTAGTCTGACTTGGTTTACAATTTCACCATTTTCTCCTACAGCTCTCTACATCCTAATGATGGATCACAGAGTGTGATTTGAAATGTTGATGAAAAAATTGCTACACAATTTAAACCAGAAGCTCAATTGCACATTAAATTATTTTTTAGTATTTAGGTTGAGTAGTAGACATATTTAATGTCCTTGTTGGTTGTGTAGAGGATAAAATTGGATCAAACAAGTGTGAGTCATAAAAAAACCTACAATTAAACACTAACATCTGACTTTGATTTGAGCAAGAAAATGGAAGTGAAACAACAAATGTAAACACAAATAAGAAGCATTATACCTCCATGTTTTTGTTGTAGATATGCTCAAAAAGATCAAATGTAATTGTTGCTATATGATATGAATATGGGTGCTCAAGTGCTATGATATTACCTAATTCAATAGAATGTAAGCATTATGAGAATGGATGCCCAAATCCTTTGGGTGGGTTTGCTTAAATAGATTTTCCAAAGTGAAAATAGATGGTTGAGATCAAAGGATGAAGATCAATGGTTAGGATTTGGATTCATGAGGATATTGATTAGCCTTTTGACAAATGGCATGATAAGAGGCTTCTTACAAGATGGATGGAAAAGATTACCTTAAAATGTTGGGTGAGATGAGATGAGGACATGTGGAAGAGAGAAAGAGGATGCAAATGGACGGTGGAGATGGAGGGAGAGAAATCAAGGGTCAAGATTAACCCACGTGGTATGTTCACATGTGTGAGAAAGGAGTGGGGGTGAGCTAGCATGCTCACACATGTGTGAGAAAGGAGTGGAGGTAGGACACATGTTAGATGATGGATGGTTGAGGTGTTGATCCATGTGGGTGAATTGAATGGTCAAGATTAAAAGGGGGAGGATTGAGGATTATTTGGATTTTTTAATTAGAGGAAATGTTATTGGGGATTAATTAGTCATCAATTAATTAATCATGGATTAATTAATTGATTAAGTTTAGAGGAATAGGGACTAAGGTTATTAACTAAATATAGTTTATTAATTAGCCTTAGTCCAACGAGTTAGTAAATAGTAATTAATTAATTGTTCAATAATTAATTAATTATGAGAAAATGGATTAAATGTGGTGATAATTAGTTAAATTAATTAAATAATTATTTAATTAATTAATTTGTGGGGAAAACATGGTAAATGAATTAAATAATTATTTATTGAATTAATTTACAGGAAATAAGATTAATTTTTTTTTTTAAAAACAAGGGGTGAAAAATTTATTAATCAAAGATAAAAGTACAAAACAAAAAAGCACTAGGAGACCCTAAAAGGCCAGAATACAACAAACAAGAAATCATAGATTGTTCATACAACGTCGCCTATCCTCAGCAACTAAATCCTCCAAATCCTGGGTAAGATCCCAAGGTAAGCCATCCCAATCATCCACCAACCAGGTCTCATTCTTCTCAGAAGCCCATTTGGCCAAACCATCTGCCACCTTATTCCATTCCCAAGGGATATGAGAAAAGGTGATATAATCAAGGATCTCTCCCAAACTGATGATCTGCCTGACCATCACCGCAAGCTGCCAACTCACTTCATCAAATTGCCGCCTATTAATTAAATCAATCACCACCTAAGAATCTAACTCACAAATAATCCTTGTCCAACCAAGGGCATAAGCCCTTTTCAAAGCTAATAGAATAGATAATGCCTCCATTAGGTTATTGGATTGTTGCTCCTTGTATTTAGAAAAGAAGAAAACCACCACCCCAAAACTATCTCTGTCCACCCCCCAACACCAGCATGCCCAGGATTGCCCCTGACAGACCCATATGTGTTGATTTTCAAAGCTCCGTTGGGAGGAGGTAGTGAATGTCCCCCCCTATTCACCTTCTCTATGGAACACCTCCTATGACCATTCTTAGGCCTCCCAGGACCACCCATAGAAATTCCCATATTGCGGATCACCCCAGCATCTCTAATATCCACTAGGATCGACATATCATTCTTGGCATATAAAATCTCTTGAACAACCCCAAGAATACGAGCCCAAACTTGATCCTCCAACAGTCTCCTATCCAGAAAGATCCTACGGTTGTGCTCCAACTAGATTTGCCAAATAATTAGGCTAGGACCAATAAGCCAAGCTATATGCAAAAAAGTAGTCTTTACCGGACATGGCCTAATACTCTGCCAAAACTCCTCCAGAGAGAAGGGATGCTAGCACCGGACATTCCAAACCCCCAACCACATATGCCAAATAGTCCTAACAAATGAGCACTGGAAGAAGAAATGAGAAATAGTCTCAGCCTCCTTCAGACATAAGAAGCACATTGAGGGGCCTTGGAACCCCCGCTTACAGAGGTTATCCCAAGTCAAGCACCTGCCATAAACCACAAGCCAAGAAAATCAATTACATTTAGGCCA
This sequence comes from Cunninghamia lanceolata, assembly GCA_027924645.1. Lineage (NCBI taxonomy): Eukaryota > Viridiplantae > Streptophyta > Pinopsida > Cupressales > Cupressaceae > Cunninghamia > Cunninghamia lanceolata. The sequence continues at coordinate 2,245,052 of BSBN01001136.1, forward strand.
AGAGAATTTATTCCAGATACTTTTCCACCAAGGGACTTCAAAGCTCCCCAAGGCCTATCGGTCTAAATCCTGATACCCCAAAGCAACAAAGTACTTCCTCTTTGGATCTAAGCCCCAAGCCAACACATCATGTCCTAGGAGAGAATAGTAGATCCGATCAGCCAATATGGAGGCCAACACCCTCTTTTCCTCCCAAGACCCACCCGGAGGCCATTCCTGCATATCCTTCCACTTGTACACAATAGTCTATCCCAAAGCTTGCAGGACTTTGAAATCCATCACTCTGCTCTAGCCAACCTGAACAAAGATTCTACATAGATCCCCCAAGTGTGGGTGCGAGGTGAGAATAGGCGGGAAGCCATCCCAAGAGTCGTACTAAAAAAGAGCATCAAAGCCACTGTGGCAAATCTAGAAAAGGCCTTGTTTAACCAACTATGCCCCCCTCTTGAGAGTGTCCCAAATCATAGAACCCTTTCCTGTTAGGCTAAAATGAGGAACCTCTGCACCATCCACATTCCCTAGGTATTTAGAGGTAAGGATCCCGGCCTAACACTAATGTTGAAGAGAGCACCATCTCCAATATAGCTTGGTAGCCAAAGCCTACCCATTCCAATCTGTCCTACATAGACCCAAACCACCATCCTTCTTTGGCTGACAAACCACTTCCCACTTGATCAAGCTCCACTTCCTCGAAAGGAGATTACCCAACCAAAGAAACTATCTACAGAGGCCTTCAAACTCACTGATTAAGCATGAAGGAGCAATCAACACAAAGCACCTGTAAATAGGAAGGGCCTACACTATTGACTTCAGCAGAGTGACTCTACCTGTCGTAGTTAGCCACCTATATGTCTAGTGGCTAACCAGACCATGAAATTTATCAATCACTTCCTACTAGAAACACCTGGGAATCGGTCACACATCTAAAGAGATACCAAGATAAATGAAGGGCAACTTCCCACCTGGAACCTTAAGATCTTGACAATGAGCTGCTGAATACACACAGGTGTATCAAAGAAATAAATGTAAGACTTACTTTCATTTATGTGTTGCCCAGAGGCAGCCAAGTAGCCATCCAAGGTCTGCCAAAAGGCAGCCACTTCTGCCATCTTAGTAACTCCCATCAAAGCTGAGTCATTCACAAACTGAAGATGAGTTTGTGCAGACAAATTGTTGTTCCATTTCCATCCTTGAATAAGCTTGGCCATAGCATGGGACTTAATGAACCTCCCTAAGCCTTCCACCATCAAAATAAATAAATATGGAGACAAGGGATCCCCTTACCGAAGGCCATGAGAAGCACCAAACAGAGCAGAAGACTCCCCATTTATGAGAATAGAAAATGAGGAAGTCATCACACAACTCTTGATCCAATCAATCCATTCTATGCTGAATCCAAAGGCTCTGAGAGTTTTGAATAGAAATCCCCACTTAACCTTGTCATAAGCTTTGGCCATGTCTAACTTTATAATCATAGCCTTATCCTTAGAAGATGCCATGGAATGTATAGTCTCTGCAACAATGACCACTCCATCCAGAATCTGTCTCCCCGTGACAAAGCCCCCCTGTTCCTCTGAGATCAACATATTTAGCCAAGGCTTTAGATGCTCCACAATTAACTTTGTGATAATTTTATACAACACATTGCATAATGCAATTGGTCTAAAGAGATCCAGAGAATCAACACCTTCTCATTTTGGGATAAAGGCCAGAAATGTGGCATTCATAGCACGCAACATTTGCTTGTTCTTTAGAGACTCCTAAACATTCTCTAATAGATCCTGGTTGATCACCTCCCAAAATTCCTAAAAGAACTCAGCTGGAAACCCATCTGGACCAGGGGCCTTCCCCTTTTTCAACTAAAACACCACCTCCTCCAACTCCTTCAACGAAATAGGCTTAAGAAGAGAATCATTCATACCCATAGTCATTAGAGGGGGGATACAATCCAAAATAGTAGCTTCCTCTGCACTGGCAGGTGGTGAATCTTTAGAAAAAAGAGCTGAGTAGAAATGAACTGGCTCACTTATAATCTCAGGAGATGAAGAAAGAACAACACCCTCGGGAGAGCGAAGAGAAGAAATGAAATTGCTCTATCTTCGTGCCTTCACTGAGTTATGAAAGAAGGTAGTATTCCTATCCCCTTCCTAAAGCTAATCCACACAAGCCTTTTGTTTCCAAAAGATTTCCTCATGGAGTTCCCATTCCTGAAGGTCTTTAAACGCACTTTCCTCCAACTTGCAAAGCCCCGCATCAAGACCCTGATCATGAATTTGTCTGGTAATAGAGTCCAAACATTCCTGCGCAACCCTCCTCCTCTGGAACACATTACCAAACTGATACTTATTCCACTATTTCAACTTATATTTAACATATTGGAGCCTCTTCACAAAGGAGTACATAGTCATACCAAAAGTTGGGCAACCTTCAATCCACCATTTAGAGACCAAATCAAGAAGAGTCTCCTCCCTGAGCCACATAAGATGAAATCTAAAAGTTTGCTTCCTAGAAGCACTAGCCAGTCAAGCAGAAAATTCAATCGGCCAATGATCGGATCCCTGACAGTCTACAATTTTTGAACTTGACAGCCACTTCTCACCAACCCAGAAACTGGAAACCAAGAACTTATCCAGCCTTTCCAAAATGGCTTCGTCCCTTGGCCTCCTATTATTCCAAGTAAACATACCATTGAGGGGTTTTATGTCTACAAGATGAAGCCGAGCCAAATTACCCCTTAGAAGATCTAAAGAGGGGTCTAAGTGAGGCGCACCTCCCCTTTTCTCCTCAAGAGAGGCAATTGCATTGAAATCACCTGCCAAAGTCCAAGGAAGGAGCGGGTCCAAAGATCTGAGGAAATTAATGTGAGACCACAAGAATGTCTTACCAAGGATATCCGTCGAAGCTTAAATGTTGGAAATAAGAAGTCTTTCCCCTGTCTCCAAGCTAATCCCAACTAGGGAGATAGATGTTCTACTAGAAAACCATCCAAACGACAAGATTCGCTGAGAATCCCAGAGGCAGGCAAGACCCCCTGAACTACCCTGCGCACCCACACACTAGCATAACCCTCAACTCCAAATCTTAAAAGAACACTGCATCATATTATCCATAGATAATTTCGTCTCTTGGAAAAAGACCAAATTTAGGGAGTGCATACGAATCAAATCACAAATAGCTTTTTGACTAGGGATGCTATTCATACCCCTTACATTCCATGATAGCACAATCATTTCAAGGGGTGAGAGAAATGAGCATCCAAAGTCCTCACCAACCTAAATTCGATCAAAGTCTCCCCAGTCAACTTAACTTTCTCCTGATCTTTCTTCCTACCCACCTTCAAGGATTTTTTTGAAGCATTCTTTTTCAGGGGCTTCTACTGCTGGCCCAGGGATGGAGAAGAGGCAGAAGGTCTAACCTTTATAGAAACTCCAGAACCTGAACCTCCAGCTAGGCAGGCACCAATTGCAACAGGGACTAGAGAAGAATCATCCAACCCACAAGAGTCTCCAAGCCCAACCTTAGGAGAAGGGGCAACCTAATCCTGTACCACCGTAGTAGCCTCCACAGGGCTAGGAGCCGAAGATATGACAACCATAGCCTCCAGGGTTTGATCAATGAATGAAGGAGCATCAACCTGCATGTCAGTGGAGATCCCCTCCTCATAGATTATCTCATCTAGAGCCTCAAACTTATTAAAAGTCTCCCCCTCTTGGTGATCCCTTAAAGTCCTCTTCTGGCCTCAGCTCTTGTTTCTTGCCCTAACGGGCACAAATCCATCTTTATCTAGAACAACCCCCTGCATAGGTGTTTTACCCTTCTCCTGCCTAGGGTTTGATGAGCCCATCCCATTACTTGGAATCTCAGCACCAGAGGTACGAGGGCACCTCCTCTGAAGGTGTCCATACTCACGACATAACTGGCATCTGAATGATAAAGTTTCATAATCTAAAGGCTGGATCCAAGAATTAGAGCCCACTGTCAAATCCACCAAACCTGGTAATGGCTGGCTCAGATCAATCTCCACACAAACATGGGCATAGGAAAAAATACTCTTCTCCAAAGTTTTCCAAGAAGGGCCAATTAGTTTTCCTAATGACATGGCAATTGACTGCAGGATATCACTTCTCCAACATTCGAGTGGTAGCCGAGGAAATCTGACCCAAACTGAGATCTTAGATAGCAACTCTTTTGCCAAGTTAAAACTAGCATGCCATGGGTTAATAAATAGCCCAACTTGGTTATAAAAGTATGAGTCCCCCTCAAAATCTTTATTACGATATGAGATACATGAAAATCCACCAAAAAGAAATTGTTTGCTGCTAGTAAAACCTCCAAATCACCCTCCAGGTTCCAATTCTTCCGAATCCAAGAGTCTAAGAAAGAAAGAGAAACTTGTATCCCCATAAATTTGCAAATTAGAACATGTTTAGTGTAATATTCAAGATCCTCAGTGACATCCTCCATTTGGATCACCACCACCGAGCAGATTTGAGCACGTTCTAAACACCCATTAATCTTGTAAATCTTAGGAGCACCCGAATGAGCCATCTCCACCCCAGGAGAAATCAAGACAGGGACCTCATGGCCAATATCACCCATAGCATCATCTCCCACCGTTGCATCCAAAATATTGCCTTTTTCCATAAAGGATGCCTACAACCCCCAAAAACCCCACCACGGCACACTTCACCCCAAACGGGGAAAACCCACACCACACCTCTGTCTACTCATAGCCAAGACCCCGACACCCCACTCAACTCCACACCACCACCCACATGAAGACACCGGCCTGTACCCCAAAATCACCCACCAAACCCTCACAAAAACTAGGCGCAACCAAACAAACAACCACCAACCTACGCACTCCACCCTACCCTTACCCGTCTAACAATCGGGCTCAAAATAGAGAGCCCCTGAAATTGGATTAAATTAATTAAATAATTACTTATTTAATTAATTTACACCTAAAATTGGTAGGATGGATGTCAGTGATGAATTTAGGGTGTCTATAGATTGAATTAATTATAAAGAAACTATAGACATTATGATTAAAGTTTAGTACCACTTGAGTTAAAAGAAGCAATAGAATGTAAGCTAGCCCAAGGCATCCTTTAACACAAAGAATGAATTGAAGAACCAGGTAAGAGGTCATGACGAACCTCTTGAATTCCAATACATCCACTAGCTGCTCATGTAAGATGTTTCTTATGAGGGAACCCCATTCTATTCTTTTGTCTCCATACATGCTAACTATGAAGTGGCACATCCAAGGGTAGAATTCTCTAGCATTTGGGGAGCCAAAAACTCTGTGCAACAATGAAATGATGTCACTAACATCCTCCTTGAACTCTCCTTGGTTCTAGATCTTGGCCATTTTCTTAGAAAACTTTCTTCTCACTATGAGGAGGTTGTCCTTGACAAGGTTGGTAGCGGTGAAATTCTTCCTCTCATAGTATCAAGGGCCTCCTTCATGTTGATCTTGTCGTATTCGGTGTATGTAGGGAGGCCCCAGGCCTTTTCAATCATTTCAAGGTTACTATCCAAAACCACCTACCTTGTAGGTCCTAGTATTCTCTTGTTCTTTTGATCATACATTTCAATGCAGACAAGCACTAACTTTGGGGATTGTAGGGAGATTGGGAATGCAACTACTTGAGCTAATCCTGAAGAAATTATGCATTTGGTCTCAAATCTCTTCTCACCTTCCCCATGCACCTTCTGCAACAAGTTTTGAACACTGGCATATCCTAGATCTATGTCCTTGATCTTTGCATAGGGAGAGAAATTTTTTTAAGGGGAATGATACCCCTTGAACTTGTATTTCATCTCTCTCTGTGGGGGATCACCCTACATTGTTCTGCAAAACCAAAGAAATCCATCTATTATTGAAGATAAAACATGTATAAATGTAGCATTAATGTTAGATTCATCAAGAAATATTCATAATTTAGTTCTAAAAACCCATCATTAGAGAAGGACCGGCTCGGTGTACCCATAGGGGTAGTTAGTCAGACATTGGGGATTGGGGATACCTCATACCTCATGCTTAAAACAATGCCAAATAGATTTCTCTAACACCGACTCTTAATATATACTAAGAGGAGAATAGTCAGGAGTCAAGGGTCAAGGATACTTCTTGACTCCTACCAAAATGTTATCTAAAATGGCAATACTCTGCTAGCCCGAGCCTGCTAAAAGATATTGTCACATCTCATTGGCTTTGCCTAGTAAATATTGATTAATAGAATTTAAAAAAATATAATTTAGTAAGAAATTTTTATTTTGAATTTAAATTTAAATGATTTCTAATAATGTTACTTATTTATGAGTGTATGTTATATATCACCTTGATGATTCCCTCTCTCTCTCTCTCCCTTGTAGATTTTGTGTATAGTTTCAGGAAGTGTGAACCTAAAGTAGTGCATGTAATTGATAATGTTTTGGTGATTATTGTACTATTCATTGATTGAATATATTTGATGTGTAGTATGATTAATTAAAAAGAAATTCCCTCTTTTTATAGTATTTATTATTATTTTATTTTATATAAATTTGGTCGGATCTTACATATGGTATTAGAGCTCTGGGTTCAACACTAGGGCCTAGAGTCTACTCCATAAAGTTGCAATTCTCTAAGAACAAACTTTTCAGATGCCTTGAGAGTACAAGTGCACTGAGTGTTTTGAAGACCCTAGAATTGGGTCAAGGATTCCTTTGATGAGTTGGGTCCTTGTTGTTAGACTTAGGGTAGACAACTGAGAGGGGGGGGTGAATCAGTTGTCCAAAACTTTCTTCCAATTAAACACTTAAATCCACTTTGTAATTCAGCAACATAATGATAAATCAATCGTGGAAACATAATGCATTAAATCAAGAGAAGAAACACATTAACACACAAGACACCAAGATTTTGACGTGGAAAACCCGGTTAAGGGAAAAACCACAGGGTGATTTACCCAAGATTGTATTCTCTATTAGAAGAATAGAAAGAACAAAATGGCACATGCCAATTAGGGCTCACTGCCTGAGCACACTACTCATAAGAGGCTCACTGCCTACAAGAGACACACTGTCTACAGAAGAATAAGTATCACATACTTGAACTGAAGAATATCATCTTCACCATGCTTGAGTTAGTTCCATTTAAGCACAAAACTTCTGCTCTGCCTTTCGCTCTTCTCTCTACCACACTTTCATCTCCACAAGCGCACCTTTGAAATGACTTTACAATTCCTTATTTATACAAGATAATGACTTAGGAATGATCATCTAAGTTGGCAAACATTACAGAGCAAATACATAAATACATCATGACTAATTACAAAAGACTTCACGTGGATCAACACATTGTCAGCCACACAGATCTGAGACTTCAATCTTCTTCTAGGAACACACCAATCTTCAAATAACATCTTCAAGTTCATCCGTAGGATGTGTAACTCATCTAGTCAGCCAAACTCAGGAAGAACACCACCATCCGGGAGTTATTCTTCAATTGTGATCTCAAACTCCAATGCGGACCACCAATAGGAATTGGACACGATCCAACTTTCCTAAATCACCAAGAACATCCACATTACATCTGCTTATTGAAATTCTTATCTCCTTCATCCAAAACCTCAAGAACACAGTCTGTCACCACTGTCACAATGGAATAGATGCTTGCGGACCTCCAGACCACAAACCAATTGAGTTGTCACTTCACATGGACTTCCTAAACACCCCACCAAATCCGTAGAACAAGATATTTCATTTCCGGATCTTACCGGACCTATCTGTATCACTCTGTCACCTCTGAACACTTGCCGAAACTAGTTTTACTTGAGTAGCCACAACTTCTTCAGATCATCATGCAAATCTCTGAAATCTTTACTGGATCATCTTAAGATGCATATCTATAAAACCTTTGATGCGCATCCTTTGATCTTCATCTTAGCAAGGATCTTTAGCTCACTGTCTTCACTATTCTTCTATGTTCCTGATTAGGACTAATTTTCTCAATATCCTCAGTACACAGCTCATCCAATCCTTATCATCAATGCAACAGGAGTATGTTGACATCAATGACAACACTGGTTAGGACCATCCTTGCAATAATCTCCCCCTTTGTCATTGATGGCAACATATGATGTGAAAAACTGTTTTGACCATCAAGATAAGAACTTTTCTTTACTGACACAAGTCCCCCTATTACCAACAACCATTCACATGTGTTCTCTTCCTTTACTGCTGCCCTTTTGATCAGCAACCACTTGTTTTTCACATGTCTTCTCTCCCCCTTTGACATCAATGGCAAATGGCACATACTTGTAACTCCACTTCAGAATCATACTAGCTACTCCCCCTGAGTAGCAACTCCCCATCATCAATCTAGACCACAAGATATGACTGTGATATCCACTAGGCTGATGCACATCAGTGCACCTTAGTTCAAAACTGGAGGGGCAATAACCCCTAACTTTTCCCTGAGATACTCAAAAGAGTCCTTAGGTAGAGGTTTAGTAAAGATATTTGTAATCTGGTCCTTGGAAGGTACAAACTCCAATCTGACTTCATTCTTGTTCACTTGCTCTCTCAAAAAGTGAAACTTGATGGATATATGTTTAGTCTTTGAATGCAACACCGGATTCTTAGATATATTTATTGCACTTGAATTATCACAGAAGATTGTGATAGGCTCCTCATACTCCACTCTTATGTCTCTTAGCATTTACTTCATCCACAAAACTTGAGTGCAACTACCTCCTGCTACAATATATTCTACTTCTGCAATGGATAGAGATATTGCTTCTTATTTCTTGCTTATCCAATAAACCAATCTCTTCCCCAAAAAGAATGCTCCACCGCTAGTACTCTTTCGGTCATCCACATCTCCTGCCCAATCCGCATCTGTATATGCATGAAGAGAAAAATCACGATCTCTGGGATACCACAATCCATATTCAATTGTCCCTTTTAGATATCAAAAAATCCTCTTGATTGCCATGAGATGAGATTGTCTAGGATCAGCTTGAAATCTAGCAACAAGACTAACAACATTCATAATGTCAGGTCTAGTTTCAGTGAGATACAACAATCCTCCAATCATTGACCTATACTTTTTTTAATTATCCTTAGGAGAGTCATCATCTTTGCTCAATTTACATCTGGTTGCCATGGGTGTACTTATTGGTTTTGAGTCTTCCATCCCAAATTTCTTCAACAATTCTTTCACATATTTGGTCTGAGAAATGAAGATTCCTTTCTTAGTTTGAATGATTTGCAGACCCAAGAAGAAATTCATTTCCCCAAGCATGGACATCTCAAATTCACTTTTCATTTGATTTGCAAAAATTTTATGCATACTATCTCTTCCTCCAAAAATGACAATCAAGATATTTTCATGATCAATTTTGAAGTACAAATTACTGTCAGCAATACCCTTGTTGAAACCAATCTTCAAAAGATGCATATCCAATCTTTCATACCAGGCTCTTGGGGCTTGCTTGAGTCCATACAGTGCTTTCTTCAACTTGCAGACCATATCACCATGATCAGACAATTGAAATCCATCCAGTTGCTCAATGTATACTTCTTCTTCCAAGTTTCCATTCAGAAAGGCAGACTTGACATCCATCTGATATACTTTGAAGTCCTTGAAGGCAACAAAAGCAAGAAATAATCTGATTGCTTCAATTCTTGCCATCGGAGCAAAAATTTCTTCAAAATCAACTCCTTCTATTTGAGAGTAACCCTTACAGACCAATCTGGCTTTATTTATGATTACTTCACCAACTTCATTCAGTTTGTTCTGGAAGACCCATTTGGTTCCAATCACATTCTTGTTTCTAGGTCTGGGAACAAGATCCCAAGTGTGATTTTTCTCAATTTGCTTTAGCTCTTCCTCCATTGGTTTAGTACAATTTTCATCATTGCAAGCTTCATTCACTGTCTTAGGTTCAATCTTTGAAATTAGACAATACTCTTCTGAATCTTGAGCAATCCTTCTTCTTGTTTGTACACCTTTGCTTTTATCACCTATGATCTAAGCTTCAGAGTGGTTCAGTCTTACATACCTGGGAACTTTGGGAGTTTCTTGCACTTCTAATTCTTGATCAGACTCATTCAAACTCATCTCTTCTACCTGATTTACCGGATCAGTCTAAATCTATATTTCAAAAGGGGCTTGGACTCCTTGAATCAGAACATCATTCTGATCATCTTCATCATATTCATAAAACCTTGACGGTTTTTCAATTCCTTCATCAACCTTCACATTTGTACTCTCTATAATCTTTCTCAGTCTCTTGTTGTAACATCGGTATGCTTTTCTTTGAGTAGAATAACCCAAGAATATTCCTTCATCACTTCTAGCATCAAATTTGCCTAGATCTTCATCTCTTTTAATGTAACATTTGCTACCAAAGACTCTAAAATACTTCACAGTAGGAGTGATGCCAAACTAGAGTTCATAAGTAGTCTTACCAGTATTGCTTTTGATTTGAACTCGATTAAGAGTGTAGACTGCAGTGCTCACGGCTTCTCTCCAGTAGATCTGAGGAAAATTTGCTTCCATCATCATGGTTCTAGATGCTTCTTGGATGGTCTGGTTCTTTCTTTCCACTACTCCATTCTGCTATGGAGTCCTAGGAGCAGACAATTGTCTTCTTATTCCATGCTTCTCATAGAATTCTATGAACTCACCGGATGTGAATTCTCCACCTCTATCAGACCTTAGACATTTTAATTTTAATCCGTATTCATTCTCTACCATAGCCTTGAATATTTTGAATTTCTCAAGAGCTTCTGATTTCTCTTTTAGAAAAGTCACCCACATCATCTGGGAATAGTCGTCAATTAATAACATGAAGTATCTATCACTTGCACACTCCTAATTCTTGCCGGACCAACTAGATCAGTATGAACTAGGTCCAATAATCCGGTAGAAGATTGTTCCTTACTTTTGAATGAGATTCTGCTTTGTTTACCCAACTGACATTCTTTGCACAAACTATTTGTAGGTTTCACCAATTTTGGAAGATCTCTTATAGCCAGAGTGTTGCTTATCTTGATTATATTATCAAAATTCCCATGACACATTCTCTTATGCCACAACCAACTCTGATAAATTTGAATAAATAAGCAACTTTTGCCAATACCAACCAAGAGGAAGATATTACCTTTAGTTTGAGTACCAGATGTAATCTTTATTCTGGAACTTTCAAAGATCTTGTATTTTCCATTCTTTAATCAGAGATCATAGCCTTTGTCCACCAACTATCCAACACTGAGATGATTGTGCTTCAAACCTTCAACATATAGTACATTACTGGTTTTGTTCTTTCCATCAAAAGAAATAGGTCCTCTACCTCTAATTCTGCCAACAGAATTATCACCAAATTTTATCACTCCTCCTTCATACCTTTCCAAATCTATGAACTTATTTTTGTCACCTGTCATATGGTGGGAGCAACCACTGTCAATGACCCAATCATCTTTTTTCTTCAACTTGGGCAGCTAGAGCTCTTTCCACAATTTTATGATTGACAGATTCAGAAGGTATTGGATCTTCCTCTTTGATGGCAATAAACACCCAGTCACTTCTAGATTTGTTTCCAGATTCTGATTCATCATCTGTTACTCCTTCATCATCATCTTCATGGACATAGTAACACTTCTTCTGGAACCTTGATTTGTCAGGATTTGACCTTGAAAATCTTTCCGAACACCTTGAGGCAAAATGACCAATCTTATTGCAGTTAAAACATTTAAAAGGTAGTTTTCCTTCATACTTACTGGATCCTCTTGGCAGTCTTTTTGCAATAAGGGCTTCAAGTTGAGTAGCTTCTACTTCATCTTCTTCCAGTTCTTTTCTTGCTTTTTCATACCATGAAAGTTTCCTTGAAGAGTTCTCTCTGGGATCAAACCTTTGTTTTCCTTTTACAAAGGCACTAGCTTTGAATGCAGATTTAATCTTGGGGGGGACATTGCCAAACTTGGTCAATTCAAATGTAGCCAATTTACCAACCAAATGATCTCTTGTGACACCTGAATGGGCTTTGAATTCTTCAATGGCAGCAACCTTGTATTTGTAAGAAGTAGGAAGGGATCTAAGAACTTTGCCAACAATCTCATCTTCATGCATAACTCCACCAGCACATCTAATGCCACAAACAAGCTCATTTACTCTTGGCATAAAAGTAGTGATATTTTCATCTTCTCTCATCTTCATATTTTCAAAATTTCCTTTTAGACTCTGTAGCCTTGCACATTTAACATACTTGTCTCCTTCATGCAGAAGTTCTAGTTTTTCCCAAATCTCAAAAGCAGTTTGTAGGTCAACAACATTTGTCATCTCTGAATTAGACAAGGCACTTAGAAGAGCTTCTTTAGTCCGCAGATTGTTTTCAGCATATGTGATTTCATTTGCAGTTTTCGGGCCATTCTGTGGAGTATACTTCATTGAAGCCATGGTCCACTACTACATTCCTATACATTGCAAGTGACATTGCATGTGACTTTTTCAAAGAGTAAAACTGGTTCCATCAAACTTTGAACTATCCTTCTTATAGGATAACATCCTAGATCTCCTCAAGTGGTTAAGCTCTTTTAGAGAAACTTGGCTCTGATACCAATTGTTAGACTTAGGGCAGACAACTTGGAGCAGGGGGGTGAATCAGTTGTCCAAAACTTTCTTCCAATTAAACACTTAAATCCACTTTGTAATTCAGCAGGATAATGATAAATCAATCATGGAAACATAATACATTAAATCAGAAGTAGAAACACATTAACACACAAGACACCAAGATTTTGACATGGAAAACCTGGTTAAGGGAAAAACCACGGGGTGATTAACCCAAGATTGTATTCTCTATTAGAAGAATAGAAAAAACAAAATGGCACATGCCAATTAGGGCTCACTGCTCAAGTACACTGCTCACAAGAGGCTCACTGCCTATAAGAGACACATTGTCTACAGAAGAATAAGTATCACATAATTGAACTGAAGAATAGCATCTTCACCATGCTTGAGTCAGTTCCATTCAAGCCCAAAACTTCTTCTCTACCTTTCGCTCTTCTCCTCTCTACCACACTCTCATCTCCACAAGTGCACCTTTGAAATGACTTTACAATTCCTTATTTATATAAGACATCGACTTAGGAATGATCATCTAAGTTGGAAAACATTATAGAGAAAATACATAAATACATCATGACTAATTACAAAAGACTTCATGTGGATCAACACATTATTAGCCACACAGATTTGAGACTTCAATCTTCTTCTAGGAACATGCCAATCTTCACATAACATCTTCAAGATCATCCGCAAGATGTGTAACTCATCCAGTCAACCAAACTCAGGAAGAACACCATCATCTAGGAGTTATTCTTCAATTGCAAGCTCAAACTCCAATGCGGACCACCAACATGAACTGGACATGATCCAAAGACCTCTACAAGCTTTCCTGAATCACCAAGAACATCCACACTACATCTGCTTATTGAAATTCTTATCTCCTTCATCCAGAACCTCAAGAACATAGTCTGTCACCACTGTCACAATGGAATAGATGCTTGCAGACCTCTAGACCACAAACCAATTGAGTTATCACTTCACATGGACTTCCTAAACACTCCACCAAATCTGCAGAACAAGATATTTCATTTCCAGATCTTATCGGACCTATCTGCATCACTCTATCACCTCTAAACACTTGTCAGAACCGGTTTTACTTGAGCAGCCACAAATTCTTTAGATCATCATGAGGACCTCTGAAATCTTTACTGGATCATCTTAAGACACATATCTATAAACCCTTTGATGTGCATCCTCTGATCTTCATCTTAGCAAGGATCTTTAGCTCACTGTCTTCATTGTTCTTCTCTGTTCCTGATTAGGACTAGTTTTCTCAATATCCTCAGCACACAGCTCATCCAATCCTTATCATCAATGCAATAGGAGTATGTTGACATCAATGACAACACTGGTTAGGCCCATACTTGCAACACTTGTCACTTCCTATATGGTTTAGTATAGGAACCAAGTGGAAAATTGATCTTGTCGACCTAGAATAAGGAGTTTTTGGGTTTGACTCATCTTCTCTTATCTTATAGGCAAGGAAATAATTTTTGATGTTTGAAAAGGATTGAACCTCATGAAGCCTTCTATGTGTTTGAATGCCTTCTACTTTGTGTACTGCTACAAGTAATGAATCTTCATGTGATGACTGACTCATGTGTTGGAAATGAGTAATAACTGTAAAGATCATACTAGATCTTGTTTGCACAAGTTGAGCATTTTTGTGATAGTATACTTTTACACTTAGTTTGAGCATGATGAAACCATGTTGACCATCTTATCTATAATGATTGATTGACCCTCTATGATGTTGAGTTAAGATCATCTTCTTATGAATTAATGTTATTGATCTTCATATGCGTGATGTTGAACTAATGATTGCATGTTGATACTTTCCTTTAGTTAGTATTGATATGCTTTTACAATTAGTCGTGATATAATTTCCAATGATGATGACAAGTAGAATGGGATACTTATTTGTTGTCATAGTTGGTAGTGAACTAGGGAGAATTATGGTCTGGTTACGAACAGTAAGAACAATGAAGTTGTTCATATATGTTCAATTGTCACATATGGGTAGGTATGTATCACAAGATGAACATCTTCACTATTCATATGTGTTCAGGTGTTTCATACAGGTAGGTATGCATCATGAGATGAACATATTCATTGTCTGTATATATTTAGGTGTTGCATACAAGAAAGTATGTATCACAAGATGAACATAATAATTATTTTCTTATATTTGTGTTGTGATTTCTTAATATAAACACTTAGCCAGTGATGACTATTCAAATGTCATATGCGAGTAGGTATGCATGACAATGTATATATATATATGAACATATTCATAGTGTCACATACAAAAGTATGCATAACAAGAACTTATTAGTAATTATATTCTTTTGTGTGTGTCAATGTGTGTAATTGCTAGAATAAACCATTAATGAGATATTTTGTCCCTCACCTAATGGAAGGTGAATTCTTTAATTCTAAACAAATAAATTTGTGGAACACTAGAATTAATTGTTAAAGTATTTGGTCATAGACTAAGATATAGTTGAACCGAAGATGGTACCAATATGGATTTAGTGAAAAGTAAGTGAGTATGGAGCTTACGATAAACAAGACAATGTAGAATTGTTTGTAAATGCTTGGCCAAGCCTAGTAAATGAATATTGTTTTGCTTTATTCATTTTTCTATTCACTACCATATTATGCTTCCTATGTTCATCTACATTAGATTGGATGTTAGATGTTAGGGGGATGAATTGCATAGATTCTATCTCTCCTCTAATGATGGAGGTGGAGTGCATCATATGTTTAACATATGTTAGTTTGATTTGACTAATGCATTGTATTTGTAACTTTAAAACCATTGAGATTGATAAAGGTATAGGTTGATTTGATAACTATTTGTATAATGACTAACCATGCTTGAAGAGATAAGTAAAATGGCGATCTTTAGATTAGAGTGTAGATGGAATCTTAGTAGATGCACATGCACGACCTTGTTGAGTATATTTTCTTACTCTTTTGGATTTTGGAAATCTAATTATATGAAACTTTACTCCTTTATTTTGACTAAGTTGTGATGTTAAATAGGATTATAAATATCATAAGTGGGGAGTATGAGCATTTCATGTTTAATTCATGAATGATGAACGATTGAGTATGTGATTGAACTTAATGATATTATTGTCTGTATGACTTGATAATATTCGAATTACTTTACATCTAGTGATGAGGCATGTTAATATGATCTAATATTTTTACAAATTTATTAATTTGTTACTAATGAGCTAACACCAGTTTGATTGTTTGATGGATGATTAGACATAAGGACCATACTAGGTACATTTTAAAATTTTTGGCAACATGGTCAGGTATTCAACTGGAAAAGTATGGTAAACATAGGTATGAAGAAGTCATTAAAACTTGCTAATTTTACATTGATTGTGATGTGGAATAAAGTTTATTTTTTAATGCTTGATAATAAGATGACTATTTCTTCATCCCATAGTCATCAAGATGATGGCCATTCTTAGAGGAGAAGGATGTCACATCCCATTGGCTTTGCCTAGTAAATATTGATTAATAAAATGTTTAGAAAATTCAATTGAGTAAGAAATTTTTCTTTTGAATTTAAATTTAAATAATTTCTAATAATGTTACTCATTTACGAGTGTATGTTAGATATCACCTCGATGATGCCTTCTCTCTTTCTCTCTCCCTTGTAGACTTTGTGTATAGTTTCAGGAAGTGTGAACCTAAAGTAGTACATGTATTTGATAATGTTTTAGTGATTATTGTATTATTAATTGATTGAATATATTTGATGTGAGATCTAGTATGATTAATTAAAAAAATTCCTCTTTTATAATATTTATTATTATTTTGTTTTATATAAATTTGGTTGGATCTTACAGATATTGAGTAAAGCTTATTAGGAGTCAAGGGTTGGAAGTACATCTCATTTCAAGATAATAACATCGCCTAGCATAGGACATCCTGACAATCCAAGCCTATTAAAGATATAGTAGGAGTTAGGGGTTAGGAATACCTCATACCTCATGCCAAAATGGTATGAAGGCTAAAAAGGATCCAACGACTTGATGACAAGATGAAACAAGCATGATGTCAGCCAGAAACAACCTCAAAAGTGGGTGTAGACACTTAAAATTGTCCATGTCATAACATTACCTAGTCATACATTACCTTGTAAAACATCTTGTAATATTTTGTCCTAGGTCATTACATTATCCCACTTATCCCACTTATAAATCCCACTTGATCACCTTCCCAATTAATTAAATAAATCTCATTTATTTAATTAATTCCCCTTCACTTATCTCAAATAATTCAAATAAAATATTTGAATATTAATCCATCATCCATCACCTTTTACCACATTGCAACATGTGTCACACGACTACAACTCTTCTCATGCACACATAATTTAAATAATTTTATTATTTAAATTATGAGATTCCCCTCACATCCTATTCTTAGCCCCACTTATTGTGCATCATAAGCATCTTTTCCTCTAAAATAAATAAAAGAATCCCACTTATTCCCTCACATCCTAATTTTAGCCTCATGTCATAATCCACTTAATGTGCGTCATAGGCACTAAAATCAACTTTCATCCTAGCCATACACATCACATAATTGACTTTTAATCTTAGCCATCAAATCCTATCAGTTTTGCCTATAAATCAACTCTCATCCAAGCCATTTTCATGCATTGAGTTTCAAGTATCTTTACACTGTCGAAATTCTAATTGAGCCTTTACATCACCCATCTATCTATTTTCCTCTATCAATTTCATCTTATCATTATGCTGCAGCTATGAGCAATCAACAACCCTTTGACATCATGCATTCTCATGCAAGATCGAGAAGAGCCATGGAGATCAATCAAATGTAGCATGGATTTGGTTTGCTTTGCATTTATGTTTTCGTTTTCATTCTAGTTTGTCTTTCAGGGTGCATAGTTAGGGTTTAGTTAATTTTTTGTTTTTGACACTAAATTTGATTTTCCCTAGCTACATTTTGGTGAACTCGACGTGAATTTTCAAAATCCAAAAAAATCAAAACATATCAAAAGACAAAAAATCAAATATCCAAAAATCCAAGCAATAAAATCAATTCTTCAAAATAAAATCAATCATCAAATCATTTCTTCAAATCATTTCTTCCAATCAATTCAATTCACATCATCAACTTGAATTAGTCAAATCAATCACATCATCAAAATCAATTCATTCAATCAAAATCCTCCAAATCAAATCACTTCTTCTAATCAATCCAAGCAATACACTTAAATGCAAATTATCAATTCATACCAATCAAGTCAATCAATTTTGCAAAATTATCCAATTGCATCCTTGGTTTTGTTCTAATCTTGATGTCAACCAAATCAATTGATCAATCATCATCATAATAAATGGGATTTATCATCCCCAATCCTAGTGTTGTTCTCAAGATATATTGTTCCCATATCAACAACACAATCCTTGCATTGTTCTCGGGATAAATCATTCCCACATCAACAACTTTATCTATCATCAATCAATCATTGGTTTATAGCTTAACAGGGGCAATACCTTGTTTGTTTTTGAATCATTTGTGCATGCTTGCATGCTTGCTTGTGTGTGTTCTCATTTTCCTTCTTCTTTCATTTGTATCATTCCCAGCTAATATTAATATATTGTATCTAGACAAGGTTGTATTACGTTGGGGCATGAGACACATCGTCACCTTGATCCTTATATCTTGGTGCATAATTGTATAGTGCTATATCAAACATCATGGTTGCTCATCTTCATTGCAGCATAATGCATCATTCCCTCTCCTCTATCCATTCCCTTATTTTTCTTCCTTGACCAACCCCTTTCATTTTGAGAGTCTACCCATGTTTGTCCAACCTGCCTATCTTTTAAAGGGGGCATCATCATCCTATCCTCCCATCATTATCCTTTCCCTCTATCCATACCTCATCTTCTTTGAAATGATGTTACTCGACATAAATCTCATCATTTCAAACATCATCTCAAAGAGGGGCAAAATGTAGACACTTAAAATTGTCCATGTCATAACATTACCTAGTCATACATGACCTTGTAAAACATTTTGTAATATTTTATCCTAGGTTATTGCATTATCCCACTTATCCCACTTATAAATCCCACTTGATCATCTTCCCAATTAATTAAATAAATCTCATTTATTTATTTAATTCCCCCTCACTTGTCTCAAATAATTCAAATAAAATATTTGAATATTAATCCCTCATCCATCACCTTTTACCACATTGCAACATGTGTCACATGACTACAACTCTTCTCATGCACACATAATTTAAATAATTCTATTAATTAAATTATAAAATTCCCTTCACATCCTATTCTTAGCCCCACTTAATGTGCATCATAATCATCTTTTCCTCCAAAATAAATAAAGAATCCCACTTATTCCCTCACATCCTAGCTATACACATCACATAATTGACTTTTAATCTTAGCCAACGATTCCTATCATCTTTTGCCTATAAATCAACTCTCATCCAAGCCATTTTCATGCATTGAGTTTTGAGTATCTTTACACTGTCGAAATCCCAATTGACCTTTGCATCACCCATCTATCTATTTTCCTCTATCATCTTCATCTTATCATTATGCTGTAGCTATGAGAAATTAACAACCCTTTGACATCATGCATTCTTATGCAAGATCAAGAAGAGCCATGGAGGTCAATCAATCTTAGCATGGATTCAGTTTGCTTTGCATTTCTATTTTCATTTTCATTCTAGTTTTTCCTTCATGGTGCATAGTTAGGGTTTAGTTAGTTTTCTATTTTTGACACTAAATTTAATTTTCCCTAGCTATAGTGGGAAAAGGGAAAAAATGGATTCAACATCAGGAATCAAATGAAAAGTAAAAAGGGAAAAAAATGAAGAACAAGCAAAATCAAAATGACAAGATTAAAACTGGAAATCAAACCAACAAGGTAAACATGGTAAACTATTGAAATCTTATTGGAATCCTAGATTATGTATGGCAATGTAAGCTAGCCCAAGGCATCCTTGATCATAGACCTATTTGATCTCTATAATTAAAAAAGTGGCCTAACAACCTCCCATATCAAAATTTATGGCCTCCATAAGTTGGGCCTCCCACATTGGAAATGTAAAAACATTTATGAAACATAAAAGAGCTATAAGAAGGAGTTACACTTATTGACCAACTTATTATGCATGTTATGAAATGCCATGAGGAATATTTGAATGAGATAATGGAGACCAAAATGGAGCACCCAAGTTGGTGAGTGGATTATGGTGAGCTTATGGCAGGTGGAAAGAATATGTTATTTTTAGTCCATGGACTCATCTTGAGATTTGGGTGTTATAGTTTTAAGTAAGGATTTAGGGACCACATTTTGGCTGGTTTTAGCTCACAGTTTCCTAATTTATGTTTGATTGTTTCATGTATTGCTTCTCCTATTTATTGGATGCTTGAAATGGAGGCTTGGATAATGAGTTTTCTAGGTATTGTTATTATGTATACAGAAAATGGAAATCAAATAAGGAACAAATGCATCAATGAACCTACTCCATATTCAATATCACATCAAGATCAAGTAACTAATGAAAGGAAATGAAACAATATTACCAAATTAGTCCTTTTTGCCCTTGATATTTGATAATGATTTTTGAATTGATAATGTTGATTATTCACACTAGTAGCATAACAGTACTTGAAAGCAAGATGGATCTCAAAATGATCTAGGATAGATTTAGGTATATGCTCTAGGTAACTAGGTGCTCTAGGATAAAATTACTTGATTGATAGTGATACTTATATGATCTTGGATGTGGGAAGGATAGAACCTATTTTCATGAGGCCGGCTAAGACTAATAGGTAAAAGTATATAAGGATTAGGATAAGTGAAAAATAATTAAATAATAAAATTGTTTAATTAATTATAGGAAAAGGTGGGAGAAATAAATTAATTAATTAAATAAAGATAATTTATTTAATTAATTGGATAATGAAAGGGGCCTAGGATGAACATGTTACAAGATATCGCAAGATGGTGTCTAGGTAATGTGGTAAGGACAAGGTCAATTTTAGGTGTCTACATTTTCCCCCTCTTTGAGATGATAATGTGACTAAGAGAAGTAACATAATTTGAAAGAAGATAAGGATATGGATGAAAAGGATGCCCTAGCCACTCAGAGGAGTGATGAGGAGGAATGACAGATGGGATGATGGGAATTAGGTATGCCCCCTCAAGAGGATAGGTGGGATAGAAGAACATGAGTAGACTCTCGAAATAGATGAGACTAATGGGATGAGGGAAAAGAAGGAAAAAATAAAAAGATGGTGAAAGAAAAGTTATGCTGCATTAGGTGAGTAATCATGATTTTTAATATAGCACTAGACATTATGCACCAAGGTATAAAGACCAGGGTAACGATGTGTCTCATGCATAAAAGGATGCCCCAACACATCATAAGGCATTTGACAACCTTAGTGAGTATTGTGATGGGACAACCGATAAGGTCACAAGAAACCCTATGTTTTATAGCACCATGATATGGAAAACCATGATACTCTTGTGGCATGTAGGTTACAAGGACTAATGTAGATACAAGATAAAATGATAATGTGGATATAAGATAAAATGATAATACAGATGTAAGATAAAATTATAATGCATGCAACCAAACATATGCCATTGGGCACCATTTTATGGAATACCATGATGTTATTGTGACAATATGTTGCAAGGACTGATAAAAATGCAAGTAAAATGATAACACACACAAGCAAGCATGCACAAAACCACACAAATAAAAACAAGGTGTTGCCCCTACCAAGCTAAAAACTGATGATTGATTAATTAATAAGTGATCAAGGATAGTATTGTGGTAATGATATATCCCAAGAACAACACAAGGATAGGGAACCATATATTCCAAAGATGATGATTGATTTATTTGATTAGGTTGACAGCAAGGTAGGAAACAAAACCAAGGTATGATTTTGGATGATTTGGCTAGACAAGTCTTGACTAAAATGGTATGGATTAAGGATGGCTTTAATTTGATTTATTGCTTGGATTTTTGTATTCTTTTTATTTTTTTTAGAGGTAACATTGGATTACATTTGAACCTCTTTTCTAGATACCAATGACAAAGGAAAATTAGGTCTAAGGGCAAGGATAAAAGTAGGATTGGATGGATGGATAAAGAATTGCCAATAAGGGATGGGATGGATGGGAGATTCATAATGGATGGAGGGGTTCAAGATGTGATTTTAAAGGACTATATTGCATAGGAATCATATGCCCCACTCTAGGTATTATACTCAAGACTTTGTGTTATAATACTTTCAATGATAGGGTAATAGGATTGGTTGGAAAGATTAAGTATATCAAGAGATGTCCAAAGCACTTTTCAACATTATGCCTCTGTTCTTTATTAAGATCAAAATTAGGAGGGGGGGATGGGTTTGGTTAAATGAAATAGGTATGTAGATATAATGGATAAGGATGATAGTATAGGATGGAAAATGCTCGGATAGGATAGATGAGACGACTTTCTCCCAAGTGTAAAACACATCGACAATTGATCTACACATGATGCCCATAAATGGGTTTTCATCATCGTACTTATCCAAGGTACCATGAAATAGTTTTCACTATTAGATGAATGATTTCTCTTTACTATTTAATTTTTTTCTTTTATTTTATTTTTAGCTCTTTTTTTAAAAATTTTTGATGACATTGATAGCTTGATATTCAAAGGCTCTTCACATGTCCTTGTTTACTGATTTAGTTCATGTAGATGTGATTGTCATAACATGCCAATAGTGACCTTCTTGGAGTAATTGCTTCATCAGGATGTGAGAGCTCTTATACGATCCTTTGATGTTGTCATGATCCTCATTGAGAGTTGAGTTGGCCTTATCCCAATGTTTGCATTTTGTTAGGGTACCATCATAGCCTTTATGGTGAAGTGTTGCTGCCACAACACAACGGACTTGGGAGTTGGTATTTTTGGATTTAAGACTTGATTTCAATTTTTTATGGGGGATGTGAGATGTGGAATTAAATGATTGTAGTCGATTTGGTTTGGTTGGAGAGGTTGACGATGTAGATTTGTTTGATGCACTTTTGACTCACCAAACTTGAGATGGTGGATTACGTAGTTTGGGTTTGGAATTAGGAAGTTTGGATGTGGGACTAGGATGGTGATTAGGATCCACATTCTTGTACAAATTATAAGGTTATGGGGACCGATTATATGTGAGGTACTTATATTGATCCACATAGATAATTTGCTTATGTGATGGTGATTAGGATCCACATTCTTGTACATTCTTGTGCATATGAAAGCTATTTTGATAGCTTGATGTATATAGATAATTTGCTTCATTTTATTTGCTTGATCCATTTTGATTTGGGACCCATATAGCTTTCATATTCTTTCCTTGAATTTTGGATTCATATGCTTTTGACATTTGATTTGAAGTGTGTACTTTGTATGTTCTATGATTTTGTTGATCCTAATTGCAAAATAGAGGACATGGAGGATAAAGTTTGTGAGTAGAGATGGTGGAGGTGGAAGGATTGTTGGCAATAAGTTTATTGTGAGGGTTATTAATGGTCCCTATCTTGATGCTCTCATTGGATGAGGTTGCCTCAATGATCATTGAAGTATCACTAATACAATTAGATTGTTAAGATGATTGATATTTGGTGCCTTGACCATAATTGATGTAGATTGGGATAGGTTCCAAGATGTCTTGTTCATGAAGGCCCAATCTTTTGCCTTGATAGTTTATGCTTTGACATATCTTTTTCACAATAGGATATTTGTTGCTTTTGAAGCATGATGTGAGATCATCGGTATGTTGCTAAGAATAATCAAAATTTATCATTATCAACTCCTTGAGTGGATATGAATTGACAAAGATGGTAGAGCCTATTGGATGGGATTCTCATGCTTTCTCATTACATATGCTTGGTGCATCAAGATCATTGTGTACATTTGTCATTTCTTGATCATTGTTTATACCTGTCATGTTTTGATAATTGCTTGTACTAATCAATCCTTGATCATCATTTGTGTTTGTCATGTCTTGATAACTTGATTGGTTCAATAGTAGCCATCACGTCTTGCTTTTTTTTCTTCATGCTTGATGTAAGTAGGATGTTCATTAAGATGCGGTGTGATATGATCCAAGTCATTTGTTTGATTATCTATGTTTTATTGGGGACCAATTGTCTCATCATGGGATGTTGGTGGATGATGGATAGGAGTGATGTGTGTTTCTTGATCATGGATGGTTTTGGTATCATAGATGGAAGTGGAAGTTTCATTGTTTCTAAAAAATTTTAGGAAGCCAAGTGAGTATCTGATTTGATCATCAATATTTCCATGCTTTCTACCATTGTCAGGATAACCATGAGATGAAATGGATTGAGTAGTTGGTTCTTGGGAAACATGGGTAATGTGGTCTTGAGGAGCTTGGATAGTTTGATCTTGACTTGGTGAGGAGAAATTTTGATCATGATTTGAATTGGACTCTTGACATAGCTCTAGGTTTTCTTGGATGGACATAATAGGCTTTGGATGTTCATCAACATGGTTGCATGATGGAGTTTCAATTGAACTTATGGTAAGAGACTCTTCAATAGGCTTGATATACATTGAATTGCATTATAGTATTGGAGGGATAGGCATGGTGCTTGAATGCTCTTTGGTAGACATAAGGGTATGCATTTGAGTGTATGATGGTGGTTGATTCCTTGCTAATAGACATTGGGTCACATCCTTCATAACTTCATGGGTTGATGGAAAATATAATCGATGGATAATGAGGTTGGATGTTGTATGATTAGGATTAGGATTAGGTGAATGGATAATAAGATTGGGATTAGATAGATGGTTTGATGGGGGGTCTAACGGATAATGGACTATAGGTATGGATGGATCAGGAGGTTGAGGATTGGCATAGGATGCAAAGGCTATAGTGGTGTTTCCCTTATCAAATTTAGCATAAGAATGAGGACTCATGTATATTGGATTTTGTCTCAAGGAGTAACTAGTACTAGTAGGTTCTTGTTGTAAAGAAGCTTGATGGCTATAGGTATTCACATGACTATAATGTTCTAGTTCATCAAAATATGCATCATGATCTACAAGGTCCTTATCAAAATATGCATCAAGAGGGCATCCTAGGATTATGATTTTGGGGTGAGGTGAAATGTTGGAATAGATAGGTGGATGAATTTGAGATATGGATAGGTTGGATTGAGATAGTGTATATATTGTCTTAGATGACCTATCCCTATTAGAGGGTGAAGGTTGGTAAGAGGTGGATAGAGATGACACATGGGATTGTGGTGTTGATGTGATATGGTCATAAGAATAGTCTTGAAAATCTCCAAAGATGAGACATGCTAAAGGGTCGTGACTAAAGTTATCTCTAAAGTGTCCTTTAGCAAGAGGATCCATTTCCCCATACATTTTTTAATTACTTGTAGTCGAGCCTTTTGTTGGTATGGGGTTTGACAAAGGCATTTTAATTATCACAACCATTTTGTAAAAGAGGATGAAGGATGTTAATGGATGAGGATAGTGGATTAGGTGGATACAATGGATGATAATGGATGGAGGATGAGTTGGATAAAGATCTTGATTGGATGAAAATGAATGAATAGAATTTGATTAGGGATAGCTTATAGCTTGACCTTGGGAAACTTTGAAAATAATAGATTTCACACAACATGGATAAATTTGCAAATGATTTAGATTTTGGATTGGGTATGTGAAAATGAACACACACACAAAACACAACAACAAGCCTAAGATTATTCAAGTAGGTGTGACTCCTACTGTAGGCCACACTCAATACCTCTCAATATTCCTACCTAGCTAGGAATTGTTGGTCTCTTACAATGACTTAACAACTAAGCTCTTAAAACTGTAACTCAAAGATTGGACATCTGATCTGAGTAGCTGTCTTAATCAATATGGAGATGTATTTCACTTGTCAACCCAGGGACATGAACTTGAAATGGGTCGGCACAGTATGTGCACTAAGAAGTTCAAAGTAGCCATGTTCATTCTATAGCTATGAGAAACATAATGCTGAAGAAAGACTGCTAAAAAGGAAATAACAGGAATACTGAATATTAACCAATAGCTATTTTGGAATCAAATACATAACACAAAGTAACAATCTAGACAAATAGATAGGAAACTACTCTATCTGCTTTGGCTACAGGAACAAACACAATAGAATTCTAGTGGCTGCAAGAACATTCAATGCCAGATTTACTAAACACGTAACAGAAATACAATTGAACTAAAAGGTGGAATTCTCACCAAGTGGGCCCCCTTGGATGATTATTCCCTAAAACAAATGTAAACTCATAAATGTGAACTCACAACTTTATTTTATTCATTCAAAAGGATGAGTACAACTAAACATGATAACTGTATTACTGAAAACTAGATAGTGCAAGTACAATCTTTGAATAATCAACCACCCCTCAAAAGGAGTATTCAAGTGTTATTTATAGAAGAAAGACTACTAACTAGCAGGGTGGTCAACTCCAACAGAATAGGAGGACGCCACATTATGGAAGACATAGAAAGTGGAAAGAAGTTACACATGCGAGGAAATCTGGTCAAGCAAGCTGTTTCAACACAGATTTAGCATAACTATAACTCCTAAATTCGCTCAACAGATATTTAAGATCAGTTACAAAATGGTTGCTTTCCCTCCATTTGATATTTGAACAGCCACCACCTTTGACTTTTATGGTAAATGACCATCCAACAAAATCTTCCATACTTTATGGATGCTAATTATATCTGCAAAATAATGTTAGTACACACAAATAATTGCTCATTTGAAACCACCTTGGAGTAATATTCATTAACCATATACAACATTAACATAGATAGTTCAAATAACATGTCTGTCATAGAAGGATATAAGAAATGACCTATACTCAACAAGTTATAGTTTTGGGGGTAATGACATAGAAAAACCAAGAGTAAAGCATCAAAGTCCAAGATAGTTATAGCAAATAGACAATACAGTTTAACAAAATATGAGTCATAAACTAGACTCATCACTCTCCCCAACCTAAGACTTTGCTAGTTCTCCAGCAGAGGAAGGGTTGTTCTTTTGCTTGGTCAATTCTCTGAAGTTAGCAACTGCCAACTGTCCAATATTAGTTTCTCTGGTGCATGAAGTAGGCTCCCAATAAAATCCTTGTTGTCTATCCAACTTGTTCCATCTCTATTTTTCTTCTGCAATATCATACTGGTAAAATCTGTAATTTGGCACTAGCCACAATAGGAGGGGTGGTTGAAAGATTAAGGGAAGCTAGAACTGTCCCTTTGTCCTTCCAAGCTGAATATATCTGTCTTCTCTTCTACATGATGCAGCATAATTCTACAGAGAGTGAGGCTCTGCCTATTTTAGCTCATCAGATAGACTAGTCCACCTTTGTGTCAGCTGACCTTTCACAACTTCTCTAGTAGTGCATGCCATCTTTTCATATTCTTTGTATGCTGCTTCTCTTTTAGGCAGGATTCTATTACCATAACTTGGCCTATAAAGCATCCTATCCCAATCATTAGAAATGCTTCCTGGATTTCCAGATTTTGCTCTAACAAGCAATGGTGTGTTGAATTCTAATTGCTTGTAAGCCTGTATTGTTGTCCCCAACTAACCTCATTTTGCATCTAGGACATAAATGCCCTCAACTAAACATCACCAACATACAACAAGGGGTTCCACTCATGGTCTTGGGATACAACAAAATTATGCAAATAAAACTCACACAACAAATTCTTCATTTCTGGAGGAGCAATCCTATAAACATTGAAAAATTCAAGAGGAGTTTAAATAGAAGGATTCAAACTAGAAATAATTCTTGCTAACTTAAAAGAGAGATACCTTTCCTTTAAATATAGAGCATAGACTCTCAGAGGAGTCTTGCATTCTAATGCCTGAGGCACCAAAGCTGCCATACCATCTACTCTCTCTTTTAAAACTGCAATTTCTGCATCCTTTTCTTTAATCTCTTCATCCTTCTTTGAATTTCAACTTTCAACCTATGTTTCTCCCTCTTCCATTCCTCCTCTCTCCTCTACATTTCATTCCACAAATTCATGGAAACCATTTGCATTGAAAAATTAGGAGGTCTGTGAATGCCTACCAAAGGTTTTCCTGGCATAGATGGCAGTTCTTCCTGTAACATAGTTTGCAGGGTTTCTGATTGCTCAGCCAAATCTGGCTATAGGATGTCTTGTTGTAGGAACTCCTGTTTACTGTCATGTTCTTGTCTCTCCATATGCTTAGCAGTGGCAGCAAGGTATGCTAGAGTTACATCTGTTGTTTCCTTAATTATGTCTTCTTTTTCTACATCACTATCATGTCCTACTAGGGCCTCTGTTTCCTCTACTGCCATTTCATCCATCCTAGGGCTTGCCTGTGTAGATGCACCAAAGGCAGGCTCAACAGGTCTTGATTTACTAGAAGGGCTTTCATGTTGTTCTTCACTTGCAGGAAGAACATTGTCAGCTTTTTGTTTCCTAGAATGCAACACCTTCCTTTCTGCGATTTTCTTTTTGGTTTTGCCTTTCTTTATTTCTGTCGTTCTCCTCTGTACCCTAGTTTGAATTAAATTACCAAGAGGAATATCCTCATTGTCAGAATCTGTAGAATTTTCTTTATCTGCATGCTCTTCTTCAGAGGAGCTAATTTCAATGGTTGGTTTTGTTGCAGGAGGGTTTGCACTGGAAGTTGAAGTTCCTGGAGTAGTTTCAACTCCCCATGTCATTCTCCTAGTTCTATGATGTTGTGGCACAACCACAGGTCGCAAATGACTAGGTTTTATTTGATCAATTTCCAAAAATTCCTCCCAAGTTATATCAGATACATCATGCAGAGACTTCTCAACAAGCAATTTGATTAAACAGTGGTGAGAGATAGAATTAGGCCTACCTGTTTGAGTCTCAGCAGCCATAATCAAGAGAAGGTGATGAAGCACATTTGGCACATTCATTCTTCTTCCATGTCTCATATGATTTAGCAATTTCAAATGCACAGAGTGAAGGTTTGATTGTCGACCTCCGCAAGTGATGTATTTCAGCACATAGATAGCTACCTACTTCCACGGCTCTGGCAGAGAGGTTCTTTTGGCTCCCTATTTGTCTATGACCAATGGTGGATCCCCAGGTTCAGTAAACTCAGCCTAGCTGTCTTGGCATCTCTGGAAACAAGGTATTTTTTGCCATCAACAGGCAGACCTATAACCTCTGTGATTCTTTCTTCTCTGGCCAACACCTCTAAACCTCTTACCATTGCTTTACCTTCAGACAACGTCTGAGAAAATTCCAATGCAATATTTTCATCAAAACCATTTAATTTCAAGAAATAGTCCATCCAACCACAATTTCTAAATTCAACCTGGCAAAGTGTGTCCTGCAACAATTCATCGTGAACTGTGGGCTCATTCTGAATTAATCCTCCTCCCATGACTTAGTTGTCTACAATCAAACACTCTACAAAGTTTTCTTTTTCTACACAAAATTTGAAAACAAGCTTCACCTTGCTCAGGATTCAAATTATTCAATCTCAAAACTTTACTGACATTCAGGCATAAAACATATGGATGGACAGACACGTGGTCATTATATTTACACTCCCTCCCCAACCTATTTGTAGGCATGTGTCCACACATGCGGATTTGAGGTATGACAGGACAAGGAAGGAATAATGACATGTTACGAGAAATATCCATATTAAGGTGCAGTAATTAAATAAACAAACCACAAGGTGATTAAGAGAGAATTATGGAAGTGTGCGTACCTTCATTTGTGGAAAATCTATTACATGAATCATGGAGAAAGTAACAGGTAATGCATAAGAATTTATTGAGCAATGAATGGAAGTGAAGTGGATTGAAGCGAGATAGAATGAAGTGTAATCATTACACGTTATGGAAGAGAGAAGAATGGATACGGGTGGGTGGATGGGTGAAGAAGTGAAATAATGGACTCCCACAAATGTGGAAATCTTTATTATGATTATTGTTGTACCTTGGTTAGCCAAAAGGAGGGACACTAGGTCCGTTGACTTTGGTTACAGGAAATTTTGGAGTTGCATGTTGATTGAACTGCTGCAAGAAATCTTCTTTTGAGGCTAGCTTATGATATAACCTAAGCCTATGACCATCGAATAATAGTTTGAATTTGATAGGGTCAATAGTAGTAAGCTAAACAACACCATTGGAAAGCACTTCAGCAACTTCATATGGGCCTAGCCATCATGTCTGTAATTTTCTTGCATTCTCCTGATACCTTGAGTCATAAAGCAAAGCCCAATCACCAGGCTGGAACTTCTTATCTTTGATGTATTTGTCATGCCACCTAATTCGTTGGTTCTGCACCACTTCTATATGTTGTAAAGCTGCTTTTCTCATCTCATCCAAAGCATTAAGCTACATGATTCTTTATTTTTGTGCTTGAGATAAATCCATCCCCAAGTCAAGTGCAGTTCTAAGAGTTCTATGTTCAAATTCAATAGGCATCATGGCTGTTTTGCCATACAGCAACTCAAAAGGAGTAAAACCAGTAGTTGTTTCCAGGTTGTTCTATAGGCTCAGACAACTTCTGGCAACCTACTTGCCCGATCCTTCCTATGAACTGCCACAGTTTTGGTCAGAATAGCTTCTAGTTCTCTGTTAGTTACCTCAACTTGGCCACTAGCCTGGGGGTGATAAGGAGTAGACTTATTGTGCCTTATCTTGTGTTAATGTACTAATGCTGTAATTAGAGTTGAGGTAAACTGAGCTCCTTGATCAGTTACCAATTCTCTGGGGACTCCATACCTTGTAAAGATTTCTTCATAAAGAAATTCTGCAACTTTGTTGTCTCTTACATGTTTCATGGCTTTAACTTCTACCCATTTAGTTACATAATCAGTGCATACTAAGATATAAGATTTACCATTAGATGGAGGATCAATAGGTCCTACAAAATCTATCCCCCATTTATCAAATGGAGTAATCACAAGCTGAGGATAAAGGGGCATCTCATCAGACTTTGTCAGCCGTCCCATCCTTTGACAACTATCACATTTCTTGGTATACCTTGCTGCATCCTTGTATAGTGTAGGCCAATAATAACCTGCATTCAAAATTTTCATTGCAGTTCGTTTTGCTGCAAAATGTCCTCCACAAGGTTCATTGTGACAAGCATGTAAAATGTCATATGTTTCATCTTCTCTCATACATCTCCTCATGACATTGTCTAGTCCAGTGTAGAACAAACATCCAGCAATCCATGAAAAAGGGAATGATTTTTCCATAAGTACCCTTCTTTCCTTAGGAGAGAAATGAGGAGGGACTCTTCCTGTGACTAGGTAATTGGCTATGTCAGCATACCAAGGTGTCTGCATAGAGAGTGAAAACAAATTTTCATCAGGAAAAGAGTCATCAATAACCTGGTTATCCTCTAATGTAGTCATTCTTGAAAGAAAATCTGCAACCACATTGGCTTTTCCTGGTTTATCCACAATAGTGATGTCAAACTCCTGCATTAACAGCACCCATCTTGCTAATCAGCCTGAGATGAGAGGTTTGTTCATGAGATATCTAATGGTTGCATGATCTGTGTGCACAAAGATTTGATAACCAGTTATGTAGTGCCTAAACTTATTAAGTGCATAGATGACTACTAACATTTCCTTCTCTGTGACTGTATAGTTGAATTCAGCACCCTGTAAGTTTTTGCTGACAAAGTAAATAGCATGCTCAATGACTCCTTCTTTCTAGCCTAGGACTTCTCCTATGGCAAAATTTGATGCATCTGTATGAATGTGAAAAGGAAGTTCCCAATTGGGACCTTTAAGTACAGGAGCATGGGTTAAGGCTACCTTTAGGTCAGAAAATGCTTTGTCATAGTCTTCATTCCACTGAAATTCAACATCCTTTGTCAAAAGAGTATATAATGGGGTTGCTATTTTGCTGAAATCTTTGATGAAGTGCATGTAATACCCTGCATGACCCAAGAAACTTCTGACATCCTTTTGCTTCACAGGAATGGGCAGATTAATTATGACTTCAATCTTAGCTGGGTCTACCTGTATTCCTTTTTGAGAAATATAGTGACCAAGTACTACACCTTCCTGCATCATCATGAAGCACTTTGCACTATTTAATGATAGGCTGTGGTCTTCACATATTTCCAAAACTTTGCCTAGGTTTGCTAATGCCTCTTCAAAAGTAGCACCATAAGTAGTGAAATCACCATATAGATTTCCATACAATCATGTGAGATATCAGAAAATATGCTAATGACTGCCCTTTGGGAAGTTGTAGGTGCATTGCATAAGCCAAATGGAAGCACTGAGTAGGCATATGTTCCCCAAGGACAAGTAAATGTTGTCTTCTCTTGATCTTTCGGTGCAATCTGAATCTGATTATAACCACTAAATCCATCTAAAAAGGAAAAGTATTGCTTTCCTGCAAGTGAGTCCAAAACCTGATCTATGAAAGGAAGGGGAAAATGATCCTTTTTGGTAGCAGAATTTAATTCTCTATAATCAATACATACTCTCCATTTTCCTCCCTTCTTGGGCACAAGAACCAGAGGGGACACCAATTGGCTATCTGAGATTGGGTAAATAAATCCTGCATCTAATAGCTTCTGTAATTCTTCTTTGACAATTTCTCTTAGTGTCGGGTTGATTCTCCTTTGTGGTAGTTTGACTGGTGTACAATCCTCCTTTATGTAGATCCTATGAGTGCATAATGTAGGATCCAATCCCTTCATGTCATGATAATCCCATGCCAAAGAATTCTTATGTTTCTTTAACAGATTTGCCAGGGATAGTTGTTGTGCTTGAGTCAAGTTGTTATTAATATTGAGATATCGGTCCTCTGAAATTTCCACTTGAGTTGTCAAATCAACCATAGTTACTTCATTAATGTTAGGTAACTTAACTTCATGTGGAAGCAATGTATGTAACATACCTGATGCTGCAGGAAAAATTGGAACAAGCATCCTTTCTGAACCAGCAGAATGAGAGGATGATGCCTCCTCAACTTCATAAAAATTTTGAATTATATTTGACAACACCTCTTCCTCTCCTTGTAGCTGCAGGAAAGAAGTTCTACCAATCATCATAAGCTGCTCCACAGAATTAACTTCCTCTACCTCTTCACCAACATGAGGCCAAACAAGATTCTCCATATCATGAGATGGCTGTGCAGGTGGGTAAAGAACAAGTGTTTTAGTGCTTCGTCCATCAGAGATAGTCATATCTCCTTATCGACACCCAATATAAGCATCTACTGTGGCTAACCACGGCCTTCCCAAAATGATGGGGTATCCCCCCAATGTAGCTCTAGGGGAAAGTATCATGAAATCAGCTAGATATTCCCATGAGTCTAGGGATACTACAAGATCTTCAACTATCCCATCAGGTTTAATGGTAGAGCTATCAGCAAGCTGCATGACAGTAGGGATTGGTTGCATAGTAGCAACATTCAGCTGCTGTAGGATATCCTTTGTCATTACATTTATGGTTGCTCCAAGATCGATTAGAGCATTCCTAATTTGGATTCCATTTATGACAACTCCTACTACAGGACTTCCTGGATCATTATATTTAGGAACAGTCACTTTCCCAAGCATGATGTCATCTAACTGTCCCACCACATGGACCATAGTGGGGTCTTTCCTTTTCCTACCTGGCTTTTTAAGGCATGCTTCTTTGATTGCTTTGCCATATATAGGAACATCCTTTATGGCTTGAAATAGAGGTATCTTGATACATATATGTTTCAACTGGTCTACAATATCAAAGGTGGGTTCCTCTTCTACTACCTTATGTTTCACAGTTTCTAACCTTTGAGGAAATGGTGGTTCTTGGGGAGTTTGTTTGACTGTCATTGGTTCAAGATTTTTAGGTACATCAGATTGAATGGGGGTTTTGTTAGGTTCCACTTCTTCCTCAGAAAACTCAGTAATGATAGGTCTTGAAGGAGATGCCAAGGTAGTTCCTAAATGCAGATGTATATCACTGACATTCATAGCATATGCAGTGTATTGATTTGGATCAGCAGAATATACCAGCTATTGTTGTGGTCTATTATTTGAGTTAGGTGAGGGTTGAGCTGGTATTTGAGTAGGTTTAGGTGCATTTGAATTGGAACTAGCAGGTGGAGGCATTATGGCAGGCTGTTGGGGCTGAGGAGGTGTCTGCATGTAATTAGTGGTCTGATTTGGCCATTGTTGCCCCCCTCTCCATTGAGATGTTTGCTGCCAATTCCCTGGGGGCTACTGCCACTGGGGTGTAGGGTTTTGGTAACTTAGCCATGCATTTTGAGGGTTGTTCCAGGGCTGAGGTGGATATCATCCATAACTAGATGGAAATGGTTGTTGCCATTGATTACCAGATGCATAAGTATTAAAATGTGGACCAACATATGATAATGGATCTGGTGACATACCTTGTCTTGGAGCCCATGGCCTTCTTTGTGCAACATAGAAGACTTGATCCTCTTCAACTTGTATTGGCTTGAACTTAGGTGGAATCTGCTTGCTATCAATGTTAGCTACCAACTTGCATCTGCAATCCCTCTTCTTTTGTCTACAATGAGGACAATATTCTGCCAACATTGCCTCAGCCTCTTCATGCTTCTTTTTTGCTTGGAGTGTATCCAACTACTATATTGTTTATAATATCTTGCTTAAAATCAGATAGCAAGTGGCTTATCTCCATCCTTGAGATTCCATTGGTAGAATTTTTGCCTACAAGGGAATGGTAACCTCTTCCTTTCTTCATGGCAGCTCTCGAATAATTCTAGCACAACTTCTTAATATCATCCCAAGACACTTGGGTAATATCTCCTCCTCCCATTAAATCCAAAGCATTAGTGCAATTCTCACTTATTCCCCTAAGGAAAAGCAATTTTTGAGAGTCCTTAGTGAGTGCATGATGAGGAGACTTTTGTAGACAAAACAAGAACCTTGAGATGTAATCCTCCAAACTCTCATCTTCTTTTTGCTACATTTTGAAAACATCATCACCTCTCATATCCCCACTCCTATAGTAGTCTTTATATTTCTCAAGAAATTTATCTTTTATTTCTTCCCAGGTATTTACAATATCACTACCTAGGCTCATAAACCACCTTAATGCAGCCTCCTTCATGGTAGTAGGAAACAATTTAAGTCTATGAGCATCGGTAATGTAATCATAGCTTCTGCAGAGGATATCAAATTCAAACAAGAAGGTGTCTGGGTCCTCTGTTGGAAGTCCATAAAACTTGGGGAGAGCTGAAGTAGGTATGTTCTTGAGATTATCCACTTCATTTTGTAAAGCAATCAGGAATGGAAATGGGGGTTGATTAGGCACATTTTGGGCAGCCATGACTGCTTGACCTATTATCAAGGCAAATGGATTTTCAACTAGATTTGGGGTATCTTGTTCTTTAGAGGAGATTTTAGAGATATTCAAATCAGGGAATGCATCAAGCAAAGGATTCACTTCTGCTACTTCTGCTGGGTGAGTTAGATCGTTAGGAAGGAATCTCCCTAAAGCATCTCTTCTCCTACCTCTATGCATGCAATATACTCAATACTAGCTGCTTCAAAAAAATATTGATGGGTTGTGAATGGTTCCTTTCTAACTAACACACTTTTTTAGGAAAAAAACTGCAAGGAACAATACTAAAAGATGACTCTAAAAATTTCTTAGTTTGACACCATCCCCAGCAACGGCGCCAAAATGTTGGTCTCTTACAATGACTTAACAACTAAGCTCTTAAAACTGTAACTCAGAGATTGGACATCTTATCTGAGTAGCTATCTTAATCAATATGGAGATGCATTTCACTTGTCAACCCAGGGATGTGAACTTGAAATGGGTCAGCACAGTATGTGCACTAAGAAATTCAAAGTAGCCATGTTCATTCTATAGCTATGAGAAACATAATGCTGAAGAAAGACTACGAAAAAGGAAATAACAGGAATATTGAATATTAACCAACAGCTATTCTGGAATCAAATACATAACACAAAGTAACAATCGGGACAAATAGATAGGAAACTACTCTATCTACTTTGGCTGCAGGAACAGACACAGAATAGAATTCTAGTGGCTGTAGGAACATTCAATGCCAGATTTACTAAACACGTAACAGAAAATACAACTGAACTAAAAGGTGGAATTCTCACCAAGTGGCCCCCTTAGATGAGTATTCCCTAAAACAAATGTAAACTCATAAATGAAAACTCACAACTTTATTTTATTCATTCAAAAGGATGAGTACAACTAAACATGATAACTGTATTACTGAAAATTGGATAGTGCAAGTACAATCTTCGAATAATCAAGCACCCCTCAAAAGGAGTATTCAAGTCTTATTTATAGAAGAAAGACTACTAACTAGCAGGGCGGTCAACTCCAACAGAATAGGAGGACGCCACATTATGGAAGACATAGAAAGTGGAAAGAAGTTACACATGCGAGGAAATCTAGTCAAGCGAGTTGTTTCAACACAGATTTAGCATAACTATAACTCCTAAATTCACTCAACAGATATTTAAGATCAGTTACAAAATAGTTGCTTTCCCTCCATTTGATATTTGAATGGCCACCACCTTTGACTTTTATGGTAAATGACCATCCAACAAAATCTTCCATACTTTATGGATGCCAATTATATCTGCAAAATAATGTTAGTACACACAAATAATTGCTCATTTGAAACCACCTTGGAGTAATATTCATTAACCATATACAACATTAACATAGATAGTTCAAATAACATGTCTTTGTCATAGAAGGATATAAGAAATGACCTATACTCAACAAGTTATAGTTTTGGGGGTAATGACATAGAAAAACCAAGAGTAAAGCATCAAAGTCCAAGATAGTTACGGCAAATAGACAATAAAGTTTAACCAAATATGAGTCATAAACTAGACTCATCATGAATATTTTCTCAAGAGCGAATAACTGGGGATCAAGTGGCTGGTGGCTCACCCTTTCCCTTTCCTTAGAGGCCTTGATGCCTTGCCCAAGGAGCTTTGATATCTCTACTCAAGGAAGTACATGATGAGTAACTTCAGGGTTGATTGCTAACCCTTGAACCACACTAAAAGATAGTCGATAGGTCTTAAACTAGGCTTGTACAAGTTCTCTAGGGGTGTCCCTAATATACACAAGGCACGTGGGGCTTAAATCTGTGAACACTAGTCCATTGAAGGCATGTGACATAAGCGCAAGCGAATGTCACTTCACCTCATGTCTTGAATCACTAGGGGGTCCAAGACTATGCTAATGACTATGTGACTAGATTGGGGTACAAGTTATTTGATTCACCCCCCTTTAAATACCTCGCCAGAACATGTGTTTGAGGCTACCCATTGAAGTGGGTGTGTCTCTAAGGTAGACCTCCTAAGGGAAAGGTTGATATTAGATTGTTTTAATCTCCAAGATCACTCTAAGTGCAAGGAGAAAGCTTACACACACTAACACGCCTTACGTGACAAAAATGAACCAAGAGGTGTTTATGATCTCTAAGATCACCTTGTGGTGAAAGAAAAGAGCACACACACACACACACTTGACCCGCACAAGCAATATTAATTAACCCTTAGAAATAAAATGTGTGTGAGAATGAATGTGTCTAAAGGGTGTTTTTGATTCCCAAGATTGTCTTTCAATGTGAGGGAAGAGCATACATACACCTCAAGTCGAAAACCAATCTCACCAAACAAAGAAAACACAAGAATTGATTTAGTGATAAGCCTTTAACAAGTGATCCCGCAATAAAATTGTTAGTAGTTTGAGAAATTTTGATCTTTGACAAGCATGAAGCTACAAAATAAGTGTTAGGTCAAAATGATCATATCTGGAATAATAAAAAAATATGATGAGATACAATAGATTAGATGATATGTTTATATTACTTGCAAAATTCTATGCAATTTCAAAAAAAATCATCAAATTTTGATATGATTTGCAAAAGTTATAAGTGATTTAAGTTTGCAAGCAAACATCAACTTCACACGATTGTACCTTGAAATCTAGGACAAATATGGAAAATGATCTACACCACTGTGAAGCTTGCTGAGTCAACTTTTCAACTCCTATAATTTTGTAAAAATATGATATGATTTGTAAAAGTTATGCAAAATTGAAAAAAACAACTACTTTAGGACAAATCAACCAAGGGGTATCTGCTTGGAAGTCAGGCTAACTGCTAGCCATTTGCTACCTATGGTCACATGCAATAATTAAATTCCTAACATCTAAGTCATGTGCTGGAATTTTATGTGACCATTAGAGGTTAGACTCCCTGTTCACATGCAAAGCTAGCATTTGACAGTTTGGGTTAATAGTTAGCAACAAACGATGACAACCATCACAAATGTTAACTGCTAGCTATACATGTTGTAATGTCCCTATTTTGAAGTTCTCTTGCAGTGCAGTTGGCACTAACCTTCTAGGCATGTGTCAATGTTATCAAAGGGGTTATTTAAGGACTCCAATGAGCTTAGTTGGTCTAGAGGACTCATATGCCACTTTTCGGGGTGATTTCTAGCTTCTGGTGTGCTCTCCAAGAATCTTGGAGAAGGCATTTATTTATAGTAAGTCACCTAGTTGGCTTCGTTTATCATTATTCTTCATCAAGATCATGCTAGTGTAGTTAGTTTTTGATTCTGATGCATTCCGATAGTTTCCGCAAAATGAGTGTATTAATGGCTTTATTTAATTATTTTACTAAGGTTGCTAAATATTATCTAAAATATTTTAAAAGCACCTTAGTGTTATAGCTCATCGCAATCGGGATGAAATGTTTTAAATTATGGATGCATTAAACATGGACCTTGTGTGTCAAATTATCATTATTTTAATTAAAAGGTCTTTTTTGGACCTAAAATGGAGTTTTAATTAAAAAGTGAATTTTAACATAGAAGCTTCTGGAGAGTTTGGCGGAAAAAGTATTAAAAGGCATTTGAGGGGCTCATTTCGATTAGGCAAATTATTCTATTTCTCTTATTGAAATCCTTGTGGTTCTGGATATCAAACTTGGTTCATCTCAGCCTTCTTGAGGATGAAAACCCCCTTGGAGATGATCAACCTCAGTGGTGAAAGACCCTCTCAGGTTGATTGCTGGTAAACTTATTCAGAGTTATGCATTGCACTTCATTGCAGGTTTGACATTGTTTGGAGTTTCAAAGGAGGTATTTATTTGCAGGCCAACTTGGAGGATTTATTGGTGATCTCATTTCAAGGATTACATTGAGCTGGTTGGAAGCATTTACAGGTTGTCATGGAGAATCTATTCATTTCTGATATAAGATTTCTTTCCATGATAATTTGATATATATATATATATATATATATATATATATATATATATATATATATATATATATATATAAGAGAGATTATGGTGACTGATTTTCAGGTGATTTGGAGTGGATTTGGAGGGTTTGTGAGTGATTTCATATGGAAGTCACATTGAACTTTAAATGGTAGATTTAGAGGTTTTGCATTGGGATTTTTAGTTGTAGCAATTTGGTTTCATGGATGTTATGAAGTTGTGAGTTCACAAACATATTTTGGAGTGTGATATTTTGGTGTTTTACCATCTGGCTTTGGCATGCAACCATTCACATGGGCTACAATTGTAAATGTTTATGACAATAGTTTGATATCATGCTACAACAACTTATGTGTACTTGGGAATTACATATTTTCATTTGTTGAGTGTTCTTTTGGCATTGCACTTCCATGGTGGATGACTGAACTTTGTAATAGAAAGCTATTCTATCACAAATCAATATATTATTGTTGGATTCAAGGTCAGATTTGTGTTGCATTGTTATTTCTATTGAACATAAAGTGTTTGTTATAATGTCAGGGTTGTTTATCTACAAATTTGAGATGTTTCTTGTGTACTTTCAATTCCCAACTGTATATTGAATGATCCAAAACACAAATACATTGAAATTCATTTGAAACAACACCAAAACAATAAACAAAAAAGTGTATGACCAAATGTCAGCTCATTAGAAGTCAATAATCTTACTGGGTGTTTGAGAAAAAAACTCGTTCCAAACTAGGGTGTATAATATAGTGGTATCAGAGCTGGTTTTCCTACCAGTCTATTGGATTTATAACTTTTACTACAATTTCCTTAGTTAGTATTCAACATTTTAGTAGCTAAAAGTTTTGTTTAGTGGTTGCAAATCATGAAGCCACTCACAAAAGGAGAAATTTTGAAGGAATACCAAATAATGGGAGTAGAGTTTCATGCTTTAATCTCATTTGCAAAATTCATGGATGTTAAGGTAGGAGTAAAGCTTTACTGTGTAGGTGAGGATCTTGAAGACCTATATCAGCCAAAAGATGATCTTCTCAATACTTTGGAGGAAGTTGAGGGTTGTTTATAAATGGTGAATCAATCACCTTCTCAGGGAATGCAAGAAAATATGAAACCTTTAGTGACTTCCTTGGGTAAGAGAAAATTCTTGAGACACAAAGATAATGATGTAAGACTACTTGTTGCTTCTTGTTTAAGTGAAATCATAAGAATTACAGTTCCTACCACTACATACAATGATAACACAATGAAAGCGGTATTCAACTGATTGTGGATAGTTTTTTGGATATTGATGATATCACATGTTCTCATTTTTCTAGAAGGGTTTCTATACTTAAAACATTTGCAGAAATTAGATTGAGTAACCTTGTATTGGATTTGGGATTGCATGATTTGATCTACAACATGTTTCACCATTTCTTTACTTCAACTAGGATAGAACATGATGACAATGTTATGGCAGCCATGCAAAACATTATGGTTTTGACTATTAATGAGAGTGAAGATGTGTCACAACCACTATTTTCTATCCTATCAGCTAATAAGAAAAATGGGATTCTTGGAATTCCATTAGTTAAAGGGAGATTAGAAAGAAGGGTGATTGATCAATGTGATAAGAAATTGAAACCTTTCTTGGATAGTGAGAAGTGGGAAAATGAAAAGAGGATTATGGAAGAACATTTGGATGGAGATGGTGCCTTGACTCATGAGGACTATGTGACAGGGCTTCAGGATGATTCTTTGATCATGCATGCAACTACTATGGATGAGGTGGTGCATGAAGAAAAGGACAGAACAATAGCTTTGGATCCTAGTTCAGATTCAACTAGTGATGATTCTAATGACTTCCTTGATGATTCCTATGGAGCAGATGATTGTGTTGAGTTCACTCATGTATTTTCAGATGAAGGGCATGGAGAAAGCAAATATGATGATGACTTCAAAACAAATTTTGATTATCCTTTATCTTATTCCAGTGAGGTTAATATAGGTGGCCTTGGATTTAACTTTCAAACCAAGCCTATGGAGAGTGATTTATTTAGAAAGACAACATCACATGAGGAGCACAATGAACAAGGAAATCAACCTTTTAACACATGGGATCTGGGTGTGATGACACCTAAGTATGATGAGGATCCTACATGGGATGAATTTCCTTTTGATCGTGATGATGTTTGAATTTTAGAACACCTTGCATGTAGTGACGATGGCATTAATGGTGTTGATTTATTTTTTGAGAACAAATCTGATTTATCAACACATGAAGCTAACTTTGAGTAGAGGTTTAATGATTTTGATGATTTGAATCCACAATTTATTGCTGCAAATGATAATGAGAAGCCTCAAGTGATTTGGGACAGCCTTGGAGTCATTGAAGACATGTATGAAGGTTCTAATTTTAATATTCATCATAGCAACAATTCATTTCCTTTGCATGAATATGATTGCAAGAATAAATTTGTGGTGATTGGTGATGATCCATTATTTGAGATGGGTGTTGATATGACTTATGACAATCCACTCTGAGTTGCATGATGGAGATGTTTCCGGTTGTAGTATTCTACTTGGGAAAAATAACAAGGTAAGGGATCCAGGAGAAGATTCAGAACTTGAGTTGGAGTGTGATACTCAACTTGGTTTTGATTCAGGTTCACTTTATGAGGAGTTTGGTTACCCTCCCGAGAGACCACTGAATATGAAATGTGCAAATAAGGAGATAGATGAAGTTTGCATTTGGGATGATAGACACACAAAGGCATCATCATTCCTTGCTACATGAGGAATTGTAAGGTAACTTGGGTGTGCAAATCAATGATTTTAGTTGAGAATCATTTCCTTGTTGGTATTCATTATGAGTTGCTTCATTCTTGCATGAGGTTTGGTCTTGATTTTTGGAGTTGGCCAACAAGTGTGTCATTTCATACCTTAACTGAGTTGATGAGTAGTATTGCATGCTTTTCATATGTAGTTGGTGATGCATTTCCTTCATGGGATATATTGATTCTGGGAGATCATTCTTGGTTGGGTATCCATGATTGGAATTCTCAACAAGAATTGTTAGAGAGTATTGGGAATCATAAGAGTGATCTTTGGAGGGATAAGGATCAAAATTTTAGACTTAATAATGTTGTTCCTTCCCTTACCAGCCATCTGGTTATTCCATTTCTACAAATGGATTGGAGAGAAATTTCAAGTAAAGATTGGGTCAGTGAATGAATGGTCACTTTTGGCAAAGATTGGATTAGTCTTTTCATTTTGAGCTTGCTATTTGGTGGCAGGTTAGCCAATTCATGTTTTGGTTTGCTTTCATTCAAAGAAGTTGGCACATTATTCTTTATCAGGGAAGTAAAAATTTTCAGTTGGAAATTGCTTGGAAGTGTTTCCCAGCCACTTCTAAATTGATTTGGGGTAGTACAATGCTTTTCACACATGCTTATATTTGGGAAATGTATTGGGGCTGCTATTGTCCTTGGTGTAGAGCACTAAAATCATATTGTACCTCTCTGATTTTGGTTTTGGACAGTAGTCATTGTTGTTTACTTCAGACCTTCCTAACTCAGATAGTTCATCTTATGAAGGTTTGTGATGTAAACAATGATAGTTTGCCCTTAGTGTGGGTTCAGGAGGTAGAGTTTCCATATGCTATGATTCATATTTTAGAGGGCCTTGGAGTTGTAACCATGAGTGTTAGCACTGCTGTCCAATTTTCAATCAACCTACACATGACATCAGCTCTTGAGCTGCAACTATGTTGGTTTGTATTTTCAAAGTAGTAGTGGGGTATTTGGTGGTTGGAGTTGGTTGCTAGAGGTGATTTGATCATAGGAGATGACTCTTTAGTTACTTCCATACTCATGCCTCCTATATTTTCAGTTGGATTTCAGATGGATTTCCGTTGTCCTTATATTTCCATGATGGATATGGTGACATATTTTATTGAGCTGATTGGTTTTGAGCTTTGCAGGCTTTTGGGCAACTAGTTGTGAGAGTTTCTTTGGCCACAGTTCAATTATTTCTTTTTTCCACTTTGGTGAGTGATGTTTACTGTAGACATTTCATGGTTTTGGCATGTATATCATCAGATGATGCTTTGATGTTTAAAGTGGGCTTGGTGTGTTGGTGTGTTCAGTACCATTCTTTTGACACTTGGAGGTTAAGTGTTGATGATATGATTTTAGTTGGCAACAGTAGAGAAATTCCCTCCTTGGCAAATTTTAGAGTGATAATTGTGATTGGACTGCTTCATCTTTGGGATGTCATGAGAGGTTTTGCTGAGTTTATTTCCTTATGGTGGAGCAGGTTTAATTTTCTGTTGCCCAAAATTGTGATAGGGAGTGAGACTGCAAATGTGGACCTTACTGTGATGTTTCAGCAGGAGTTGTTTCATGGTACAGGTTTCAACCTTTCTAGGTATTTCAGTTTGGGTTTTGATGTTGGTCACTTTCACGGGTTCCAGGAAAGGATAGTGCATTTTTGGCACGATGATTTTACAGTCATGATCAGAGTGGCGCAACATCAGCATG
This sequence comes from Cunninghamia lanceolata, assembly GCA_027924645.1. Classification (NCBI taxonomy): domain Eukaryota; kingdom Viridiplantae; phylum Streptophyta; class Pinopsida; order Cupressales; family Cupressaceae; genus Cunninghamia; species Cunninghamia lanceolata. The sequence continues at coordinate 2,288,588 of BSBN01001136.1, forward strand.
GTGGTTCTTTCCTGAGATTGACATGGGGCTCTGGGATCATTTTTGGTTTTAGTTGGACCAGTCTGATGATTGTAGGGGTTGTCTTAGCATTGCTTGAGGAGAAGCAATCTTTAGGGAGGGCGGACTGTAATGTCCCCATTTTTAGGTTCTCTTGTAGTGCAACTAGCACTAACCATGTGGGAGTGTGTCAACCTTATTAGAGGGGTTATTTAAGGACTCCAATGAGCTTAGATGGTCTAGAGGACTCATATGCCACTTTCCAAGGTGATTTCCAACTTCTAGTGTGCTCTCCACGAATCTTGGAGAAGGCATCTATTTATAGTAAGTTCCCTGATTGTCTCTGTTTATCATTATTCTTCATTGGTAACATGCCAATGCAATTAGTTTTCAATTCCAATGCATTTTGATAGTTTCTATAAAATGAGTGTATTGATGGCTTTATTTAATTATTTTACTAAGGTTGCTAAATATTATTTAAAATATTTTAAAAGCACATTAGTGTTATAGCTCATCACAACTGGGATGAAATGTTTTAAATTATGGATGCATTAAACAGGGACCTTGTATGTCAAATTATCATTATTTCAATTAAAAGGTCTTTTTCGGAGCTAAAATGGAGTTTTAATTAAAAAGTGAATTTTAAAATAGAAGCTTTTGGAGAGTTTGGAGGAAAAATTATAAAAAGGCATTTGAGGGGCTCATTTGGATTAGGCAGTTTATTCTATTTCTCTAATTAAAACCCTTGTTGTTCTGGAGATCGAACTTGGTTCATCTCAACCTTCGTGAGGACAAAAAACCCCTTGGAGATGATCAACCTCGATGGTGAAAGACCCTCTCAGGTTGATTGTTGGTAAACTTTTTAAGAGTTTACACATTGCGCTTCATTGCAGGTTTGGTATTGTTTGGAGTTTCAAAGGAGGTATGTATTTGCAGGCCAACTTGGAGGATTTATTGGTGATCTCATTTCAGGGATTACATTGATCTGATTGGAAGCAATTACAGGTTATCGCAAAGAAGCTATTCATTTTTGATATAAGATTTCTTTCCATGATAATTTGATACATACATACATACATACATACATACATACATATATATATATATATATATATATATATATATAAGAGATTATGGTGACCAATTTTTAGGTGATTTGGAGGAAATTTGGAGGGTTTGTGAGCGATTTCATACGGAAGTCACATTAAATTTCAAATGGAAGATTTAGGAGTTTTGCATTGGGATTTTAGTTGCAACAGTTTGGTTTCATGGATGTTATGAAGTTGTGAGTTCACATGCAAATTTTGGAGTGTGATTTTTTGGTGTTTTACCATCTAGCTTTTGGTGTGCAACCATTCACATGGGCTATAGCTATAAATGTTTATGATAGCAGTCTGATAACATGCTACAATAGCTTATGTGTACTTGGGAATTACATATTTTCATTTGTTGAGTGTTCTTTTGGCATTGTACTTCCATGGTGGATGACTGAACTTTGTAACAACATGCTATTCTATTACAAATCAATATATTATTGCTGGATTCAAGGTTAGATTTGTGTTTCATTGTTATTTCTATTGCATGCAAAGTGTTTGTTATAATGTTAGGGTTGTTTATCTACAAATTTGAGATGTTTCTTGTGTACTTTCAATTCCCAACCACATATTGAATGATCCCAAACACAAATACATTGAAATGCATTCGAAACAACACCAAAACAATGAACATAAAAGTGTTTAACGAAATGTCAGCTCACTAGAAGTCAGTAATCTTACTAGGTGTTTGAGAAAAAACTTGTTCCAAACCAAGGTGTACATTACAAATGTTTACAACTAACATCAAATAATAAACTCTAACATTCTAAAGGTTTAAAGTCACCACCAATAGCATTAGGATTATTTGCATAGGGTTATGCTTAACCGATAGTAAGAAATGCTAACATGCAACGTTAGTATGAAATTGACCAAGATTTATGATTCTCACGAACCCGCTATATTGTAATTTTGACCAAATGGGTCAAGGGAAGCTCACCGTAAAGTTTAACGGTCTCAAGACCCAAAATGTAAGAGGACCTCAATAACCGGTAAATTCTCCACCACTAAAGATAAGGTTAACTAGAATGGTAGATGCTAGCGATTGCCCTCTATGCAAAGGGCAAATCTGACTTGCACCTTAAAAATTAAGGTACACCCTGAGTCCACCTATAGAAAGGCCTTAACAATAAATGTAAATAGGGTTGCCCTTAAATGTAAATGTTAATCCACAGTGGGAGTTTAAAGTGAGTGCGGGCGACGAGATTTTGAAATGTCTGGGATGGGAATCTTTTAACTGATGGTCTAAGCTCGAGAGACCATCGAGCAAAGTCTTTGAACTTGCAATATAAAAAATTTCAAACCCTCTCGACAAAGGCCTGAATATTAGCAAGGATAATGCTCAAACCTCATAGTCAAAGGACAAATCTTGCGGCTAATAAACCATATGTAGATAACCAAAACAAATGTCTGCATGAATGCCACCAAACCCCCAACTACAAGTTGATTCATACTGTACAGATCCCAAATTAAAAAAATTCAAAAATTTTCAGTAGCGAAAAATGATAAATTATGTATGTACCGTAGGGTTTTTGGGCCTCTCGAACACAATGGTGAGGTCATTTTTGGCCTACAATGCTTCTTGCAACATGTCACCCTCAGATCTTCACCAAAATGAGCACAAACATGCAACAAAAAGCTAACCAATCTTGCAAAAAGCAAGATAAATCAAGGGATGTGGGTCTCACCAGGCATGCTGAAATGTGTATGCAAAAAATAGAATTCAAATAAGGAACAAATGCATCAATGAACCTACTCCATATTCAGCATCACATCAAGAGCAAGTAACTAACAAAAGGAAATGAAACAATATTACAAAAGTAGTCATCGTTGCCCTTGATATTTGATAATGATATTTGAATAGATAATGTTGATTACTCACATTAGCAGCATAATAATACTTGAAAGCGAGATGGATCTCAAAATGCTCTAGGTAGATAGGTGCTCTAGGAGAAAATGACTTGATCGATAATGATATTTATATGATCTTGGATGTGGGAAGGATAGGACCTATTTTCATGAGGTTAGCTAAGACTCATAGGTAAAAGTGTATAAGGATTAGGATAAGTGAAAAATAATTAATTAAATAATAAAACTATTTAATTAATTATAGGACAAGGCGGGAGAAATAAATTAATTAAATATATAAGATTTATTTAATTAATGTGGCCAAAGGGTAGCATGGACTAAATTAATTAAATAAATATAATTTATTTAATTAATTTAAGAAATGGATAAAATGGACTAAAATTAATAAAATAAATAAAGATAATTTATTTAATGAATTAGATAATGAAAGGGCCTAGGATGAAAGTGTCACAAGATGTCACAAGATGGTGTCTAGGGGATGTCGTAAGGATAATGTTGATTTTAGGTGTCTACAATTATGCCACCAGAATTATTCCAAATCTCTTTTTGGTGATACTCCTATAAAGGCTTAGACTCTGCAAGTGTATTATAACATTTGATTACTGAATAATAAATTGAGTTGCTTTGGAGTCGGATTTTTTTCCCAAAGGGTTTTCCCATTGTAAATCATTGTGTTATGGTATATTGCTTTTGCATTTATTTCCTTGTAACTATATGATTGGTTTATTTTTGCACATATCTCCTCTCATAGATTAGTGTATGACGCATATTCTGCACCTATGCTTCCTTTCATGAATTCAACTCAGGAAAGAAAATTGATAATATGAACGTTAAAAATTATATAAGTAGAGGCTAAATGATCAATGTCAATAAGACTAACAAATCAATCAAAACCATATTATTAAAACAAAATCCTTAAAACACCCCCCACAAAATAATATAAAACATAAACAAAAATTACAAATATACACTTTTCACTCTAATACCACTAGAATTACCTGCAATTATTTGTTCCGTGGGGTGCACATATTGGTTAATTGTTTGCGATGTATCAACAATACCATTGATAATGTCTCCCTCTTTTCATGGTCGGGCCCCCCATCCAACTATGATTATAGTTCGTGCAAGCTCCCATTTCTAGGAATCATGTCATGCACATATATGATTCTCACATAATTGTGTTTCTTTTTCCCCTAAAGGTTAAAGGGGTAATGAATTCGTCTTACAAAATATATTATTTTGCTTAAAAATATATATATTGTTTTACATTTTCTTTATTTATTTTTGGTAAAAGACGCATTACCCTTAAGGGAAAATGTGTATTTTCTTAGACCTTAGCCATGTGAAATTAAAACCTCTTATGTATAAGATATTAAGGGAATCAACCTTGTAAACCATAAAACCGAATCAGAAGACCTTACACTTGTCTTGTAATCTTTAATAAGGTCTTTGAGCTCAATTTATTGATGAATATTTAGAAGAAAATAAATATGATAAATTATTTAATTAAATATAAAATTAATTAAGTTTAGGAGTAAGAGGAGGGACATTAAATATTTAGAATAATGTATTAAGATGAATGTGAAATTTAATTAAATAAAAAGTGAAAATAAATATGATAAATTATTTAATTAAATATAAACATTAATTAAGTTTAGGAGTAAGAGGTGGGATAGTAAATATTTAGAATAATGTATTAAGATGAGTAAAATTTAATTAAATAAAAAGTATTTAGTTTTTTTTATTGATATTGATTAAATTTTGTTAGATATTTTTAATTGATCAATCTTTGCACTAAAAAATTAAGGTCAAAAAGTTAAACACATTAGAATTAGTATTTTTTTTATTTGAGTAAGGGTCACTTTTATAATTGTGGAATTGATTGTTCAATTATGAATTTGACCCTTTTGTGCAAATCTAAATTGTAATTGTAGATATGGATTTTTCTAAATCTCAGATATGAAAATTGCTCACCTTGATCCCTATAACTTGCATAAAAATCTTTAGTGTTTACAAAGGAGTTTGCAAATGATAAGGAATAGTTCTCCTTTTTGCTCTCAGATTAATAATCCTAATGTTCTAATCTATAAACGACTTTCCTAGCCGATCACTTAAGGAATTAAGTCACAACTTGTCCCTTATCTCTTCGTGGTGATACCGACCCCCCTTGTTGGAAGAACTAGTTATTTCCCGTTTGCCATCCCATTTGCCTAGCCTTTGAAAACCCGCGCTAATGAGTGCCTGTCAAGTGTCTGTTCCTCACTTGGCCCAGCGTGCAACCCGTTTGCGTCAGGGGCCTTCTTTTATTTCCTTGCGATGTTGTGCCAACTTGACACTTGGCACATTCTGCCATTCTTTGGAAATGCCTAGGCCCCAAGGATTTACAAATCAAGTGGACGTGGATAGGTGGTCGTACCGCAGCGGTGAAGGGGATTCACTTGTGGGTCCTAAGCCTAAAAGATGTCATGTGCTATGATGTTTTTGGCTCCAGAGTACAAAAAGAGAATCACACATGAAGTTTTAAGTCAGAGAAATTTAAAACTGCTCAGGTGCGCAGTAATGCCATATGTCCCCTAGTTAGGTTAGGATCAACAACGATGTTTTAATCTCTTCCACTGATGTTGATCTAACGGTGTGTGCTCCGAGTAAAATATTGAAGCAACTTTTAAGTTGTGAGCACATAGATGCGCAGTGAGGACACGTGCCCCCTCCCAAGTCAGTGATTGATGGTGCTAGTTTATCTGAAGCTGATCCAACGGCCTGCACCTTCGCGCATTTCACAGGAGGGGGTTTGAAGTAAGGTTTTGCGCTATACACGATGACCATTGATTGCTTCAAAAAAGTGATTTATGACCTAAATTCAAATGAAATGACGAATTGGCAGTGTATAGTGGATGATGATTTGAGCTGTTAACCAGAAACTGAAGAGCAAAATCGAGCATGTACTGAATCCTCTTCTGTCATCTAAAAGAAAACCGATTAGGTTTTCACAACAAAGTGTCCACTTTCTAAAGCACAACTAGATGTGACACTTAGAGGGAAATTGGGATATCTTAAATCCTTAAAGACCTTTTCATGCCGCCATTGTACAGTATGATGAGTCTAAAAGGGGACTGACGGAGTGAAAGGAGATTTTGGAGGCCTAGTTTCTAGGATTGTTGGGATGTTTTTGCCTGACATTCAGGTTGAACAAGACAAGCTGCAATATTGAATTGGGTAAAATGCTAAAAGCAAAGGCCTGCCTCAGCATTCTCATTATGGAAATAGGGGTTATGTTAAACACAAGATTTTCTGATTGCATAAGAAGAACTGAGAGAGTACTGAGCCACAACTGGGCTTCAAAGGAAGTGTTTACAGCTTCGTATAGACATGGGTGATGTGGTTTTCAAGTGTACTACTTTATAAAGTTTCAATGCTACCTATTTAGCTGTTGATAAATTGATTTGATAGGTTCTTCTTGCAGGGGATTTGAATCAAGGTATTATGTGGTTGGTGTCAAGATTCTTGCACCTCCTTTTCTCCTTTTGGGAACAGGTTATGATATCCATAGATAGATAATTGAAGACTGAGTACTTCGCTGGTACATGTAGCTGAGCTAAAATGATTAAAGAACTAAAAGAGGAATGTTAGTTAGGTGTAAAGGTCTCTATGTTTTTGCTATAAGTAGAGGCTTTTGTATGCATTATGTACACCATCCTTTTCTAGGAACACAATGAATGGTATTTCTTTTTTTGTTATGATTAATATGTCATCCATTTTCCTAGGACATACCTCCTTGTTTTCATGGTTATTAGTCTATTCATACAGATTCAAACACAAGAGGAGTGTTTCTAGGAATTGAAGGTTTGGGGAAAAGGCAAAGTGAGAAGCAATAATAAGCAACTTTCTTTTATTTCCCTACTTCTACATAGTGTCATTCTTGTGAGGGAGAATGTGGTCTATTTGGAGACTCCAATAGCTTTGTGCTATTTTGAGTCTTCAATCTAGGCAAAGAGGAGTTGCCTCATTGTTCCCTCTTCTCTTCCCTCAAGTAGGTGGCACTCATCAAATACCCAGTTGTGACAAATGGAGAATATGTCATTAAGATGGTCCAGTTGGTGATAAGGAAATAAAGGTAAGTTGATAGCAACTGTTAGTTGTTTATCTATTTTATAGTGACACCTACATCTTCTTCCTCACAAAGGAAGTTTCACTTGCTACCCATTTCAACGATAGGTGGCTACCTCAAGAACCTTGAAGGTTCTGATGTCTGGCAGCCCAAAATTGAAAGATAGGGAGTCATGCAAACCCATGCTTGAAAGGATGAAGCACAACAAAAATAGTTGTACATGAGTGCCTGAGTGGTGTAATGTGGCCCTTTTAGAAACATGTGACATGTGGTTACCCACTAAGGCAAAGAAGCAAAAGGCATGGTTACTCATTTTTGAAAGGAAGCTAGGTGTGCAGAAATCGCTTCCTACACAAGAAAGAAGATAGAAGAGAGAGAGAGAGAGAGAGAGAGAGAGAGAGAGAGAGAGAGAGAGAGAGAGAGAGAGAGAGAGATGTGGGGAAAACCCTTACGGGTGAAAAACCCCACACTCTAAAACACAGCTCAAATGTATTATCTAAACAATGAGGTTTACAATATAGTTACATAGCCAATGCTCTTGTAGGAGTCTTCGACACTCGTATCTGGAGACAATCTGGTAGCATAACAATACTTGTCAATCACATAATACATCTCCTCTCCAAAGCACCTGTTTAGATAGAAGATACAAGGCAAAAATGAGTCCATCTTGAGATGGGCATCCAACATGGCCTCATGGCCCAAAACCCATGCCTATGGACACTTGTCCAACATTGTAGGATATTTATGACACTTGTCATATCACCCCATCCCAAAGAAGTCACCCATTCCCAAGTTAGGCAATGACAGATACTCTTACGACTGTCATAGAATCTGTCATAACTGACATATCTTATAGCTGTAAGAGAATCTATCATACATAGGCTAAAAATAGTATATTCTCTTACAACATGTCATAACCCTCCTTGGGGTGCCCAAAGATTCCTTCTTCCAAGATGCCTTGTGACACATGTCTTCACCTGTCATAGAATCTTCAATTTACGACTCTTACGCGTCATAGATTTGTCATAGGAATCTGTCATAACTATTTTGGTCAATATTCCCTTACACACTATCCAAGATGCTGACACATGGAAAAATATTCCTACCACTAAGTGGGATGCTTATCTCCTCATGTGAGGACAAATTTACAACTTGTCACCTTCTACGTAGGATGACACATCACCGTGCCAACTCCCACAAGATGACAATAAGGATTTGCATCCTAATTACAATAATAGGCAATAAATAAATAAATACAATGAAACAATATAAGAAATTACCAAGGTTGAGACACCTTAACACTTGTCGAACACCTTGTAAGAGCCAATGGAAATAACAGGATTTAACTGCTATAGGTTGAGAGGCCCATAGACTCTAAACACCATCTGAACTTCTCTATGCCCACTAGTTTTGTCAATGCATCCGCAACATTCTTCAAAGTGTCTACCTTCTCCAAATTCACCTTCCCATCCTCTACCATGTCTCACATGAAGTGAAACTTTACATCAATATGCTTTGTTCTGGCATGGAAAGTTAGAGTCTTTGCTAGGCAAATCACACTCTGACTATCACAACAAATCGTAATCTGTCCTGCATCAACATTAACATCTGAACACAATCTCTTAAGCCAAATGGCTTCCTTACAAGCATGAGTTGTTGCCATGTACTTAGCTTCTTTCATGGACAAAGCAACCACAGGTTGTCACTTACTCATCCAACTAATTGCACCACCGAACATAGTGAACACATAGGCACTAGTGGATCTCCTGCTGTCAATGTCACCTGCCCAATCAGAATTCACAAATCCATGAATATAAACAGAATACAAAGGTCCTATAACATTACCATTATAGCATATGGAATACTTAGAAGTACCCCTTAAATATCTGAACACTTGCTTAACTGCATCCCAATGTACTCGTCCAGGATTAGCCATAAATCGACAATGTGTGGTCTTGTGCAGACCATAGCATACATCAAACTACCAACAACACTAGCATAAGGTACTCTACTCATGTCCTCCACCTCACTAGGAGATTTTAGACAATCATTAACAGACAACTTTGTCCACAAAGAAATAGGAATATACAATGGTCTACAATCTGCCATGCTAAACCTATCCAACATGGTCTCCACATACTTACTTTGGCTTAACCAAAGTTTTCTATTTTCTCTGTCTCTTTTGATTTCCATTCCCAAAATGTACCTAGCTGCCCCTAAATTTTTCATCTCAAACTGTGCTGACAACTAATACTTCAAATCAAAAATCATATTCTTACCGTTCCCAATTAACAACATATCATCAACATACAATGCAATAATGTGAATACGATCATTGTCAAATTTGTAATACACATAATGATTTGATTTTGATCTCAAAAATTAAGCCGACAACACAAAGGCATCAAACTTCAAGTACCACATCTTAGGAGACTGCTTCAAACCATACAAAGACTTTTTAAACTTGCAAACCAAATTTTCTTTACCTTTCTCTATGTAATGCTCTGGCTATGACATGTAAATCTCTTCCTCTAAATCACCATGAAAGAAAGTTGTCTTCACATCCATCTACTCCACCTCTAAGTCATAAGCTGCTGCAAGAGATAACAAGAATTGAATAGATGTCATCTTTGCAATGGGAGAGAAAATTTCACCATAATCAATTCCCTCCACTTGTGAATACCCCTTCGCAACCGGTCTGACCTTGTACTTTTCAACACTGCCATCTGCATTGAATTTCTTCTTGAACACCCATTTGCATCCAACAGGTTTTCATCCTTCAGGCAAAGGCACCTAGTCCCATGTTTTATTCTTTTCCAAAGAAGCCATCTCATCTTCCATGGCCTCCTTCCAGGAACTTGCATCTTTCATGCCCATAGCCTTTGTCACAGTTCTAGGCTCACCAGTGTTAGTAAGCAAGGCAAAAGCACAACTAGAATCAAGCAATGAATAACCAAACCTATCAGGTTGCTTCCTTGATTGTGTAGACCTCCTCAATGGCTGAGGTTGAGGTTATGCTTCTTCTTCTGAGATTTCAAAGTGGCTAGAGCTCTCCTCATCATTAAGTCTCACAGGGTCTGTCAGTTCAGTCTATTCAGGGGTAGAAGGAAACTAAACCACATCCTCTTTCTTTTCTGTTTCTTCTAGCTATGGAACAACGAAAGAAGGTGTTAGCTCTTTGAAAATAGCACTTCTTCTATACAACACTTTTTTAGCCACAGGATCCCAAATCTTGTATCCTTTCACACTGACACCATAGCCAATGAAAATACACTTAACAACCTTGTTCTCCAATTTAGACTATTTCTCCCTAGGCACATGTGCATATGCCTCACAACCAAAAACATGAAGATGTCTAACTGTAGGCTTCTTACCAGACCACACCTCCATAGGTGTCTTACCAACAAGAGCTGATGTAGGAGACTTGTTTACCAGGTAGCAAGCAGTGGCTATAGCTTTAGCCCAAAACTTTTGTTCAAGGCTTGCTCCACTAAGCATACTCCTAGCCCTCTCCATCAGTGTCTTGTTCATCCTCTCTGTAATTCCATTTTGTTGTGGGGTGTAAGGAGTTGTCTTATATATTTCAATCCCTTGCTCTTTACAGAACTTATCAAACTCTGCCGAACAAAACTCACCACCGTTATTAGTTCTCAAACACTTAATATTTTTACTAGTTTTATTCTTAACAAAAGCTTTAAACTCTTTGAATCGATTAAAGACTTCAGTCTTGCTTCTGAGAAAATAAATCCATGTCATTCTACTGTAATCATCTATGAAAGATACAAAATATACAGATTTGGAAATCAAAGGAACACTAACAGGACCAAACACATCATAATGAATAAGAGCCAATACACCATAAGACTTGTGAGAACTAGAGTAAAACTAAACATGATTTTGCTTTCTAGATACACAATGTTTCTGAAAAGTCAAACTTGAGATTACAATCATTTAACCCCTCAACGAAGTTTTTATTTTTTAGGGTTCTAAGACCCTTCTCACCAATGTGGCCATATCTCAAATTCCATAACATAGTCTTTTTAGTAGGAAGCTTAACTTACAAAGCATGAGCACCCTTGGGTACACAAGATGCACTACCATCAAAATTTGTTACAACATATTTCTTCACTGGTAGTTCAGATGGTGGGGATGAAGTGACTGCAGATGTTTTCTTCAAGTCAGAAGAACTATTGCACTATGAAGTGCATGCCTCTAGCTGAAACAGAGTACCTCTCCAAGTACCCTTCACAAGCACCATAGATCCTCTAGTCATCTTGCATCCATCCTTCAAAAAGACAACTTGCAGACTTGCATCATTCAACATACTTACAGAAAGTAGGTTCCATGCCAAACCTGGGATGTGCATAACCCCAGTGATCTCCTTCACTCATCCAATAGGGAATTGTATTAAGACTCTTCCATGACCAACAATCTTCAGATGAGAATCGTCACCTAGGTACACTCTTCCACCATCAAACTCTTCATACTTTGTGAACCAGCTTTGATATGAGGTCATGTGGAATGATGCACCAGAATCAATCAACCACACATCATCAGATGCATGGGTGGTCAGGGTTGTGATGAAGGCATCACCATCATCTTGTGACTTGTCAGAATCTGAATCTAGGACATTCTTCTTCTTCTTTTTCTTTTCTTCCTTGCATTCCTTTTGGAAATGCCCAATTTTTCCATAGTTCCAATAGAGAGCCTTGGACTTTCTAGGAGATTTGGATCTCCCCTTCTTAGCTTTCTTGTCCTTCTTTTTCCCTTTCTCCTTGGGTCTTCCACGAACCGCAAGAGGCTCTTTGGCTACCTCAGAAGACTTTCTCTACATCTCTTCAGATAACAGTGAAGATACCACTTCATCCATTATGAAAGTGGATGTGGTGCTTCCAATAACCATAACAAGATGATTGCATGAGTCCAGCAAAGAACAAAGTAACGTCATACAATGATCCTCCTCCTCCATCTTCACACCAAACGGATGTTAATTATGCAATTAACATGTTGAAGGCATTCAGGTGATCTGCAATAGATCCTCCATCTTCAGAGAATACAACTTCTTTCTCAGAAAAAGTTTGTTCACCAGGGATTTGGCCTGATAAACATCTCCCAACTTCTTCCAAAGATCTTTCATGGTCTTCTCCTCATGGACATTTAACAAGACAGAATCAACTAGACTGAGTCTTATGAGACCCTTATGTTGGCAAGGGACACTATATGGATTCATGTATGTTGTCATTAATCGCAACAAGGGTTATCCCACACATCCGCAAGACATGATGAGTCTCTATTGGAAGTCAGATTGAAGAAGTGTTATGATCCAGTAAGCAAGAACAAAGTAGTCAACAACGCCCGATAGTCAGGTCCGAATCTCTCAGAGGAAGTATTTCAGTGAAGTGTGGATTTGGAGAAGTCAAGAGGAGTACCTTGACTAATAGATTCCAAGGATTTAGCCTCCGGTGATGGAAGGGTGAAGAGATATGAGCACTTGAGTGTTGGGTTCCTGTTTGAGAGGAAGAACTGTACCGACAGAGTGTCAGACCCAAATCTGGAAGAGATATTGCTGATGACTAAGTTTCTTAAGGTATCATTCATGATTGGCCGACATGATTGATGACTTCTTCAAGCATCTCCTAGATCTGAATCACTTGGTAAGCAAGGATCCAGCTGACAGATCAAAGCTTGGGAAAATATTGACTATTCCGAATGCCGACTAGAAAGGTGGTGAGATTACTTGTGCGGATATATATATATATATATATATATATATATACCAGATGAATTTAGATATGAAGAGTGTGTGCATGTGAACATGCAAAGAAAAGCAGAAGAGTAGCCTAAAGGCAGTGAGACAAGTCTGGAATATGACAGGATAGCAGCACTTAAGGAGAGTAAGAATGAAGTGTAGCAGATCAGTTTATTAAGCTTAACCGGAACTAAACTTCAGCATGTGTGGATGCTTCTCATCAGTTCAAGTATTGTGTTACCTTCTTTTCTTGTAGACAGTAAGTCTTTTGTAGGCAGTGAGCCTCTTATGGGCAGTGTGCTCAGGCAGTGAGCCCTAATTGGCAAGTGCCATTTTGTTCTTCTATTCTTCTAACAGAGAATAATATCTTGGGTTAATCACCCCATGGTTTTTCCCTTAACTAGGGTTTCCACGTCAAAATCATTGTGTTATGTGTATTAACTTTGTTTCTACTTTCATGCTTGTTTGCTTTGATGCTCCACTAATTATTAAAGAAGAACAGAAAGTTGAATAAATTGAAGATAACTGATTCACCCCCTTCTCAGTTATCAACAATTGGTATCAAAGCCAAGTTCCTCCAAACAAGAGCCTAACAGCTTGAGGAAGATCTAGGAATTAAAATGGATGTGTATGGTATGAGGGAACAACTTCAGTCTGCCCTAGATGATCTTGAGCAATCTAATTCTTAAGTTAGTGAATTGAAGGAAAGACTCAAACAGGCTGATGATTTCATAAATGAACTAAAAGGGAAACTAAGTCTCTCCATGAAAAAGAGAAAGGATCTACTTCAGCAATTGACAAATTAAAATGAAGCAAATGATACAAATGGAGATCTGAAGGAGAAAACCAAGTTATGTAAAAAATTATCAAAAGAGATCATTATGGTAAGACATGAAATGGAATCAGGAGTTATGAAGTTTACCCAAGAAATTGAAGAGAAAAGAAAGACTGAAGATAATCTAAGACAATCTCTCAAGGAGAAATCAGAAGACTACTACAAGATGGATAGGGTAATCAGACATCTTGAATCTGATCTTGAAGATGCTAAAGATAATGAAGAAAAACTTGAGGATCAAATTGTCTCTCTTAAAAGGGATCTTCAAACAGTAAATGAATACAAAGAGAAATTCAAGATAAGTTCGGCTCAACTTGAAGTTCTTCTTGAAAGCCAAAAGAGGGTAGATGACAAGCGTGGCTTGGGATATGAGAAAGGTGAAAGCTCTGGATCTGGTCAGAAGAATTTTGGATCAGAAAATCCAAGGAACAGGCCTAGAAGACCTCTGGTAAGGCAACCTAATGCTCAAAGATATCCATCCTTCAATGGATATTGCCACAATTGCAATAACTGTGGTCACAAAGCTAATCAGTGTAGAAAGAGAACAAATCAGACTAATAGATCCTTCTCCAGATAGTGTTTTAATTACAAAAGGTATGGTCACAAATCTCATGAATGCAGAAATATGCAAATGAACAATTCATTCAATGGTAGATGCTTTGCATGCAATAGAATGGGTCATATGGCTAATCAATGTAGATCAAGAGGACATCAATCAAATATGCAAAGAAATGTTGTTTGCCACAATTGCAATAGATTCGGTCATATTGCCAAATTTTGTAGAAGCAAGAATTACGACAAAAGAGGTCTGGTACATCATAACTAGAATCAAGACAAAGGAAAAGGAAAAGTGAATGTGGATGAAGTTCAAAGTGAGATGAACAAGATTTGGGTGAAGAAAAGTATAGAAACTGTAGGGGATGGATCTGCCCCAGAATTTGGTGCTGATATTCCTTCCAGAAATTACAAAGTGAGCTTTGGCTCAGAGGGAGACAAAAGGAAAACTTTTTCCCCTAGCTAGTAAATTGGTGTCAGAATTGGCACAAGGAAGGTTGTAGATTAAAGGGTTCTCAGAGAATCATCTAAATAATATGTGGTTAAGATATGAAAGATCTGCAAGATGTTTAGAACAGATGGATCTAGTTCATCAAGTCATCTGAATAAGGAAAACAAGGCAAACTGGAATGACTTAAGTTGAGCATTTATTGCAACTTGGTATTAGGGTTTGTGGAGTAATATAAGGGTTCTTCTTATTAAACATTTGTTCATTCTGCATTCAAGAAGAAGCAAAAAGGAGCTCTGCAACAAATTTCCTCAAGCCCATCAAAGATCATTTGCAGAAGCCAATTCATCCGGCAATCGATCCGGCTCACTCCGTGAAACCTAAAGGCACAAAAGGTATTTTCTATTCTTAAATATCTCTCTGCAAATCTTTTTAAAGATGTCTACTTCAAATATTGTGAAGATCACTGATAGGCCTCACTCCAAATTCAAGAAACATCCCTACAAATCCCTGAAGTAGATCCCCTAGGAGCATTTTCCAGTGTTCCGCATGGTGTCTTGCATACAGAAGATATTAGGGTTTACATTCACGCAAACATTGAAGAATTCAGAGAGTTCAAATTGAGGGATATCTACCACAAACATCTAATAGATGATTCATTTGAGCTCAAACCCTAATACAAGGTCCTCCGGGACAAGCACTTTGCACAGTGTATACATTTCCCCTGTTTTGCTGAGGATGAATGGGTCCGATATGTCTTGAGAAGAATACATGACAACTTCATGTGGTTAAATGGACCATTCAAGATCACAAAAGATGCCATTAGTGCAGTTACCAGTTTACACTCATCTAGTGGGATACCTACTCTCAAATATGTCAAGAATCAGACTGTAAGTGAGGCTACCGGATCTAGGTTTGACAAAAGAGCAATGACAATAGAAGATATCACTGATTTGGATATCAAGTTTGCCTCCATGATCATCGGATACAAGATATATCACTCTAGCAGGGAGAATTCAGTACCTGGAACTGCTATCTACACTACTTATGAAATGTTAAGAAAGAATTCAGACTATGACCTTTGTCAGCTCCTTCTAAACCAACTCTTGGAGAATCTACAGAAAATAAAGAAAGATAAAAAGAATTCATTTAAGTATGGTGGGTTAATATTGTGCTTATTCTTCTACTTTATGAATGAGCTACCTGGATCTAGTGGATGGGTATGGAAGAATGACAGACCGGTTGCCATACAAATTAGGGATTATTTGCATGGACTTGGTGATGACAAAGCACAAAACACAACTCTCTAGGGTTTCTTCAAAAACTTCTCGAACATGATGCAAGCTAGAGAGAGAATTCCCCAGTCTCTAGTTGAGAAATACAAAGACACAGTATGCTTTATGGTAGAGACTGATCAGTGCCTAATGGAGGCAATACAACCAAGAACAGTGTGGATCATGCCAATGGGGTATGAGGTGGATGAGAAAATCGTAGAGCTGCATGTTCAGCACATGCTGAGTCAACCAAAGGATCCCAAGGCAGAAAGGTTTGGAACCTTTGAAGAATTGAGTGTGAAGATCCATGTTGAGCTAAGGCAACCAGAGATGAAAAGAAAGGCAAGAAAAGAAGTAGAAAACATTGCCAAAAGCTTTGGCATCTCAAGAGAGGCACTTGATGCCAACAGGGAAAAGAAGGAAAGGACTGAGAAAGAGAAGAAAGAGGCAGAAAAGCAACGTGTTCCAGTAGAATCCTCCTCCTAGACTAGATCTTCTAGGAGCTCTGCACCTACCACTGATAAGAGCTCAAGTAAATCAAAACCGGAAGCAAAATCATTCGGTAAAGCAGAGAAAAGAACTAAGGCAAGGGCCACAAGGTCTTACATCAGTCAGAAGGATGATGAAGAGACTGAGTCAGATGAGGAGATAAGGAAAATGAGGAAAAAGAAGAAAGTATCTGGTGAAACCTCTACTAGTGAAGACAAGGAAGAGATGGCAGAAGAGTTTGTTGAAAAGCCCACTCTATCATTAGATGATGTCATCAAATCAATTACTGTGGATGGAAACCTTCAACCAATGGCTGAATTCTATGATTATTATAATGAGGCTGACCAAAAGATCTTGTAGGAAGGAGTAGTCAAGTATCTAAATATCTACAATAAGGCTTTTATTGAAATTATATCTCTTATTCCCAAAAGCCTAGAGAAAGAGTTAGAAATAAGAAAGAATAATGCTATGGCAAAAGATCTTAAGATATGAGAACAGACAACCATTCAGCTATATCCTTCAATTGATTCAAAGCAAATGAATATGATCTTCAAAGATTGCAAGGATGAGTTCCAGAGCAAAGCAAGAATGAATCAACTTATGCTCAGAGAAACTGACAAAGTAGCAAAAGAGATAGAAGAGATCCTTCGGAATGCATACTCAAGATTCAACATTCCTATTATAGAGGACTTGGGTGTTGATCCCTTGGCTACAAGTGTTGAAAAAGAATCAACGGAGGCAATGACAAAAGAAGTAATGGACACCGGTGAAGAAAAAGATAAGGACTTGGAATCCTCTGCTCCAGAAGAGGTGGCCCATGAACAAACAAACACCACTCCTCTGGTTTCCCCTGCTGACTCCGGATCCAAAGGAGAAGAAAGAATAGAGGATAAAGAAAAAGAAGTTAAGAAAAAAGAAGATGACAGTACTAAGGTTGCAGAAGGAAAGAAGACTTCAACAAGGAAGACCACAACTGTTAGTGGTAAGAGTGTAGGAGAGAAAGCTCCAAGAGATAGCTCTAAGATTGCAGAAGAGAAGAAGAATCTATCTCCGGCAAGAGACACTGCAAAAACTGTCAAAGAATTCTTAAACAAAGAGATAATGGAGATTGATGAACCGAAACTTCTACAAGGGCCATTTGATTTTTATTCTCTTTCCCCATTACAAACAATGAAGATAGCTTCATTTGCTAATGTAAAGGTAAAAGAAAAACTCCTGAAGTCTCACATGGAAGACTGTGAGCTAATAGAAGTTACATCCGGAGTATTAGAAAAGATCATGCCATCTTTTCAGAAGGATCCCTTAGCCTCCTCATCCGGTAATCTCAAATCTCTAGTCAATAGTGTTAGCACACATTTTGATTCCCTAGAGAAGTCAGCAGAAGATAAGGTCTGGAAGGAATTTTTGGCAAAAAGATTATCAGAGCTACAAGGGTTAATAACTAATGATAGGAGGAATATGAATATTGGGATAAAGAGCTTAGAAAATGCTCTTAAAGATGGCGGGGAAATGTACAAATTTTGTTTATCATGGTCCAAAGTAACATTGGATATTGAGAAGAAAGTGAAAGAACAGGAGGACAAACTGACAAAACTCTTTAAGAACTTTGATCCTCTCTCCTCTTCCATAATAAATCAAGAATGTCAGACTATTGCATTCTTGAATGAAGTCAAGAAGCTTGAGAAGGAAAAGAAAAATAGAATAAGCAGGTTGGGTGAACTTAGAGGGATAATTATCCCCAAGTTAGAGGCCATGCATGAGGCCATAAAAGAAACTCTGATCACAGCCCGGACTAGTGATCTGACAGATCTAAAAAGGGTAGACGCGTTTGCATTCCTGTTGAGTGGTCACATCTCAATTTTGGACAAGATGAAGCAAAGTTGGGCAACAGAATTCATCCAATTGAAGACAACTTTTGCATACATACTTCAGGATATGTAAGTATGCTATATATATATATATATTTATGCAGCTAAGTATAGTTGACTTTCTGAGAATTTTGGTGTGCGAACCCTACCCTTTGCCATTAATGTCAAAGGGGGAGTGAGGAGCAGTGAAAAATGAGGAATCTAGATAAGGGGGAGCTCCAGAAAATGTATATAAAAATAGAGCATCAGCCAAGGGGGAGTATAGTGTGACACTTAGTCATTTTTCACTAAGTGTTGCCATCAATGCCAAAGGGGGAGATTGTTGGCAAGAGACACTATATGGATTCATGTATGTTGTCATTGATGGCAACAAAGGTTATCCCACACATCCGCAAGACATGATGAGTCTCTACTGGAAGTTAGATTGAAGAAGTGTTATGATCTGGTAAGCAAGAACAGAGCAGTCAGCAAGGTCTGAAGGTCCGGATCTCTCAGAGGAAGTATCTCAGTGAAGTACAGATTTGGAGAAGTCAAGAGGAGTACCTTGACTAATAGATTCCAAGGATTTAGCCTTCGGTGATGGAAGGGTGAAGAGATATGAGCACTTGAGTGTTGGGTTCCTGTTTGAGAGGAAGAACTGTACCGACAGTGTCAGACCCAAATCTGGAAGAGATATTGCTGATGACTAAGTTTCTTAAGATATCATTCATGATTGGCTGACATGATTGATGACTTCTTCAAGCATCTCCTAGATCCGCATCACTTGGTAAGCAAGGATCCAGCTGACAGATCAAAGCTTGGGAAAATATTGACTATTCCGGATGCCGACTAGAAAGGTGGTGAGATTACTTGTGCAGATATATATATATATACCAGATGAATTTAGATATGAAGAGTGTGTGCATGTGAAAATACAAAGAGAAGTAGAAGAGTAGCCTAAAGGCAGTGAGACAAGTCTAGAATATGACAGGGTATCAGCACTTAAGGAGAGTAAGAATGAAGTGTAGCAGATCAGTTTATTAAGCTTAACCAGAATTGAACTTCAGCATGTGTGGATGCTTCTCATCAATTCAAGTATTGTGTTACCTTCTTTTCTTGTAGACAGTAAGTCTTTTGTAGGTAGTGAGCCTCTTGTGGGCAGTGTGCTCGGGCAGTGAGCCCTAATTGGCAAGTGCCATTTTGTTCTATCTATTCTTCTAACAGAGAATAATATCTTGGGTTAATCACCCTGTGATTTTTCCCTTAACCGGGTTTTCCACGTCAAAATCATTGTGTTATGTGTATTAACTTTGTTTCTACTTTCATGCTTGTTTGCTTTGATGCTCCACTAATTATTAAAGAAGAACAGAAAGTTGAATAAATTGAAGATAATTAATTCACCCCCCCTCTCAGTTATCAACACCTTAGCCTTCCAATCTTTGAGATCACAATCATCTTGTGCTGCTATAGCTGGTTTTATACTAGATATGGTTTCCCATAGGTCATGATCAACAAGCATGTCTTCCATCTTAAGTTTCCATAACTCAAAATTAGTGCCATTGAATTTCTCCACCTCTAATCTTCCAAATGTACCTGACATCTCTTTCCTACAACAAGATTACAGAATGCTCTGCACAAATCTCCCACTCAACCTAAGATTAGCTCAAAAAACCCCTACCCAACAACTAGGACCAAAGGTGATCAAGATCTGATACCAACTGAAAGAAAGCTAGGTGTGCGGAAATCGTTTCCTACACTAATCTAATGAGGAGAGATGAGTGCAAATTCATTTTAATCTTTACAATTATAGAATGTTTAACACAACAATAGAGATATTACAGTAATACACAACATAAGAAAGAAGATAGAAGAGAGAGAGAGACAAGATATACGTGGGGAAAACCCTTACGGGTGAAAAACCCCACTCCAAAATATAGCTCAAATGTATTATCTAAACAATAAGGTTTACCATATAGTTACAGAGTCAATGCTCTTGCAGGAGTCTTCGACACTCACATCTAGAGCCAATTTGGCAGCATAACAGTACTTGTCAATCACATAATACATATCCTCTCCAAAGCACCTATTTATATAGAAGATACAAGGCAAAAATGAGTCCATCTTGAGATGGGCATCTAACATGGCCTCATGGACCAAAACCCACACCTATGGACACTTGTCCAACACTGTAGGATGTTTATGACACTTGTCATATCACCCCATCCCAAAGAAGTCACCCATTCCCAAGTTGGGCAATGACAGATACTCTTACGACTGTCATAGAATCCATCATAATTATCATATCTTACAGTTGTAAGAGAATATGTCATACATAGGCTAAAAATAACATATTCTCTTACATGTCATAACCCTCCTCAGGGCACCCAAAGATACCTTCTTCTAAGATGCCTTGTGACACATGTCTTCACCTGTCATAAAATCTTCCATTTACGACTCTTGCGTGTCATAGATTTGTCATAGGAATCTGTCATAACCGTTTTAGTCAATATTCCCTTACACACTATCCAAGATGCCAACACATGGAAAAATATTCCTACCACTAAGTGGGATGCCTATCTCCTCATGTGAGGACAAATTTACAACTTGTCACCTTCCACGTAGGATGACACATCATCGTGCTAACTCCCGCAAGATGACAATAAGGATTTGCATCCTAATTACAATAATAGGCAATAAATATATAAATACAATGAAATAATACAAGGAATTACCAAGGTTGAGACACCTTAATTCCCAACAATTTTACCACGCTTAAAGTTAGGAATAAATAGGACAAAATGTAGTTTTCTTTTCCACTACATGCAATGATTTGATTCCTCAAAATGATGCTTTCCTCAACAGAATGTGGTTGCTTGTGTTTTTTTCTCAATGAATATAAGAGACCCCTTGCAATTATAAAAGGGAGGTTCTCATTTGTATTAAGGGTTTGAATTCTTTGGGTCTTAGGTTTTGGTAGACTGATATGTATAGTGTTATTGTAGGGGAATAGGAGAAGTTTTATCATATCAGACATATTGTATGTATCAAAGTTTTGATCAGAATGAACAAATTCAATACATGAATTCTGATTCATCTTGTTTCCATATGTTGTATTGAAACTCTATTTGGGACTAATAGAAAGTCTAATTTCATATCTGTGTCAAGGACATTATATGTTTCTTGTTTCTTAGCATTTACTTAAGGGGTAGATTAAATTGTTGTTAACAAGGATAAGGGGTTTAAATATAATATATTGGATCTCTAAGTATGATTTGGATTAGAACTCAAATTGGGAATGTATAATGTAAATCATTAACATTGTGAGCCTTACGATTAAATCTATTTGATATATTGGATGTATTTGACATCTGAGATTGACTCTGTACCCTAGATAGACACCAACTAGGAAGCCATAACCCTGCCAGAATTGAATCACTCTTTAAGAAATCATCATGAATATCTTTTTCTTTAATGTATTATCTAGTTTTAGAATACATGCCCTCTAGGCCTATAATCCATATTTATCAAGAAGCCTTGCCAAATTGTTTTGAGTCTTCTGAATTTTTTTTTATCTTAAGTAGAAAGCAGATCTATCAAACAATACTCTAGTTGTAAATTGTGTGGGGAATTAAGGTGTCTCAACCTTTGCAAATTCCTAATGTTGTATTTATTTATCCCATGTTGAGTTAGCATAGTTAGCACCTTGTGTATATGCAGCAGGATAAATTTTGTGACTTTGGTAGCCGCAGTTTCCCCCTTGAATAATTAACGAGGGTTTGGGGGCAGCGCCCCCAAGACAGGGTCAAGGGGTGACGCCCCTGAAACCTCAAACGGTTTTTTAATTAATGACAATTGTCGGTGAGTATCTTTGCACGAGAGAAAGGTATCTTTGGGTGGTCAAGGGAGGTTATGACATGTAAGAGGAATATGATATTTTTAGTCAGTATATGACAGATTCTTTGATAGTTGTAAGGTACGTAAGAGCATTTGTCGTAACCTATCTTGGGACCAGGCGCCCACTTCAGGATGGGATGTTGGACAAGTGTCCTTAGGCATGGGTTTTGGGGCATGAGTCCAAGATGGACACCCATCTCTAGAAGGTTCCATATTTGCCTTGTAAACTCTATATAAATAGGTGCTTGGATGGGAGATAGACAACTTTGGTGCAAGTACTGTTATGCTGCTGGAATATCTCCAGATTTGACATTCGAAGACTCCCGAAAGAGCATTGGCTCTGAAACTGTATTGTAATATGTTAGTGTTCACTATAATACATTTGAGCTATGTTTTGGAGTGTGGGGTTTTTCACTCGTAAGGGTTTTCCCCACGTATATCTTGTCTCTCTCTCTCTTCTGTCTACTTTCTGTGTGTATGTGTATTGTTGCAATATCTCATGTTAATGGTTTAACATTGCTGTAATAGTTAGGATAAAGTTGAATTTGCATAGCCCTCTCCTCATTAGATTAGCGTAGAAAGTGTTTTCCGCACACCTAGCTTCCTTTCAAATTCGTGGAGAACTTTGAGTATTGCAAATAGGGTGACACCCCTTGGTTTAACAAGGCCAAAAGTGCAGAGGAATGTCATTGAATTGACTCCCGTTCATTGGCCACTACCTGAGAACCCTCCATCATAAGTGTATGGAAAACCTTTAGAGGATTTTAGGTAATCAGTTGGAAACACCATTAGATTCAATGGCTAGGTATAATGATCAAAGACAACAATCAATCATGTAACATGCCTAAGGTGGTATGTGGATATCAATTCTCTAAAGATAATGTAGTTAATAATGCAACTTTTTTCTAGGTGATAGATGTGCACTAAATATTCTTTAGGTTTTCTAAATGAATTAGTGGTTTCCCTTGAATACCATGCCAAGGGTGCAAGTAAAATGTTTTATTCTACAAGTCAACACATAACAATTAAATGGAAGTAAAGAAGTAAACTCAAATTTTAATTATGAATATTAAAGGTTTAGGGTTCATTTTTGTGATTCACACAATTGACCCAGGTCAATTATGCAAATCATAGATATGAACCTAGACAAGAATTGGGTAAAAATAAGGATTAGGACAATGTTGCCTTAGAAAATTGATTAAGTCTAAAATTTCTCATTTTCAATCCATTGTGTTAAGTCTTCATGTTTCTATGCCTATGAAAGCTTTATTTTTATAAATTTGGGTCTTTTCCTTTTGGTTCCTACGTGTTTTCAAGCACTCCTGGTTAGTGTCAAAGCTCTCACTATCATCAAGAACTGTCAAAAGTGTCCTTAGTACAAAGAACCATCCTTAACCCTAACTTAATCTTCTTTTTCCCAAAATATCGATGATTTGAGGGGTACCAAGAACTAGTCATATTCCCAATATTTTTTATTTTAAGCTTTCTAAGTTATGATTTGTTTTACTTTTGGATAGTTCTCTTTCAAAAGAAGTCAGGGGGTTCTTAGGTTCCTTGAACCTCCAATAGGTTCAAGTTATTGTCTAGTTCCTGGCATCATGCAATCCCTCGACATTCCTTTCAAAGTTGATCCAAGTGAACAAAAAGTGTCAAAAGGTTCATAGGTTCCATGAACCTATTGAACCCCTAACAAAATTCAAATTCATCCAGCTCCAAAAAATCATCACACATTTTATGAAAACGACTGGAAGTAAGTGTCAAAAGGTTCATAGGCTCCTTGAACCTATTGAACCTCTAACAAGGTTCTTGACATATCTTCAACCTCTGAAAAGATGATACAATTCTCAAATTTATGAAATAAATAAAATGAAACGTCAAAAGGTTCTTAGGTTCCTTGAACCTATTGAACCTCTAACATGGTTCATTGTTATAATCAAGTGCTTGACATGGTAAAGCTATGACAATTCTAAAGTTTTTAAAAGAGTTCATAAGTTCAATGTTATCGATGAACCTCTGACATTTAAGAACTCACTAGAGATTAAGTGTTTGCAAAGGTTTATCATTCAAATATGAGCACAAAATCACAATAAGCAAAAATCAAAGGGTTCATAGGTTCCTTGAACCTGTTGAACCTCCGATAAGTTCAAGGTTTCCTCTCCAACTCTAACATTTCATTAAAAGGAATAAAGTAGCTAAGAAGCAGTAGTTCATTGTATTTAGTGAACCTCTGACAAACGAGAAAGAAGAATTTTTGAAGTGTAATATGAAGGTGTTTTCACTATCATTTGAAACATTTAAGTCTGTGAATGAAGGAGAAGTCTTGCATACTCATCCATGATGATCTTGTAGCTACTGTAACCATTTTCCATCATTTTCAGATCTCTTCTAATCAAATTAAGAGATAATCCCTTCTACATACTTATCTGTTCCTTCATTTTATAGTGTCAAATACTTGGTTGTGTCCTCAAAATTCCATTATTTAAACCCTAGTTCTCTAAAATTATGCACATTCTATTGTTCCTTTGAGTCCCCTATCCTAAATTATCTATCCCAACCTAACTAAAACCTATAAGATGAAGTATGCTTATCAATGGTACAAAAGAGAGTCCGTGTTTCATATTTCTTTGTTCAATGTCAAGGACAACAAACTAGGGCATGTTGATTTAGAAGAGTTATGACAAAGAATGTCATGCATCACAAGATCCAAAATAGTTGAGGTGACCTTTCAAAGTGGGCTAGCTCATGCAGGACGGGTTTTCCAACCTCAGTACAATACATAGACCTTGTACTTGCCTATGTAAAACACTATAAGCCAAAAAATAGGGAAATTGTATCTACTGATGAGATTGAGTCATAGCCAGGATAGATGGACCTTTAATGAGTATTGTATTAAAAATTCTACCCAGGGGTGAATATGTTGATATGAACATAGAGAAAGCAAACCATTATTTAATAGAGAAAAAGGACTTATATTTAAACAACATAGCCAAGCATTGGCTCAAGGTGCTAAAGAAAGGGAAGTCCCAACTCCCTAAGAATCTAATGAGGTCCCATTTCAATGAGGATGTATCTGACATCATCACCCTACTTCACTGAGTTATGGGGAGTAAAGAAGCTAGCTTATTTGAGTTCTAGATGTACCAATTTACCATAGTGATTAGTTATGCACCTCACAATTTATTGATTGGGGAAAGTTGATTAGTGACAGTTTGCATAACTAACTGGTGAACTTTCAGAACACCCAACCATTTTATATGCTCTCTTACCTATTTTATGTAATTGAAATCATGCACCCATGGCCATGGTTATAGGAAGTTGGGGTTTATAGTAATACAACTCAGATTTATGACTTTTATCCACAATTACAACAAGAAAATAACAACACATTTCAAAAGAGTCAATGACACCTTCACAATGCTCACAATGAGTGAACTAGATGAAAATGTAGGGTTGAGAATCTCCATTGAAGTTACAAATCTAATTTGTCAATTTGGCAGTTATTTCAATTTCCAAGGATTACATATATAAAGATTGGAGGATTTGATGAATTTTCTTACAAGTGGCCTAGATATCCAAGTGATCATCTAGTTTTAATTGAGATATGCAGGCAAGTTGAATGTGTAAATAAGAAGTGCAAGGACAAGAAAAAGGTGGGTTATCCTTTTCCTATAGGCTTGAGCTCTTACACATGCCCATCCAACTCAAAGGCACAAAATGTGGAGAGGTCCCTTGTCAAGATCGCCATGCACTTCTATTGCATGAGATATCCTTTTGACAACAAGACCTATGTGAGGGATCATATACATTTAGGATCAAGGTATCTTCATAGCCCACATCTAGAAGACTATTAGGCTGATTGTGAAAATTAATTTGAAGTAAGGAAGAGAGATTGGTCTAGAATGACCATTCAACAAATGAATAAATATTAATTAGGATGGGATACTGCTAAGATTGAAGATGATGGATCCAATTTGATTGAAAAGGTTTATTTGGATACTCACCAATTTCAACCTCTCACACCAATCAATTGGTCTAAAAAGGAGCAAGTTGACATAAGAGAAAGGTATTTATTTGTTTTAAACAAATCCAAGAAATGGATTGATCTCAAAAGTGCAGAGCACACAACTACTAGACCTTAGGATGTAACTCCAAAACAACAAAGACAAATATATAAATATGGTGGAACATTTGTAGCCATAACTACCAATGTATACATATCCATAACAAGGTCTAATACTGCTACAAGGGGATATGGAGAAGATCCAAATAAAGGGGTGGATTTAAAAAGTTCATGTGCTCAAGGAGGTAATGAAGCTAGGCCAAAATTACAAGTAAAGAGGCCATAAGCTTCCCAACAGGTACAAGATGAAACACAACTAGATGAAGGCAAGGTGGATTCTAATCCAAGTTCACTTTCACCTCAAAATCCTACTCCTTCATCACCTCCACCTTCACCCAAATCTGAGAGTATTGTACATAAGGCTCCACCCCTTCTCCTCATCAAGAAGATACTGTAGATAATTTTTGTCTCTACATTTTATTTTGAGTTAAGGTGGATCAACATTAGTTTTTCATCTATAACAATGATTTTTGATCACACATAGGTAGGATCATTTTGGTCCCTATCAGATTTGAATCAAATTATGGTGGATCATCAAATTCAAGGCCACTATTTTCCATGAGGATGCATTTCACTTCATTCTGGGCACCATGTGGAGGAATTTTGCAAGCAGAAGGAGATGTAAGGCAGGGAAGCATCTTTGTTAGTGTTTGGTTGCCAAGTATCATTGGGTCATACTCTGACAGACCTGATATCTTCAATAAGACATGGCTTGAGGAAGGTATTTGACATTGCCACTTGGTGCCATCCTGCTCTCCTTGATGGTGCCCAAGATAATGCATTCAAGATAAAGTGCATAATTGCAAAGAGTCACGTTATGATCCAAAAGTAGGCCATACACATTCAGAAGGAAAACTATGTGGAGTCAAAACACTTGGTGTACTCGCACGAGGCTTTAAGATTTTAGGCCTGATGTTTCAAGAAGAAGCACCTAGCTTCCATCTGGTAATGGGGCTCATTGGTTTATTCAAAGGGAAAGGAGCTTTGCAGAGTGATCGATCATGAGCACATTTAATCTAATGATCAGGATATTATGAAGGACCTTTCAAGTTAGATAAAGAAGCTAATACATTGACAACAATTAGAAAGGATCCACTGGGCCCCAATGTTGGCAAAGAGGACAAAAAATCATCATCTAGCCATAACTAAGGACTTACTGGCATGGAAAAACATCAAAGGTAGTGTTTGAGTCTCTAATAGTTTTGGTGAGCCTTTAATGTTTTAGTCTGGTGCCATCAAGATTCAACAGAAGAGGACAACGAAGTCATGGCGATTCAATGATAAGGTGTTAGAAGTAGTTGTGGTAGATATTTCTTGCTTGGGGTAACATTTTGAGGTGGTTAGATTCTTATATATAGGGCCATGGGCCATTGTAATAAGGGTTGGGTAATGTTTATCCATTGAGCCAATTCTAGGATTTCAAAGGTTGAATTGATAGGATTTCAAGCCTCTGTGGATGCTTTTCATAGTTAATAAAATACTTTGTAACTATGCCTTAGTGCCTCTTGTAATCTATTCTTGGTTCATCAATGAAGAAAAGTAACACCCTGTGCTTATTCTGTGTCTATTGAGTTTTCTTTTGAGTTCTAGATGTTAGTGTGCCTCTATTTCTAGTTTTAATGAATAATGTTAGTAAGTGGTTTGAAATCATGTCATTGTGCTCTTGAAAACCACAAGTTAATGTTAGGAGCTAAAACAAGAAATCATTTCTATTCCCACATCAACTAGAGTACTACTTTATGGGACATTGCCTTAGATTAACTTCCTTATTTTAAGTTTCTCTCTTCTCTTTCCCCCTCCCTAGACTTTCAAATGAATTAATGAGAATCTTAAGAAGAGCCAACTTCTAAAATCCTAGAGGTTATCCTATGATTTGCAAAGGAGTCCCATAATAACAGGATCTCCCAGTACTTTGATGGTTGTTTGAAATCAAGAGAAATTCCTAGGTGTGAACAACAAAATCCATCAATAGATACTTTTCTTAAAAATTCCCTGCCTCCTATCTCATCCACTTCTAGTCCTTAGAAGATACCTTCATCTTCCCAATGACTTAAAGAGGTAGTGTGCAATAAAACAAGTATAAAGAAATGATTGATCCATATTTTGATGTGGTGGCCAAGCTATTACATGGACATATTCTAAAACCTAAAAAGGCCCAAATTGCCTCTAGGTTGATGATTGACCCATTTGGAGAACAATATGTAGAAATAGCCAAACCAAAGAATGATAAAACTAAACAAGAGGTTATTGAAGATAGTTTTGAAATTTCAAAAGTAGATCTTGGTCCATCAATTCTTGAGGGAGGCATTCATAATTTCTAGGTTTCAGCTACCAAATAGGTACAAAGGACTGAAAAATAGAAAATAACATGAGAACAACTTGAAGAGTAGGTTCAAGTCTTGACATTCTGTATCAAGTCTATCATAGATGTCCCTACTCAACTTAGAAATATATCATTAGTAGTTCAATGCAATTTGGATACAAAAGGGATTGACAAATAATCCCTAGAAAAGATCTGTAAATACCAAGCATATGGTAAGGCTTCCAAGACTTGGGTTGAGAAAATAACCATTGATGGTCTAGTGTGTATTGAAGAAGCTATAAAGTTATATCAAGAAGCTAATGAAAAAGTTAAAGAATTGAATGAAGAGTTTGTCACAATAAGGAAAGAAGATATAGTTTGGCAACTTGTAGCTAAAGACATAGATGAGATGTCAAGATTTGACTTGCAAACATTAATTTTTGAAAATGTTTTGATTAAACCAGAGGAATTCGATGCAGTAACATGGCTTAAAAGCATAGAATGGAAAACCATGGCCATTAAAATTGAACCATTTTTGAATTAAAATGGCTCTTGAAGCAATTTGAGCATATCAAATTTGAGGTTATCACAAGTTGTTTAGACTTTGAAATAGATAACTTGAAAGGAGATCATTCAAGCCTAGAAGAGGTTCAATGAATCAAACAAAAATACATGGATTTGATTTTGAGAGAACTATTTAATAAGGAGACCATTGATGTGAATATATTTCAATAGATGGCTTTAATATCAAATACAACAACTAGCCTATGGAAAGACTTAGTAGGGTTACATGGAAAATTAAGAGAAGATGAAAACTTAGTAACTTGGAAACTAAGACTAGCTAATACCACAGTCCTAAGATCAAAGTTGATGGTAGCACTCATTAAACAATTCAGAACCTACAAAGGGGTTTTCATCTTCATCAGACAAGTCTAAAGTTGCCAAAGAAGAAGCGCTAGAGAAGCAAAGCTGAAATTTTAATTATATTATAAAGTTACTTTGTTATATTTTCTCAAATGCAATAGAAAGTCATTTTAATATAACTTTATAAAATGACTTTATTTTATGAATTTTTTTAAAAAGTTAATGACTATCTTATATCTTTTATTAATATTATAAAAAAAAGGTAGTTGTGGGATAGTTATGAAAGAAGAGCCTATTTATACAAGGCTGAAATGTAATTACATGACTTTTTGACTCTCTCAATTTTGACAGAGAAGAGAAATCCATGTGTTTCCCTTAAATAATCAATAAAGGAGTAATGTTGCTAGATTGTGATCTTGTGTATTGCCTATTTATGCCATTATTCTTTCTTAGGTTAGATTAATATCTATTATGTGTATAAATATCTATTATTTGATTGGAAATAACTGTCATCTTCATTTCAAAATATTTTGTGTAATCTGGAATTGGTATTTATAGTTTTCTCTCAATTTGTGAATTGTAAAGAAAACATTAAATTGCTCTTTCTTAAGTTGGAGTATATTTTGTATTCATATCCTTGTTATATCTTCTTAGAAATCTCATAGAGATAAATCTAAAGTTTTTCCTTTATATAGATTTCCTAAAAATCTTTGTTATTCTAGGAAAATGTGAAATTAATATCTGCCTAGGGTTTTCCCCTTCTCATTTCTTTTATTTCTAAGTTTTAGATTAGGTTAGTATAGAGGAAAACTAATGCATTGTAGACTTAACATAATTCAGGGGAAAGCCTATCTGAACAATCCACTCTATCATTGTACTTCCTACATTAAATCATCAACCAAGGAGCGTAAGCTTATGATGGTACTGCACTATATGTGCCTTTATGGACTCAAATCCTCTTAACTATCCCATTCAAATCTATTTTGATTAGCCTAGTCTGCTGAAATTTGCAGAACTGTAAGAACAACAAAAAAATTTAAAATCTAGTTGCTACAGGTACCTTTAGCATAAGCTGTAAATGACTATTAATAAAAGGAAATTACAAAATTAACTCAGAACATTCTAAATGATAAAAGAACTAATGCTAACCTTTGGAGGACTTCAAATAGACACAGCAGGCATGCGCTCATAGATCATACTACTATATTTCAACAAGTAACATATTCTAATTAACTCACACTGCATTTATACATAAATGAAACTAATTAACAAGAATGCATATAAGAAATGTGGAAATAAATGAAGTGAGGATCAATACCTTGAGTAGCTGGCTCAGGGGACTGACTCACTTAACTTGAAATCACATCAAATTAATTACAAATACTCACACATCTTCATAACATGTAGTTCTATTCATTCCATATCATAAACAAAATCTTCTTCAGATTTTATTCAAATCAAAACATGTCTAGGTAATTGACATTGAGAAACAGAGTAACGGATAAGTAACTAGAAAGTGAAAGCAACTAACTTAACAATGAACTCATCCCTCTAACTTATACAAAAATGGGAGAGTTTTATACAACTACTAACTAATCCTCAATCAATCCAATCCTAGATACTAGGATACAGGTTTCATGATTGATTTATTAATCTAACTGATCAAAAGAAGAAAAGTCCTATTCAAACAAGAACTCTCATGAAATGGTTTGTATGAAAAACCACTCATAGACTGTGTTTAGAACAAGTCTTCTTTTGTGCATTTATTCCAACCCATGGTGGTATAGATTCATCCTCCATCTATCTTCACTTTTGGCATTCAAACTACACTTCACTTAGTTCCCCTGTCTTGCAACTCGCTGCAATTTCTCTTTCCTTGATGCCACGTCCTTGCTGCATAGGGTTAATTCTCCAAACATATGCACACACACAAAATTTCATATTTAAACCATAGGATTCTATCTATATTGCATGCATACTTATATTTTAAGTCATTCACTTGATAATATCAGTGCCACCATATTCCATATTAAAAATATAGGTTTAAAGTCTTTGAAAAGTATATGAGAAACAACATATAGTAATGGTGATGTTTGTAAAGTATCTACAAGATCATATGAAAAGGTTTTAAAAGCATATAAAAACAACATAAAAGGAAGTCAATAATTCAACCCATCATCTCCTCCCAACTACTCTTTTGCTTGTCCTCATGAAAAACCAAGGAACTAAACATCTAGGGGAGAAGATTATAATGCAAAGTGATTTGTCTGAGGTCCATGACTTCTCTGACTCCTTGTCCCTGTTTGAGATAAAAACCATTATAGCAGGCAAGCCTATTCATCATGACCAATTCTACATTCCATGTATCACTCTTTTCTCCTGTCCAGCATGGTATTAGGTAAAGGAAAATAGGAGGGTGAAATGTGAGTGGCAGCCATGCTGCTCCTATATACTCTAAAATCTTGATATACCTGTGTAGCCTCTCAAACATGTTCATGAAATTGTGGAAGGATTGGGGCTCTTTCCTCTACAATTCTGGAGTTAGACTATCCCATCTATTCTGCACATACCTCTGGCAATTCTGAATCATAGACACTACTAACCACTGTATCCTTCTATAATCCCTGAGTCTTAAATCCATACTTACCTTACCTAGACCCTTATGAGAGAGGAGTTATAACCATTGGGTCAGGATCACATCAGTATTTAAGGATTCTTTCCTAATCTGCAGTGGCACCTTCATTTCTTGTTCCTCATACTTATCCATTAGCTCCCCTCTAAGCTGCTCATTTCTGAAGTAAGATATCAGTGCTCTAACTTGAAAATCACCAGCATAGATCAAGGGGTTCCACTCTGTATCTTCTTCCATCAAATAATTGTGCAAACAATATTCATACAACTGATCTTGTTCTTCCAAACCGACTTGAAATAATTGGAAAAAATTATGCCTTGAATAGATAGAAATAGACTGATCATTGATGAATCTATAAAATTGAAAACTGAGAAACTTTTCCTTGAGAAATAATACATAAACTCTTGGTGGAGGTTTGCATTCAATGATTTGAATTGCTCTATCAATTACCTCTGTCAGCTTCCCTTCCAACCATTTGATTACCAAATCCTTTCCTCAACTGATGCATTAAGACTTTGTTTCTCTTTTTCCTAGTTCTTCTTTTCTTGCTTGGTTTTATGAGTTAGTTTCATTAATTCAAAGCCTAGAGATAGAGTGGTATGGTACCCCGAGGTTTTTGTCACAGGAGGTTGGAGAGTGAGTACTTCATGCTCTTCAATTTTTTTTTACTTATAGCCAGTTGTGCTAATAAATCTAAATTGGAACCATGGCCATAAGTCTGAATTTTGTCTTTCAACTCTTGAATCCTTTTCTCTTTTTCTTTATCTTTCTCCTCATACCCCTTCACCTACTCTTCTAGCTATCTTATTCTATCCAAAGCTTCTTGAAGTTCTTTTCTAATGTTTCTATCCTCCAACAATTCTTTTTCTTTTTCAAAATTTAGTCACCTTTTCCAGGAATATCAAAAAAATTTTAAGCAGAATTATCAGGTACAGACTTCCCCATTTTATTTGCAGTAAACAAATCCTCTGACTCAGAATTAGAAGAAGAAACATACATTCTTTTCTTGGTAGACACATTGACATTATCACAGGTGTCAGCAGAGACATCCTCAAGAGGAATTTCTCCTCTATCTGAATCTAAATTTAGTGGAATTGGATCACTGTCTTGCTGGTCTTTATCTTTTTCCTCTAATTTCTGTTTCTCAACAACTTTTTACTTGGCACTTTGCCTCTCTAGCCTACTTGAGTGTCTAGGAGTGACAGTCTCTGACTTATCTTCCTTTTTCTTCATCTTCTTGTCCCTTTTCTTCCTTCTTTCCCCTATATTTTCTTCTTTCATTGTGCTCTTGTGCTTCTTCACATCCTTCCTATTCTTCTTTTCTTTACTAGATGCTGAAGGAGTGCTTATTTTAGCTTTAGGGGTGGATGATGAGGGTTCTTTTGGTGCTATAGGCCTAAATTCTGGAGGATTTTCATCTTGTGGCTCTTCACGCTCAGTTTCATATGGAGGCTCAGGTTTATATGGAAGCTCATCTTCTGGTTTTGGTGCCTCTAATAGTGTTGAAATATCCACACATTACTTAAAAGATTCCCACTCAACCTATGGGTACTAAATTCTCAAACTTGTCTTTATTAATAGGGCTATTAAACAATGATGGGATAGAGTGGTGTTTGTCTATTGTTTTTGGTATTTAGAAGACATTCTTTTCAACATACTATATAGAAAATTTGGGACATTGACTAGTTTTTCATGATGTAGATGATTAAGCAATTTGAAATGTACAGTATATAACATGTTATATCGACCATCACAGGTAATATATTTGATGATGTATGAAGCACATTTCCCCCAAAAGAAGGGAAGAGATAATCATTTTGTACCTTGTGTGGTGGATTCCAAGTGTTCACCTCTCTCACAAAATTCCTCCCTCACTGCGATTGCATCAGCTCTAGCTGGGTACTCGAACCCTGTTCGTGGCAACCCTACGAACTGAGAAATAGCTATTTCAGAAGCATCTACAATTAATCCTTTCACCATTGCTTCATCATATTATAATGTGAATGCAAATTCTTTTGCCATCTCATCATCATATACTGTCAATTTCAAAAAGTAATCTAACCACCCCACTCTTGTAAAGAGTGGAAGAACCATTACATCTTCCAGTATTTCTTTATGTGTAGAGGGTTCTCTTTTGATTGTATCCCCTCCCATGATTTCTGTAAATTGCATTCTCTACAATGTCAATTTCTACTAAATAGTGTCAATTTCTACTGCTTCAATTCACCATGTCAAAAAGAACCAACTTACAATTTCTGCCTCTCCTTTCTTCTCCACTGTAACTTCCTTCAGGTAATAGTTTCACTCATTGGAAAAATAGGGTAAGTTCATGGTGTAGGAGGTTTTATCTAGTTTTTCTTGAAA
This sequence comes from Cunninghamia lanceolata, assembly GCA_027924645.1. Taxonomy (NCBI): domain Eukaryota; kingdom Viridiplantae; phylum Streptophyta; class Pinopsida; order Cupressales; family Cupressaceae; genus Cunninghamia; species Cunninghamia lanceolata. The sequence continues at coordinate 2,323,026 of BSBN01001136.1, forward strand.
GGAAAAAGATGGTGAATGGTCAAAATTGAAAAATAAACCCCTCCCCCCAACTTAAGTGTGAAGTGATCCCACTTCACATGTCAATTAATATGGAATGAAGAGTATTGATTAAATGGAATAGTGGATAATATTCTCGCATGCACAAAATAAACTACAAGTAATTATGAATATAAAAAGAAAGCTAGTTTTAATGATTGAAAGTTACCTAATGTACATATGGAATGGAAAGAAATAATTAACACACCTTGGAATTTGTGAACATATACTGAGGATTTGAGTTGATATGCATGTGGCGAACAATAAGGTGGCAGGTACTGTGATAGAGATATGATGTGATGGCGCATAAATGCGAAGAAAAATGAACAACTCATGAATGTGAGTTGACACTTGTGGCAATAGAGCGGAGTTATTTTAAAATGAATGCGGGCACGTGGAATAGGTGGGAAAAATTAGGTATTGTTCACCAAATTGTTGAAGAAAGTTGCATACAAGAGTTGCTACGGGTGCCACCAGTACAAGTCCCGACTGTGTAATTATAGATGTAATATATCAGGTCCCTATATGAGAGTGATCAACAGGTCCCAGTGGAAGTAACTGTGGTAACCATGGATATTGTGTCATGTGTGCATGTGATTTTAAAGAAAGAAAAATTAAGTCTCAGTGATAGGGGTTGAGTCGTATAACTCAACCTTTGCATCACTATCTACTCATTGGGTGGATCATCTTCAACTATTGGCTTAGTGTGTGTCACAGAGCCTTCATTAAGAGCATCTTGAGGGCCATATTGAGTGGCTAGAGAGACGAGAAAATCATCTTTCTGAAGTGGTTTCTTGTATAGTTTCAGCCTGTGTCCATTCACTAGCAATGAAAATCTTAGCTCATCAATGGTTTGCAATTGGACTGCACCATTAGGGAATCCTTGTTGAATCTCATATGGGCCTAACCATCTTGACTAAAGCTTGCCTTTAAAATCTTTGTATCTTGAGTCATACAGAAGTGCCCAATCACTAGCAGTGAATTCTTTGGTCTTGATGTACTTGTCATGCCATTTAATCCTTTGTTTATGTATCACTTCTATGTGGTGGAGGGCTTCTAATCTGATCTCATCAAGAGCATTCATATTTTGTAATCTATCCATTTGTGCTTTTGTCAAATCCATCCCTAATTCTGCTATTATCCTCAGGGTTTTGTATTCAAATTCTATAGACAGGACTATTGTCTTGCCATAAACTAAGTCGTGAGGGGTGAACCCTGTAATTGTCTTCCATGTGGTTCTATATGCCCAAACAGCTTCTGGTAACCTAGAAACCCAATCTCTTCTATGAAGCTATACTATTTTGGTCAATATATTCTCAAGCTCTATTTGTAACTTCAACCTGACCATTTGCCTGAGGATGGTAGGGAGTGGACTATTTATGTCTAATTTGATATTCTTCTACCAATTTTGTGATTAAATCTAATGTAAATTGTGGCCCTTGGTCAGTGACTATCTCCCTTGGTACACCATATCTAGTGAAGATTTCCTCATATAAATTTTTTGTTACATTGCCATCTCTAGCAAACTGCAAATCTTTAACTTCCACCCATTTAGTTAAGTAATCAGTACATACCAGTATGTATTCCTTGTTGTTTGAAGTAGGAGAAATAGGACCAACAAAATCCAATCCCCACTTATCAAAATGAGCCAATGTTATTTGTGGTTGTAAAGGAATTTCATCACTTCTTGTAGGTCTTCCCATCCTTTGACATCTATCATAGCTTCTAGTGTACTTGACAACATCTTTGTGAAGTGTTGGCTAGTAATATCCTGTTGTTAATATTTTGAAGGCTGTCCTTTTGGTAGCAAAATGTCCACCACAGGGCTCATCATGACATGCCTTCATTATATCAAACACTTCATCCTCTCTGATACATCTTCTCATAATATTATCTGCACCAGTGTAAAATAGGAATCCAGAAATCTAAGAGTAAGGGAAACATTTGTGAACTAGTTGCCTTTTCTTCCTTGGAGATAAGTACCCTGGAATCTACCCTGTAACCAAATAATTGGCTATATCTACATACCATGGAGTGTGTATAGTTAGAGAAAATAGATGTTCATCAAGAAAAGAATCATCAACCACTCCTTCTGAGGACTATGTAGGTAGTCTAGATAGAAAATTAGCAACTACATTAGCCTTGCCTGGTTTGTCAACAATTGTTATATCAAATTCCTATAATAACAATAACCATCTTACAAGTCTTCCACCCACTATTGTCTTATTCATCAAATATTTGATTGTTGCATGATCTGTATGTATGAATACTTTGTAACTAGTTATGTAGTGCCTAATTTTGTTAATTGCATAAACAACAACTAACATTTCTTTTTCTATCATAGTATAGTTCAACTCAGCTCCCTATAGGTTTTTACTTACATAGTATATTGCATACTCTTTGTTTCCTTCTCATTGGCCTAGTACTACCCCAATGGCAAAATTTGATGCATCTGTATGGATATGAAAAGGCAGTGTCCAATTGAGACCTCTAAGAACTAGTGCTTGTGTCAATGATGCATTCAACTTTTCAAATGAGTTCTAATAGTCTGCAGTCCCCTCACATTCAATGTATTTTGTCAATAGAGTGAACAAAGGTGTAGCAATCTTTCTAAAATCTTGGATAAAACACCTGTAGTACCCTACATGTCCAAGGAAACTCCTTACATCCTTCTGTCTTCATGGAATAGGCAGGGTAGATATGATTTCAATCTTCTTTGGGTCAACTTGGATTCCTACACTTGAGATGAAATATCCCAAGACTACTCCCTATGTCATCATCATAAAACATTTTTCATTACGCAGAGAGAGATTATTCTCTATGCATCTCTTTAAAACTTTCTCCAAGTTGTGTAAAGCTTCGTCATATGTTTCACCATATGTGGTGAAGTCATCCATGTAAATCTCCATGCTGTCATGAGAAAAATTAGAGAAAATACTAAGGACTTCTCTCTGAAAAGTTGTTGGAGCATTGCACAAACCAAAAGGCAAGACAGAATATATGTAGGTCCAGCAAGGGTAGGTAAATGTTGTCTTATCTTGATCCTCTGGTGCAATCTTGATTTGGTTATAGCCACTAAAACCATCAAGAAATGATAAATATTTCTTCCTTGCCAAAGAGTCAAGAACTTGATCAATAAAGGGCAATGAAAAATGATCTTTTTTGGTTACAAAATTAAGTTCTCTATAATCCACACAAACCCTCCATTTGCCACCTTTTTTGGGAACTATTACCAATGGTGAAACCCATTCACTATCTGAAATGGGGTATATGAATCCTGCATCTAACAACTTTTGGAGTTCATCTTTCACTATGTCTCTTAGAGTAGGGTTCATCCATCTTTTCTACTGCCTAATAGGTTGGTGGCCATCATCAATGTAAATCTTATGCATGCATAAGGTAGGATCAATGCCTTTCATATCACTGTAGTCCCATGCAAAGGTTACTTCATGTGTTTTCAATGTTGTGTGTAGGGATTGATGTTGCTCATCATTCAATGCCTTATTAATAGTCAACATCTTCCCTGGCTTGATTTCCAACTATTTAGACATCTCTTGTACACATGACAGGTCAAGGTTAGCTATTACTAGCAAGCATTGTTGTTTTAACAAAGTATGAAATAGTTGAGATACCTTCTCTGAGGAACTGCTGGGTGATGTGCTTCTTAAGGGGTCTTGTTAGCAAGATAAACAATCTTGCTGCTGAGGATGCCTCCCACAATCATTTTGGATGATATGAGCAATCAACTCATCTTCATCTTGAATATCCAATAAGGGGTTACATTCAATAGTCATCAAGGTTTGCAGGGAATAGTTGTCCTCATCTTCTAGGGTAGGCCAAATGGTCTGCTCAAACTCATGATATGGTTGGGCCGGTGGATATAAAACCAATTTCTTGGTGATAGTCCCATTAGATATGATCATATTACCTGACCTACAACCTATAAATGCATATGCTATGGCAAGCCATGGTTTGCCTAGTATGAGAGGATAACTAGCAAGGTTAACTTTGGGCTGGAGTACTATAAAATCACCAAGATATTCCTAGGAATCTAATGTAATGACCAAGTCCTCAATGACTCCTTCAAGCTTAACTGTGGACCTATCAACTAATTGTAAGACTATTTAAGTAGGTCTGAGATTATTCAACTGGAGTGTCTACATTGTCTCCTTAGTCATTACATTAATTGCAGCACCTAAATCTATCAGAGTATTCTTAATCATTGTCCCATTGATTTTAACATCCACTACTGGACTACCTGGATATGTATAGTTGGGAATAGTTATACTACCCAACATGATATTAGCAAGATTACCCAAAACATGGACTGTTTGAGGGTCTATTCTCTTCCTTCCTGGCTTCTTTATGAAAAGATCCCTAATAGTCTTAGTGTAGAAAGGAATATCCTTGAGGGCTTGGATTAAGAGAATCTTTATGCTTATATCTTTTAACTAGCTAAGAAGGACAGTATCAGTTTGGGCTATTTGTTTTTGCATAGCCAAGTGCTCAGGGAAAGGAGGAGGCTTCTGATGTAAGGTAGTCTGGGCATCTTGGGTTGATTTAGGTGCCAAAGGTGGTTTATCTGAGGCTTCCTCTGTGGGTTCTTCATCAATATATCTATGATTTGTGGAGACGAAGCCCCTGCAAGTTGTCTCTTTGTTTTGAGGTGAACATTACTCACCTCTACCCCATAAGTGGGGTACTCCATTACCTCGTTAGTATAAGCCTATTGGACAGGCTTGTTGTTAGGGTTAGGTGAAGGTTGGGTAGGGATTTGGGTAGGTCTAGGAGGTGGAACTTGAGGAGTGGAAGGAGGCAACATTATTGTTGGCTGCTAGGGTAGAGGTGGAACCATAGGTTGTTGGTAATTTGTATTTTTCTGCCACTGTTGGCCCTTATTCCATTGGGGTTGCCATTGATGTTGTTGTGTGGGCCACTGGGGGTTATAGTTGGTACCCTGGAAACTTTGTTGGGGCCATGAGTTTGGCTGCTATTGGTTCCAACTTGGTTGTGGAGTGGGCCATTGTGGGGTTTTCCATTGATTTTGAGTATTAGGCCATTGTTGGTTCCATGCAGGAAAATTTTGGTTTGGAGTAGGAAAAGGTGAATTGTAATTGAGTGGGTCAGATGGCATACCTTGTCTTTGCTACCAAGGTCTCCTTTGAGCAATGAAGAACAACTACCTATCCTCTCCTTCAAATGGTTGGAGTTATGGCCTTTCAATCTTCTCTTGCTGGATATTGGTTGCCCTCTTGCATTTACAATTAGCCTTCCTTTGTCTACAATTGGGGCAATATTTAGTGAGCATGGCTTCTGTCTCCTCCTGTTTCTTCTTAATGTGAAGAGTTCTCAACTACGTAGCCATATGACTAATGATATCTTCCTTCATATTGGATAGCAAGTTGCTGATTTCAACTCAAGAAACTCCACTGGTTGCCTTGTTTGTGATGGATGTTCTTTCTCCCCTTTGTCTTTTGGCAAAAGTTCACGAATAGTTTCTACAAATTTTGTAGATTGCTTCAAAAGGTAGATGAGAGATATCACCTTGCCCAATGAGATTTAGGGCATCCATACAGTAATCTTTAACTCCTCTCAAAAATACCAGTTTTAGTGATTCTTCAGACAATCTATTTTGGGGGTTCTTTTTCAAGGTAAACTGAAACCTTTCAACATAATCCTCCAGTGGTTCTTCCTCTTTTTTTGACATCCTGAAGATATCATCTCTCCTCTTGTCATGTCCTCAATAGTAATCTTGGTATTTTTCCAAGAATTTCTCCTTCATTATATCCCAATCTAGGATAACATATTTTCCTAGACCCATAAACCTTCTCAGGGCTGCATCCTTGAGAGTGACAAGAAAGAGTTTAAGCCTGTGAGCATCTGTAGTGTAGTCATAGCTTCTGCACAGGATATCAAATGAAAACAGAAACGTGTCTAGGTCCTCTGTCACTAAGCCATAGAAAATTGGTAATGCTGAAGGTGGAATGTTTTTCAGTGCTGCAAGCCTCTCGTGATCAGTGATGGGGAACTCAAATGTTGCCTGCTTTGGTGGTGGATCATCCACTGCTACTTTTGCCATGGTTCTAAAGGTCCCTTCTGTAGCTGTAGAAGAAGCTGATGAAGATGTTAAGGATGTTGATGAAGATGGAGGAACAAATCCCTCGTCTGCAGCAAGTCCCACTTGATAATTGGTAAGATCAACAATATCTTCTGGAGCTTGATAATTTGAAGGGAGAAATCTTCCTTGGTTGTCTCTTTGCCTCCGCATATAGAAGTTTTAGCTTTTGTATACCGACGGTCTTGCACAATGTTAGTTCGATTTTGGATGTTTGTTGTAGAGTGAAGTTACGAATCCTAATACTAAAATTAAAACTTAAACTATGGAAATTTGACAATTGAGCCTATAAAGGTAGCACCATGCCCCAATGCAATGATGCCAAAAATGTAGAGGAAAACTAATGCATTGCAGACTTAACATAATTTAGGGGAAAACCTATCTGAACAGTCCACTCTATCATTGTACTTCCTACATTAAATCATCAAGCAAGGAGCGTAAGCTTATGATGGTATTGCAATGTATGTGCCTTTATGGACTCAAATCCTCTTAACTATCCCATTCAAACCTATTCTGATTAGCCTAGTCTTTTGAAATTCACAGAACTGTAAGAACAACAAAAACGGTTTAAAATCTAGTTGCTACAGGTACCTTCAACATAAGCTGTAAATGACTATTAATAACATGAAATTATAGAATTAACTTAGAACATTCTAAATGATAAAATAACTAAATCTAACCTCTAGAGGACTTAAAATAGACATAGCATGCATGTGCTCATAGATCATACTACTATATTTTAACAAGTAACATATTCTAATTAACTCACACTGCATTTATACATAAATAAAAAAATTGATTGACAAGAATGCATATAAGAAATGCAAAAATAAATGAAGTGAGGATCGGTACCTTGAGTGGCTGGCTCAAGGGACTAACTGATGCAGAGGTGGCATAAGGAAAGCACAACATAGCCTTCAACCAAGCAACCATAGGCACATTCAAGGGTGTATGAAGGATTTGGTATCCTAGTGATGGCTCCACCTTCTAGGCTTCTCCAACACCTCAGGATAGATCAACAAACACCTTCTATGCAGATGGTTTGATCTCCAACTTCCCAAAACTCTTCAACCTATACCTTGACTAGTAAGGCTACTAGCCCTCCAAACTAGGTTTTCTCAACAAAACTTGACAAAATCCCAAATGACCAGGCAAGTAAATGATGGTTTTAGATACCCTCTATGGAACCCTATCAAACTCCCAAGTCTCCTATTCCAACTCTACTCCAGCAATCCAGAACACTCATTAGGTCTCTTAGGCCTAATTGATCAATTTAGGCTAGGTTACAAAGTAAGTGCTCAAAATTGGGTGCATAGGTCAGGGGCAAGAATTTGGAATGCTTCTACCATGTCCCTACAACACAAATCCATCATTTATTTGCTCACCCTATCAGGATTCTATCATCTACAACCTCAAATAGCATGAATTTGGTCAAATACAATGAAATACTTGACCTAGGGCATCACCTTAAAAATTGGAAACAGCATCTCCCAGAAAAATGCTTTTGGAATCTTATAGAGTACATCCCTAGCCTACATGTCACCAGATTTTATGAATTTTCATTGGTGGAAATGCATTCTAGGGCCGGATTTCTATGGCTGCCCTAGAAAACAGGGTTTCTAGACCTATTTTGAAAGAAAAATCAATAACTTTTGATTCCGACCACTTCAGGACCTCAAACTAGTTGCATATGAACCCTGACTCCAAGAAATTTTAGAAAAATGTCATTTGCACACGTGAAAAGTCAATATAGTCCATACATAGTGAGAAAAATAGGAAAATTTTCTGTTTTATGTAGTTTCAAAGCCCCAAAACTCCGTACCAGATGTCCTCTGCCGTACAGGAGTGAAATACAAATGTTTCCAACTGATCCAAGTCAGTTTCTAACCTCTACAACAGCATTCAACCTCCCAAAGTGGGTTTTGAACCGTCCAATGTGTCATTGACACTATTGGCAACAATAGACATTATGGAGTTTTTCCATTTTCCAAAGGATGGCAATTTGTTTTGCTTGTCCAATGGAATCAAAACATCCTCCATACTCCCAAAACATGATAAAACACACAAACAATCACAAAACTCAAAAACCAATCCTTTAGACCTTCTAGGCCTGATTGGCACAATAAGGATCCAAGTGGACTAAGCATGATTGAGGTTCATATGGTCACCTCAATCATCTTGACCACACAAATAGGACCATACAAACATGGCTAAAGCCTTATTATAGAGCACAATAAACAAAAATCACAACCTTTCAAAAAAATACAAACAAAGTGACTTTAGGAACCAAGGTGCTCCTAGGTGCCCTGCACCATAGACCCACTGTCAAACAGAACTCAAGTCTCTTGAGTTGGAATGGTGTCAAATGTGAAACCTGCCTTCTCAATGTCTACTCTACTCATCCAAGTGGCATCCTCCTGAGGTTTGTTTAGCCACTTCACCAAATAGTCATGATAGGTGTGCCTTCTAGTTTGTTTTGCAATCCTCTTGTCCAAAATGCACTCAATCTGATTTGGAGAGGAAGGAATGAGTTCCTGGAGTGTCTGATCAGTTTGATCTTCTTCAACAGCAGTCTGAGGATCAGATCCTTTATAGGGATAAAGGTCTGAAACATAAAAAATTGGAGACAAAGCAATGCCATCCGGAAGTCTGATTTTATATGCATTTTCTCCACATTTCTTGAGCACTTCACAAGGTCCAATCTTCTTCATGAGTAGCTTGGTATGTTTATCTGTAGGGAGCCTCTCCTTCTTCAGATGGACCATTACCAAATCACCTTCCTTGAATTGCAAATCCCTTCTTTTCCTGTCAGCAAACTATTTGTACTTCTGTGAAGTGGACAGCAATTTCTATTGTACTTGTTCATGGACATCTTTCATGACTTGAATGAAGCCTTCAGCCAAGGCACTACTATTTTCCAGTCCTTTAACCTCCCTAAGTTCCAAAATACCCCATTGGGTGAGTGCCATAAACAATTTGGAAAGGAGACAGGCCGGTGCTTCTATTGACAGTGTCATTGTATGAGAACTCTGCCTGAGCCAAAAGTGAATCCCAACTAGCACCCTGCTCCTTTGTTAGGCATCTTAGGAGGTTGCCAAGTGACCTATTAATCACCTCTGTTTGTCCATCAGACTGAGGGTGATAGACAGATGATAAGGACAAATTTGTACCTAGCCTCTTTCACAGTGTCCTCTAGAAGTGTCCTATGAACTTGGGGTCTCTGTCTAAGATGCTTGACAAAGGTAAACCATGTAACCTGACTATTTCTTTGAAGAAAAGACCTGCTATGTGTGAGGCATCATGCGTGGTTCTACATGGGATGAAGTGAGCCATTTTTGAGAACCTATCTACAACCACAAAAATGCTGTCATGTCCATTCTTTGTCCTAGGCAAACCAAGTACAAAGTCCATGCTTATGGAATCCCAAGGCTTTGAAGGAATAGGTAGAGGAGTGTATAAACCTACATTGGATGTATGCCCCTTTGCTGTTTGGCAAATTTGACAAGTTTCAACAAACTTCCTTACATCGGTTGGCAATTTGGGCCAAAAATAGTACCTCCTAACCAATTCTAGGGTCTTGTCACTACCAAAGTGACCTGACATGCTGCCACAATGCTTTTCCCTGATTATATTATCTCTAACAGACCCTCTTGGGATACACAACATGCTACCCTTGAAAAGATATCCATCTTGCAATAAAAAATCAGAAAAATCAGTATTATACCTTCCTGTCATGGCCTTGCAAGAGAGGTATGGTTCTTTGAAGTCTTCATCTGCTGCATACTGATCTTTGATGGCTTGAATACTTGTACTTTCCAACTGTATGGTCTACACAACAAGATTCCTCCTACTTAAGGCATCGGCTACCTTATTGGCCACTCTTTTCTTGTGTTTTATGGAGAAGGTGTATGCTTGGATGTACTCCATCCATTTGACATGTCTGTGATTCAACTTTTTCTGCCTGTTCAAGAAGATTAATGCATGGTTATTAGTAAAAACAATAAATTCCTTTGGCAATAAGTAGTGTCTCCATTTCCTTAATGACTGAACCATGGCATATAATTCTAGATCATAGGTGGAGTAGTTTTGTTTTGCCTCATTTAATTTCTCACTAAAGAATGCTACAGGCCTCCCATCTTGACTTAAGACTCCCCCAATAGCCCTCTTACTTGCATCACACTCTACCACAAAGACCTTGTCAAAATTAGGTAGCACTAGGACTGGTTTTTCTAAAAAAAATTTCTTTAATAGTTCAAAGGCTTTGTTGGCCTCATTTGTCCATACAAACACACATTTCTTGCCCCTTTTTATGGTGTCAACAAGTGGAGCACAAATGCCACTAAACCCTCTAATGAACTTTCTATAAAAGCTACACAAACCATGGAAACTCCTTACCTCAGAGGCTGTTGTAGGTGTTGGCCAATTAAGAATGGCTTCAACCTTACTTGGATCCATTTTTAGGCTGCCCTTGGAGATGACAAACCCCAAAAATATCAACTCTTCTTGTAGGAAGACACATTTGTCAAGATTGATTCTCAACTTCTCCTCTTGAAGCCTCCTGAGCACTTGATGGATATGCCTTATGTGGTCTTCCTTGCTGTCACTAAAAATTAGTATATCATCCAAATATACAACAATAAACTTGTTAAGGAAAGGTTTTAGCACTTCATTCATCAATCTCATGAAGGTGCTTGGTGCATTTGACAAGCCAAAAGGCATGACAACCCATTCAAATAGTCCTTCATTGGTTTTGAAGGCAGTTTTCCACTCATCCCCCTCCCTTATCCTGATTTGGTGATAACCACTTTTTAGATCTATCTTGGTAAAATACTTAGCCCTACCCAAGCAATCCATTAAATCTTCCATTCTAGGCATTGGAAATCTATACCTGATAGTGATCTTGTTGATGGCCCTGGAATCAGTGCATAGTCTCCATGTTCCTTCCTTCTTGGGTGCAAGCACTGCAGGTACTGCACATGGACTAATACTCCTCTTGATAAGTCCTCTATCCAACAAGTCTTGGATTTGTCTTGCCACTTCAGCATTTTTCTCTGGGGTCAACTTGTAGGCTACTTGGTTTGGTAGGGTGGATCCAGGGATGAGATCAATGCAATGACTAATCTCCCTCTTTGGTGGAAGGGCATCCTTGCCTTCATCGGTTATCACATCCTGAAACCTCTCCAATAGTTCTTCCACTTCCTTTGGTCCAATCCTCCTAAGAGGTTGCTACACTTTGACCTTCTTGGGATTCACATCCTTGGGCTTGATGACTACTACAAAACATGGCACTTTCTCTTCCTTGAGGTTAGCCAAAAACTCTTTTTCACCTACTAACATAACTGAACTAGAAATGATTTTCTCTTTGCAATCATCAATCAAAGGAGTCATTGTAAACTTTTCACCATTCTTGGACAAATGAATTACATTGATCTTACCATCATGTTGGGCACTTGTGTCATGTTGCCAAGGCCTTCCAAGAAGAAGGTGGCATGCATCCATATCCACTATCTCACAAAGAACCTTATCATGATATTCACCTATCTTGAATTCAACCCAACATTGCTCTTTCACCACAATTTGTTGTTCCTTGGTTAGCCAAAAGACTCTATAGGGGTTAGGATGAGGCATTCTTTCCAATCCTAACTTAGTCACCATTTCATTAGAAGCCAAATTTTTAGAAGAACATGAATCTACTATTACCTTGCACACTTTTCCTTTCACCTTGCAAGTGGTTTTGAACAAGTTGTTCCTTTGGGGCTGCTCCTTGGTGGCTGGCATGATGAGTGATCTATTAAACATGATGCATTCTCCACTCTCAGGTGTTGCAGACTTGGAAGAGGTTGTTTGATAACTTGTGGTGCTTTGACAGTCCTCTTCTTGAAGGAGTTGTACTCTTCTTTCTTTCTGATTTGCAGCAGTGTTTCCCATCTTCTTCGGGCATCTAAAGGAATGATGTCCAATCTGATACCCTCTATGGACCCTATCAAACTCCCAAGTCTCTTGTTCCAACTCTACTCCAGCAATCTAGAACACTCGTTAGGTCTCTTAGGCCTAATTGATCAATTTAGGCTAGGTTACAAAGTAAGTGCTCAAAATTGGGTGCATAGGTTAGGGGCAAGAATTTGGAATGCTTCTACCATGTCCCTACAACACAAATCCATCATTTATTTGCTCACCCTATCAGGATTCTATCATCTACAACCTCAAATAGCATGAATTTGGTCAAATACAATGAAATACTTGACCTAGGGCATCACCTTAAAAATTGGAAACAACATCTCCCAGCAAAATGCTTTTGGAATCTTATAGACTACATCCCTAGCCTACATTTCACCAGTTTTTATGAATTTTCACTAGTGGAAATGCATTCTAGGGCCGGATTTCTATGGCTGCCCTAGAAAACAGGGTTTCTAGACCTGTTTTGAAAGAAAAATCAATAACTTTTGATCCCGACCACTTCAGGACCTCAAACTAGTTGCATATGAACCCTGACTCCAAGCACTTTTAGAAAAATGTCATTTGCACATGTGCAAAGTCCGTACAGTCTATACACAGTGAGAAAAACAAGAAAATTTACTATTTTATGTAGTTTCAAAGCCCCAAAACTCCGTACCAGATGTCCTTTTCCATACAGGAGTGAAATACAAATGTTTCCAACTGATCCAAGTCAGTTTCTAACCTCTACAATAGCATTCAACCACCCAAAGTGGGTTTTGAACCGTCCAATGTGTCATTGAGACTATTGGCAACAATAGACATTATGGAGTTTTTCCATTTTCCAAAGGATGGTGATTTGTTTTGCTTGTCCAATGGAACCAAAACATCCTCCATACTCCCAAAACATGATAAAACACACAAACAATCACAAAACTCAAAAACCAATCCTTTAGACCTTCTAGGCATGATTGGCACAACAAGGATCCAAGTGGACTAAGCATGATTGAGGTTTATATGGTCACCTCAATCATCTTGACCACACAAATAGGACCATACAAACATGGCTAAAGTCTTATTACAGAGCACATTAAACAAAAATCACAACCTTTCAAAAAAATGCAAACAAAGTGACTTTAGGAACCAAGGTGCTCCTAGGTGCCCTGCACCACTAACTCACTTAACTTGAAATCAAATCAAATCAATTACAGATACTCATGCATCTTTGTAACATGTAGTTCTCTTCATTCCATATCATAAACATAATCTTCTTCAGATTTTATTCAAATCAAAACATGTCTGGATAATTGATATTGAGAAATAGAGTAATGACCAAGAAACTAGAAAGTGAAATCAACTAACTTAACAACAAACTCATCCCTCTAACTTATACAAAAATGGGAGAGTTTTATGCAACTACTAACTAATCCTTAGTCAATCCAACCCTACATACTAGGATATAGGTTTCATGATTGATTTATTAATCTAACTGATCAAAAGAAGAAAAGTCATGTTCAAACAAGAACTCTCATGAAATGGTTTGTAAGAAAAACCATTCATAGATTGTGTTTAGAACAAGTCTTCTTTTCCACATTTATTCCAACCCATGATGGTACAGATTCATCCTCAATATGTCTTCACTTTTGGCATTCAAACTGTACTTCACTTAATTCCCCTGTCCTGCAACTCGTTGCAATTGCTCTTTCCTTGATTCCACGTCCTTGCTGCATAGGGTTAATTCTCCAAACATATGCACACAAAATAACTTTCATATTTAAACCATAGGATTCTATCTATATTGCATGCATACTTATATTTTAAGTCATTCACTTGATAATATCCCCACCATATTCCATATTAACAATATAGGTTTAAAGTCTTTGAAAAGTATATGAGAAACAACATATAGTAATGGTGATGTTTGTAAAGTATCTACAAGATCATATGAAAAGGTTTTAAAAGCATAAAAACTACATAAAAAGAAGTCAATAATTCAACCCATCAGTCACCTTTCCTGCTTTCTGGTTAAAAGCATACCCCAAAAAATGTTATTACCATACGAGAAAGATGCTCCTCTCAAACATAGAAGAAGGTTGGTTCGTTTGGTTAAACGTCTCCAACTATTGGAATGTAAGTCACTTCTCCTTGGATGATTCATATAATATTTCCATAGTGATAAATCTATTCACCAAAGGACATGTCACTACAAACGCAAAAATCACGGACAACCTCCACAAGGACTGCTATGATGATATATAATCCTTGTCACGTACATGTAAGTGTGAAATAGCATCCTTTCAGTAGACATCCTCTTGGTGATGTGCCTTTTCTTTCATCTTGTATTGTTTCCCCTTTGTCGTTTTCTCTCTCTCTTCGTTGTCGACGCTTTTTGACACTTGTTGATTTATGTTTTCTAAGCTTGCGACCTTATTCCTAAGCCTTGTATGCATCTTGTAGCTGAGTTTTCACCTTTCCCCAATGTTTTTCATCTTCTCCACCCCCTTGAAGCCTTCTAGTAGTCCCCCCTAGCCATCTCCCACTTTTATTTTTCAGTTTCACTCAATCAATCCAAATCTCCCCCTATTATTTCCAAATCTCCCGCTAGGAGATCCTACTTTGCAAGTGGAGATTTGGATTCTTGCACATGATTGACCTATTTCCAAAGCTAAATCCCCTCCTTTTCATCTCCTCTACCATCTCCCATCATGCATTTTTACCCAAACCCCTTCCTTTCTAGATCTCCCACCGGGCAACCCTACTAAATCAGGATCTCCCCCTGGGAGACCTAGGGTTGCCCCTTGCATGACCCATGGGAGACCCTACTGGTGAAAGGGGTGACCCATGGGTGACCTTGTAGCATTTCTAGCCACAGAAAAAATCAAGTTTCTAACTCGAAAAAGTATCGTTTTCACCCATTTGTCTTTATGTTTGCATGTATTTTTGAGCCTAATATGGAGCTAACTATTTCATGCACCCACACATGCATAATTAGATCTATTTCATCTAAAATTAACAACTCATGCATTCCCATGCACTCTTTCTTCTTCACTTCTTCTTGAGTGATAAGCTTTTACTGGGTAGATCACTCCAATTTTAGCCCATATCACTATTGAATCCTTTGTGTTAACTCTCTAATCTAATTGAGTTAACTCTTCTTCTTCTTCATCTCTCATCTCTTCTTCTAACCTATAAATACCCCCCTCCCTCAAGAATAAAGGGAGGCAATTTCATTGTGCACACAGCTCTTGCAAGTTATTGCTCTCCACATTCAACATTTTCATGCTCATACAGGATGAAGGTGCCTTTTGTTTTTTTTGTTACTATCAAGATTTCACATAAAACTCATCACACGTCCATATGCTTCTTAAATCAAGACATCGTGCTCATCAATAGCTCTCATTGAGCTCTCTTTGCAAAGCTTCTTTCGCTTCTTTTGTCATCTTGTCACCAAGAGGATTCCCCACTACTACAAGAGGATACAAGGTTGCCACACAAGGAAATTTGAGGGTGGTGGAGGCTCACAAGTCTTCTTTATTTTAGGTTCCTCTATGCTTTTTGTTAATTAGTAATAATTAGGTAATGAAAATTGCTATTGGGATTAGTAATCTTATTGCTTTTTCCTTGATAGAATAGTTAAATTTTATATTCTTAGAGTAATTTGCTTTCATAGTTTAATTCATTTACATGCAATTTCCTTTCTTAGATCAAATTGCTTCAAATATTCAAAAAAACCCCAAAAGCATAGTTAAAATTGCATTAGGTAAATTCATTATAGTTGTATTCATTCTTTTGATTCCTAGATTAAAAGCATCTTTTATTTCCAAAATATCAAAACAAACAAAAAAAAGTTTTGCATTTCATATAGTATTGCATTCATAAAAACCCAAAAAAGAACAAAAACATTATAAACTTATAAAATTTGTAAACCCTTGATTCCATCACAAGGTCAACCATAGTCAACCATTTGGTCAAACCCTTGATTCTATCACAAGGTCAAACAAGGTCAATGCACAACTAAACCTTAGGTCAAATCAAACCCTAAGTCAAACCCTAGGTCTAGTCAAGGTTATCTCACATAGGCCTATCTCTTGTCTCAACTCATGAATATTCCCAGGATTAAGAGGTGAGTCGGTGAGGGTAATCCTTGATGAGATAGAGGAAATCCATCCAAGAACACAACAAGATTCACTTGTCTTACAACAAATAGAAGAACATAGACAACTCTTGCTATGATAAGCATTCATCCAATACTTTGAAAGACAACTAGCCATCAACTAAAACAACAACTTACCCACAGAAAGGTAGAATATCAAAAACCCTAATAGGAGAAGAGTGACAAGTGACCCTTTGGGTCATATGGTTGTCTCTACAACAACAATAATTGAATGACACATCTACACTAGCACACAACAACATAGGCCTCAGGACGTGCCGACCCCTCTTTGCAAAGTCCAGCTCTCCAATGAGCTAGACCACCCCATGTCTCATCTCCTCTTGACTGGCTACTTCCACGAGAGCGAGAGTGACATGGTGGTTTTCCCTTTGGCAAGGAGGGAAGGGTCCGTGTGCACGCTGAAATCTGACTCGATAGCCCTAGGCAATCAAGGTCATGATTTTGAGCGTACATATTTTGGTGAACCCGACGTGAACTACAAAGCCTTCTGACATTAAACACTTCAAAACAAAAATCATTAAGCATTTTCACTTTATTCTTCATAGTCACTTCTACCACTTTAGCCTTGTCACCTTCGTCATCATCCATTCCATTTATTTTGTGGTTTCTACAGCACCCCCGAATATGACAGAACCTGATCTAAACCAAGGGAATATCCTCTCAAGAGAACTAGAAACTCCTTTAAATAGGTATTTTTCACCGCATATGGACACACCAATCACAAACTACTATGATTACAAAGACTTCAACGATGAACAAGACCAAAGAGAACCCAAGCGTTCTCTGTCATTTAACAACCCAACTTGGGAACACAATCTGGCCATACCAAATGTGCCACATAAAGCTACGAGGGTAAGGTCAGAAATACATTGACCCAATCAACCTTCCACAAGCACATCAAGTACTCATTTCGATGACAACGTGAAACGATTAGAAAGAGACATGCAAGAGGCAAGAGATGCTCAAGAAGCATTAAGAGTTGCCTTGTGAGAAGAATAAAGAGATAATGCTATACGAGAAGAAGCATACCATCATGACAATACTCAAAGAGAAAATCCTAGAAATGAGGAAACACCTAGAGTAACCACTCCTACAGACTTAATTGCAACTATGGTGCAAAGGATTAGAACCTTGGAAGCAGAACAAGTTGCTCCTAAAAGAAGGCACAAATCCCATGACAACTTTAGAAATAAACAAGACCAGGGAGCATATCAGAATCCCCCTTATCTCAACTATTATTCACAAAATGCAAGTAATGACATGTGTTTGAATGGGAACCCTCCTATTCAGAACAATCCAACAATGTTGGGAAATCAAACAAATCAGACAATGGGTTATCAAAACCCTCCTACAAGGTTGTTCTTATCAACTCCTCAATCACAAAGTGCCTTCCTTTGAACATATCTTGAGTACATGAAAGAACATCTTGATCTAAACATAAGGAACATACAGTTACCTCGGCCATTGCCTGATCTCCTAAAATTCAAAGGGGAAGGAGATCCGAATTCACATATCAAAGCTTATACCACTATGATAGGAGAACTCCTCCCTTGGGATGGGGTTGTTGCCAAGATCTTTCCAAGGATCCTCGAAGGAATAGCTCTAGATTTGTACTATCATTTTCTAGAGGCTTCCATTCACTCATTCAAACAACTAATCAAAGAGTTTGTCATGGCATTTGACATGAACAAACTTGTCAAAATAGAAATCAGAGAGTTCCTAACCATGAAACAAGAGTTGAATGAATCTGTAGCTCATTTTGTTACTAGATGGAGGCAAGTCCTCTATTCCTCAACTAGTGCCCCAAACACGGACCACCGTAAATTATGCGATCTTTTCTTACATGCCCTGAACAAGGACATGAGAGAAGATGTTCAAAAATTACCATACAGATCCTATAAAGAAGCATTGGAAAGTGCTTTGAGGATAGATCAAGCTACCATCAATAGTGGCTAGAAGATTTATGATACTAATGGAAGACTCAAAATGCCTAAAGCAATTGAAAAGGTTACATCAAATTTCTTCTTGGACAAAGATGCCAATGTTGTGAAAAACACTCCCAATAATGACAAGTGGCAGCAAAAAGGAAATCAAGGACCAAGTCGTCACTCCTATGATCCCAATATGTATTGTTAGTTCAATGGAACAAAAGGTCATGAAATGAAAGCATGCTATGGATATAACAAAGCTATCTCCAAACTTACTTTGGATCGACAATAAAACTTCCTCAAACTCCTTCAATCTCAAAGGAAGGAGAAGGAACCTCAAAATGAGAAAGGGAAGGCCAATCAAAATAACTCCAATCACGTAGAGTTGAACCAAGAAGTGTTCGTAATCCAAGAAGAAGAACAAACAAATCAAATAGAAAATATCTTCTCACAAGTAATAAATTTGTTGAGAGCCTCCCCCTCACACCAAAAAACATTCTTGGAAGTATTAGAAGTAGTATGTTCAACATAAGACACTAGTAGAAAAACAACAATAAATGACTAAAAAAACTACTAAAAATTGCATATAAATGACTAAGCTTGGTCACGTGACCATTAGTAGTTTATTGCCGGTATTTATAATGCGACCAAATTTATGACTAAACCATTTTTAGTCATTTATTGGTTGTTTTGATTGATCAATTTGGTAGTATATTTAGTCATATATTTAGTCATACTTATTCACTAATTTCTATCAATTGGTAGTATATTTAGTCAATTTAATTGACGTCGATTAGTAGTATATTTAGTCATTTTAATTGACTGATTTCCATTAATTGGTAGTAAATTTAATCATTTTAATTTTTAATTTCCGTCATTTGGTAGTTTATTTAATTGTTTTTGTTCACTTATTTCTACCTAAAAGTGCTGGAAATGAGACAATGCTTTTGAGGTTTCAACATAAAACATAGAAAAACATAATCAATCATTCATTTGCACATAATGAAATAGCTATTAAGAAGGCAAATACTGAAATTTAATTGAGAAAAGGTGTTCTTACAGTAGATACAAGACTTAATATGTGTCTTTGCTTTGAAAAATGTGTTACAAAGTGTGTTTCTCAGTGCTATGATTGAGTAAACTGAGTTACAATGCTTTTAACTGTCCAAACTACATGAGAAAACCATGATAACTGTAACACTTAATCTTGTAGGGTTAAAACAAGATTTCCTGGAGGCTTAAAACAAGATTCTGAAGAAGGAACTAATTTCTTGTACACCTTTCTATTACAAGGTAGAAGTCAGAAAGATCAATATCGAAGAGCCAGAAAAAGACTGCCAAGAAGGATGTCCACTATGATATTTTAGCACTATGTTCAGTGCACTGAAAAATGGAAGGATTCAAATGCAATCCACAAACAACTGCAAAATTTGACTTTGACTTAAATGCATACAACTAATCTGCTCCATCTGGAGAACCATGTTGTTTATTCCTTTCTTTTGAGGTAGGATGATAACCTCCAAGTTGTGCAACCTACCCCAGGCAAAAGGGTAAATGTCATTGTGCTTTTAACTTGAACTACTATAAGTTATTCCCAAATGTTCACCTTAAAGTTTGATAAAAGAACATACTGCCCACTTGTCCACCAATCGTAGAGCTAGTGCACTTTTCCTAGTTTCTAAGATGCGTACAAGCCTTGCAGCATCAACCATTGCCTGCCCAAATAGATATAGATATAACTCAAAAAATTGTAGTTGGACAAGAAATTGACATTCAAATAGTCTCTTTGCATAATGCATATATAAACATTGCATTGGTTACTATATATAAACCAAATTTCATTATCCAATATCAAATATTTCTATGAAAAGTACATAAAGATTTAGCTTATAAGATTGTCTTTTAGCAACCCAATTGCTTCATTTTTGACATTCAGAGAAGGCTATTGCAAAACTCCCCATGCAAAATCAAATGAATTGATATAAAGGATGGTGCTAAATCAAAGATTTGCAACATGTAACCAAAACAATTAACACTCATAGTGATTAAAGAGAAAGGTAATCATGATCTACAAAACTATGCTGACTTTCTACAAACTACATGTTCAATGAAAGAATTCATCTTCTAATTCAAAGCACAATATGACATGAACAATGGAAATGTATGTTATCATGGATCACATAACCTGCATCAAGAAAAATACAGGATACCTTCGTAAGAGTTGCAATTCCACTATTTCGCTGCATAAAATTGAGGACAATTCTTTTTGCCACAAGAATGCTCCTGGCACTGCCTGTAGAGACTAACTGTTAGACAATCATTCTAACTTTACTTCTAATTATATAATGGCTAGGAAAACCACAAACATAACATACCATATATTGAGCCAAACTATAGACCTCTCTCCACATCATTCCCATCATTCTAACTCCATTCAACCTGGCTTGCAAAATTCATTTTAAAAGATCACTAAAACCTACATGATGCTCATCATCTATTGGGATATGGAGTGACTTTGTTAAACCATATACAAAGTGACTATGTCAAACCATAAAATCAAATATTAAGAATCGTTACATGTTTCTACCTTCAATTGAGGATCTTCTTCCTTGAATATCACATTTGCCATTGCAATTCCAACAATCACACCATCTTCCTTTGCTAGAAAATGTGCTTCTGCTTCTTGATCAACTGGAATGGTTGCCAAACAAGATATGTCTTTTGTATTCCAAGTTTGTGAATACAACAAACAACAAGAAATAATATAAATCCTTATGTAGATCCTTGCCATGTACCTACCGGCTATAGAAATATAAGAATCTTCAACCTAAGCACCCTCCAATTTAACTACAATTCACAAAGAATAAAACTTAAGTCTCAAGTTTCTTATCAATGTATAGTAATAAAAATTGTAAGTAGAAAGTCTGCACATTCATCTCAACATGAAACAATTGGGACAATAAAATGATTCAATCAAAAACATTGCATACAAGCAAGGAAAATAATGCATAACAAGAAGAACAATAATAGAAGCCACATTTCATAATGAATGTAGGAAGACACGTACATTTCCAAACACATAACAAAAGATTACAAAACAGATAATTTCATTAATCAGAATATTGAATAAAAGAAAGCAATATATAACAACAAAAGCAATAATAAAAGAAACATTTCATAATGCAAATGGTAAGTGGTGCATTTACATTTCAAAATAAACAACGATAATATAAAAAGAAGAGTACAAAGATTACTTCTGAAAACTGATTGATACTTTATAAAGATAACTATCAAGCAACAATGAATCAATAATTAAACAATAGAAGTAACAATTCTGAGGAGAACCTTTCTCCCTAGAAATACCATTTAACCATTGAAACAAGATATCACATTAGGATATGCATATATGTAATGATTTGATAGAGCTATTTAGGGTGATAAAATGCTTAGGACCTCTACAAACCCCCCTTCTAGTGCTTTTTTTTGTCTTTAAAGACCTTATACCAACATGTGAAAACCTCCTTAGTCTCTAGTTTTCCATGATCAACATAGTTTCTCTAAGATAGCATGGGCTTGTAATAGTTGGTAGCATCCATTCACTATTTGACAGTTGATTTTCCACTCTTAGCCATACTTTTACACATTTAACACACTTCTTGAACACCTACCAAACCTTAGATTCTTAGATAGTTCTAATGACTACCTAACACTACTTTAAACTCTATAAAAGTATACTTATCTCTTGATAGACCTCCATAGTACTATGGAAATACCTGAACTCTTTAGACAATTCTTTAGAATGGTTTGATGACTCTACAAGCATGTAGGTATTCTTAGGATTTCCTTCATTATCACACTGATCTTTGTATGGTGACATTTCTCCTTCCTAGGAGTCTCTAAGTCTTCATACGTTTCCTCATGATATAACTCTTGCAAGAATTTAAAGAATATGCAGACCTGTAGGTTATAATACAGGGCCTCCAAGATGAATTGATAAGTCTTGAGAGAACCTATACAAAATTTGAATGACTTCTAAACCTACAGACACTTTTAAACCATCTTGATAAAGCTATTTTACTCTTATGTAGGCTTCTTGGACTCTTTAGGGTCCTCATGAAGACTTTCAACTTATACAAATCTTATGCAGGAGTTTTAGAACCTTCATACAACTTAGACATATTTGTATTCTTTTTGTAATTATTATAGACTTTCAATTACTACCCATGATGTCTCTTTCCTCTACATCTTGCTACTATTATTAAGTTTCTACAATACTCTCATAAACCCTTAAATATCTTGTAGAGTTTCAAAATGTGTTTGACATTGATGCATGGGTCATTCATGTATTTTGGTATGGTTTTTGTAGGGTTTCCTAAACTTGTACAAGTGTTTGACAATGTTGACATACCTCTAGGTTCACTATGTAGACCCTAAACTATTAGTAGAGTTCTTTACTCTTGACAACTTCATTGGCAGAGTTCAATAACCATGTCACCACCTTTGTCCATTTGTAGATCTCCTGATGATAGAGAAACTCTCCTCATATAGCCTTGGAATACAATGGTGACCCTATCCAAGATTGGAGTGCTTCCTTAATTCTTTTTAGGGTTTCATAGTCCATTCATAGTTCACAAACTGATGCATCTTTATACTAAGTTTCAGTGATGTTTGAACATTGCCCATAGTCTTTCAAGGATTTGCAATGACTTTACAACCCTTGTGATAGCTTCTATAGGTTTTCTTCTTCATCAGTTCCAAATCTCTTTTTCCTTGTGCATACTACCCATTGTCCCATATAAACCTACAAGGACCCTTGCATGTCATTGAAACTTCACTATGCATGTTTCAACAATATTCACAACCTATTCATTATCATGGAGACTTGACACTATTAGTACATGCTCAAGGTAACTCAAGGTAATGGAGATCTTTGGAATGATTCTACATCTTTATTATGATGACTCCATATTCTTGTACCTTGAACATGTTGCAATACTTGAAAGTTATCTCAAAGGTTATGCATATCATGCACTTCACTGTGTTTGACACTAGCCTTAAAAATTTTCATGGCTTCTATAACTACACAAGATCTTAAGACACTCTCCATAGTCTATGAGATATTCATTAAATGAGAATAGAATTTTAGAATGAAATAAGAAGCATCCATCATACCAATACCTGAGACTACCCTTTATCCCTTGTAGAAATCTTTTGATCTTTGTAGGCCTAGTTGATAACTCATAGTGACCTCTTCATATGTCCACTTTAGTCTTTGAATGATCTTTCTACAAACCTTAGTGGGATCTTTACAAATATTTTCACAGGAGTAGGATAAGCTTTCATAAGTCTAACAGAGGTTAAAGTTATGTAGACCTTAACCTAGTTCACAGAGAGGTCTTCTTAAGCTTTGATGGACCTGGATAGATACCACACACTATTTTGATACCCTTTTGACAATACTCTATTATCCTTTTACAAACCCCTTAATATTTTATAAAAAAATTATATAGAATCATACAATTGTAAGAAAATAGAGGTATCAATACAAAACTCATGAATATAGGTCCCAGTCTCATTAGTCTCCTGTTGGTGACTAGTAGAGAGAAGGCATATCTTCACAATGACAAAAGCCATCTTGCATAGTATCAAAGGGAGATGGGAATGAACAAAACTATTTTAGTGAACACATGGATCTAAGTGTAGTTTACTCAGTCTTAAGAGGCACCTTATTCCTTAAAATAAGTGATGACCATTGTAAACTTTCTCAATTGTCACTTTTTTCTAAAAACTATGTATAGTTATCATTCAGGGGTTTTTAGGTAGTGGTAGAGGGTTGTGAAGAGAATAGAAGTCTGTGTTTTGTTTCAGACAATATATATATCTTAGAAGGCTCTTTCACAATCATTGAATCCTATCTATAGCTCTAAATCTTTAAAGGATAGCACATACATAGTTTGGTTTGACAGAGATAGTAGGATGTAGAAAGAGATCTCAAGATATGTTGATGTTATAAGGAGCTCTATCTGGGCAGTAAGGTCATGTAGGGGTATGACTGAAAGCCTTATATGCTTTAGAAACCTCTTCATAATCAAAGCTCTTTAAGGACCATACAAGACTGTGTAGGGAGAAAGAGCTATGACACTATTAAAGATTTGTGTGACCATAAAAGGGATATTTAACAATATTTGAGGGTTGTCAAGCTTCACAGTCTTGCCAATTGTTTTAAAGAAGAACCAGGGGTACTTATGAACAAAGGCACTTTGACTGCTAACAAAAGAAGGAAAGATAGTTAGCATGCAGAGAGAGGTAAGGTACAACCAAGGCAATCAACATCAAGAATGTTGGTCACTATTTCTAATCAGTTGGGATTTACACCCACTAGTTGCATTTACTTAAAATTTTCCAAGGAATTTTTAGAAAAACCCATTTTGAACATATCCTTTAATCATGGCATTCCATGATATCACATTTCTTTGAGGCATTTTTTGAAACAATTTGCTTGCCTTGTCTATGCTTCCACATTTTCATGTATGTCTAGCAGGGCACTTGTAACTACAACATATGACAAAAAAATCCCTGCTATTATGCTTTGATGGATGTCCCTTCATTATTACTGGATATATGATGTAGTGCACATTATTATAGTGCAAGCCTAATTTTTAGATTGTTTCATTTAGCAACACCAATATTCTCCACAAGAACATTGACCCTGTTTAAAATGATGGAAATGGTTCACATCTCTTAAAACAATTTCTCTTGAAATTGTTTGCATTTACTTAATTATCCTAGATTTATGTAAAAGAGATTGTATTCCTTACAATTATATATATGGCAATACATAAATACACATACATATACACATATAATATATGTATGGGTACAGGTATATTTAAGAATTGCCACACCTAACAGGTTTGGAGATTTTATGCCGCTTTAGTGAATGGCATAGAAAACTACAAGGAACATCAAATCTCATCTACACATTATAAGCTACAAATAAATTGATCACAATTTGATATCATTCAAAAGAGAATTTGTGCATAAATTCTTCATTATTGAATTTTGTGTAGAAGTTTTTGTGAAGGCTTTGGTGATCCAAAGTGGAACTTGCAACTACAATATCTGATAAAAATCCACTTCCAAATATGCTTTTGATGGATGTTCATACCCTCATCCAAAGCTCTAATTCACACATAGTCACCGTCGAAGAGATTGCACTGTAAGCATCGTCGAAGAGACTGCACCGTATTGGCGGGAGCTACTTTCAAGTCTCCCCGATAAAACAAACATTATCAAAGACACCATACCATATCGGTAAGAGTTATTCTAAAGTCTCTTCAAAAAAATAATTTGTATAAAAGAACATCATCAAGGAGAATATAACATATAGGGATAAGAAGTTTTAAGGTCCCTCCAATGGAAGATCCACATTTAATAACACGAAGTACATCAAGGAGACTACGTTGTATCAGAAGGAGGTGTTTTGAAGTTCCTTCGATAAAGAGATCTGTATTGACGATCATAAAGCTCATTGAAGAGACCAAATAATATCGATGAGAGTTTCTTTAAAGTCCCCCTGATCTCAGAACAATTTCTCTTACAACAATCTTGGAGATGAATTTATATGCAGTGTGAAAATTATAACATACTTGAAGGTGCTTAACAACTCTAGTAGTTGTACC
This sequence comes from Cunninghamia lanceolata, assembly GCA_027924645.1. Taxonomy (NCBI): domain Eukaryota; kingdom Viridiplantae; phylum Streptophyta; class Pinopsida; order Cupressales; family Cupressaceae; genus Cunninghamia; species Cunninghamia lanceolata. The sequence continues at coordinate 2,348,895 of BSBN01001136.1, forward strand.
AGGGGCCATGTTTAACAAACCAAATGCAATTGCTAACTTTTCACTATGGTGGTAGATAAATGATTCTTTTTTCTTCTATTCCACAACATTAAGTAAACGTCTTGAATCTGGAAATACCCTGCTACCTTCATTTGCCTAATTCCTTTGAGTCTTTGAATTATTCACAAGACACTTGCATCTATGTTTGAAGCCCACAAAGGAGTTTCCAATTACAACTTTAGTTTGGATATATTTACATGCTCTCCCACAAGAGTTCTAGTCAAGGTATGCCTTTTATTCTAATGCTAACCAATATGAAAGGCAATAGATAATTTGAAACCCTATCACAAAAACAATTTTACATATTATGCTATATTGACTATGGAACTGGACTTGACAAAACCACTTCCAAAAAGCATCATGCTGCAAACAGGAGTGATTTGCTATAACCATCCACTAGACTATGAAAGCATTCATTTTTGGTGTCAAGAATGCTACAAATATGGATACTTGATTAAATGGTGTCCTGTTGCTCCAAAGAATCCTATAGCTTAAAAGTGTTGAGAATTAAGGTGTCTCAACCTTGGTAATTCCTTGCATTATTTATGATTGTATTTATTTATTCATTGCCTATGTTGTAAATTAGTTGTAAATTCCATATTGTCATTTTGTGGGATGTGGTATGGTGATGTGTCATCCTACATGGAAGATGACAACTTGCAATTTTGTCCTCACATGAGGAGATAGGCATCCCACTTTGTGGTAGGAGTATTTTTCCATGTGTCAGCATCTTGGATGTTGTGTAAGGGAATGTTTGACCGAAACGGTTATGACAGATTCCTATGATGAAGTTATGACATGTAAGAGTCAGAAATAGAAGCTTGTAAGACAGGTGAAGACATGTGTCATGAAGCATCTTTGAAAAAGGCATCTTTGGGTGCCCTAAGGTGGACTATGACATGTTGTAAGAGAATATGCTATTTTTAGCCTGTGTATGACAAATTCTCTTACAACTGTAAGTTGTAACTGCTATGACAGATTCTATGACGGTCATAAGAGTCGTAAGAGCATCTGTCATAGTCCATTTTGGAAATAGGTGACCTATTTGGGATAGGAATTGTGGACAAGTGTCAGACACATTCTACAATGTTGACCAAGTGTCCATAGGCATGGGTTTTAAGCCACGAGGCCAAGTTGGACGCCCATTCCAAGATAGAGCCAATTTTGCCTTGTATATTCTATATAAACAGGTGCTTGGATGAGGAGGAGTAGTATGTGATTGGCAAGTACTGTTATGCTACCAGAATGACTCCAGACATGAGTGTCGAAGGCCATTGAAGCTTGCATTGTAAGTGTATTGTAAACCATATTCAGTTTTGATAATACATTATGCAGGTTTCTGAGTGTGGGGTTTTTCACCCGATAAGGGTTTTCCCCACGTTATATCTTTGTCTCTCTTCTTCTATCTTCTTTTTGGTTCTATGTGTATTGCTGCAATATCTCTGTTAGATGTTTAATGTTGTTGTAATTGTAAGGATTAAACTAAATTTGCATAGCCCTCTCCTCATTAGATTAGTGTAGGAAGTGATTTCTGCACACCTTGCTTCCTGTCAGTTGGTATTAGAGCCTAGCTAATTTTGGTCTTACCTATTGGGTAGGGGTTTTTTGAGCTGATCTTAAGTTGAGTGGGAGTTTGTGCAGAGTATTCTAAATCTTATTGCAGCAAGGAGATGGCAAGCACATTCGGAAGGTTAGAAGTGGAGAAATTCAATGACACTAATTTTGAGCTATGGAAGCTCAAGATGGAAGACATGCTTGTTGATCGAGACCTCTAGGAAACTATCAGTGGAACTAAACCAATTGCAATATCACAAGATGATTGGGATCTCAAGGATCAGAAGGCTAAGGGTCTCATAAGACTTAGTCTTGCTGATTCTGTCTTGTTAAATGTCCATGAGGAGACTATTGCAAACTTTCTTTGGAAGAAGTTGGGAGATGTGTATCAAGCCAAATCCCTAGTTAACAAACTTTTTCTGAGAAAGAAGTTGTAATCCCTTCGAATGGAGGACGGAGGATGCATTGCAGAACATATGAATGCTTTTAACATGCTAGTTGCATAATTGACATCCGTTGGTGTGAAGATGGAGGAGGAGGATTGTTGTATGACCTTGCTTGGTTCTTTGCCGGACTCATGTGATCATCTTGTCATGGCTATTGGAAGCACCACATCCACATTCAAAATGGATGAAGTGGTTTCTTCACTATTGTCTGAAGAGATGCAGAGAAAGTCTTCTAAGGTAGCCAAAGAGGCTCTTGCAATTCATAGAAGACCCAAGGAGAAAGGGAAAAAGAAGGACAAGAAAGCTAAGAAGGGTAGATCCAAATCCCGTGGGAGATCCAAATCTCTTAGAAAGTCCAAGCCTCTCTGTAGGAACTATAGTAAATCAAGCATTTCCAAAAGGAATGCAAAGAGGAAAAGAAAAAGAAGAAGAACCCAGATTCAGATTCTAACAAGTCACAAGATGATGGTGACGCCTTCATCGCAGCCCTGGCAACCCATACATCTGATGATGTGTGGCTAATTGATTCTAGTGCATCATTCCACATGACCTCACATCAAGACTGGTTTACTAAGTATGAGGAGTTCAATGGTGGAAAGGTGTACCTGGGTGACGACTCTCATATGAAGATTGGTGGTCTTGGAAGAGTCTCTATCCGATTCCCTGATGGATGAGTGAAGGGGATCTCTGGGGTTATGCACATCCGAAGCTTAGCATGGAACTCGCTTTCTGTAAGTATGTTGAATGATGCAGGTGTGCAGGTTGTCTTTTTGAAAGAAGGATGCAAGATGACTAGAGGAGCTATGGTGCTAGGAGAGGTACTCTGTTTCAGCTAGAGGCATGCATTTCACAATGCAATAGTTCTTCTACTCAAGGAAGAGGGAAGCAGTCACTTCATCCCCACCATCTGAATGAGCAGTGAAGAAATCTGTTGTTTCTAGTTCTGATGGTTGTAATCATGCCTTGGAAGTTAAGCTTCTTGCTGAAAAGATAATGTTATGGCATAAGAGATTTGGCCACATTAGTGAGAAGGGTCTATGTACCTTGAAAAATAAAAACCTCATTGAGGGGTTAGATGATTGTAATCTTGAGTTCAACTTTTGCGAACATTGCATATATGGGAAACAAAACCGTGTTCAATTTTATTCAAGTTCTCATAAGTCTTTTGGTGTGTTGGACCTTGTTCATTCTGATGTATTTGGTCATGTTAATGTTCATTATCAAAATATGCATATTTTGTATCTTTCATAGATGACTACAGTATAAGGACATGGATTTATTTTCTTAGAAGCAAATCTAAAGTCTATAGTAAATTTAAGGAGTTTAAGGCCTTTGCTGAAAATTAGACTAGTAAAAAGATTAAGTGTTTGAGAACTGACAATGGTGGTGAGTTCTGTTCTACAGAATTTGATAAATATTGCAAGGAACTTGGTATTGGGAGACATAAGACAACTCCATACACCTCATAGAAAAATGGAGTTGTAGAGAGGATGAACATGACACTAATGGAGAAGGCTAGGAGTATGCTTAGTGGAGCTGGCCTAGAACAAAAATTTTGGGCTGAAGTTGTTGCCACTTCTTGCTATCTTGTAAATAGATCTCCTACATCAGCTCTTGTTGGAAAGACACCCATGGAGGTGTGGTCTGGTAGAAAGCCTTCAATAAGGCATCTTTGTGTTTTTGGTTGTGAGGCATATGCACATGTGCCTAGGAAGAAGCAGTCAAAATTGGAGAACAAGGTTGTTAAGTGTATCTTCATTGCTTATTGTGTCAGTGTGAAAGGATACAAGCTTTGGGACCCTGTGGCTGAAAAAGTGTTGTATAGAAGAAGTGTCATCTTCAGAGAGCTTACCCCTTCATCCATTGTTTTACAACTAGAAGAAAAAGAAAAGAAAGAGGATGTTGTTCAGTTTCCTGCTACCCTTGAGAAGACTGAATATAAAGACAATGTTGGACCTGATGATGAGGAGAGCTCTTACAGCTCTGAAAGCTCAGATGAAGAAGCTAAACCTCAACCTCAGCTCTTGAGGAGGTCCACACAAATCAGAAAGCAACCTGAGAGCTTTGGTTTTACATTGCTTGATTCTAGTTGTGCTTTTGCTTTGCTTACTAACAGTGGTGAACCTAGAACTGTATTAGAGGCTATGGACATGAAAGATGTAGGTTCCTAGAAGGAGACCATGGAGGATGAAATAGCTTCTTTGGAAAAGAATCAAACTTGGGACTTGGTGCCTTTGCCTCCTAGATGGAAACCCATTGGATGCAAATGGGTGCTCAAGAAGAAATTTGGTGTAGATGGCAATGTTGAGAACTATAAGGCCAGATTGGTTGCGAAGGGTATTCACAAGTGGAGGGTATAGATTATGGTGAGATCTTCTCTCCCGTTGCAAAGCTGACATCCATTCGATTCCTATTATATCTTACAACAACTTATGACTTAGAGGTAGAATAGATGGATGTGAAGACAACTTTCCTTCATGGTGATTTGGAGGAAGAAATCTACATGTCACAGCTAGAGAATTACATGGTGAAAGGTAAAGAAAATTTGGTTTGCAAATTAAAGAAGTCTTTGTATGGTTTGAAGCAGTCTCTTGGGAGGTGGTACTTGAAGTTTGATGCCTTTATGTTGTCAATTAGATTTGTGAGATCAAAATTGGATCACTGTGTGTATTATAAATTTGATGGTGATCATATTCTCATTGTTGCATTGTATTTTGATGATATGTTGCTCATTGGGAAGTGTAAGAACATGATTTCTAATTTTAGATCTCAGTTGTTAGCACAATTTGAAATGAAAGATTTAGAGGCAGCCAGGTACATTCTAGGAATGGAAATCAAAAGAGACAAAACCAACAGAAACCTTTGGTTAAGCTAGAGTAAGTATGTGAAGACCATGTTGGATAGGTTCAGCATGGTAGATTGTAGACCATTGTGTGTTCCTATTTCTTTGGGGACAAAGTTGTCTGTTGAGGATTGTCCAAAATCTCCTAGTGAGGTGGAGGACATCAGCAAAGTACCTTATGCTAGTGTTGTTGGCAGTTTGATGTATGATATGGTTTGTATAAGACCAGACATTGCCCAAGCAGTGGGAGTCCTTAGTTGATTTATGGCTAATCCTGGATGGGTACATTGGGATGTAGTTAAGCACGTGTTTAGATATTTGAGGGGTACTTTAGAGTATTCCATATGCTATCATGGTAATGTTACAGGACCTCCGTATTCTGTTGATATTCATGGATTTGTGGATTTAGATTGGGCAGGTGACATTGACAGCATGAGATCCACCAGTGCTTATGTGTTTACACTATTTGGTGGTGCTATTAGTTGGATGAGTAAGCGACAACCTGTGGTTGCTTTGTCCATGACAGAAGCTGAGTATATGGAAGAAAATCATGCTTGTAAGGAAGCAATTTGTCTTAAGAGATTATGTTCAGATATTGGTGTTGATGCATGTCAAATTATGATCAGTTGTGACAGTCAGAATGTGATTTTCCTTGCAAAGAATCCAACTTTCCATGCCAGAACAAAGCATATTGAGTTTTAGTTTCACTTTGTGTGACACATGGTAGAGGATGGGAAGGTAAATTTGGAGAAGGTAGATACTTTGAAGAATGTTGCATATGCATTGATGAAGCCAGTGGACACACAAAAGTTTAGATGGTATTCAAAGTCTATGGGCCTCTCGGCCTATAGCAGTTAAATCTTGTTATTCTATTAGCTCTTACAAGGTGTTCGACAAGTGGGAGAATATTGGGAATTAAGGTGTCTCAACCTTGGTAATTCCTTGCATTATTTATGATTGTATTTATTTATTCATTGCCTATGTTGTAAATTAGTTGTAAATTCCATATTGTCATTTTGTGGGATGTGGCATGGTGATGTGTCATCCTGCATGGAAGATGACAACTTGTAATTTTGTCCTCACATGAGGAGATAGGTGTCCCACTTTGTGGTAGGAGTATTTTGCCATGTGTCGGCATCTTGGATGTTGTGTAAGGGAATGTTTGACTGAAATGGTTATGACAGATTCCTATGACAAAGTTATGCCATGTAAGAGTTAGAAATAGAAGCTTGTAAGATAGGTGAAGACATGTGTCATGAAGCATCTTTGAAAAAGGCATCTTTGGGTACCCCAAGGTGGACTATGACATGTTGTAAGAGAATATGCTATTTATAGCTTGTGTATGATAGATTCTCTTACAGTTGTAAGTTGTAACTGCTATGACAGATTCTGTGATGGTCGTAAGAGTCATAAGAGCATCTGTAATAGCCTATTTTTGAAATAGGCGACCTCTTTGGACAAGTGTCAGACACATTCTATAATGTTGACCAAGTGTCCATAGGCATGGGGTTCTGGCCATGAGGCCAAGTTGGACACCGATTCCAAGATAGAGCCAATTTGACCTTGTATATTCTATATAAACAGGTGCTTGGAGGAGGAGTAGTATGTGATTGATAGGTACTGTTATGCTACCGAACTGACTCTAGACATGAGTGTCAAAGACCATTGAAGCTTGCATTGTAAGTGTATTGTAAACCATATTCAATTTTGATAATACATTGTGCAGGTTTCTGAGTGTGGGGTTTTTCACCCGATAAGGGTTTTCCCCATGTTATATCTTTGTCTGTCTTCTTCTGTCTTCTTTCTAGTTCTATGTGTATTGCTGCAAAATATCTATTAGATGTTTAATGTTTCTGTAATTATAAGGATTAAACTAAATTTGCATAGTCCTCTCCTCATTAGATTAGTGTATGAAGCGATTTCCGCACACCTTGCTTCCTTTCAAAAAGGATAGTGGGGAAACCCACAAGGACATTGATGGTTTCATCAAACCCAAGAGAAAATACGTGGTCAAGAATAGGGGTAAAGAAGATTGCAATTACAAGTTAATAATGGGAAGAAGTTTATAATAGAGCATTAGGTTTATGGCCAAGGGCATCTAAAAAACCAATCTCTTGATACTTAATTGCAAAGGATTATCTACAAACCCATAACAAGCTCCATAAACAACTAAATCCTAATAATTGAAGTATAGTGACATACCTTCCATGCTTTAAAATCCTTCCAAGCATTCCTAGAAACATGAAGAATCACAACTACAACTAACTAGAACAAAAATATTGCACTAGTCAAGTTATCAATCATTGCATCTACAGTTGTAAGCTTAGGTTCTGGTAGACCTCTGCTCATGCCCAATTTTGTTTCATTACCTACCAAGGGAAACTTGTCAAATTAGTTCATTTCAACAATCCACTACTAACCAAAAGAATGCTTCAGTCACTCATGCTATAGTCATACATAGTCTATTTCTTTGATTATGTAAATAATGATCCATTGTGATTCATGAAGACACAAAGTACACACCTTTAAAAACTTATCATCGGTATACAGACAAACATTAGAGATTATATGTACAAACTAACTAGAAATAGTTTGTTACCATGCAGATGCCAACCAGCTGAGAAACCTTTGCCCTAAAGATGTCAGAAGATAAACAATGGAGCAACTGAAATGTTAATCATGAAACAATTCACAAGCCATCCTGTTTCAACTTTTCTCCTTCCAAAGTTCTTCCCTAGCTTTCCAAAATTGTCTATTTACTTCTTGTTCCCTATGCTATACCTTGTATATGTTAGAATAAAGTGCTACACTCTCATTAAATATGCATTTTGCACCCTCAATGTCATCCCTGATAGCAAAGTATGTAGAAAGCACTATTATTGCTTTTCATCTTCAATAGGCATAAATATAGACTTACAATCCAACTATCTTTAATCTATTCATCAATCAACTGAAAGCTATCATTCCACTCCTATGAATGATAGTTGATTCCCACAACAACAATCCACTTTTTTGAGACCTAATGAGTAGTCTATATATAGACCCAAGTACACAAAACACACTTTCAAGTATGGAAGAGCAAGATTTTTTGGCTCCTACTATTGGAAGAAATAGAGTAATTCTTAGGTCAATGGAATTCCCTGCCCTCTGGTAATTGGTTTGTGCTCCCTGCTAGAAATTTGTCTGCAACCTAGGTTTGAGCATGAGTGCCCTAGTAATTTTAATCTAAGGTTCAAAACTCAAAAAAATAACCTTTCCTCAGTTGAAAATCAATCATGGTATCAATTTCACAACCTAGACTACATGACAATATATGTCATCTCAAGACATGTTTTTATTTTTCTAAAAGTGTAAAACAAACAAGACCTTAAAAAAACAACGAAAATAAGTCCTTTACATATAGAATAGAAAGGATATAAACAAAACCCAAACCATGCATACAAGAAAGAATCTTTCCAAGATTAATTGTGGGTGTCATCAATACATGAACGTTCTTCCTAGCCAAAGTCATTACGCCCACTGTGTTCTCAGGATTCAACTGCACAAATAAACCAACATATCCTGGATCCAACTTTTATTTCCCTAAATCAATTTATAATAGAGCTCAAATGATGAACCAAAAATAGAAATAGTTGGGGTAATAAAAATAACCAAACCTATGTTTTTGCCCCACATATAAGATTGACTGTATTTGCTTGCACCTGAAATCTAGAGGGGTTGTAATCCCCATTTCTCATCCACTCTGAATTGTCTATGCATATCATAGTAGCCTAACAAAACACACATGATATATATTACTTAATAGATTTGAATTAAACTACCTAGGGCAAGGATTGAATGGTTTAATATCAAATTGAAATTGTGAGAATGATGTATACCTGGAGAACCATGGTGCATAATGAATTCAATTAGCAATGGAGATGAAAAGAATCAAAAATATCTGTGAGAAATCTTCCTTGGCCTCGCCGTATTTTAATGAGCTTTTATCTTTTGTATACAACCCTACTCTCTTTTTAGCTTTTGATCTATACTTTCCCGCCTCCACAAACTAAACCTATTTTTAAGTAAATCTATACTTTCCTTCCTCCACAAACTAAACCTATTTTTAAGTAATTATAGGCAGGGCCTAAATTTGATGGCCGTATGACTGTGTTTAAACATTTTTTCCGTAAAATACAATCAAAATTTTAAAAAGATTGTATCACATGAAAGGGGAGATTTTGGATAGACCATCAAAATTTATATGCAATTATAATGATATATGTATTTGGTTTATATATAAATTTTACTTATACTAAAATATATCATAGTATTTTAAGGTCATCTTTGAATAGATAACCATCATTAAAAATTGCTTGACAGGTAAAGTTGACCATCAAATTTAATCCCTGATTATAGGGTGTTCTTTGAGTCTATAATAAAGAAAAATAAAACGACTGCACTTGCCCCTTTTAAGAGTTGCTTTATTAAGTAATATGTGGGATGTAATTATTATAAAATTATATTGGGATGCAATTAACCCTGCGCACAATACAATCCACTCCCGCCAATAATTTCCCAATTCAAAGTATTTTTTTAATTAATTGTCTAATTTTTATTTGTGTGACTAATTATTTAGTCATTTTTATTTGTGTGACTAGTTATTTAGTTGTGTTTTTACTCGACGATCAAATTAGTCATTTATAATTATGTTACAAAAAATTATTAGAATGACTAAAAGTTTGTCACGTGACTAAAAGTTTTAGTCATGTAGTCATTTATTTGCCAAATTCTACTAGTGAGAGGAACCAACCCCTCTCACATTTGATATCTCCAAACTGCCTCAAAATGAAGTAAGAAAAAAGATTCACCACTATACATACAAATCTAGGTTGAAGAAATCACCATAAAGAGAGTAGTGGTGGACAAAGGATTGACAGTCAATCTTTTTCCATTGTCATTCCTGCGAAGAATAGGATATAACAAAATAGGAATAAAGCAACAGGCTACCACCTTGAGGATATATGATAGTCACGATATTCAAACAATTGGGAAAATCAGCCTACCACTTACTCTAATGGATAAAACTATTTTCACAAACTTCCATGTCATCAACAAAGAAAGCAATTACAACATGATCCTCAGAAGACCTTGGATTCATGCTATGAAGGCCATTGCCTCCACCTTGTTTCAAGAAATCCACTTCCATCATTTGGGAAAGGTCTGCATTGTTAAAACAAACCCTGATCCTTTCATCGTCTAAAGAAAGGAACAAGAGGAAAAGGATGAAAAGTTAAAAACACAAGATAAAGTAAAAGAAGAAACTCAATCGAACATGAGTACTCACAATATATCATATCAAAGCATGGACAATCTCAGAGAATTCCCCTTTGATACTCACACCACCAAACCTCATGCTTAGTTTGGCTTAGTAGCCATACCATGCTTTAATGAATGGGACATCAAGAACCTCTCAGTGGGAAAAAGCGAAATCATCTCAACTGCAAAATAATCAAAACTTATGGACTCTACATTTCAATAGATCTAGTTGTAAAAATAGAGTAGGGACAAGGATAATCCTGACTTCCTCGGAAGGAAAAGTCATCCCCTTTGCCTTTAGGTTGGATTTCTTTTGCACAAACAATATTGTTGAATACAAAGCCTTATCCCTAGGAGTCATGTTATCAATGAGAATGGGGATCAAGAGGATCTTTGCCTTTGGAGACTCCTAATTATTGATCAACCAAGTTGCAGAAAATTATGAAACAAAATTAGAGCAAGTATGACCTTACAAAGAAACCATTAGAAAACTAGTCCAATTCATTGACTTCTTCTCTATAAAGCCATACCCAGAGAAGAGAACAAGGTGGTAGATTCAATGGCTATGTAGGCTGCACTATTTTCACCACATGCTCAACTTCAAAATTTAGAATACGTTGTGTCATTTCGTGGAGAACCATTGTTGGAAAGTGAAGAATTACCAAGCATTCTAAATTATGTTGTGGATCAAATAGAAAAACCCACTTGAGACTACGCTGAGAATGATGAAGCCATCTTAGAGTATCTACATGCTTATGACGGCCTCCCAAGAGTATACCATAAGAAAGGATACATGCTTCTCCCACACCTAGAAGATTATTTTGGAAGTGAAAAAGAAATCCTCCAGATTGAAGCAAATTCAAATTTACCACCTGCTCCTCAGAAATTTGAAGAGGGACATCCATCACTATCCGGAGATACCATTGATATCAATGTAGGAACTCCTGAGAAACCAAAAATGTTAAAATTGAGAGGGGAGTTAAATGATGAATAGTTGGAAGAATACACTGAATTCCTTATCGAATATTCTAACATCTTCATCTAGACATACTTAGACATGCCAGGATTAGAACCAAAGATCGTGGTGCACAACTTAGTAACGAAGCTTGATGCAAAACCCATAAAACAAAAATTGAGGCCCATAAAGCCTCAAGTAGCTGAAATGGTAAAGGAAGAATTAAAGAAATTATTGAATGTTGGCGTTATCGAACTAGTGGATTATTCAAGTTGGGTATTGTTGATGTATGTAAAGTACATAAGCAACAAAGTTAAAATTCACAAAGGAACCTTAGCTGTCTTGAAAGATATGAAGAATTAACTAGGAATTCATAATCTCAAGTTTCTGTATGGTTAGGTCTTGACCATGTTGGATGTGTCAGCAGTTTTTTGTGAAGCTATAATATTCAAGGGGCCTTTAATAAACTAAAGTAATCTATGACTCACTAGACTTGTTAAATTTGTGCAAATAACTACAAATTACACTGAAATTAGTGATCATTTGCATGCATTTGCTATTTTTACCACAAAGTTTTGCATGAATTTTGATAAAACAAACTTTGCCTTTCAAATTTATATGAAAATAGTCAAAGATCTTTATAATTCCTCATTCTTCATTCAAATATATGACAGTTTCCTTCAGATCTCTACGTGCTTTCTAGTTATTTATGATTTTGGGAAAAGTTAGAAGAGATATGGTTAGAAAACTTAATTTTGTAGGAATCAATTTTCTGCTACTCATGTACAAAAGATTAATCAATTGTAATGCTTCAAAGGAGTAAATTCCATGTATGCTTATCCTAAGTAGTATCACGAATTAACATATATAAATCCAATCATCAAAGGAAATACACTAAAGAATACCTGAATCTAATGCACTCTGGAACAGAAGCAGCAAATAGATGTTTGTATTAACATATGAAAAGTCTTTCAAATTTACAATGTATTTTGACTTCAAATTCTCTAAAAATATTAACAGTAAATCAAAACTCATAGACATTTTTATAGATATAGGGAGAAACTAGACATTCCACATTATCCCATCTATAGACACAAGCACATTCCACTTCACATAAAATTTTGCTCAAAGTCTATTACTTCTCTTGCCTAAATGTTACATATGTCTTTCTCAAACTCTGTGTCCCTAAAACACCAGTAGCAGGGTTCTTTATATAAGTTTGAATTCCCCCTACTATGGTTACAAAGGAACTTAAACAATGGTTCTAATTTAAACTTACAAAATCAATGGTGGGAATCAATTCCCAACCGTTTCCAAAATATCTTCAGGAATATTCCTTTTGGTGCAAAGGATACCATTAGGATCTTTCAAAACATACAATCTTCTTTGACTTTCTCCTTGTTGACTTTGGTTGTAACAACAAAACAAAATATACCACAACATATGCAGATGAAGATACAAAGAAACAACCATTGCCACTGGTACCTTTCCTTCTCACTTTCCTCCTATTTTCTTCAAGTACTCTATGTACTTGGCTATCAATGCTACAACATAATTATGATTATTCCTCTGACTCACTGTCCATGTATATTTTTGTAATTCAACTTTCTCTTTTAATGCCCTTATTTGTTCTTCCACTTCCTCTCTATTTTTTTGATATTTCCTTATCCATGCACTTAATTCCATGATGGAATCAATCATTTCAGTGCTCAGGTATGTAGTGGGATTCTCTAGGCAGGGTAGATAAATAGATTTAAATTCTTTGACTGCCATAACTGTATCATATACTGGTATCTCTTGGCATTCATGCCCGATAAACTTTTGTACTATTTTCATATGTTTCCTGATCATTTCATCAGCAATTACTTCCAGGTCCCGGGTACTCATAATGCAACCCTCTAACATGTCTTCAAATTTCAGCTCCAATATGCTTTGTGGCATATGATTTGCCACCTAAGAAGTTATTATTCCCTCACTTATCAGTTCTTTGACTATTTCATTCATATCTTCAACCTGATTCAATTCTTCGTTGCACTCCTCCATTCTAGATTGGCAATGATGTAAAACGACATTGCAATCATTCTTCTCTGCAAGAGCTATGTCCCAACTGACAATTACCTATCTTATTATGTTTTCTCCCTTTTGAATAAATGTATGAAACCATTCTTCAAACACATTTTCTTCAACCTTTTTATTTTCTAATTCAGTAACTTGATCTTTTGATAGTATGGATAAATTTTCAAGTAGATCAGGCATGCCAACATTAGGGCCAAATATTTCCTGTATGAACTATTGCAGCTGCATGATATGCCCCTTCAAATAATCAAACTTATCCTTATCTTTCTTCATTATTTCCATAGTTACTTTACTCATAACTTCCCACTCAACAATGTGTTGTTCCCTAGTCACATGTCCAAGGTCTATATTCAATAGTTGATAATCTTCAAGGGTCATTTCTCCCTTTTCCTTGTCCTTTTGTGGTATAGAAATCTCTAAAGTTCTAGATCCAGCTGGGCTCCCTTTTATAGCTAACATGGTTCAAGCTTTTCTCTTTTCTTTATGTGGATGTCCACCTAACATGCTTTTGATGTCGATGGGAACCAAATGTACCTCTATTTTCTCTCTTCTAAACTCAAAACCCAACCAAGCTGGTGCCTCCCTGCTTGTTTCTATTTTCTTCTATTCATTTATTACCTCCTCTTCAAGTTTTTCTGTTTCTATTGGCTCTTGTTGTTGTTGTTGTTGCAGTGGATTTTGATCCAGAGGTGGACCCTACTGTGGTGCTGATGGTGATGCATTATCCTAATGCTATGGTCCCTCTGCATTTTCTTTTTCTTTTTTATCATCCTCTACATCTTTCTCAGTATCTTGATCTGCATTTCCTTCTTCCTGATTCTTTTCTTGTTCACCTTGTTCAATATTATTATTGGAAACATTTGAAACATTAGTATTAGTAATGCCTACTAGCATTGTCTCCTCTGTCTGTACTTCAACTTGACCTTGTACATTTTTTGTTTTACCTATCTCTTCTATTTGCAATGGTTGACCAGAAGGTACATCTATTTTTTCTATATTTTATTCTTCTTTTTATGCTTCTTCTACCTATTGTGCAATAGCCTACACTTCCTCTATAATTTTAGGTGATACCAGTTGGCCAAAAGGATCCACTACTTCCAAGTTTTCCTGTATACGTTCACCCTTTTTTATTAGGCTTTGTGATTTTTTCATCAGAACACTTTGTTCTTCCACTATAGGGGCAGTCTTTGATGTTTGCTCTTCTTCTTCATCTTCTATCTCTATATCAGTTCCAAATTGTGACTCTTCTTCATCACTACTTTCTTCATCAATATTCACAATTTGACCTACTTTCTTGACTTCATGGCCTGTTGACTCTTGCAGTATTTCTTTAGTCAACTCCTGTTTGACTCTTATGTCGCCTAGTCTTCTTTCTTTAGGTGTGAAATCCTCAGATACATGTCTTTGTCTTACTCCCACCAGTGGAGCATCCACTATTATAGTAGGAATTTGTGCCTTCCCTCTCAGGGTATAGATGATCACAGGTTTAATTGTACGTTGTCATGATGGTACTTCTTTACTTTGCATTTGTTCTACAGCAACCCTTGATGTTTGTAACTATTCCACATTAATTGCTTGGCTTGATGCTCCTTCTTCCATGAATGTCCCTAAAGGAATGGCAACTATGATACCTAGAGCATATAGATCCAACAATGTGGCATTTTCATCCTTTTCAAGGACTATAGTCTCTACAAATTTTCTCCTTTATTCATAAAAGCACATTAATTCATCCTTCTTTTTTCTTTCTCTTTTCTTTCCCTTTTTCTGATAAGTGGCAATAACACCTTGAGCTTTAAGCTCTTCCATCCTATCACTTAACCATGTTTTAGAAAACAAAAGAATTGGTTTAGATATTACATCCAGAGATGTCTCTATTGGTTCCTCCCAATTAGGCTCATTGATGGGAAACAAGGCCACTCCCTTACTTTCATAACTTTGATGCAATATTTTATCATCATCTCTAACCTCTTGGGGCACACTAATCTCCCCCATGGTTTTCATTTGCTCTGTTTTAGATGAAGTATGGAGAGGGTTGTGTGTCAGCCTGGATATATGTGAGTAGAGGCAGCTAAATACCTATTCTTGGGCGATGTTTGTAAGGCAAGCATCAATCTAACCTCTTGAAACTTGAATCCAAATTACAATCCATTCTCTTTTATATGTCTAGTTGACTCCTTGCCCTAAGATAGGCACTGGTTTGCTTCTAGGTTAGTAGTTATGATCCAAAACATAAAATTCATCTTTTCAATTCTTCCATCCTGTTAGTTTGTAGGAGTAGGATTAGGACCCCTGCATACTCTCATCCACAACCAGATAAATATGTCCACGAATGTTGCCAACCTTGTGATGTATCATGCACATCTTGGTCCACACATGAGAGTATTCTGCCTGTTGTTGTCAAGCTAAATCTTCCTGTCATTAGGCTAGTCAATGTTATATCTTTAGCTATAGGGATACCCTCCTTAGTGCAACAGAACCAGAAGTGAAGGGGAGGCAGCTCACGTAACCTCCTGTATCTGTTGGCCAAATCTGCCTGTGCATTGGAGCTGGCAAACCCTCTGTCGATACGGAAACCAACATGCTCCAAGGTCAATCTCTGATGAGCTCTTCTCCTTACTTCCTGCTCATTCTCACAATCTGACCAAAAATCCTTAATGTGGATTTGGTGTTTATATTTTTTATCAATGTAATTTTCAATTCGGTGGAAAGGGGCAAAGTGTCTAACCAAGTCAAAGTCCTCAAACCCATAATACCTTAGCTCTCTTTCTGATACCTTAGCAACATCCTCATTATAACATGAATAATTCCTAATTGCCTAGGGGAACTTGATGTTTCCTCTGCCAAATCTCTTTTTGTACATTCTGAACACATTCAAAATCTATCTTGAGAATTCTAATACAATCAAATGGTCTAGAGGATATCTTGGCAACATGAATGGTTTACCCTCAAATCCCTCAGTCCTAATATATGTGAAGGTAGGGAATTGTATATACTAAGAACTAAAAGAACTTATAGCCTTTGCCGCCTCCTCTGATAATCTCTTGTCTCTATCCCCTGTTAGTGTAGACACCCAAAATTGACTTTATCATCAGTGTCAAAATATTGCATTATGTATAAACTGCATTTGTCTAACACATTTGAGCAATTTACCTATTTTCTCTAAATCACCTATTTCTTCTATTAATTAAATAAATTCATATTTATCTAATTAAATCATTATCTATTTTCTTCTATTCCTTCTAATCTATAACTAAATAATCTTTAATTATTTAATTATCTATATTCTATCTATTTTAATTAAATAAATTCTTTTTATTTAATTAAAATTCCATCTAAATCCTATTTCTATCCCACTTTCCAATTAATTAAATAAATTTTATTTATTTAATTAATTTCTCTTATCATTTATCTTCACCTTTCATCATAAGCCAACATGTGTGCATCTTTTATTTGAAACATGTGTAGTAGTACAACTTTCATTTAATATCTTTCACATGTAGTACTTGTTATGAACGGAATCACACATGTGCCTTATCTTTTATTCCACTTGTCATCTACACATTCATCTATGATTACCAATTCATCTCAACCGTTCACATAGCCACCAAATCTCTATCGTTGATTGATTTTGGTTGAAGTCTATATAAACACCCTCTCATTCCATACTACTGATCATATCTCATCATATAGCCTCTACATTATCATCCTAAGCATATTGAGCATTTGAACTTCCATTAGCATCCATTGAGCATATCATCATTATCATCCATCCATCATGGTAGCTTTGATCTTCATGATTGTTCATTGTTGAGAAGCAATCCACATCATAAATAGGGAATCATACAATCTAGGTGATCTTGTTCTTGAATTACACGCTTTTAGTTTCACTTGAATTTGATTCTTTGATGGTGGTAGGATTAGGTTTTTATTTACCCGCTTGATCATACTAACTTGATTTTTACCTATACACATTCTGGCACACCCGGTGGAACCCACATCCTTGATTAACTTTGTTGTTTGAAGTTGTTTTTGTGATGTTTAGATTTTTTAGAGTGCTTACGACAATTTGCGGTCACTTTTGAGAAAAAACTAGTCGCTTTTAGAATCTTTGCATCGTTTTTAAGCTAAAATCCATCGCTTTCAGCTTTTCTGCGTTGCTTTTGAGCTAATAGAGATCACTTTCACCTAACAGTGAATCACTTTTGATCAGAAATTGATCGCTTTTAGTTGTTTCGGTCACCTTCGGCAATCTATGGTTTTTCTATTAACATTTGGCTTTTTGTAGGGTGTTTTGCAAGATTTTTACTGATCAATCAAGGGTTTATCTGTGTTTTTCATGTCTCTGATCATCATATTATCATTTTCCAATCAATTTGATTAGGGTTTCATTTTAATCAAGCTAACACCCTTGGTTTTGCAAGATCTTATCAAGTTATCATTCTAGGGTTTTCAATTGATCAATCTGTGGTTGCAGTGTATCCATCTGATCATATTTCATCCATTAGATTTGTCATTATAGGATTTGCAATCTCTAATAGTCATTTTTTTCATAACCCTAACCCTAGTTTTACAGAAATAGGATTTTTTCACGTATCCTTCAGATTCGAATCGCTTCTAAGCAATAACTAGTCGCCTCTGGTTTTTCTATGTCTCTTCTAATTGGTAACTGATCACTTCTGGAAGAATTCAGATCGCTTATAATCAACAGTGAATCACCTTTGGTAACTGTGTGTCGCTTCTAGTTTTGTCATTCACAGTTTGATTTTTCTTGGCTACTAATCATCTATTTGTGGAGCATCTTATTGTTTGTCCAAGAAAAGGAGGCTTTGAAACTACTAACATATTTGTTGTAGCTTCGATCAGTCCAAGACATTTTATTTTTATCACTAATCTAGGAACATTTAGGTTTGGTGCTTAAAAGGAACCATTGTTTGCTTCATGCCTGTTTTATGTTTTTTGCTTTCTTGTTGTGTATGTGTGTAACCCAAATTTAATGACAAAAGTATGCTCTCCCCTTGCCTATCAAAAGGATCTTGGGTGCATGAGAACTTGTTATTATCTTTAGAGGGCCTACCTTCCCGGTGTGAGAAGGGGTACGGCCCAAGCAGTATCAAGCTAAAGCCAAGCTCTTCCAAGCTGCTATATAAGAAAAGTGTTTGTGTTGAAAGCCACAAACAACGGGTGCTATTGTCTTACATCGACGAATGTTTCCCCCAAAACCCCATTGAGCGTAACCTCTTTGGGCTAGGAAGCCTCCATTAATGAAGTGAATCACTGCACGTGTATCCACCTAAACGAATGCCCTTACTAGCAACCTTTGTGTAGTGGCCAAAATTCCTCTATTTGTTAACACAAAAGGTGGGGCCTTTGAAGCCACCCCAATTCTTATGGTTCTTAGTAGAGATGGTAGAGACAATCCTAAGGTTTGTGAGCCTTGGAAAACTTGGAACTTGGTATGCGTGAGAAGTGAGTGCCGTGGAGGGGAGTTGGTGCTACCAAGATCCTGAAGCTATCCACTTTGAATAGGCATGGCAAAGGGATTCAACAAATACAGTCCTTTCCTAGCCTAGGTTGTACAAGTTTGTGAATATTGTGAGTGTGAGTGACTGAAATCATTGTTTTCTTACAAAACACATCCTCTGTCAGACACAAATCACCTTTGAACTGAAACTGCTCGCTTCTGTCAAAATTGTATCACTTTTAAATAGTAGACAATTGCTTCTAGCAAAATTGCATTGCTTTTAAACAACAATAGCTCACTTTTGAACTAAAACCTGTCGCCTTTGGTAAACCTAGTCACTTTCATTTAACCCTACAATCTATCACCTGAAACAATCCAGATTGCTTTTGAGCTATTAGTAATCACTTTTAGCCTTTTTCAAATCACTTTTAAGCTATTACCTGTCACTTCTGGTCAAACATTATCAATCCGTATCAACCTAACCAAGTTTGTTGCACTTTCAGATTCCTTATCTTTGTCATTAGCTTCTAAACATTCCTCTGATCATCTACAACCATTTGAACTTCATCTCCTATTTTGAGCATACAAAATCATTGGACTTTTTGAGCTTTCCATCCTCTTGAGACCCCCAACCAACAACCAATTATCAAAACAATCAACCTAGCAAATAGCAAACATCATCTCTTTGGCTTTGTTTAGCCTTAGTAACATCAACAAACAACATCATCAACCAGCTTTTCCCTTGAGTTTGTGAGCTATTCTCTACAGAAGTTTATCCAATCAATCAACCAACAATCTCAACAAACCAAACAACTAGCTAGCAACCAAAAAGCAATCCAACCAGCAACCAAAAACAATCGATCAGAAAACCATCAACAAACAATCAACAAACCCTCAACTTTTGGGTTTTAACCTTGACAAACAAGTCCAATCCTCCATCATCAACCATCATGCCTCAAACTAGGAGCCAATATAGAACTAAAATGGAACCCAAAATACAACAATCTTGATCAACTCCCCTCAAAGATGCAACTCAATTCACAACTGGTATGCCTTCTCACATGTTTGTACCTAAAGGATACACCATTGGACCATCATCTTCACAACAAGTACAACATCACCCATTTACAACAAATTATGAAGAGTAATCCCAAGATGATTTATCTGAATTTCAAGAGACACACATATGGGACCAAGTTGATAAGCTCATTTTATCTGACCTAAATCATCATTTCTTGCAATTGGTTCAAATGGGAGCCAAGTTACCAAGCGACTTTGACATATCTTCCATTCATAAACAAGATCCAAACATTCCTACTATTGTTGCAAAGGGACCATCCACCATAGCCACACCATCTCATGACATATCCATGCACTCTCTTCCACCTTCTAATCCATCTCCTTCGTTACCTATTGCTACACCATCAAACCCACCACCTATGGAAAATACTTTAGAACCTTTGATAACTCCATCCGAGGTACTTCCTTACCTTTCACAAAATTTGAGCTTTCCACCTTTCCATGTCTCACAACACACCCCCGCTCCTACCATGACCGTATCTATGCCTCAAGTATCACAAACTCCTCAAGTCTCACAAGATGTCCATGTTTCACAAGTACAAACTCCGCAAGTTTCACAAGCTATCCCAATATCACAAACTCCATAAGTTTCACAAGCTGTCCAAACATCACAAGCCACACAAGTCTCGCAGCCATTACAAGTTTCTACTCATATTGCATCACATGTGGAATCCACACCCCAAACTAGTATCCCTACCACTTCTAATATGGTCTCCATGATTTCCATGAATGCATCCAACACATTGTACAATCCCAATGCCAATCTTATTGACATGAGTGACCCACCTATTGTATCACAAGCCAATCCTCATACAATTGTCTCTTATGTTGATCAACTTGCATCACTTACTCCACCTCCATATAATCCTTCACAATACATCAATCTATCTTATGCAACCCAAGGATTACCCATTGCCTCTCAACATATGACATATATTAATCCATCTCAAGGTACTCATGTTGCCCAAAATACATACCCAAATTTCCATCATTTTTCATCCACCAATCTTTCCATTGGTTATCGCAATCCAAATCCAACCTCCAATTCACCTCCATTGATCAACATCAATCCATCCTCTAATTCCCATGTGATGCAAAATCTTGGAGCCAATCCATCACAATACATCCAACCACCACTTGTGTCTCAAGGACAACAACGATCAAGCACATATGTGTTGTATACCAATCCTTCGGCATATAATGTGAGCACTCAACCCCAACATATGGTCATACCCTCATACACTACACCGCAACAATAATATACATCATACTACATTCCACCTCCAACCCATTAACGCCCTTTGCAACAACAGCAACTATCTCAAGTGGATATTGAACAAATGGTTCACAAGGTAGTAGCACAAAACAAGAAGACATTTTCCTTGGGAGATATATGCCCTTATCCATTTGACAAGTCACTTCACATGACACCTTTTCTGCCACATTTTGAAATCCCACAATTTGACAAATACAAAGGGAAATGTAATCCGGATGACCATCTTAGAGCATTCTATGTTGCATGTCCTGATGTCACTCAGGATGACACATATCTCTTGAGACTATTCCCCTAAAGCTTAGTGGGACAAGCTCTTGAATGGTTCTCTCATCTACCTCTAGGAATCAAGACTTTTGAGGAATTAGTGGACAAATTTCAATCTCATTTCTCTTTCAACATTGAACATGAGGTGAATATGAATGATCTTATCAATAACAAACAATGCAATGGTGAAACTTTCTCATCATTTACCCAACGATGGTGTAACATGGCTAGCAAATTATCATGGCAAATACCCGAGAAATAACAACTTGACATCTTTGTCCAAAATCTTCATCCTGAGCTCTCATTCCAATTACAATTTCAAAGTGCTAGCACCTTTGACGAACTCATCTCCAAAGGAACCACCATTGAGTGAGATTTAAATGCTAAGGGTACCATCAAGATTTTCAAGGACAATAAGGACAATCCTTAATCTTCAAATGACAAATCCTGCTTTTGGAACAAAAACAAAAATGTTGTTAATGATGGCATTGTAGATGCAAAGAACATACAAACAGTGAAATCTCCCATTAACATTCAAGCCGCATCTACAACGAATCCACCTTTTCAATGAAATCGACCGAGAGCAAATCCAACACCTAGATGACAATTCACTCCCTTAGGGGAACCCATGGAGATAATTTTTTGCAAACTTCTTCAAGTGGGAGATATCACATTACTTGAAGCTCCACCCAAAGCAGAACCTGTCTTCAAAGCTCCTTGGTACAAAGAGAATGAATATTGTGAATACCATAGAGTCAAAGGAGATAACACAAATGGTTGCATGCATTTAAAACATGTCATTCAAGATTGTATAGATCACGGTCTTGTTAAAATCACAACACCAACATCACAAATGACACATCAACCAACTTTGAACTATGATCTAGATCCTTTCAAAAATCCACTTCCACTTCATGATAAGGCAAGTAACCCTCATACTGGGAATGATATCCATTACAAATATGAGTCATCTATGATTGATCGCATTGACCAAGCCCACATTTCTACCATCACTATCTAAGGCAAAGCACCTAATTGCACTGTAACTACTAGAAGAGCCCATGTTACCATTCATGGAGCACCTATCAATCCTCCTCGACCACCTTCTAGTTATAATATCCTTGATCACCTTGGCAAAACTCCCGCACACATTTCCATCCTAGAGCTGCTACGCATATCCCCCACTCATAAGGCTATCCTGGAAAAAGCATTGCAAGAGTCTTCGGTGTGTAATGGTATTGATACCGCACAATTTCAATCTATGATAGATAGCATTGCACCCCCTTGTCATCTCACATTCTCTGATAAAGATCTTCAACCATCCATCAACCCATCACATAATGAAGCCCTTCACATAGAAGTATTTGTAAACCAATGCCATATCAAATGAATATTAGTGGATGGTGGAGCTGGTCTCAATATATGCTCTCTAAAACTAATAAAACAATTGGGATATTCTGAGAAGAACACTGATACTTCCGAGGTCATTACTATCAAAGCATATGATGATGCTGAGAGAGATACTAAAGGAGTCATCCATTTACCTATCCAAGTTGGTCTTGTCACCACTAACACCCACTGTCAAGTTCTTGATATTGAGCTTCCCTATATGATGAAGGGGGTAAATCATAAAACACACAATAACAGAAATTGAACACAGAGAATAGAACTTTCTTTTATTGATCTGGGCAACTCATTACATTGCAGAAGCTTAATTACAATCAGAGGAATCAGTCCTCCACAGGTTGCAACACACTACAGCTACCATCACCAAGCTCTAGAATCTTCCGCCTTCTATAGCCCCCAAATCAGCTAGGGTTTCTATTTTCCCACCTATTCTTGACTCTACACTTTCCCCCTTAACTCTACTACTTCCCAGGGTTCCCAAAATGGTTATTAATAGCCTTTTTGGTGGACAACAACCTAATTTTGAAATTTGCATCTCCCTCCAAAAACAGGTCAACTTCCGGGAGCCATAACTTTTGATCTAGGTGTCCGAATGATGAACTGTTTTATGCGTCGGAAAGCTTGTGGAGTGTTCTACATGCTAAGAACTAGCTCTATTAGTTCTAGTCATTTTTGGGCCTGTACAGGGCCGTTTAGTGCCTCAAACTTGGATTTGAATAATTTTCAGGCATTTTTTGGGAAACAAAAACTTTAATATCTTTCAGCTCGCAAATGATCTTTGCGTGATTCCTTTGCCAAAGGTCTTATATTTCCGTTATGTAACTTCCTATAAATTTTGACTTCATTCTGTGCCCAAATGCAAACTTTCTAAAAATAGTAGGTTACTATTTTTAGTAGTTTGGAAAAACTGAAAGTCCTACATCATTATTCAGGCGATTATGGGACCAGAACCACAAATTTTGAGAAGAAATGGGGAGAACATCAACAATTTTGAAACACATTTTTTTTTGGGTGATGCAAGATTTCCCTTACACCACTGGATGCTCCTGCATCAGACACCCAGGGTAATTTGAGAAGTGACCCTGTCACGTCTCATGTGTTTGTGTGAGGAAAACCCAAACGGTCAACCTCTGCCTTAGACAACCAAGAAGAATCTTCAACAAGCCTTCCTTTCCATTTCACCAGATATTCTTCATATTACCTGTTTCAAGTACTTCTTCCCACACAGCTATCCAAGATCTCTTCGATCTCCTCCATTGAAGTAGATGCCAGAATACTCCACTGCACTTCTGTTGGTCCATCCTCTGTTCCACCTTCATGATATTCTGATAAATCAGCAATGTTGAAAATAGGGGAAATATTGATCCCACTCGGCAGCTCTACCTCATATGCATTTCCTGAATCATGCTTCTTCAGAATTCTGCATGGTCCAAATTTCTTCATTTTCAACTTATTGTATGTTCCAATTGGGAACCTTTCTTTTCTCAAGTGAACCATGACTTCATCTCCTACCTGGAATTCCTTATATCTCCTCTTCTGATCTGTCTTAGCCTTGTACTGAATATTTATTTTATTAATGTGCTTTCTCACCTCTTCATGCAAATTCTTCAGATGTTCTACAAAGTCTTCAGCTTCGGCACTTGTCTTTTCTTCGTTGTCTAGCTTCCTTAACTCATAAGCATTTCTTGGGCTATTGCCATATACAATCTGGAATGGTGATTTACCAGTACTCCTATTGACAGAATTGTTGTAAGCAAATTCCGCCTATGGTAAAATCAAATCCCATCCCTTGGGCTTATCTCCTACTAAGCATCATAGCAGGTTTCCCAAACTCCTATTCACCACTTTAGTCTATCCATCAGTCTGTGGATGATGTGTAAAACTAAACTTCAAGTCTGTCATCAACTTCTTCCACAATGTCCTCCAGAAATAACCAACAAACTTGGTATCTCGGTCTAAAACTATGCTCTTTGGTAGACCATGTAGTCTCACCACTTCCTTGAAAAATAACTCTGTAATATGAACAGCATCATTAGTCTTCTTACAAGGAATAAAATGTGCCATTTTTGAGAATCTGTCCACCACCACAAAAATAGAATCATGTCCTCTCTGTGTCCTTGGTAAACCAAGAACAAAATCCATACTAATGTCATCCCATGGCTTCTCTGGTACAGGTAATGGTTGATACAATCCTATATTTTGACTTGTTCCTTTTGCCATCTGACACACTCTGCAACTCTGCACAAATTTCCTCACATCCTGTTACAATTGTGGCCAATAATAATTTTCACTGACAATGGCAATGGTTTTATCTCAACCAAAGTGTCTAGCTAATTACCCACTATGCTTCTCCTTAATTAGGTTCTCTTTCATGGAACTCCTCGGAATGCACAATTGGCTTCCTCTAAACAACATGCCATCTTGGATTATGAAATCCAACCATTTTGTCCTGTCCAAAGTAACAGGTTCCAAACAAGCTTTCCAAGCCTCTGCAAAATCTGGATCTTCAGGATACAAACTTTTGAGCTCATCGAACCCAACAACCTCTATCTTCATTTTTGTTAACAAATTTTGCCTTCTGCTCAAGGCATCCGCAACTTTGTTGGACTTCCCACTCCTGTGCTTCAAAACAAAAGTATAGCTCTGCAAAAACTCAACCCATTTTAAGTGCCTTTGATTTAACTTTCCTTGACTATTAAGATACTGCAAAGCCTGATGGTCAGTATATAAAACAAACTCTTTTGGCAAAAAATAATGTCTCCATTTCTTCAAAGCCTAAACTATTGCATAAAACTTCTGATCATAAACATAATACTTTTTCTTGGCATCATTAAGCTTCTCACTAAAATAGGCAATGGGCTTACCTTCTTGGCTCAAAACAGCTCCTATACCACTACCACTAGCATCACAATCTACCTAAAATACCTTATTAAACTTTGGAAGTGCCAAAATAGGTTGTTCTATGACTTTCTACTTCAATGTATCAAAGCTCTTGTCTACTCCTTTAGTCCATCTAAACTCTTTTCTATCCCCTCTCATTGTCTCAGTTAGGGGTGCACAAATGCTACTAAAATTCCTGATAAACTTCTTGTAAAAACTTGCCAAACCATGAAAAGATCTTACCTCTGTTGCACTCCTTGGTGTAGGCCATTCAATGATAGCCCTTACTTTTTCTGGGTCCATCTTAAGACCTTCCTCTGAGACAACAAATCCTAGGTATAGCAACTTCTTTGCAAAACTACATTTTTTCAGATTAATCAACAACTTCTCCTCCCTCAACTTCTCTAGAACTCTTCTGATATGCATCAGATGCTCATCCCAAGTCTTACTAAAAATCAAAATATCATCCAAATAAACAATAACAAAACTTCCCAAAAATTCTTTTAGTACCTCATTCATGAGCCGCATGAATGTGCTCGGTGCATTGGTTAGCCCAAATGGCATGACTAACCACTCATACAAACCTTCCTTTGTCTTGAAGGCTGTCTTCCATTCATCTACTTCTCTGATATGGATCTGGTGATACCCACTCTTCAGGTCAATTTTTGTGAAGTACTTGGCTCCACCCAAACAATCCATGATGTCATCCATTCTTGGCAATAGAAATCTATACTTGAAAGTTATCTTATTGATGGCTCGAGAGTCTGTACACATCCTCCATTCTCCATCCTTCTTTGGTGTTAGTACTGCAGGTACAACACATGGACTTAGGCTCTCCCTTATTAGTCCCTTCCTCAACAACTCTTGAACTTGTCTGTTCAGCTCTTCATTCTCTGCAGGGGTCATTGTGTGGGCTGCCTTGTTTGGCAAACTGGCTCCTGGTATCAAATCCATTTGATGACTTATCTTCCTTACTGGTGGTAAACCTTCTGGTACATTATCAGAGATAATGTCCTGGAACTCTTCCAACATATCTAAAACTTCTACTGGTACATCTTCATAGTTCTCTTGACTAATCTTAGGAATCAATGCAAAGCAATGATGCTCATGCTTCATACCCTCCAAAAATTTCCTACCATCTACCAGACAAATTCTGGCAGTACTACATACCTTTTCTTCCACCTCCTTCAAGGGCTCCATCCTTTGTCAGGGAATATGTGTTTGCATGGCCATCATGGACAATGCTCCTATCATACCTCCCCAATAGCATATGACATGCATCCATCGGTATGATATCACACAACACATCATCATGGTAATCACCAATCTTGAACTTCACTAAACACTACTCATTGACCAAAGCTATATGGTCCTTCTGCAACCATGCAATCCGATATGGATGCGGATGCTTTCTTCTTGTCAACTTCAACTTGTCAACCATCTCCTCTGAAACAAGATTATTAGTGCTTCCACTATCTATAATAATATCACAACACTTACCTTCACATTTGTACCTTATGCGGAATAAACTCTTCCTCTAATTGGGTTCTTTCTCCTCATTCAGTAAGGTTCTTCTAACAACTAGGGTTTCTCCCTTTTCAGCATCTTCAGAATGCTCAGAATGTGCATCTTCATCTACATGTGCAACTTGTGCATTGCCTTCAGGTCTTCTATTTGTCCTTCCTTGATGTTACGAACACTCGTATGCTCGATGCCCTTCTTCCCCACATTGGAAACAGGTTCCTCTAAAACCTCCTCTTCCGGGTCCTTGCCTAGGTCTACCTCTTCCTCTTCCTCTTTGCTCACCATTGTTCTGGTCATGAGGGCAGTAGGCATTATCCCCTCTCTGATTTCGACTGGTGCCAGCTTCTTCACTTTTCTTTTGATCTTCATTACGGCCTCCATAGGGCCTTCCACTAGTCCTTCCACCTTGACCTCTTCCCCTTTGCTTGCTGTCAAATCTTTTATTCAACTTCTCTTCCACCTTCAGGGAAAACTGGTATGCATCTTCTATGGTGGTCATTCTGACTAGGCTCAGCTCCTCTTGAATACTCAGCCTCAAACCCATTTATGTAATGGGCTACCTTCTCCTTGTTGGGCTCTGCATGACTGGTTCTGATAGTAATTTTATAAAATTCTTCTGTATACTCTTTAACAAACTTGTTACCTTGATCCAGTCCTTGCAGCTTCTTTAGCAACTCCATCTCATAGTCCACAGGAATGAACTAATTCTTCAATTTCTCCACCATCCGATCCCATCTAGTGATCTTTTCCTTTCCTCTTCTGTTCCTCTCTAACTGGACCTCCGTCCACCAAATATTGGCATGGCCCTTCAATTTTATTTTTGAAAACTTGACCCGATCTAGGTCTTCTACATCTTCATACTCGAAGTATTCCTCCATGTTATTGATCCAATCAATAAGTTGTTCTAGATTCAAATCTCTAGAATATGTAGAAACTTCAATCCTGGGCCTCTTTCCAATCTTTGAAATGGCCCTCAACAACCTAACTTCTACAAGATCTCCTACAACTTCTTGTTCTTCCTCGGATAGCTCTTCTTCAGCTTCATCTTCACTTTCCTCTCTCATTCTTGGCTCGAACCCTCTTTGCAATTCCTCTTGCAATGCATCGATTTGTCTTTGCAGGGCTCTAAAACCCTCTTCCGTCAAAGCATTCCTCCCACCACAGTTTCTTTGTGAAGACATCTTGATCTCTGTACAAAACCCACAACCTTAGGTCTTGGTGCAAACTGCCTCACAGTTGGCGATCTGTCTACACACTCAGGAACCCTCGCTCTGATACCACTTGATGAAGGGGGTAAATCATAAAACACACAAAAATAAAAATTGAACACAGAGAATAGAACTTTCTTTTATTGATTTGGGCAACTCATTACATTGCAGAAGCTTAATTGCAATCAGAGGAATCAGTCCTCCACAGGCTGCAACACACTACAGCTACCATCACCAAGCTCTGGAATCTTCCGCCTTCTGTAACCACCAAATCAGCTAGGGTTTCTGTTTTCCCACCTATTCTTGACTCTACACTTGCCCCCGTAACTCTACTACTTCCCAGGGTTCCCAAAAAAGGTTATTAATAGCCTTTTTGGTGGCCAACAACCTAATTTCAAAATTTGCATCTCCCTCCAAAAATAGGTCAACTTCCGGGAGCCATAACTTTTGATCCAGGTGTCTGATTGACGAACCATTTTATGCATCGAAAAGCTTGTAAAGTGGTCTACATGCTAAGAACTAGCTCTGCTGGTTCTAGCCATTTTTGGGCCTGTACGGGGCCGTTTAGTGCCTCAAACCTGGATTTGAATAATTTTCAGGTATTTTTCAGGAAACAGAAACTTTAATATCTTTCAACTCGCAAATGATCTTTGTGTGATTCCTTTGCCAAAGGTCTTATATTTCCATTATGTAACTTCCTATAAATTTTTACTTCATTCCGTGCCCAAATGCAAACTTTCTAAAAATAGCAGGTTACTATTTTTAGCAGTTTGGAAAAACTAAAAGTTCTACATCATTATTCAGGCGATTATGGGACCAGAACCACAAATTTTGAGAAGAAATGGGAAAAACATCAATAATTTTGAAACACATCTTTTTTTGGGTGATGCAAGATTGCCCTTACACCATTGGATGCTCCTACATCACTATAACATCATCATTGGTTGTCCATGGCTCCATGCCCTTAAAGCCCTTCCACATACCATCAATGTCTCAAGTTTCCATATAACAGTGTTGAAGTTACTATCCATGCTGATCCTAATCCATTTGAGTTTTGTCATGCCTTTCAAGCCAAATATCCAAATCCTAATCATATTCCCATCAACATCGAAGCTTATCCATCTTCATCCTATGTTGACCCATCAGCCTTACTCAAGCCATCATCTAGCAAAGTTATTCCAAATATCTGTATCAAGTACACTAAACAAGGTTTGGGTGAATAAACTCTTCCTTTATCTCCCAAATCCCATGGTAAACCTTCTACATCCAAGGCATCTTCATCGGCAACCATTTCTGATATGGAAGCTGGAACTTCTTTGGTAGGATAGACTTCTAATTTAGCTACCATCGATGATTCCTCCCTTCATATCACTGAGATTTTTTAGGAAACTTCCATCTTCATGATTTCTACCACCCCTTCTTCTCCATCTAATAATGAACTCAAGTCTAGTTCCCAAAACACCCCTAGTCCCATTGTCAATCGCATGCTTCCAGAAGCTAAAGATGTTGATAATCCCTCCATCCATCCTAAGCCCACCACTTTCTATCACATACCACATCATACACCCAAATCAACCTATAAATGTCAAAAGCATGTGACCGTACACCTCCCACCATCCAATTTACCTCCATTACTTCCAACTCCTAACATCCCTCCATCCAATTTACATCCGTTACTTCCACCTCCATCAAACTATAAATGTCAAAAGCATGTGACCGTACACCTTCCACCATCTAATTTACCTTTGCTACTTCCAACTCCTAAACTTCTACCATCCACTTTACCTCCACTTCTACCAACACCTAATTATCCCCCTATCAGTAAGTACCCTTATAAACCTAATCATGATCAACAAATGCACACGTCGTTTAAACATGAAGCTTCCACCAATCCTGCTTCCATCATGTCTATGAGATTCAAAAATAAACATTTGGATGCCTCTGCCTATAAAGCCAAAATGCCTACCAAGAATCTTAAAGATTCTCATGCCTTAGGGTACCAATGCAAAGAATCACAGCCAAGTACATCTAAAAAACTATCTGAACCCATAATTCCACAAGAAAAGTCCATGATCAAAATGGTTTGGGTTCCTAAGCAAACAAGCGAGCAAGCCAAATGAGGCATCCTCTTTCACATCTCAAAAATCCCAATCATCCCCTTCCATCCAAAAATCTCATTCCATCCAAAAATCCGCTTCCATTAAAAAAAATTTCCAAAAAAATCCCACAAGCAAAACAAAAAAGGTAAAAATACTAAGCTTATGTGGGTACCTAAATCACTCCATTACCTATCTCCTAAGCAAGTACCTCCATTGCTTCCTATACCACCTTCCCCTCAAAAGCTTCAATGTTTAACATAGTGTGTGCAATCGTTGGTCATGATTCCCTTCCATTCTATGATTCTACATACCTCCATCTCCCCAACCTTTATCCACTATCCTACATATCTTCCCCATCACCTCCCTATAGTCCATGCTTTTGCATAAACCTTTCATCCATCCTTTTTATGTACATCCTACATAATCCATTTCATAATCCACTATCCACTTACTTCATCTCCCTTTCATGCAATCCCATACCAACATCTATGAGCATACTTGACATGGTCCATGCAAGAATATTCATCTCCAATGGGACTACCAACATTCATGGAACTAGACACTTGAGTCCCTCCTATCCATTACCATGGTGAAAACCTAGCAAATAGGCACCATGTGTAATTGTCATCCATTCAAACAAAAAAAAAAAGAAAAAGGCAAAAAAAAATAGTAGAGAGAAATCCATTCATCCAACGGTGAAAACTTGGTAAATAGGCGCCTTGGATAAGTACCATGATGAAAACCTGGCAAACATGCGTCATGTGTAGGTTGATATTCTATGTCACTTACACTTGGGGGCACATTGTCTCATCCATCTTATCATTCCCAACCTATCATTTTCCATCCTCTCCTATCCTATCCTACCATCCTTAGCCATTACACCCACATACCTATCTTATTGAGTACATCCATCCTTCCTTCCTCCTTTTGATCTTGATAAAGATATGGGGGAAAAATATTGAAATATTCTTTGGATATCTCTTGATATACCTCATCATTTCCTAACAATCCTATCATTATCCACCTATCATAAGCCTTGTCATGAAAAATCCATCATTATCCTATCGTCATAAGCCTTGTCATACAAAAATCCTAAGTATTATACCTAGAATGAGACATGTTATTCCTATATGACATAGCCTTTGGAGATCACATACTTTCTCTCTTACACATACATCAATTCCACTATAGCCTATCTTCTTATCTATCCATCTATTATGAGCCTTCCATCCCATTTACTATCATCCTTTTGTCCATCCATCCTACCTTCATCCTTGCATCTAGACTTGGTTTTTCCCTTGTCATTTGGTATCTAGCACAAAGGCTACCTAAATTGTAAATCCAATGCCATCCCAAAACATTCCAAAAAAATACAAAAAAATCAAAACATTCCAAAAAATACAAAAAAATCAAATATTCTCAAAAATACAAAAAAAAAATCCAAACAATTAATCCAATTCCTTCAATCAAATCATCCCTTCACAAATCCAATCCAATCAAAATCAATCACATCATCAAAATTAAATCAATTCAATCAATCAACTTCATCAAACTCAAATCTAATCAATCTATTTATAGCAATCCATCATCATCAAAATCAAAGCACATCAATCCAACCATCAAACCAATTCATCAAACCAAATCAATCTAATCATCCATTCATCAAATCAAATCAATCTAAAGAATCAAAGCAATGATCCAAATGCAAGTCAATCCTTAATCAATACCAATCAAGTTAATCAATCTTGCCAAATTATCCAATCACATCAATGGTCTTGATCCTAATCTTGTTGTAAACCAAATCAATCAATCATCATCATCATCATCAATGGAATATATCATTCCCGCATCCTTGTGTTGATCTAGGGATATATCATTCCCCGCAATGACAACACTATAATCATCATCAATCAATCAATCCTTGGTTTACAGCTTGACAGGGGCAATACCTTGTTTGTTTTTGAATCATTTGTGCATGCTTGCTTGTGTGTGTTATCTTTTTATCTTGCATTTATATCAAAATCCGTATCAATCCAGCTAATATTCATATCTTGTGTATGTTGGAATAACTTTTTACACTATCCTTTGTATCTAAGGTCATATCATACTCTTTGTGCATTAGGACTTCAATGCTCTAAGTTTAATTCCTCATACATTAGACAAGGTTGTATTATGCTGGGGCACGAGACACATCGTCACTTTGGTGCTTATACCTTGGTGCATAACGTCTAGTGCTATATCAAACATCATGGTTGCTCACTTTCATTGCACATAACGCATCATTCTATTTCTTCTATCCATCTCCTCATCTTTCTTCCTTAGCCAATCCCTTTCATTTTGAGAGCCTACCCGTGTTTGTCCAACCCGCCTATTCTCTCGAGGGGGCATCATCATCCCATTTCATCCTCATCCTATCTTTTCATCATCATCATCATCATCCTTTTCCTCTATCCATACCTTATCTTCTTTGAAATGATGTTACTCGACGTAAATCTTATCATCTCGAACATCATCTTAAAGAGAGGCAAAATGTAGACACCCAAATTTGTCCATGTCTTGCAACACCTAGTTAAAAACATCACTTAGACATCATGTAGCATTTTGTCCTAAACCCACTCTTAATCCTACTAATCCATTAGCTAATTAATTAAATAATTTTATTTATTTAATTAAAATCCTATCTTAATCCTATCCTTAACCCACTTTCCAATTAATTAAATAAATTTTATTTATTTAATTAATTTCCCTCACATTTCCTAACTAGTTCAAATATTTGAATTAAGTTCTCACCTTTTATCACATTTCGACACTTGTCTATCTCCCACTTGAATCATGTGTGGTAGTACAACTTTCATTTAATATCTTTCACATGTACTACTTTTTATATACACAATCACACATGTAGTACTTTTTATGTACACGATCACACATGAGCCCTATCCTCCCTTGTACACTTGTCACATGACTACAACTTTCTTGAAGAGTGGGAATAACTAATCAATCCTATCCATCCACATCAATCATTTAGCCTTTTAATCTCAACCATCCATTTGAACCAAACCTTTCCTATAAATCAACCCTCTCCCAAGCCATTAGCATGCATTTGAGTTGGAGTATCCTTATGCTGCCAAAATTTCTCTACAATCTTCTATCTATCAATCTTCATGCTAGTGTTATGCTGTCGAATTGAGCAACCAACATATCAAAACAATCAAACAATTCATCATGCATGCATTTATCATTTAAGGTATTAAAGGATTTGGATTGAGGTAATGCATTTTCATTGTTTTATCATTTTCAATTTATCCAAATTTTTCATTATACAGTTAGAATTCTTACCAAATAGGTATAAAAAACATCATTAACCCTGGTATATTTGTGCCTTGCATTTTCCTCCTGCAAATCTGGGTAATGATCATAAACCAACTTTTGATCTGGGCCATATCCTAAGATCCCCACTCTGTCTATTCTAGCCATTGGCGGCATTTCAACATCACACACATAAATCACATAAGAAGACAAAGAAAACCTTCTATTTTTCCTGAATGCCATTATTTGTCTATTTATTGCTGTACTAATAGCCTTAGCCCAACGAATGGTTCCCTCCTTTGCCCTAATATACTGTATGATGTTGAACATCCAAGGCTCAAACTTTGTGGTATCTTTTAATCCCACCAATCTACTCAACATTGTAATCATTAAGTATACTTCCTCTTTGAAGTCAAATCTGTATAAATTCTTATGCACCCTTACAATAGCTTTGGGTTTGCTCTCTGTTGTATACCACCCATAGAAGATAGTTGTTTTACATTCCTTCTCATTTTTAATAAAATCAGCAGCATATTGATCAATATCAATATCCATCATTTTCTCTTTAATTTCCAGCCCAAAAGTTTAGGCTATGCCTTCTGTAGATAGATCTGCAATAGTTTTGCCATTATGCATTGCCTTTCTAGTACTCAAATTGTATTGGTCTATGCATTCTAATACCAAATCCTTGGCCTCCATAGTTAATGGGAATCATGGGGCTCTATACAATCCTTTCTCCCAAATCCTACTCATGTCGGCGGTAGCATCAGGCATTGTGACTTTTTGTAGCACCTCTTCCACATCATAATGACTGATATTTGTATCTGTAACCATTCCTCCTAAACTAAATATCAACGATGAATATCCCCTGACCGGTGGCAACTGCTCTTTAACCATTTCTTTCCTCAGTTTTCTCTCCTTTTTTACTTTCTCTCCTTCCTTGGCCACAACATCTACCCTCTTTTGTCTGGGTTCCATCCTATAAAAATAAATTATACATCTTACCCTCCTGCTTGTGTATAGTTCTAGGGTTTTTACCACAGTTTCACATTTTTTACCGTTTACCCTAGGATTATTTCTTGTATTTTGCTAACAACGATTTTTAGAATCTAAAATTATCAAATTCTACTTGTATAATTAACTACAATAATGACTAACAATTTGCATCTTTTTCCCAATGAAATTATTGTAATTAACCCTAATTTTTCCTAACTATAATTCAATGGCGTTTCATGTACATACCTGTAACTTGTAACCTCCTATTGATAATGACTACCATTTAAACCTTTAACCATTTACCTCTCTCGCTCTATTCAGCTTCTGAATTGTGTTCTTCCTGCTAAGTGAATCTCTCTACAATTTTTACTCTTGAAATGCAATTGTAAAAATAACATCATCAACTTTTACTTTATCTCGTTCAAATTCTACATTTTTACTGTTAGTTGTGCATTGAATACAATATTTAATGCATACAATTCAAATTTACGCCTTTTTCCGTTTTTAATTTTGCATTTTAAACTTTGTATGCGTTAGCTTTCACCTCCCTTTTCTTTGTATTTCACATTTTGTATATTTCCATGTATATCGCTATGTATACTTCATTTATAGAATCCTCAAGACATGCAAACTCAGACTTATGCAGGTTTATAAAACATATTGCACTTTACCTCACGTCCCACTTTGTACTTAACATTTGTATTCCTCAATGTACATGTGATACATACATTTGGACCTACAACAGTAGAATTGAACTTTGTATCCATTTCATTTTGATTTCATATCCATTTCGACATTGTATCCTTACCCTTTTGAATATCATGATGTCTGACACATACAATTTACATACATACAAAAACACGGACCTTAGTTAGTTTATACTCCATATTTAAATCACTGTCGGGTCTGCCTTTGCATTTTAAACCTTATATATTACATTATGCATACAATTCTCAACTTTCCACAACTTTGGGTTTTGTATTCATTCTTTTATATATCGCAATGTATACTTTATGACATACATACAAAAGCATAGACTTTCTTGGTGTTTCTACTGATTTTAACTCTTTTACTAATTCTAGCATTGCATTTTTGTTCATGCATCATTCGTTAATATACAACAAATTAAACATACAAAGGATGCGAACTTACCTCGTCATTAACCTGACTTTACCCATTTTCGCATCCACCCCTGTTGGTTTGTTGTGTATCTTATGCATAAGGTGTATCTAATACATCCTCAGACCTCAGCTACTGTCCACATTGAATTGTATCTAATTTGGAGTTTGATATTGCATTTAACCCTTTTGTATTGATCCTTGCATATCTATTTTGTACATCACCATGTATGTCCACTTTTGCATCTTGTGTATTGTATGTCAAATACATACAACTATGCATGTTCTTTTCGTAAAGTGACCTCCTCTTCTTTCCTTGAACATCCGTACTCCATCCCTGCAATTAATGATGTAATCCACAAATCATGATTAAAATCTAATACATTAATAATATTAATTCTATTAGAATTTTGGCACACCTGAATTAATCCATACAACATTGAATATCGAGCTCACACGGACACCATTAATGGTGATTAATTCTATAGTTTGTGTGAAATTCTATTTAATGGCATACGCGCTGAGCAATTCTCATTTTTCTTCGGTACTATGCTTATATTCACTGCGAATATGAATACTCCTATATGTCTTCAAAGTACCAGGAGGGAGACAACATTCTTTGGTCAAATTTTTTATGTTCGTTTGAGACAACTAATTATTCAACATGAAAACCCCACATTCCATGAATTGGAATTGGAAGCTGTTAATGGTATTAGGTATAGATTTCTTGACTGGCGAGGATCGGTACAGGGTTAATTCTGATATTACCTCCCGGTTTCTTGCTTCTATATTGGATTTGGGTGTTAATAAAGTGGAAATCTATCTATTATTTCAGGATATCTTCAGGGCCGAGTACAGGATTACTGACATTGACATCCTTATAGGAGCAAAATTAGGAAATGGCATTCCACGAGCCTCAGAGATCACTCTTGTTAATGTTCCTAGAGCTTAGTAGAAAAGGCTTTCGTTCCTGATGAATATGTCAGACCAGGCCTTGCCCGCCACTACTACTAGGCAATGATCGGTCTTAGCTTCCTACGCCTATCTAGGGGATTAGACTCAACACAAAACCTAGACTGGATAGGTTACTTCACAGGCATAGTCCAAACTAGGAACTTCTATGGGAACCCTAATCCTTGTATTGTTCTTTAGCAATTTTGTTTATTCCATGCAATGAATTCAAATTTTGACAATGACATTTATAGATACACTCTCTTTTGAATATAAATCTTCTGTTCATATCTAATACTACAATTATCATTTTTGGTGCATTTTGACAATGTTGCAATTTTCTGTACTATTTCTTGTATGTATCTGTATTTTGTATCTAAACCATGCATACTAGATGCGGACTTGTTCTATATTTCAATTCTCTTTAACTTTCCTATTGTTCCACTTTTCTACAATTAATGTGTACAATGCAACAATGTTTCACTTAGTCTTTGCCCTATGTTTGATTAAACTTTCTTTTCAAGTCCATTTACGCATACTTCCTCTTTTGTCTATTGAATGCACAAATTAATCCTACCATCCACTATACAAATACAATCGCGGATTTCCCACAATTGTTCAATTCACTTTTGAAAATGATCGGGTCCAGGTTTGCACCTTCAAGTTTGAACCTTTTGAGATACATGCATAAAATGATGCATACATGAAATCACGCTTTTGTATAATGACCGAAACATCTTACATGCATAAAAATTTGTATACGACATACAAATTCAACTTAACATTGTATTTCACCAAAACTGTCATATTTTATGAAATACTAGGAATTTCTAATTGGTTAAAAAAAACATCCCTTAATCATTTTTCACACAGAATTCACTAGTACCTCTTGTTTTCCTTAACACTGGGTATTTTTTTTATTTTCAAGCATTTCTTACAATACTTACCCTTTTTCCCTTTACCACCAAGCAAATCGAGCCACCAACAAGATAAGCAAAAGCAAGGGTCCTCATTTTGCTAGAAAGTAAAATAGGGTGTGTTGTGAACATCACAAGAACTAGCAACCAAATAAAACAACCAAATTTAAACCATTAAAGGAAACAAAATGAAATAAATTCATAACTTTAAATTTCCTCATATGCAAGAATGTTACTCATCCTAAAAGAAATGTATTCAATAATGTGCTTGAAGCCCTTAAAAAGAGATTAGGTGTTTGTATTTGATTAATAATCCTCATCTTGAAGATAAATTGAAAACACTAGTGACTGGGTTTAAGCTACATAGTTGAGTTCATCCCTCATAGCCAACCAGATAGAGCCTTGCTACCAACAGGCATCCATAGCCCCGACAAGGTTATCATTGCAATTCTCCTAAGTAGAACCCCACTGCTAGTAGGCATCTATAGCCCTGGTAGAGTTACTTAGATGGCTTAATTTGGATTTTCAGTATAATCCCTCTTTTTTTTTGTATGATATATAAATTCATGAGATATTATCATGTAAGCTTATTATGCAAGGTGTAGTCACTTGCTACTTTAAGCTGAGAATTGCAATGGTAGCAAGGGTGACCTCAATTTTTTCACTTAACACCTACACTGGCGTGTTCAATAAACCCAAGGCTATTAAGTGTGTTATTGTGAAGATCTCCTTGAACGTTTCCATTTACAATTATTGAATAAAATCCTTTATAGAATAAATAACACTTCCTATTTATGAAAATTTAACAAGTTATGCATAAATTTCAAGTAATTCACCTGAATATCCCAAATTTTGTTATTTCCAATAGTTGCTAATATGCTCTGAAATACTCTAAAACAAAATGAACATCCCTACAAAAGAAACAAAAGAAACCACCAAACACCAAAACAACAAACAAAACAACAAAACAAATGAAAAACCAGCAAAACAATACATGACTATACAATATTCACAATATGATACATAATAGGACCAACCCACACTCTAAGCTTGAAAATAATGTTTTAGATGTTGACCATTAATAGGTAATGGCACATCTTCACTAGTTAAAGTTTTAAGCCTAAAGGTATTGTCTCCTATAATTTTTGAAACCTGTAGTGGATCTAACCACAATTTATCAAATTTTCCATGGTTTCCTTTCTTTTCATGGGCTTTGTCCCAACATAATACCAAATCAAATATCTTGAATGTCTTCACTTTTGCTCTCTTATCAAACCACCTTTTAACTACACCCTGATGCTTTGCAAATTTGTCAATGGCTTGATCCGTTTTCTCATCTAACTGTAACAACTAAACCAACCTAGCTTCTCTATGATCATCAAACCCTAGATACTCATTGGCAAATTTCCATGTAGGAATTCTTAAGTTTACTGGGAGTATGGGATCAGTCCCATACACTAAGTGATATGGTGTATTTCCTAAGGCTGCCTTAACCTTCGTCCTATCTACCCACAATGCATATTTCAACAATGTATTCCATTCTTTGGGGTTTTTTGTAATCAACTTTTTGATGATGTCTAACAAGATTTTGTTAGTTGATTTAGCTAACCCATTACCCTAAGGATAATAATTAGATGAAAACTTAAGAACTATCCCATATTCAAACGCCCACTTAGAAAATTTCAAAGAAGAGAAAGCAGGGCCATTATCACTTACCAGAGAATAAGGAGCCCTGAACTTGGTGATGATGTTCTCTTCAAGGAATTTATTGACTACTTTAGTAGTGGAAAATTTATAGTATGTTGCTTCTGTCCATCTAGTACAATAATCCGTCACTGTCAGTATGAACTTATGTCCAACAGATGATGGAGGATTGATGACCCCAATAAAATACAGTCCCCATTGTGCAAATGGCCTGGGCTCTATAACTGGTTGCAATGGATGAGCTTGATATCTCCCTTTATCTATTGTAATTTGACATATGTGACAACTTTTGATGTGGTTTTCTGTGTCTTTAAATATTGTGGGCCAATAATATCATGACCTCAGAATTTCATGAGCAGTGGCTAAATGAGAACCATGAGCAGTTCCATACTTATCATGCAAGTCCAACAATACCTTATCTGCTTCATCTCTGTTCAAGCATCTAAGGTATATGCCTTCATGATCCTTCTTTAACAATAAGCCTCCTTACATCATATACCTCTATGCTTTAATTTTCAATACTCTCCATTGGGAAGATTTCATCTAATTATGATACTTTCCAGATATGAGGAATGTATTCAAATCATCATACCAACCTAGTGTATCATTAGTGTTCAACACATACTACTGTTTTACCAGATTGGGATCAATATTAGCTATTATTTGTACTAAAGCTTGGCCTCTAACTAACTTCATAGGAATGATCTCCATATCAAACTCCTGCAACACTGTGATCCACTTTGCTCTTTTCTCCCTAGGCTCATTTTGCATTAATAACATTTTTACCATTGCATCAGGTACTATTGCTTTTACCTGGCTTCTCAAGATGTAATGCCTAAACATTTTCACTGCCTGCACTAATGCAAAAGCCTATCTTTCTATGTCTAAATACTTCAACTGTGCATCCTTCAATGGAGCACTCATGAAAGCGATGGGTTTCTATTCATTATCTTCTCCCTTCTGTGTTAGAGCAGCTGCAATTGAATGTTCAGATGCAAATGAATAGATGTAAAAGGTTTAGTGTAATTCAGACTAGCCAACATAGAAGTATCAGAAATGGCCTCTTTAATGTCCTCAAATGTAGCCTTAGCTACTAGCATCCACTCTATCTTAGCATCTTTTTTCAGCATTGCATTTAATGGTTGCACGATTTCTGTGAATCCTGTGATAAACTTTCTAACAAAGCTAATTTTATCGAAGAAATATTTCAATTCTTTTTTACTGCTAGGTAATTATAACTTCTTAATTCCTTCTACTCTGTCTGGGTC
This sequence comes from Cunninghamia lanceolata, assembly GCA_027924645.1. Classification (NCBI taxonomy): domain Eukaryota; kingdom Viridiplantae; phylum Streptophyta; class Pinopsida; order Cupressales; family Cupressaceae; genus Cunninghamia; species Cunninghamia lanceolata. Next base: position 2,389,567 of record BSBN01001136.1, read on the forward strand.
AATAGATATCCCATTTTCATAAATGATATGTCCTAACAACTTCCCCTCAGTTACACCAAATGAACATTTCTTTGGGTTAAGAGAGATTCCATACCTTTTGCACCTTTTTAGCACTCTCCTTAAGTCTTCTACATGTGTGGACACATCTTTAGAAAATACAGTCAAATCATCCATGTAAATAATAATACACTTACCTGGCAATCCACGGAATGCAATGTCCATGGCCCTTTGAAACGTGGCACCTACATTTATTAAGCCAAATGGCATTCTCCTGTATGCATAGTTACCCCATTTGCAAGTGAATGTTGTTTTTAGCCTATCCTCTTTGTCTACTAGAACCTGGTTATACCCTGAAAATCTGTCTAGAAAGGACATCATCTTAGCTCCATTTACTTCCTACAATACTTGATCTATTGGATGCAAAGGGTAATTATCCTTTTCAGATGCCTTATTCAAGTTTCTAAAATCAACACAAAGTCTAATATCCCCATTTTTCTTCCTAACAGGCACTAAGTTAGCTACCCAGGTCAAATGCCTCACTGGAAAAATTATCCTAGCTAACAACAATTTCTTAACTTCCTCAAAAATCAAAGGCTTTAATATAGCATTAACTGGCCTTTATTTTTTTCTGAATGGTTTTACCCCTGGTCTCAATGGTATTACATGAGTTATAATAGAGGTGTCATAAGTTTTCAAATCTTCATAGGTCCATGCTATCACATGCTTATATTCTTTTAAAACTTCTACAATTTCTCTTCTCAATTCATCAGAATAGGGTTTCCCTATTAAAACATTATGTGGATTCTGCTCTGTTCCTAAATTGAAGGGGTCACATTTATCTCCTTCCATTTTTGGAAGATCTTTTTGCCTAACTACCCTATCAAAATCAAAGATCTTTTCCAATTCTATCACCCCTTTAGGTAGGAAATTACTCTTCAGGTCTATTATGTCTTCCTCATCCCAAGATACATCATGTCTCTCTTGTTCATCAATAATCTAAGTTTTAAATACTTCATGACAAGTGAGAAAGTCTACAATCTATTGGTCTCCCTCAAATACTTGAAAATGAGTGACATTATCTGGTATACTTGGTACATTTACCAGTTCTACTATGAATCATTTCAATCCTAATAATGTCAAGGGTTCTAAGGTGCTAGCAACAACTACTAATGTATCTAGTCTTTGATTTAGCTCCCTAGGGATATGTTCAATGTTAAATGCATCAAAAGATTCGATCAAATCCCATATTCTAGGCCTGTAACTAACCATTGTCCTGTAGTTACATGCATACAATTTCCTGACCTATCTAACCACTAATTCAGAGTCATAAAATACCCTAATCACCTTTGCCTTCTTCTTAATGGCCATAACGAGCCCGTAAATTAGAGCCTCATACTCTGCTATGTTATTAGTGCAAGGAAACTAGAGTCTATATGCTGCAAAAAAAGATTTACCATTTGGATCAATGATTTTGACTCCTACCCCTGTCCCTTGTTTGATTTAGATCCATCACATTTTAATGTCCAGATGTCACTCTTGTTCTTTTGACCCTGATATTTTGTTTTGACAGGAATTCCCTTATTCATCTCATGTTCTACAGAAACATACCTATTTTCATGTGTCTCTGCCTGAACTATAGGCATCCCTACATTTTTAGTTTGTTTGTACAAGTCAGAACAACTGACAGTTTTTACTCTTACATCTTCATTTAGACCTTGTATTGACTCCTCTACATTTTCATGAAAACATAATTCAGGTTTGTCAGGAATGGACTCTCCCTTTTGCTACCTCATCTTTTTAGGCATTTTCCATACTAATATTCTATTATATCCCTATACATTCCACAGTTTTCTTCAGGATGAGTAGTGTTATGAACCCTACATAAGTAGCTTGCACTGAATCAGAGACCCTTCTTGAATGCATTTCTCCATCTCTTGTCTTATGGTTCAACCAAAGCTACTTACAACATTATCTTCATCAAAAGAGTTACCATCTGACTCAATAAACACAGTTGTTTCATCATTAGTATGCTTTGTTTTAAAATCCATGACTAAGATTTCCTCTATTCAAACTCCTCTATTTGACACTCTATAGACACTTGGTTCAACAGAAGCATACAATACCTCATTTGTTCAATTGTATTCTGTGATCATATGCTTCATTCTAGGTTCAACCTCTATTCTAATTTGGTTTGGGACACCTCTCCATGGAAACCACATGTACGAAAAATTAGTAGCCATGTACCCATTTAAAGTCTTGGCCCAATCTCAACTTAATAACATACCGTAATTGACTGGGATATCTATGACCTGGATGTCAATAAATTGGCTTACCCTAGGATCAGATGCTAATTGCATTTGGATATGCATCAGATCACCTACCACATTAACTTCTATTTTGTCCAACTAAGTAACAACTTTAGCAGATTCTGTGGGAGTAAGTCCTAAATTTTTGCATATTTCTAGTGGCATAACATTAGCTGAGGCTCCTGAATCCACCATACAATTATGTACATTTTTTCCAAACATTCTTATGGTTAACAAAAAAGGAGGGGCTTCCTTCTTTTTTGCATACATGACAACATTAGTATTTGCTGGTTGTTCAACTTTCTTACCCTTATCTTTGGATTGTACATCTTTGCTATGAACCTCTAGGTCAACTGAATTCTCTTTTGGTGCTGACTCATCTAAGGACTTTATAAAGGCATTACGTACCCCTAGGCTTTTCAACAATTTGTATAGAGGTACATTAACCTTGATCTTTCTTATCTCCTTAGACAAATAGTTCATTAATTTTGTTGTTTCATTAGACTTTGTTTTCCCTATCTGAACCTTTGGTGTTACTGTCGTTCCAGTACCATGATAATTGACCTTTGGGGCTGCTGGGTTATTGCTAGCATGTTGATAAGGTGGGCTATTGAAGTTATTAGGAAGTGTAGAGGTGGTGAAAGGACCTCTAGGCTTACTGTTGCTTCTCAAATTATACGTGTGGTTCTTATTGGATTGTTGAAAAGCCTGCACTTCCTCTGGCTCACACAACACCTCATTTTTAGTCTCAAAGGGAAACTAAAATGCTTCTAGTACTAAGGCTAACTTTGGATATAGGTTCTCACAATAATAAGGCTCACTTTTTGCTATCTAATTTTCTTCTTCCTTGGTTGTGAAGGTAAAACTTTCCAAGACCATAGCAGATTCAAATCCCCAAGGTACTATATCATTTCCCTTAGGAATTAGGAACTCAGATGTAGGGGTTGTACTTCTACATTAAAAATACTAGCAACTAGATGAAATTGAGGACAATCGAGCTCACCGTGTGCATTTGTTTTATGAATCCTACACCATTTTTTTTAATACTACATTAGCCATTTGGATCCTAGCATGCTATTTTAACTCTTGGTTATCTAGACTCTCAAATGGAGAGGCCAGAGTACCATTGTTTGGTCCTGTATTCCACATTCTAGAGGTTTTAGGCTGAATTAGATTTCTATTTTTGTTTCCCCAAGCCTTATTATCTCCATTGTGTCCTCTATTTTGTGTTTCTTATCCCTGGTTATAATTTTGACTTTGATTATGACCTTGATTTTGACTATGATTTTGATTTTGATTTAAATTTTGACCTTGACTATAGTTCTGATTTTGGTTATAGTTTTGATTCTAGTTTTGACCTTGACCCTGAGTATTTCTGCCATAAAAGTTTTCATTTCTCAATTGAGTCATCTCGGTGGTTAGTCTCCTTAAATGTGTAGTAATCTCTTTTATCTCCTCCCTATCATCTTGTGTTTTAGCCATAAATGTATCTTGAGGAGGTTGAAAGAATGACTGGCCATTAGCTTGACTACTATTAACATTGCTGCCTATGTAAGGAACTATAGCCTGAGTGGGGACTGGGTTATACACTGGTGTATAAGTAGGCACTGGATTCAATAATGGAGTAGGATACATTGGAACACCGTTCCACGGTTGCATTTGATTTGGAATTCGAGGATTCCCTACACTCAGAAAAAGATTGTATGTTGTTTGTCTCATTTCTTGATTAACCTTGATTGCCTCCTTATAGGCTTTTGACAAACTATAGATATTAGCCTGCCTCTTAACAAACATTGAGGTCAAAGGATCTAAAACAGTGTAATACATTGCTAAGATAGCCTCAGGGGTCACAGTGTAAGGGTAAACCAGTTTAGAGTATGCTTTCTGGAACCTATCATTAAAGTTGTCTATGAGTTCCCCCTCACCTCTTTTAATTGCTGCTAATTTATGATACAGAGAAGATGGTTCAACTAGTCCTCTAAACCTAGACAAAAATGCCTCCTCCACGAGTTCCCAGGTAGTGATATAACCATTTGATAAGTTTACGTACCAATTAGAAGCTTGTTCATTGAATGTGAATGGGAACAACCTGCAAACTACATCCTGATGCTCTAATCTTGCCCTGAAGCAAGCCTCTTTGAAGATTCTGATATGATCTTCTGGACCCTAATGCAATTGGTATTTAGGGTAGATCTTCTTAGGATCCTTAGGCATTTCATGATAATCAACGAATAGTATAGGGGAATTGACATTAAAGTATGCCATGACTGGACCTCTAAGCAGACTAGGACTTCTTGTAGGACTTGGATTTATAGGTGGCCTAGGACTTCTAGGAGGACTAAGACCTCTAGGGGGTCCTGAACCAAGATTTAATGATCTAAATGCAGAATCGTCAGGACTCACTATATTCGGTATAATCAAGGGTGATCCAGGGGGAGTCCTTGATGAACTTCATGCCTGCAATAATTTGGGATTCCAAATTAAAGGACTCTTACTCTACTGTCTATCAGGTAGTTGCATGAAGATATCACCTAAATTGGACCTAGACCTGGTCACTTGACCAATATTATGAGCCAGCTTTACCCAAATCTTACCTTAATTCCAAACAGGCCCTCCTTCTAGCACTAAAAACTATTTATGTATGTAAAGTACATAAGAAACAAAGTTAAAATTCACAAAGGAACCTTAGTTGTCTTAAAAGATATGAAGAATTAACTAGGAATTCTTAATCTCAAGTTTCTGTATGGTCAGGTCTTGACTGTGTTGGATGTGTCTGCAGTTCGTTGTGAAGCTGTAATATTCAAGGGGCCTTACATGAACTAAAGTGATCTGTGACTCACTGGACTTGTTAAATTTGTGCAAATAACTACAAATTACACTGAAATTAGTGATCATTTACATGCTTTTACTATTTTTACCACTAAATTTTGCATGAATTTTGGTAAAACAAACTTTGCCTTTCAAATTTATATGAAAATTGTCAAAGATCTTTACAATTCCTCATTCTTCATTCAAATATATGACAATTTCCTTCAGATTTCTACGTGCTTTCTAATTATTTATGATTTTTGGGAAAAGTTAGAAGAGATATGGTTAGAAAACTTAATTCTATAGGAATTAATTCTCTGCTACTCATGTACAAAAAATTAATCAATTGAAATGCTTCAGAGTAAATTCCATGTATGCTTATCATGAGTAGTATCACGAATTAACATACAGAAATGCGATCATCAAAGGAAATACACTAAAGAATACCTGAATCTAATGCACTCTGGAATAGATGGAATAAATAGATGTTTGTATTCATTAACATATGAAAAGTCTTTCAAATTTACAATGTATTTTGACTTCAAATTCTCTAAAAAGATTAACAATTAATCAAAACTCATAGACATTTTTATAGATACAGGGAGAAACTGGACATTCCACATTATCCCCACTATAGACATAGGTACATTTCACTTCACATAAAATTCTGCTCAAAGTCTATTACTTCTCTTGCCTAAATGTTACCTATGTATTTCTCAAACTCTATGTCCCTAAAACACTAGTAGCAGGGTTCTTTATATAAGTTTGAATTCCCCCCTACTATGGTTACAAAGGAACTTAATCAATGGTTCCAATTTAAACTTACAAAATCAATGGTGGGAATCAATTCCCAACCGTTTCCAAAATATCTTCAGGAATATTCCTTTTGGTGCAAAGGATACCATTAGGATCTTTCAAAACATAGAATCTTCTTTGACTTTCTCCTTGTTGACTTTGGCTATAACAAAAAAATAAAATATACCACAACATATGCAGATGAAGATACAAAGAAACAACCACTGCCACTGGTACCTTTCCTTCTCACTTTTCTCCTATTTTCTTCAAGTACTTTGTGTACTTGGCTATCAATGCTCCAATAGAATTATGATTATTCCTCTGACTCACTGTCCATGTATATTTTTGTAATTCAACTTTCTCTTTAATGCCCTTATTTGTTCCTCCACTTCCTCTCTATTTTTCTGATATTTCCTTATCCATGCACTTAATTCCATGATAGAATCAATCATTTCAGTGCTTAGGTATGTAGTTGGATTCTCTAGGTAGGGTAGATAAATAGCTTTAAACTCTTTGACTGCCATAACTACATCATAGACTGGTATCTCTTGGCATTCATGCCCGATAAACTTCTGTACTATTTTCATATGTTTTCTGATCATTTCATCAGCAATTACTTCCAAGTCCCAGGTACTCATAATGCAACCCTCTAACATGTTGTCTTCAAATTTCAGCTCCAATATACATTGTGGCATATGATTTGCCACTTGAGAAGTTATTATTCCCTCACTTATCAGTTCTTCGACTCTTTCATTCATATCTTCAACTTGATTCAATTTTTATTTACACTCCTCCATTCTAGATTGACAATGATGTAAAACGGCATTACAATCATTCTTCTCTACAAGAGCTACGTCCCAACTATCAATTACCTACCTTATTGTGTTTTCTCCCTTTTGAATAAATGTATGAAACCATTCTTCAAACACATTTGCTTCAACCTTTTTGTTTTCAAATTCAGTAACTTGATCTTTTGATAGTATGGGTAAATTTTTAGGTAGATTAGGCACACCAACATTAGGGTCAAATATTCCCTATATGAACTATTACAGTTGCACAATATTCCCCTTCAAATAATCAAACTTATCCTTATCTTTCTTCATTATTTCCATAGTTACTTTATTCATATCTTCCCACTCAGAAATCTGTTGTTCCCTAGTCACATTTCCAAGGTCTATATTCAACAATTGATAATCTTCAAGGGTCATTTCTCCCTTTGCCTTGTCCTTTTCTAGTATAGCAAGCTCTAAAGTTCTAGATCTTGATGGGCTCCCTTTTATAGCTGACATGGTTTGAGCTTTTCTCTTTTCTTTCTGTGGATGTCCACCTAACAGGATTTTGATGTCGATGGGAACCAAGTGTACCTCTATTTTCTCTCTTCTAACCTCAGAACCCAACCAAGCCGGTGCCTCCCTGCTTGTTTATATTTTCTTCTCTTCATTTATTACCTCCTCTTCAAGTTTTTCTATTTCTATTAGCTCTTTTTTTTGTTGTTGTTGTTGCAGTGGATTTTGATCTAGAGGTGGACCCTGGTGTGGTGCTAAGGGTGATACATTATCCTGATGTTGTGGTCCCTCCTCTACATTTTCTTTTTCTTCTTTATCTTCCTCTGCATCTTTCTCAATATCTTGTTCTACATTTCCTTCTTCCTAATTCTTTTCTTGTTCACCTTGTTCAATATTAACATTGGAAAAATTTGAAACATTAGTATCAGTAATGCCTGCTAGCATTGCCTCCTCTGTCTGCACTTCAACTTGACCTTGTACATTTTTTGTTTCACCCATCTCTTCTATTTGCAATGGATGACTAGAAGATACATCTATTTTTTCTATATTCTTTTCTTCTTTTTCTGCTTCTTCTACTTGCTTTGCAACAACTTGCACTTCTTCTATAATTTTAGGTGATACCAGCTGGCCAAAAGGATCCACTACTTCCAAGTTTTCTTGTATACTTTCACCCTTTTTTATTAGGCTTTGTGCTTTTTTAATCTAAACACTTTGTTCTTCCACTATAGGGGTAGTCTTTGATGTTTTCTCATCTTCTTCATCTTCTACCTCTATATCGGTTCCAAATTGTGACTCTTCTTCATCACAACTTTCTTCATCAATATTCACAATTTCACCTACTTTCTTGACTTCATGGCCTGTTGACTCTTGCAACATTTCTTCAGTTAACTCTTGTTTGACTCTTATGCGGCCTAGTCTTCTTTCTTCAGGTGTGAAATCCTCAGATACATGTCTTTGTCTTACTCCCATCGATGGAGCATCCACTATTATAGTAGGAATTTGTGCCTTCCCTCTTGGGGTATCTATGATCACAGATTTAATTATACGTTGTCCTGATGGTACTTCTTTACTTTGCATTTGTTCTACAGCAACTCCTGATGTTTGTAACAGTTCCACATTAATTTCTTGGCTTGATGCTCCTTCTTCCATGAATGTCCCTAAAGGAATGGAAATTGTGATAACCAGAACATATGGATCCAACAATGTGGCATTTTCATCCTTTTCAAGGACTGTAGTCTCTACAATTTTTTTCCTTTTTTCATAAAAACACATTAATTCATCCTTCTTTTCTCTTTCTCTTTTCTTTCCCTTTTTTTGATAAGTGGCAATAACACCTTGAGATTTAAGCTCTTCCACCCTATCACTTAACCATGTTTTAGAAAACAAAAGAATTGGTTTAGATATTACATCCAGAGATGTCTCTGCTGGTTCCTCCCAATTAGGCTTATTGATGGGCAACAAGGCCACTCCCTTACTTTCATAACTTTGATGCAATATTTTATCATTGTCTCTAACCTCTTGGGGCACATTGATCTCCCCCATGGTTTTCATCTACTCCAATGTCAATCTCTGATGAGCTCTTCTCCTTACTTCTTGCTCATTTTCACAATCTGACCAAAAATCCTCAATGTGGATTTGGTGTTTATATTTTTTATCAATGTAATTTTCAATTCGGTGGAAAGGGTCAAAGCATCTAACCAAGTCAAACTCCTCAAACCCATAATACCTTAGCTCTGTTTCTGATTCCTTAGCAACATCCTCATTATAACATGAATAATTCTCGATCACCTAGGGGAAGTTGATGTTTCCTCTGCCAAATCTCTTTTTGTACATTTTGAACACATTTAAAATCTGTCTTGAGAATTCTAATACAATCAAATGGTTTGGAGGATATCTTGGTAAAATGAATAGTTTACCCTCAAATCCCTCAATCCTAATATATGTGAAGGTAGGGAATTGTATATACCAAGAACTAAAAGAACTTATAGCCTTTGCTGCCTCCTCTAATAATCTTCTGTCTTTGTCCCCTATTAGAATTCTTACCAAATAGGTATAAAAAACATCATTAACCCTAGCATATTTGCACCATGCATTTTCCTCCTGTAAATCTTGGTAATGATCATAAACCAACTTTTGATCTGGGCCATTTCCTAAGATCCCCACTCTGTCTATTCCAAGCATTGGCGGCATTTCAACAGCACACACATAAATCACATAAGAAGACAAAGAAAACCTTCTATTTTTCCTAAATGCCACTATTTGTCTGTTTATTACTGTACTGAGAGCCTTAGCCCAATGAATGGTTCCCTCCTTTTCTGTAATATACTATATGATGTTGAACATCCAAGGCTCAAACTTTGTGGCATCTTTTAATCCCACCAATCTACTCAACATTGTAATCATTAAGTATACTTCCTCTTTGAAGTCAACTCTGTATAAATTCTTAGGCACCCTTACAATAGCTTTGGGTTTGTTCTCTATTGTATACCACCCATAAAAGATAGTTGTTTTACATTCCTTCTCATTTTTAATAAAATCAACAGCATATTGATCAATATCAATATCCATCATTTGCTCTTTAATTTCTAGCCCAAAAGTTCAGGCTATGCCTTCTATAGATAGATCTACAATAGTTTTGCCATTATGCATTACCTTTCTAGTACTCAAATTGTATCGGTCTATGCATTCTAATAGCAAATCCTTGGCCTCCATAGTCAATGGGAATCCTGCAGCTCTGTACAATCCTTTCTCTCAAATCCTACTCATGTCGGAGGTAGCATCAGGTGTTGTGACTTTCTGTAGCACCTCTTCTACATCATAATGACCGATATTTGTATCTGTAACCATTCCTCTTGAACTAAATATCAACAATTAATATCCCCTGACTAGCAACAACTGCTCTTTAACCGTTTCTTTCCTCAGTTTTCTCTCCTTTTTTACTTTCTCTCCTTCCTTAGGCACAACATCTACCCTCTTTTATCTGGGTGCCATCCTATAAAAAGAAATTATACATCTTACCCTCCCGCTTGTGTATAGTTCTAGGATTTTTACCACAGTTTCATGTTTTTACCGTTTACCCTAGGATTATTTCTTGTCTTTTGCTAACAATGATTTTCAGAATCTAATAGTATAAAATTCTACTTGTATAATTAACTACAATAATGACTAACAATTTGCATCATTTTCCCAATGAAATTACTGTAATTTACCCTAATTTTGCCTAATTGTAATTCAATAGCGTTTCATGTACATACTCGTAACTCGCAACCTCCTGTTGATAATGATTACCATTTAAACCTTTAACCATTTACCTTTCCCACTCTGTTCAGCTTCTGAATTGCGTTCTTCCTGCTAAGTGAATCTCTCTACAATTTTTAGTCTCGAAATGCAATTGTAAAAATAACATCATTGACTTTTACTTTATCTCATTCAAATTCTACATTTTTACTGTTAGTTGTGCATTGAATACAATAATTAGTGATACAATTCAAATTTACGCCTTTTTCCCTTTTTAATTTTTTATTTTAAACTTTGTATGTGTTAGTTCTCACCTCCCTTTTCTTTGTATTTCACATTTTGTATATTTCCTTGTATATCGCTATGTATACTTCATTTATACAATCCTCAAGACATGCAAACTTAGACTTATGCGGGTTTATAAAACATATTGCACTTTACCTCACGTCACGCTTTGTACTTAACATTTGTATTCCTCAATGTACATGTGATACATACATTTGGACCTACAACAATGGAATTGAACTTTGTATCCATTTCGTTTTGATTTCATATCCATTCCGACATTGTATCCTTACCCTTTTGAATATCGTGATGTCTGACACATACAATTTGCATACATACAAAAGCGTGGACCTTAGTTAGTTTATACACCATATTTAAATCATTGTCAGGTCTGTCTTTGCATTTTAAACCTTGTATATTACCTTATGACTGCAATTCTCAACTTTTCACAGCTTTGGGTTTTGTATTCATTCTTTTGTATATCGCAATGTATACTTTATGACATACATATAAAAGCGTGGACTTTCCTGGTGTTTCAACTGATTTTAACTCTTTTGCTAATTCTGGCATCGCATTTCTATTCATGCATCATTCATTAATATACAACAAATTAAACATACAAAGGATGCGGACTTACCTCGTCATTAACCTGACTTTACCCATTTTCATGTCTGCCCCTATATGTTTGTTGTGTATCTTATGTATAAGGTGTATATAATACATCCTCAGACCTCAACTACTATCCACATTGAATTGTATCTAATTTGGAGTTTGATATTGCATTTAACCCTTTTGTATTGATCCTTGCATATCTATTTTGTACATCACCATGTATGTCCACTTTTGCATCTTGTGTATTGTATGTCAAATACATACAACTATGCATGTTCTTTTCGTAAAGTGACCTCCTCTTGTTTCCTTAAACATCCATACTCCATCCCTGTAATTAATGCAATAATCCATAAATCATGATTAAAATCTAACACATTAATGATATTAATTCTATTAGACTTTTGGCATGCCTGAATTAATCCATACAACACTGAATATCAAGCTCACATGAACACCATTAATGGTGATTAATTCTGTAGTTTGTGTGAAATTCTATTTAATGGCATGCACGATGAGCTATTCTCATTTTTCTTCGGAACTGTGCTTATATTCACTGCGAATATGAATACTCCTATATGCCTTCATAGTACCAGGAGGTAGATAGTGTTCTTTGGTCAAATTTATGATGTTCGTCTAAGACAACTAATTATTCAACATGAAAACCCCTCATTCCATGAATTGGAATTGGAAGTTGTTAAAATGGTATTAGGTATAGATTTCCTAACTAGCGAGGATCGGTATAGGGTTAATTCTGATATTACCTCCTAGTTTCTTGCTTTTGTACTAGATTTGGGTGTTAACAAAGTGGAAATCTATCTGTTATTTCAGGATATCTTCAGGGTTGAGTACAGGATTAATGACATTGACGTCCTTATAGGAGAAGAATTAGGAAATAGCATTCCACGAGTTTCAGAGATCACTTTTGTTAATGTTCCTGGAGCTCAGTATCAAAGGCTTCTATTCGTGATGAATATGTCAGACTAGGCCTTAGCTCGCCACCACTACTGGGTAATGATCAGTCTCCACTTCCTACGCCTATCCAAGGGATTAGACTCAACACAGAACCTAGACTGGATAGGTTACTTCATAGGGATAGTCCGAACTGGGAAATTCTATGGGAATCCCTAATCCTTTTATTGTTCTTTAGCAATTTTGTTCTTTCCGTGCAACAAATTCAAATTTTGACAATGACGTTCACAGATACACTCTCTTTTGAATGTAAATCTTTTGTTCATATCTAATACTACGATGATCGATTTTGGTGCATTTTGATAATGTTGCAATTTTCTATACTATTTCTTGTATGTATCTACATTTTGTATCTAAACCATGCATACTAGATGTAGACATGTATATTTCAGTTCTGTTTAACTTTCCTATCATTCCACTTTTCTGCGATTAATGTGTACGATGCAATAATGTTTCACTTAGTCTTTGCCCTATGTTTGATTAAACTTTTTTTTCAGGTCCATTTACGCATACTTCCTCTTTTGTATATTGAATGCATGAATTTAATCCTACCATCCACTATACAAATACAATCGCGGATTTCCCACAATTGTTCAAATCACTTTTGAAAATGATCAGGTCCGGGTTTGCACCTTCAAGTTTGAACCTTTTGAGATACATGCATAAAATGATACTTACAAGAAATCACGCTTTTGTATAACAACCAAAACATCTTACATGCATAAAAATTTGTATACGACATACAAATTCAACTTAACATTATATTTCACCAAAACTATCATATTTTATGAATATTGGGAATTTCCAGTTGGTTCAAAAAAACAACCCTTAATCATATTTCACACAGAATTTACTAGTACCTCTTGTTTTCCTTAACACTAGGTATTTTTTTTATTTTCAAGCATTTCTTACAATACATACCCTTTTTCACTTTACCACCAAGCAAACCGAGCCACCAGCAAGATAAGCAAAAGCAAGGGTCCTCATTTTTCTAGAAAGTAAAATGGGCATGTTGTGAACATCACAACAGGTATCAAACATCATCCCAGTTTTAAAGAAAAAATGAAAAATTTGGATATGCCTCAATTTTAGGGATATCGATCAAGCTTGCCCAAAAGATGACTTTCCCTTACCATCCATAGATCAAATTGTCAATTCAACCATAGGGTATGAAGTACTCTCTCTTATAGATGGGTTCTCGGGATACAATCAAATCAGAATCTCAGAAGTATATCAAAACAAGACAACATTCACCAACCCTTGGGGAACATTCTATTACATAGTCATGCCGTTTGGACTAAAAAATGCAGGGGCTACCTATCAAAGAGCCATGACACGTGCATCTTCCACAATTACATTCACAAGATAGTAAAGAGATATGTTGATGATCTTTTGGCTAATTCAGAGAAAAGATCAGCACATGTGGAAGACCTTCACAAGATCTTCAATAGGCTTTGAGAATACAAAGTAAGGTTAAATCCTGAAAAGTGTGTTTTTGGGGTTACAACAGGTAAGTTGTTGGGTTTCATCATTTCGCGAAGAGAAATTGATGTTGATCTTGCAAAAGTTAAAGTAGTCCTAAATGCAACCCCACCAACAAGTAAGATAGCAATAAGAATGTTTTTGGGACAATTAGGCACGATCAGGCATTTTATATCAGACATGACTTTCAAGACTCACCTGATCAATAAATTACTGAAGAAACAAGTTGGCATAACCTTGACAATGGACTGTTAGAACACATTTGAGCAAGTAAAGAAGTTCTTATTGACATTTCCCATGCTGATGCCACCAAAACATGACAAACCCTTCATATTATACTTTAGAGCAACAGATATCTCTGTAGCATGCATGTTGGCTCAAGAAGATGAAGGTGGGAGAGAAAGATCCATATATTTCATAAGTTGAACCTTACTGGAATATGAGAAGAATTACACTCAGGATGAAAAAAAGTGTCTATCCATAGTCTTCACAACTCGAAGATTATGACAGTACATGCTTTATCAAGAAACTAAAGTTATGATACAATTCGAATAGTTGAGGACTTTCTTAAATCAACAAATGCTATCAAGAAGGGCTATTTAGTTTGTGACATTACTAAGTGAGTTTGAATTAACTTATGTCAATCAAAAGTCAATCAAAGGACAAGTGATAGTAGGCTGGCTAGCAGATAACCTAGTTCCTTAAGAGAAGCCCATAAATGAAGACTTCCCTAGTCCAAAGAGATTTGCGTAATTGATCTTGAGAAATATGCTGCTTCATATTAGTACAGAGACATTGTGAACTACCTCGCAAACAAAACTTACCCCCAAAATATAACTCCCTTAGGAAAGAGATGATTGTGCATCCTCATTACAAGATATGTGCTAATAGATGATGTGCTTTATTGAAGGGCCCTAGACGAGATGTTGCTTTGATGTGTTAACAAAGAAGAAGCACGTAAAACCCTAGAAGAATGCCATAGTGGAATCTGTGGACACTTTGGTGGTCATGCCACAATAAGAAAAATACACAAGATGGGGTATTTTTGGCCATGTTTACAAGGGGATGCTATCAAATTTGTAAAAAGATGTCCAAAATGTCAAGCCTACGCCCATGTCCACAACACACCAATAAGAGATTTGCAACCAATAGTTACCCCTTGGTCCTCCACTTGGGGCTTGGACCTCATGGGAAAGATATCTTCCCCATCGACAGATGGACATCTATTCATCATCACTGTGATGGAATATTTTACCAAATGGGTAGAGGCCATGCCTCTCACTACTATTTGAAGGACCGTAATTTCCAAGTTTATATTAAATCAAATCATATGTTGGTTCAGGATTCCCCAAGTGATAGTGATAGACAACATAGCATCATTCAAAAATCCACAAGTGAGAGAGTTATGTGATAGGTTCCACATCAATCATAACTCTCCCTTAGTTTACTATCCTCGAGGGAACGGATAGGCTGAAGCCACAAACAAAACATTAAAATCAATATTGGTCAAAATTGTGAAGAATTCTAAAAGAGATTGGCATTTACAATTATATCCAGCTCTCTAGGCTTATAAAACAAGTATAACAACTCCAATTGGAACCACTCCCTATGCCCTCACTTTTGGGTCAGAGGTGGTGTTACCCTTGGAAGTGGAACTACCTAGTCTATGAGTGTCATTACAAGGACTATTGGATAATGAGGAGTATCAAGCAATAAGATTAGTTGAACTAGAAATGATGGATGAACCACACTTAAGAGCCATCCAATGACATGATTCTTACCTCACAAGAATGAAAAATCAATATAACAAGAAGGTCGTCCCAAGACCTTTTCAAGTGGGAGACCTAGTACTTAGGATAGACAACTTAATCGATAAAAGAGCCGGTGAAGGATGCAAGTTCAGACCAAACTAGATAGGTCCTTACATGGTTAAAGAATATGTCAGAAAAGGTGCATATCTCTTGTGTACAATGGAGGGAGAGGAATTTGGCAAAATAGTCAATGCCTTTAACCTAAAGAAATACTGTCTAAAATACCAAAAAAATAATAAAAACATAAAAAAAAAAAAAATTATAAAAAAATCAAAATGTCAAAAAGATTTTGTTTCTTGCATTTCATTATCATTCTATTCATCTTACATTATATTCAATGACTCACTCTTATATTATTTTCATTTCAGTAAGGAGTCTAAGGTTGCCTAAGTATACGTGATCCTTTCAGGACCTAGAGATTCCCCATTATCACAATCACCATATCCATTTTCATCCCTAGTGATTCTAATCAAAGCCTATCTCTTAGCTTTACACTGATCCCAATCATAATGAGCCAAGATGTTAGGTCTAAACAAAGTCAGTATTAAAACCTACAATGTTAAAAGAATCTTGCAATAAGAACTTCCCAATTCTTCCCTAGTAGAAGAGAAGTTCAACTAGATTACAAAAACATTAGGTGGCACTCAACCCCTTATCTTCCCTAGCCAAAAAAGTTAGGAGGATCAAAATTTTGAAGGAAGAAATCTAAATCCAAGTGAATAAAAAAATGAGTAATCAAAATAAGAGTGTTGAGAAAGGTGAGAATTGAGAGATCAAGCTTGCATATCAAAAGTTCCAAAAGCATTCATTTTCATAAAACCTCAAAATCCAAAAAAATGAGAAAGTCAAGTGAGGAAATACAAAAAAAGAAGAAAAGAATAAAAAAAGAGAGATACAAAAAAAGAGTGAAAGAGAGAAGATTGTTGAATGTTCATACTCTTGGGTGGAGATCAATCTAAGATTGAAGCCTCAAGGGTGACATTCTATCAGAGGAAATAAAAGACAAAGGTACAAAGCACACACACGTACTAGCTGAGAAAAGCCAAGAGTCTAGTAGTCTTTAGGATCATTTTTTGTCTAGGGACCCTAGTTCTTTCCCATTTATCCTTTCCATTGGGTCTATCTTTCTTGCCATCAATGATCTAAGTCTAGCAAACATCAACAAAAATTGATACTTGTCTAAGTTGAAAGCTTCTCAAATTATCTTATCTAGATAAGGATTAGTGTTTAGCCTTTAGAAAATCCCAAATTTAGAAGCACTCCATTTCATTCCCTCTCCTCACTTGAGTTCTAAAAATCCTATCTCGCAGCCTTGAATAGGTCTCTTATATTAGGACAACTTGCAATCCCCTGGATTGAAAATCATATTAAAGAGTAGTTGTATTGTTCATTCCACATTGCATTCATATCAAAATCAAAAAAAGAGTCTCAAAGTAATAAAATCAATGTTATAACTCGTGACATTCAGTAGAAGTAAATGGTTCATTTCAGCATTGCTTGTGTTCTTGTATTTGCATATTATAAACTGCATCTCGTATATATGCTAAAAAAATTACAAAAACATGTCATTGTCATCATACTTGCATGGTTAGAGTTGAAGGTTAAAACATAATCAAAAAGTTCTTAAACTTCCAAAGTGCACAAGAGATGAATACCCATTCGATAACAAAAACCATAAAAGACAAACTTTCATTGATATATCTGAAGTTTACATGTATAAGAGTACACAGAGCTAAGACAAAATGCTCTCGAGGAATGTAAAGGCTCCTTATGCAAGGGGGCATGATTTCAAAGGAAAAGAAAATTAAAATCAAGGACGGTTCCCCTCGACAGAACCCTTAGGACTCCTACTTGTTTGTCTATGTCTTCCACTAGTCACTCCATGAGATCTACAAGAGTGAGGCATCATACTATGAGTGTGTGATTGTGAAGGCCCCACAGCACTAGCATCTCGCTGTCCAAATCCAAGATGAGCCATCTCACGAAGCACCTGATTCTCACCCTTAAGGATGAGATTCTCAGTCTTCAAACCCACACTCGCCTGAAATTCATGATAGGTAGGAGGAAAAATGTTAGTGTGTTGCCCAGTAGTAGGGGACACACTAGGATCATTCAAATGTGCTTCTTGAGTCATCCTTGTGAAGGGGCAACCAAGCTAATATTGACCTCACATACAAAATCTGTCCACTCCTCAACATTACCTATGAATCCAAAAAGTGAAAATGTGTTAGTTCTCAATGAAAAGAAAGGAAAGAAGAAGGACAAAATGTGAAAACAATAAAGAAAACATAGACTTACTTGGGTCACTAGGCTGCCAGGTAGGGTCAAACTACTACATCACCTCATCAGAGTGAGGAGGTCTAGGAACCACAGGTGGACCCTCTGGAACATCATGAGCATCATCTGCATCATTAGCATCATCAGAAACATCATCCTATGTATCCTCTAGTGGACCCTCGTCTGTCGAGTCATCCCCATCAAGAATATAGTCCTCGTCAGTAGATCTGAGTCCTCAACCACTATAAGTGCTTGGGAAGGAGTCCCTCTCCCTCTCCTCTATCCTCCTCTCGAAGTCCTGGAAACTTTGGTAATGAAGACTCCGAGAGTCAAGGGAGTCCAAGTAACCATCATCTGGCTAACCTTGCCCATCTCCTAGATAAATCTATAGTAGGTAGGTACTGGGGCAAAATCCTCGCCAAATCGTTGCAAGACGCGCTCAACACTGATGAGCCTCGACTTGACCAATATGGTCTGAAAGATCTGATACCCCAAGGTGGTACTCTCTGATCTCACCATCACCTGACCATGATCCTTCCAAGTCCACATAAGGAGCAAAAATCATGTCCTCATCTGTAAGAGTAGCTACAGCCCATAGAGAAGCATCAAAGTGACCCACCTAAATCCATCTAGCTTCTCTTAATAGTCACCTATTAGGAATTGGAAAAAGCTTCTGATAAGGCCTAATGTGCTTAAATATCCAAGTCATAATCAAAGAAGAATGGCTAAAAGTAAGATCCCCTCATCGTGCAATACAATAGAAATCTCTATATACCTGGTATCACCTAATTATGCACCCTAACTAATTTGTAGAAATTAGTCTATTTGATGGAACATGGTGTTGGGACCTAAAAATTCATACCAATTTTTGGTAAATTTTAGGCACCCATAATGTGAAAAGTTAGCTGAAACACCAGGAAATACAATTACAAAATCCATCTTAGGGTTTCAGGTCTTTATTTGTTACATATACGTCTAGTAGGATGATCTACTAAATGCCCTTGATATGACTGGCAATTACAATTTTAGATCTACAACTTTAAAAAAATTCTCCTTAGATAGCAGTATTGCATCAACAACAGTAACTTCTGAGCAAGCTTGAAGATGATAAAATTTCTTATTATGGGTTTGATCTAGGCACTTGGGTGTGTGATGGTGCATCAGCCTAGGTACTCATATCTAATCAAGAATCTCATATTGTGCAGCAAAACATAGTTATAGATCCAACATGATGATCAATAACTATGTTAGGACACAGGTCACCATATCTATATCAATCTCCGCACAAAAAATGTGTATTGTCTTCCAGATGGATATGAGGTCAATGATCCTTCACTTGATGATATCTGACATGTTTTAAACCCAAGGTTTTCCAAGGACTAGGTTAACCTACTTGATACAATTAAGAAATGGTCTAGGGAACTTAAGGGATCAGATTATTTACCTGGCATGACAGGCCTCAGCAACATCAAGGTGACCAATTTTGTCAATGTAACCATTCAATCAATAATGCAGGTCACTCCTCTGAGAAACTTTTTTCTTATTCCTAAAAATTACCAGAACTGCAAGTCACTTCTTATTCATCAATTTGGAGAATTGACAAGGAAAACATGGCATGCCTGAAATTTCAAGGGACAGTGCTTTTAGGGTGAGTTATAGGTAGAGGAAGAGGTCCAAAACAAGAAAGGAAATGAGAAGAAAGAAGACATGGAGCAACAACAAAAAGCCACTGGTGTTGAGGATAAAACAGGTCTAGAAAATGTATTCCGAGAATCCTGTAGGATGCCTTTCCTTATGCTTGGACTCGACTTGCTTCCTCCTCCTCTTTTTAAAGATGCAATAGAGAAGAATATTATTCCTCAGGTTCCTCTTTTCAACATACTAAATAAATTTGATGGTGAATCTGTTACTGAAGTAGTCCATCCTCAAATTGCTAGGATGAGATATCAGGTCACCAGGCTGCCACAATATCTGATTTTACATATGCGATGGTTTACAAAGAACAATTTTTTTTGTGGAAAAGAACTCTACTCTTAGGAATTTTACTCTAAAAAATCTTGAATTGAAGAATTATATTCCTTTTCCTGCCCCCAAGAGCAATGAAACATTACGGTCTAAGTATGACCTCATTGCAAATACCGTTCATGATGGGAAACCTGGTGAAAATTCTTACCGAGTATTTTACAGAGAAATTTGGAAGAAAGTTGGTATGAAATGTAGGATTTTCATGTTGCTGAGACTCTACCTCAGATAGTTACACTCTCCAAGGCATACATGCAATTTTATGAACAACAATAGTAAGGAATGTTCGATGTCTTTACTAATACATGCACATTGATGTTATGGGGATTCCTTGCATCAATTGTAAGATCAATGCAATTTTGCTGAGAATTCTTCAGGCATAATATAATCCCTATTTGATTCTCTTGCACCTTCAGCCCTAAGGAAATATAAATGCAAAACAACTTCAACTTGATCTTGCCTTTACTATGTGTAAGAATAGATGAATATGCTTGAGAAAGCTTGAATGTTTCATTGGTTTTAGTTTGTGATGGCATTGCAGTATAATTACCATGACTGAAGTTCCAGAAGGACCACAACTTAATTTCCTTGTGAAATTGGATATGTATCCATGTAGAGTTTGAATCAAAGTATGTGAAGATTTATTAAAAAAATTGATATCCACTTTGTTCATCCTGGAAAACCAAACACAAAGCATCAATATATGGCAGTGGACTATCTTCTTTGATTCCTTCAGGACCAAAACACTTGCATAAGGGCAGAAATAAAGATACCAATGTAATGAATAACAACATTGCTAGTCCCGGTAATATCAAAGATTCTATTTCTAATCAGATGATCATTGGGGTCAGTAACTACAAAAGAATTAATGTTTAAGACAAGTTGGATCGTCTGTACAAACAAAATTTGCATTGTTAACAATGTAAAGGAGGCAAAGATAGAAGTCAAAAAAACCGTGAAGAGAAAGAGTCAGAAACCCTAATATTAGTGGGATATATGAGATCAGAGTAAGCTCCCCAAATCCCTCCGACCTTATAAGTCACTCCGATAACTATAGCTACCGAGATTTCGATAAGACTCTTGCTGAGGGAGGATGTATCAGAAGGACATATACTATCAGGAAGGATTTTGTAGATCTCACCGATGATGAAGATTACCCCGATACAGAAAACTTGAGAGGTACTGTTAGAAAAATCCTGCCGATGGATAAAACACATGAACCGTATGTGACCACACGAGACGCTAAGATTGCAAGTGTTAAACTAGAAAGCATAGCCTTCGCCGGGATATTCGCAGTTGTGCTGAAGCTGAGCTTTGGGATGTATAAAACCCTAAAACTGGCATAACACTACTAAACAAATGTCATCAGGGAAACAAGGAAATCAGAGTGAGTTTTTAAAATCACACCGATTTAAGGAGTCTTGCTGATGGCTACCTCATCGGCAAGAGTTGGCTTATCGGTGAACAAACTTCATGTCCTCCCGACTTGTAATGTCAGCCCGATGATAAAATAAAGAAAATCAAAAGATATAAGTAATTTGCCAAAGGAAAGATTTAATAATTTAAATTGGAATTTTTCACTTGGAGATTGAACATTTTCACTAAGGGAGTTGTAAGAGATATTTTTCACTGAGGAGAGTAATAAATTGAAATGAGCTTCTCGAAGTATTTCAAAATGCAGATTTATAAATATTCTTTTAGGACGTGATGAAATAATATAAAATATTTCCACTAAAATGTGAGATATTTTACCAAGAGCCATTAATTGACAAATATACCTATTCTATGGGTGAGTAATTATTTCCTACTCAAAACGGATATAAGATGGTCTGCTATTTTACCCAAGAGAAGGTTTTTTATGAGGAAGAGATGTGTTTTAACCAAGAGGTGAATATTTTATAGAGTTGTAAAATATTTTCAACCAAATATGAAATATTTTCACCAAAGTGAATACAAGAATGCAGTTATGGGTTAAATGTCTCCAATTCGAAGGTAAATATGAGCATGAATATTGGGATTAATGGAAAAGTAATAATTATTGTTTTTACAAGAATGTAAAGGACATGGGGACTAATGTTGGAAAAATTTGATAAAATTGAATAAACCCTAAGGAGGAGTGTTACTTCAATAACTCAAAATATTTTCCCAATGAGTTAAGTAAACGGTCAGAGGAATACTTCACGAGTGAAATTATTGAAGGATATTTTATTAAGTGCAAAGAGAAAAATTAAAATTTTGTGGAAGACAATATTTTTATTAACCAAACTAATATCTCTTGGCAAGCAAAAAGACGCACAGGATGAGTATGAAGGGTTGTAACCCTAGAATCCAAAGGATATTTATCAGGGAAGAAGAAACCAGAAGAAAGACACCAGGAGATTAGAAGAGGGCAGTAGGTTTAGGGTAGCAGTAGGAAATTATTTAATTCCACTCCACCCATTCGCCTCATTAGAACTGTTATATACACATTTTTTCATTAATGGAACGGAATGCTTCAATTCAGTTATCTATTTTCAGTGTTCAGCTGTAATGTTAATATTAAATCCTAAATGTTGTAATGTTGTCTCCATAATGGTTTTTCTGTATTATTAAATTATCGTATCAAGAGTATTGTTGATTTATCTGGTCACATTTGCTGATTCAGTGTGTTTGAATTGGTTGGTTTCTATAAAGAAGTTGATCAGAATTGTCATAAGGTCTCTGCCAAGAGGTAAATCCTTTCTACAAAACAAATCTAGTCTAAATTCCCTTCTTACTAGAATTAAACATCCTCTTAGTTGTTCACAGTAATACGGGGAATATCATTGGGATAGTATAAGAAGAGCATTATAACTGACATTCTTGCACGTTTGCATAAGGTGCAGACATCCCATGTGCCTTACAAGCTTGAGTTAAACTGTGAAGTAGATCAACTTACCTCATACATCTGTTTCCATTAAATCTTCATCCATTTACCGACTCCATAGCCCAATAGAAGTAGGCACTAGTCATTACTATCCAAACTTATATTCAAAACATTTCTATTTCAAGTCAGTACATTAGGAATAGGATAACTTTTAGACTGCATCTGTTACATTTTATGCCATTGTGATAGATTTACTAATCCAATCAAGTCATATAGTTTTCATTCTTCTTTAGTTACAAAGGTACACCCGCCTAGGTTTGCAGGACCTAAAGTGTAGGGAGCTAATAGCTCTGTCAATTGGTCCAAAAACGTTGCAAATCCAAACATAGAGTCTGGCATCCTCTTAGGGTTAGCAACCTGCATTTTTGGGAACCAACACATGGGAAGACCTCTAACGTTGTGGGTCACTTTATAGATAGAGGTCAACCTACGGAGAAGGCCAGCTTCCTAACTTTGTATCACCTAAAAACTTTACTATTCTATGACTATGATAAGGAAAAAGGGTAAGAAAATATGTTCTACGACTGAAACTTAACTGTGAGGGTGATACACCTATCTTAATGAGGGATATGGAAATATTAGTTCCAAAACACTTGTAAAAATGACTGACAAATCTCTTGCACAATTCATCAATCATACCTATGCATAAATATTTCACAAATAGGTATGTAATTGCAGAATTCTTAAGAGGAAAAGTAATTTCACACTTAATGATAATGCATAACTAGACACAACTTGCAACCTGCATAAGTATTTTCTGCAAAAAAGGCTCTTTTCCAAGACAAAAGTTAAGAGGAACTAAACTTACTTCATAGATAACTCTATCAAATCAGATAATGAGCACAGAAATGCATAAGACAAATAGGTGCAATCTCCAATCAATGATCGCCAAGGTTCCCACTGTATTTCATATCAAGTAAACTGGTAAAATGAGTTACAAATCTGCCAAAACTCTAGAGCAAGGATCACAAAATCACAAGTCTTTGCAAGTAGCATAATCAGAATTGAGTACAATAGAGTCACAAAAGTGACTATAACCACCACTATCCAAGTGGTTCCACAAAAGAAGGAATGTCAAACTGATCTGGGTCGGATGCCCAAAAAAAGCCTAAAATCTAGGACCTATATCTTCTCCAAAAGTGCCCAAAATACAAGAAAAAGTCCATTAGGACTTAGTCAAACATGAAGAGTCATGAAAACCACTCCTACAAGACTCTAAAAGGCAATAAAACCCTCCTAGATGCTCTCAAAGTAATTAATCCAACTACTAACTATCATCAGACTTAGTCAATTTTTCACTCCACCAAGGCAAAACAAGAAGCTAGAGTCTAGGCATATGTCTACCACATCCTTCATACTCCAACTAAATTCTCCTTTACATCAAAGGAAAACAATAACTCTCAAATGATTTATAAGATCATCATTATGAGGCTATTGATTTACATTAGATAATGAATGCAAAGAAAAATCAATACAAGAATGAAATTAGCACCGAAGTGCTATCCCTAGTATAAAGAACACAAAGACTTAACACAAAAGTATTAAGATTTATGGCCACCTCAAGACATGTTACTAGGTATCATGTGTTATTAAGTCTTCACCAAGGGTTTATTAAGAAGTATGCAAAAGAAATACAAAATGCAAAAGAAAAGACTTAATGGGCCCTTAGGGTTTGGAAACCCTAATACAAAAAGCAACTTTTACATTCATCTCTGCATTCTGCACTTTTGCAAAACTTGCTCTACAAGCTCTGGCTGCCAACATGAGGGTTTCAATGTTGCTTCCATGGATTTTTTCTTATGCATATTTCTACATCTCATCGCATGCTATACTCAGGCAGTGAGATGTAACTATGCTTTTGTCTTTCTGTATGATTTACATAGCACAAAATAGTGAATATCTCATTCTTCTTCATGACTGTGAAGTTGTATTTTCAGCATACTATATTCTTCTCCTTGTTTTCTTGACCAAATCATGAAGTAAAATGGGATAGTGACTGGATTTTCTGTGTATTCTAATGTATGGGCCTACTCCGTTTTGGGACTGTGACTTTCTCTTCAATGCAGATGAGAGCTCCTTGTGACTGATACAACAAATGCCACTTTGTCTAGTTCACACGAATGTTGTCCTTTAGATTGCTTGATGACTACTTTTAGCTCATATAGTGTCCATTGTTTTGAGATGCTCCTGGAATGTATAATGATTTGTGACTGATTGTTGATAGAATGACTGCCCCTACTTTAGATTTGTTATGCTCATATATTCATAACTTCTTGAAGTTCCACTTGGCAAAAATAGCTATAATCTATTAAAAGGACTTTGCCTTTTGGTATTTTTGTATATGAGACACCAAACATTCTTTATTCACATAGTTTTTTACCTTCTCGAGGTCTCAGATCTACTATCTCTTTGTCTGAACTTTACACCCTAGGGTTTCAAAACCCTCATTGTATTTTTGAACAGCCATAAAAATACTTACAGGTTTAAGGCATTTTTGGATTAATTAGACACAATCAGAAAAATTTTACCCTTTTTATGGAAAGGAAGAAGCAAGTCCTTAGTGATCTTATCTAGGGTTTGATATGCAAAACCCTAAGGCTCTATTTTTCTGTCAGTGCATAAATACGGTTATAAAACAACCCTCACTTCATTTTTATCTCTTTTTTGTAGTTGAATCTCCATATTTTTTCCTATTCATTTTGATAATATGTTTCAACAGATGTTCATAACATATTTTCTCTTTCTATGACATACGCTCTTGTATTTGTTATGAAAGGCTCCTGGAGATATCTAAAATGGACAAAATGTATAGATGTTGAGCATATTCCTTTCTTGTCTACTAGTCCTTCATGACTTTTTACTGCTTTTGCCATTTCTGGATGTTCTAACAGTGACTTTTGTATATTTTTCATAGCATCTTCATTTGGCTTCTGCACTCTATCTCTATGATGATATGCTTTCAATGCTTCCCATTACTTCTCTTTATTGAAGACCTTCTTATGTGATGCATATTGTCAACAACAAGGCCAAACTTTTCTAAGCATTCAGAATGCCTTATTCATGGCTGTACCTTCTAGTTATCTCTTATCTGTTGTTGTGCCTATAATGACTGTTATCTAATTTTGTTGAAAGTTTTATGGCTTTTCTTGCATCATTCAAAACTTATGCACCTCTGTCACATTGCCTCTATTTTTGAGATCCACATATCAACAAAACCACTATGACAGTCATGCTATCCTTTACACTATTTGACACAAGCCCTAAATCTCTTCATGACTATGCAAGCCTCTATTTCTCCTTATTGCATGGGGTGGTATGATAGTGGGTGTTGCATAGAAATGTTGATATATGATTTTTGATTGATTGTTGTGCCATTTTATCCTTACTGTGATCATCATTTGACTATGTATAGTGACAAAACCTTACAAGTGTTGAACTTAAGATATACCTCTAGATAAGCAACATTATTTGGAAGGTTAAAAAGACTCACAAGGTGATGTAGGCTTTTGAGACTAGAATCAAAATTGTCTCTTTGCCATATATTGCTCTCTTTGAAATTACTTCCTCATGCTCTTTTTGATCTTGGACTGTTGTTGTCCTGAATGCTCTGACAGTGAGTTTGGAAGTGTATAGGACTGTCTTTGATCTGCAACTTAAAGTGGTTTTGTCAAGCAATCATAGGCACTATTTGACACTCTATTCCTCCCTCTTGTCTCTGTAGGTGATCTTCTTTACATAATGGTGATAGTGTAAGACATACTTATGATGGCTTACCTAGGTTTTAAAATGATCAAAAAACCATTGGTATTTGTGATCCATATTCATTGTCTCATGACTGTCTTCCTTTATAACATTCATGGATGATTATCCTGCACTTATCTTTCCATTTCTGATCGTCAACTGGCAATAAATGATGTTGCTATGTATGTTTGACTAATATGACAGTTATACTGTAGCTATCTTCAAACTAATTCAGAACTTATGCTGCTCTCATCCATAACAATCTTCTCAATCATTATGCTTTTACAGGAATAAAAGCTGGTGATCAATTTGCACTTAGTGACTGTCAACTATGACTGTCATACCTTCTGTTTGCTATATTAGCATTCATTATTCACTTGTGATCACTGTAGTACCACCACATACTCATAACTGTGGTTTCTACCTGAAAGCATTATCAATATAGCATTTACTCTTTATGGCATGAGATCAGTGTGACTGTCCTGATAATGTTGATTATTGTGACAGCTCCTAGATCTTTTGAAACTATCTTACTGATTGTACATTATCTCCTAAGTATCCTCATTAGCCTCTACACTCTTGAATGATCCAACCTTGATGATTGATTTCTTTGTTCATACACTCTGTATATTTATGACATGTAATCACATGAAATGCTTTAGGACCACTTATGAGTTGGGCTCAACCCTTGTGGGAGCCACATTTTCTCCACTCATATAATCTGATGAATCACATATAATCATAGTTTCACCTATCTCTGTACATGAAGCAAACTCATTAGAAAAATAAGTGCATATTGTTGATGTGTTTGATAACTGGCTTGATTTCCAGGACATCCATAGTATACATTTCATGTTTAGTGCACATTGAGACCAATATATGCATGCATAGGGTGAATGTGTATATTGTGTTGGTAATCAACCATTGCTTAGAGCATTGCTCTAACACCATTACTTAATCTTTTGTAGGAATCAAGAGCTAGGAGGAAAAAAGCCGCTCAGAGCTACACCAACCTACAACATTCTTAACCAACATAGCAAACCAGTCATTCAGGCAATGACTAGGTACCTTTCCTTCTATACACATTCATTTCTCATTTTTACTTATTCATGTATATGTTTTTCTCAGTTTGCATTTGAATAAGCAATAGTCAATCTCACAGCTTGTGTGAGATAATGAACATTCTTACATTCAATAAAGATTACTTGAAAGATTCATGTAAATCTTTTCTCTATTACATGCACTTGTATAAATGCAATAATCTATTACAATAACTTTGTAATCTTTTTTGATTTTTCTGTTTATACAATTGAATGCAATGAAGGAAAGGAAATAAAAATGTACCTCATTTCTTTAGTTGAAATTCACCAAAATCCACCTAATTGAGCTATAGTTAAAATATGGTAACATATTAGTGACATCTACTATATGTTTGCTTGCTAAACATTGGACCAGCTACCTAGACCTTATCCATTGGGCACAGGGTCACTCAAAGACCTCAAAACACTTTTGAAAAACAATTTTGGCTTCTATAACTCATCATGACAGTAGTGAAGAACACTTGGAAACCCAACTAAAAGAAAAAATGTTGAAAACAACCTATCTAATTGTGTTGAATAGCACTTAGGGAAAATAAAAGGCATCTAAACTATTGTGTAGCAACACTTATTTAAAGCAAGAAACCTAACCTACTATTCACAAGGCAACTCATACCTCAAAACACCTTTTCAGGTGTATCCGATTGATTGGGATAGGCAAATTTTCTCCATCCATGTTTGATAACTGAAATGCATTATGCTCTTTGCATTCAATAATGATAAACGGGCCACTCCACATGCTATCAAACTTGGAGTGCTTTCCTAGCCTGCTTTTCAACTCATCCCATTTAAGTACCATATCTCCCTCCCTAAGAATTATGGGAGTAGCTTTCTTATCAAATACTCTTTTTGTTTGAAGCTAATGATACACCATACCTTTCATAAATTTATCTTTGGTCTCCTCATGCTCCATAAGATGAGCATATCTAACAGCCATTGGGTCTTCTTCTCCAAACATTGCCAGCTGATTCATGATATCAAGAGCTGGCAGCTCAACAGATAAAGGTAGTCTTGCCTCTTTTCCATAAACTAACATATATGGAGAGTTTCCAATAGACCTCTTGGGAGTTAGTCTATCTACCCATAGAGCAGATTTTAGATTGGTGTGCTAGGTCCTCTAGTTATCCTCCATTGTTCTTTTGATAATCCTTATGAGATTCTTATTTGTGGATTCTGCCAAACCATTACCCTGTGGGTAATAATTTGATGAAGTATTTAAATAGATTCCATTTTTCACAGCCTGGTCAATTACTCTCAATCTAATGAAGGCTAAAGCATTATCTAAAATGATTAATTCAGGTACCCCAAATCTAGATACTAAATCATAATAAAAGTTTAAAACAACGTTCTCATTGGCTTCTTTCAAAGCCGTTGCTTCAATCCACCTTGTGAAATAGTCTGTTGTTGTGAGTACCCACCTATGACCTGCACTTGATGGTGGGTTAATAGGACCTCTAAAATCAATGCCCCATCTCATGAAGGGTTGTTCTACTTGAATTGGCTATAGAGGTAAAGCTGACATCCTCTCTTTACCTGCAAAAATGGCACATTTTACACATTTCCTAGCCCATGCATGGGCATCTTTGAATAAGTTGGGCCAATAATAGCCAGCTCTCATTATTTTCCAAGCAATAGTCCTTGGGGTAAAATGACCCCATGCTATTCCGTCATGGAACTCATGTAGTACTTTGTCAATCTGATCATTATTAATGCATCTTAACAACACGCCATTAAAATCTTTTTTGAAAAGAATATCATTGATTAAGACATAAGGAATAGACTACAGTCTAAAGTATCTCCTCTTATCTCTATCTAAACCTATTGGGCACTCACCAGTTTGTAGAAAATGAGCCATGTCTCTAACCCAACCTATTCCAACTGTTGTTGTATCACTCTGAGGTACATCTTCAATGATCACAAGCACTTCCTCTTCCTTTTTTGTTTCATTTTCAGACCTAGTAGCAAGCTATTCACTGAGTCCTCTACCCCTAATAAGCTTAGTTATCTTGATATCTACATCATACTCCATGACTTTGGTAATCCAACCAGCCCTTTTCTCATTGACATCCTTACTTAACAGAAATTCTTTCACACCAGGGTGAGCAACCATCAAATGTACTTTGCTGTTAGAAATAAGATGTCTAAACTTCTTTAAACTCTTAACAACTGCAAGGGCATGTTTTTCAATAAAACTATACCTCTGTTCATACTCCTCTAGTCCTTGACTAAAGAAAGCAATTGGCTATTCAAAACCTTCATTCTCCTGCTGCACTAGAATTGTAGAAATTGTATTTATGCTGCCATAAGCATACAAACTAAAATCTTTTGAGAAATCAGGATTTACCAGAGTTGGTGTAGCTGATAAGGCTTCTTTTATGGACTCAAAACTAAGTTTACCCTCTTTTGTCCAGCTGAAAGCTACATTTTTCTTTAACATAGAGGTCAATGGCTTCAATAAATTTGCAATGTCAAGTATAAACCTTCGCAAAAAATTAATTCTGCCAATAAAACTTTGCAGCCCTTTTTTGTGGCTGGGTAAAGGCAGCTCCAAAATAGCTCTTACTCTTTCTGTATCAATGGTAACTCCCTGTTTTGACACAATGTGTCCTAGAAGCTTTCCTTCATGCATAGAAAAAATGCATTTCTTGGGATTAAGAGATATCCCAAGCTCTCTACGTCTCTCAAACACTTGTTTCAGATGGATAAATGCTCAGCTGCATCCTTAGAGAAAATTGTGATGTCATCAAGGTATACAAGTACCAACTTGTAAAGTAAACCCTTAAAAGCCATATCCATGACTCTCTGAAAAGTAGAGCTAGCATTTGATAGACCAAAAGGCATCCTTTTGTAGGCCATGGTGCCCCATTTTGTGGTAAAAGTAGTTTTAAATTGATCTTCCTCCTTGACTAAAAATTGATTATAAACTGAATATCCATCAAGTAAAGAGAATCTTTCTGAACCAGCCACTACTTGCAGAATTTTCTCCATTGAGGGCAATGGGTAGTGGTCCTTCAAGGAAGCTCTGTTAAGGTCTCTAAAGGCAACACAGAGCCTAATTTCTCCATTCTTCTTCCTTACAGGAACAAGATTAGAGACCCGGGATGTATGCTTGATCAGGAAAATGATATTTCCCTCAATCAACTTGGTTAATTCCTTAATCATCAAAGGCTCAAGTTTTGGATTTAAAGGTCTTTATTTCTGGCTTACAGGTTTTGCACTTGGCTCTAATTCTATAGTATGATGGGCAATTTGGGGATCAAATCCCTTTAAATTTGAATAATCCCAAGCAAATACAGCTTCAAATTCTTGACAAAGAGCAATAAATGCTTTCCTATCTTTAGGTGAATAGATCTTACCAATTTTAAGGAGCTTATCTTTAAAAATTTCCAGCTCCTCATAATGTTCTTCTTTGACCTACATGCTAGTTTTGCTCTTTTTCAGCTGATCATCAGTGCCAAAAATGGATTCCAAGGTTACCAATCCCCTCGGCAGCTAATTAGTTCTTAACTGAATGACTTGATCATCACCATATTATTTTTTAAGCTTGTTTTGATTCACTATAGAAAACTCATCCTCTTATAACAAGAAACACAAGACCTCCTCATCACCCTCAAACACTTGCCAATGAATGTTATTATCAGGGATAGTGGGCCTAGCAACAATCTTCACATGGGGCTATACCTTTTCTCTCTGAATATCACTGGGAATATCAAACTGAGCCCTAATTGTAGCTAACCTATCTGCATGATTATTCTAATTTCTTAGAATAGAGATTAGATTGAAGGCATCAAACTCCTTAATCATGTCCCACACCCTATGTTTATAAGATTTCAAAACATCATTTTTTGTAAGATGCAACCCTCTCACATGATTTACAATAAGTTCACTGTCACCATATACCTGCAGGTAGCCAATTTTCCTTTTCCTTGCCCACTGCAAACCTTGAATTAATCCTTCATATTCAGCAGTGTTATTTGTACATGAGAAAGAAAAATAGAATGCAGAATAATATGTCACCTTGTGGGGACACAAGCATTGAACCTCCACCAGATCCATTCTTACTTCTAGAGCCATCAAAGTACATTTTCCATACCTCATCTTGTTGTCCTATCTGTTGTTCTGCACTCTTTACAATATTTGGTATTGTTGTTTCAAGTTCATGCAACATATAAACCTCCATACCTGTTTCTTGAATGTGTCCATCAGGATTATCCACAATATTTTCTACTGCCCACCCTTTTAACAACACTTCTGGTATACTTTCAGCTTGTAACTCTTGAGCAACAACAAGCTCACTATCATAAAAAATAATGCAATTTGCATTAACAACACTTGGCACATAAGGTTTGATGTGATCATTGGCAAGCAATTCAGATTTTATAGTCACTTTTGTACCATATCAGGTCCTAAAAAATATGTGGGACCAATCTAAGGACAAATATCCTCCTATCTTGGCAGTGAACTCTCTTGACAAACACATGGCAAAATAAGGGGGTAAATCAATGATAAACACCTCTTGGGAGATGGAAACATTTGGACAGGCATGCAATGTGAGACCTAAGCCTTTTATCACACCTACAGTGTTGACATATGTACCATCTAGCTAGAGTACACCCTTCTCAAGGGGCTAGTATTTCAGTCCAAATTGGTCTGCAATCTGTTTTGGCATTACAGAACTACTTGCACCACTATCTACCATGCAATTATGTACTAAGTTGTCTCCTATTATCAGTGATACATAGAATGTAAGTGGCTTAGCACCCCTACTTGGTTGTTTACTACTATCCTGGGAGGAATTTGTAAGGACAACCCTAGTTGGGTCAACTGTTGCATCATTAGACACTCTTAAATTAGACAAAGTAGATTGTAATATATCCTTTTGACCTGGGATGGCTAAAGAATCCCACATAGATATAGTGACATTCATTTTATTCATGTTTTCAATGATATTAAAAGGTGAAGTGACATTTACCTTTTGATGTGACTTTGCAGCAGCAATATCAGCCTGAATATGAGGTTATCCTTTGGCAGTTCCTTGAGCATTCCTTTGCAAAATATGAGGGATCTGGGATGTAGAAGGATTAATAGGTCCTTTTCCTTTGTTTGCTACTTGTTCTATCTCATACCCCCTCTTTTTAGCTCTTGTATTTGCTGCAATAGAAGTATCATCTTTATTTATATCATAAAATGCATCCCCCTGCCAGTTTAGAAAGGCCGTATCATTTTGAGGCTATTCTTGCTACTGTACAGCCCCATCATTAGGTGCATTTGGCTATGAAACTACAACATTTTGTACCATTAAGGCCTGATTTATAACTCCATTTGAATAGGTTGCCTAGTTGTGTGGTTAATTGCAAGGAAAACATCATTCGTACTCAGCTACAAGGTTGTTTTGAACTGGGACAAGGTCTCTAACTGCATTAATGGGTGAAGGATTATAAGGTTGGAAAGGCCTTTGGTTCACATTCTACCTAGCACCCTGGTAATTACCTTGGTAAGGTGGCCTATTAGCTTGATATGGCTAGTTTTGTCCTTGATAAGGCTAATTTTTCCCTTGGTTTACTTGCTGATAAGGCTGTCTGTTCTGGGACTGCTACTTTTTAATACTTATCAGCTCATTTCCAAAAGTTTGTAGAATGTTCTCTATCTTCTATTGGTTGTTCTTTATCTCTCATAGCTCTTGTGATGAGCTGGAAGTAGTAGCCTCAGGATTGGCAGCACTTGATAATGTTGCTATAGCAGGTAAGGGGGCAAAAGATGGGATTGGCAAAGGCATTGAAGGCTGAATTTTAGGAAAAATGGGCACTAGTGGTCTGGGTGCTATTTTACCAGCTTGAATCAAGATATTTTCTGCTCTAGTAGCCATTTGATATGCATCGGGTAAACTTGTACCTCCCATTGATTGTATCATTATTGAAATATCACTATTTAAAGCTTTTAAATAGTACAGAAACACATATTCTGATGAAGGCCTTACTGTGGCAGGAATTTTGTCCCATGTTTCTGAAACTAGAAGTTGAAGTCCATCATTTACTCCTGGGGAGCTCTCTTTATTGTAGTCAACTGTTCAACAAGTGATAAGTTATCAGACTTATCTTGAAATTGCTTGTTCAGCTTATCGTCTAAATCATCCCAAGTTCCAATGGTTTGTACCGGTAGACTCCTAAACCACTGGAGAGCTTTTCCTTTTAGTGAGGTAGCTAGCAGCTTGACAGCCACATTTTCTTGAGTTACATGATGGACACCACATAGAGAAGCCACATCTCTAATGTGTTCAATTGGGGTAGTTTGATCCTCCCCTATGAAATAAGGTAGGCTCTTCAAAGCTGCCATGGGTATATTGTCATGTTATATTAAGTTTAATGGGATGCCCCATCAAAGGCCACAAATGATTGATTCCTTGCCATTGGAAAAGTTGTAGGTGGGTTTGCTTGAACCGGTACAAGAGCTACAAGTACTGCTAGTCTAAAACTTGGTGGGGTTGACTAAATTCTTTTTGAAACTAGAGTTCTTCTCACAGTTCTACTATGTCTTCTAGGAGGAGACAACTACAAGTAATCAAAAGAACTCAAACTCTGATTTTGTATTCTTTTCATAAAAGTGTGACAGCACTAATCTACTTGTCTTTTCTTCAGTATGAGTCGCCAGATATGCAGAAAAATGCCTCTTAAAGGCCTGAAAATGTTGGCAGAATATTAAAACCAACAATATTCATGACACATAAGCACTGTTCAGATTAGAACAATCCCACCGGGCGTGCCAAAAACTGTTATCACCTAAATATGCACCCTGACTAATTTGCAGAAATTAGTCTATTTGATGGAACATGGGAAGACCTCTAAAGCTGTGGGTCACTTTATAGACAGAGGTCAACCTCTAGAGAAGACCGGCTTCCTAACTTTGTATCACCTAAAAAATTTACTATTCTATGACTGTGACAAGGAAAAAGGGTAAGAAAATATGTTCTATGACTGAAACTTAACTGTGAGGGTGATACACCTATCTTAATAAGGGATATGGAAATATCAGTTCCAAAACACTTGTAAAAATGATTGACAAATCTCTTACACAATTCATCAATCATACCTATGCATAAATATTTCACAAACAAGTTTGTAATTGAAGAATTCTTAAGAGGAAAAGTAATTTCACACTTAATGATAATGCATAACTAGACACAACTAGCAACCTGCATAAGTATTTTTTGAAAAAAAGGCTCTTTTCCAAGACAAAAGTTAAGAGGAAATAAACTTACTTCACAAATAACTCTATCAAATCAGATAATGAGCACAGAAATGCATAAGATAAATAGGCACAATCTCCAATCAATGATCTCCAAGGTTCCCACTGTATTTCATATCAAGTAAATTGGTAAAATGAGTTACAAATCTGCCAAAACTCTAAAGCAAGGATCACAAAATCACAATTCTTTGTAAGTAGCATAACCAGAACTAAGTACAATAGAGTCACAAAAGTGACTATAACCACCACTATCCAAGTGGTTCCACAAAAGAAGGAATGTCAAACTAA
The DNA here is from genome assembly GCA_027924645.1 of Cunninghamia lanceolata. Taxonomy (NCBI): domain Eukaryota; kingdom Viridiplantae; phylum Streptophyta; class Pinopsida; order Cupressales; family Cupressaceae; genus Cunninghamia; species Cunninghamia lanceolata. Next base: position 2,424,730 of record BSBN01001136.1, read on the forward strand.
TTTGGATTGGATGCCCAGAAAAAGCCTAAAATCTAGGGCCTATATCTTCTCCAAAAGTGCCCAAAATACAAGAAAACGTCCATTAGGACTTAGTCAAACATGAAGAATCATGAAAACCACTCCTACGAGCCTTTAAAAGGCAATAAAACCCTCCTAGATGCTCTCAAAGTAATTAATCCAACTACTAACTATCATCAGACTTAGTCAATTTTTCACTCCACCAAGGCAAAACAAGAAGCTAGACTCTAGGCATATGTCTGCCACATCCTTCATACTCCAACTAAATTCTCCTTTGCATCAAAGGAAAACAATAAATCTCAAATGATTTATAAGATCATCATTACGAGGCTATTGATTTACATTAGATAATGAATGCAAAGAAAAATCAATACAAGAATGAAATTAGCACCAAAGTGCTATCCCTAGTATAAACAACACAAAGACTTAACACAACAGTATTAATATTTATGGCCACCTCAAGACATGTTACTAGGTATCATGTGGTATTAAGTCTTCACCACGGGTTTATTAAGAAGTATACAAAAGAAATATAAAATGCAAAAGAAAAGACTTAATGGGCCCTTAGGGTTTGGAAACCCTAAGACAAAAAGCAAGTTTTACAGTCATCTCTACATTCTGCACTTTTGCAAAACTTTCTCTGCAAGCTCTGGCCGCTGACATGATGGTTTCAATGTTGCTTCCATGGAGTTTTTCCTATGCATCTTTCTGCATCTCATCACATGCTATACTCAGGCGGTGAGAGGTAACTATGCTTTTGTCTTTCTGTATGATTTACCTAGCACAAAACAGTGAATATCTCATTCTTCTTCATTACTGTGTGAAGTCATAATTTCAGCATACTGTATTCTTCTCCTTGTTTTCTTGACCAAATCATGAAGTAAAATGGGATAATAACTGTATTTTCTGTGTATTCTAATGTATGGGCCTGCTCTATTTTGGGACTGTGAATTTCTCTTCAATGCAGATGAGAGCTCCTTGTGACTGATACAACAAACACCACTTTGTCTAGTTCACACAAATGTTGTCCTTTAGATTGCTTGATGACTGCTTTTATCTCATACAGTGTCCATTGTTTTGAGATTCTCCTAGAATGTATAATGATTTGTGACTGATTGTTGATATAATGACTGCCCCTACTTTACGTTTGTTCTACTCATATATTCATAACTTCTTGAAGTTCCACTTGGCAAAAATAGCTATAATCTATTAAAAGGACTTTACCTTTTGGTAATTTTGTATATGAGACACCAAACATGCTTTATTCACATAGTTTTTTACCTTCTTGAGGTCTTAGATCTACTATCTCTCTGTCTCAACTTTGTACCCTAGGGTTTCAAAACCCTCACTATATTTTTGAACGGCCATGAAAATACTTTTAGGTTTAAGGCTTTTTTGGATGAATTAGACACAGTCAGCAAAATTTTACCCTTTTTATCGCAAGGAAGAAGCAAGTCCTCAGTGATCTTATCTAGGGTTTGATATGCAAAACCCTAAGGCTCTATTTTCTGTTGGTGTAGAAATACGGTTATAAAACAACCCTCACTTCATTTTTATCTCTTTTCTATATCTGAATCTCCATATTTTTTCCTGTTCATTTTGATAATATGTTTCAACAGCTATTCATAACATATTTTCTCTTTCTATGACATACGCTCTTGTATTTGTTATGAAAGGCTCCTGGAGATATCTAAAATGGACAAAATGTATAGATACTGAGCATATTCCTTTCTTGTCTATTAGTCCTTCATGACTTTTTACTGCTTTTGCCATTTCTGGATGTTCTGATAGTGACTTTTGTATATTTTTCATAGCATCTTCATTTGGCTTCTGCACTTTGTCTCTATGATGATATGCTTGCAATGCTTCCCATTACTTCTCTTTATTGAAGACCTGCTTATGTGATGGATATTCTTAGCAACAAGGCCAAACTTTTCTAAGCATTCAGAATGCCTTATTCATGGCTATACCTTCTAGTTATCTCTTATCTGTGGTTGTACCTGTAATGACTATTATCTAATTTTGTTGAAAGGTTTATGGCTTTTTTTGCATCATTCAAAACTTATGCACCTCTATCACATTGCCTCTATTTTTGAGATCCACATATCAATAAAACCACTATGATAGTCATGCTACCCCTTACACTATTTGACACAAGCCCTAAATCTCTTCATGACTGTGCAGGCCTCTATTTCTCCTTATTACATGGTGTGGTATTATAGTGGGTGTTGCATAGAAATGTTGATATAGGATTTTTGATTGATTGTTGTGCCATTTTATCCTTACTGTGATCATCATTTGACTATGTATAGTGACAAAACCTTACAAGTGTTGAACTTAAGATATACCTCTAGATAAGCAACATTATTTGGAAGGTTAAAAAGACTCACAAGGTGATGTAGGCTTTTGAGACTAGCAACATATATTTAAACCTTGACATCTACATCCTTACTAGAATCAAAACTGTCTCTTTGCCATAGATTGATCTCTTTGAAAGTACCTCCTCATGCTCTTTTTGATCTTGGACTGCTGTTGTCCTAAATGCTCTGACAGTGATTTTGGAAGTGTATAGGACTGTCTTTGATCTACAACTTAAAGTGGTTTTGTCAAGCAATCATATGCACTATTTGACACTGTATTCCTCCCTCTTGTCTCTGTAGGTGATCTTTACATAATGGTGATAGTGTAAGACATACTTATGATGGCTTACTTAGGTTTTCAAATGATCAAAAACCCATTGGTATTTATGATCTATATTCACTGTCTCATGACTATCTTCCTTTATAACATTCGAGGATGATTATCCTGCACTTATCTTGCCATTTCTGATCGTCAATTAGCAATAAATGATGTTGCTCTATAAGTTTGACTAATATGATAGTTATACTATAGCTATCTTCAAACTGATTCAGACCTTATGCTACTCTCAGCCATAACAATCTTCTTAATCATTATGCTTTTACAAGAATAAAAGATGAGGATCAATTTGCACTTAGTGATTGCCAACTATGATTGTCATACCTTCTGTTTGCTATATTAGCAATCATTATTCACTTGTGACCACTGTAGTACCACCACATACTCATAATTGTGGTTTCTACCTAAAAGTATTATCAATATAGTATTTACTCTTTATGGCATGAGATCAGTGTGACTGTCCTGATAATGTTGATTATTGTGACAGCTCCTAGATCTTTTGAAACTATCTTACTGATTGTACATTATCTCCTAAGCATCCTCATTAGCCTCTGCACTCTTGACTAATCCAACCTTGATTGATTTCTTTGTTCATACATTCTTTATATTTATGACATGTAATCACATGAAATGCTTCAGCAACACTTATGAACTGGGCTCAACCCTTATGGGAGCCACATTTTCTCTACTCATATAATCTGATGAATCACACAGAATCATATTTTCACCTATCTCTGCACATGAAGCAAACTGGTTAGAAAAATAAGTGCATATTATAGATGTGTTTGATAACTAGCTTGCTTTCTAGGACATCCATAGTATACATTTCATGTTTAATGCACATTGAGACCAATATATGCATGCATAGGGTGAATGTGTATACTGTGTTGGTAATCAACCATTGCTTAGAGAATTACTCTAACACCATTACTTAATCCTTTGCAGGAATCAGGAGCTAGGAGGAAAAAAGTGGCTCAGAGGTACACCAATCTACAACATTCTTAACCAACATAGCGAACCAGTCATTCAAGCAATGACTGGTTACCTTTCCTTCTATACACATTCATTTCTCATTTTTACTTATTCATGCATATGTTTTTCTCAGTTTACATTTGAATAAGAAATAGTCAATCTCACGGCTTGTGTGAGATAATGAACATTCTTACATTCAATAAAGATTACTTGAAAGATTCATGTAAATCTTTTCTCTATTACATGCACTTGTATAAATGCAATAATCTATTACAATAACTTTTTAATCTTTTTTTGATTTTTCTATTTATACAATTGAATGTAATGAAGGAAAGGAAATAAAAATGTACCTCATTTCTTCAGTTTAAATTCAACAAACTCCACCTGATTGAGCTATAGTGAAAATCTAGTAATAATACCATGGCCAAAATGTCTGGTCCCCAAGTGTAGACTCTTCCCTTCTCAAGACTCTGTATAATTAGTGCCCAACACCATGTCTAGTGAGTCGAGGACTTGTCTCCAGATAGTCTCAATGCAATCAAGATGATCAGAAACTTCCTCAAATGAGGAATTGGAAGTCGTGGCAAAGAGGTAAGCTAAACTCCTGTCTGATCCTCAGGGTGACTCACCCCCATGAACTATGCCCAAAAAGCCTTGTCCTCGAAGGACTCGCTAGTAGGTAGGACAAGAGGATGCTCTCTCACAAGAACTCCAAGTATATGTTAAACATTGAAAAGAGTGATAGTTCACTCTCCTGAAACCTGCAGGAACTTGAAGGTGTTCCTATCCACATCCCAGTACATCAAGATATCACAATAGATGCATACCATAGGATGAATAACTGGCACATGACAAACTGTAGCTAAGCCCACTCTCCTTAAGATGGCACGATCATCATCACTCAATGAAGCAAACATCTTTGAGAGCCACAACTGCTCTAGCATTCCATCGAATGTGCATGTCCTGCAAATAAGAAAAGAACTTTAGATTAGATCTCGTCAACTCGCAAAAATCCTAAAAATTATAAAACTTACAGAAAATCTCACAAAAAAACATATAAACCATCAAAATTGCAATAAAAAGGTGAATACATTAGTCAAATTAGTTTGAAACAGAGTGAAGTAAACATTAGAAAACATCAAATTTTAGACACAAATGATCAGTCAAGGTCACCCCTTTCATCAGACCAGATCTCCCCCCGGGCGACCCACATGTCAACAAGATCTCCCCCTGGGTGACCTGCCTAGCAAAAGGGGTGACCCTATGTGGAGATCCCCCAAATAGAAAGTGCTCTAAAATCTTTGTTTCTCAACCAATTTCGGTAAATGAAAGATCGATCCTACTCTAACTAATGAAACAAAGACAATGCAATAGAAAATTCACCAAAAATAGGTAATTTTAAGAGATTTTTCACAAAATTCAACCTATGGTTTAGAGAAGGGTTTTTCACTATTTTCATACCTGATTCTCAATGACAGAAGAAGCGGCGGCCATCTTCGCGATCTCCTCGATGATATCTACCCAATGACTATTCACACGATTAATTTCGTTGTCGATTCACTCAAATCTCACTAATTTGCTTGCCTTGCTTGCCCTTAGCTTAGTTTCTTTTATGCATTCTTAGATTATTTTTTTTCTTTTATGCATCTCTCATGTGTCATTTTGCATGCATTCATTCCTACAGGTCTCACCGACAAAGCCAAACAACTAGTCCAACTCTCACGATCTATGGTAAGTTCATCATTTTAGTTTTCATTATTCATTTTGATATATTCAAATGCCAGGCTAACACTAGTTATTGTAGGTACAATTGTGGAAAATAAAAAATAGGTAAGGCCTACTTCAGGAATAATACCTACATTTCATGTAGACTACCATCTCCAGGGGACAAATATGTAAGCACAAAAATCATGCACAACTTCCATGAGGACCCCTATGATGATATATAATCTTTGTCACATACATGTAAGAGTGAAATAACATCCTCTAAGAAGAAATCCTCTTGGTGATGTGTCTTTTCTTTCATCTTGTGTTGTTTCCCCTTTGTCATTTTCTCTCTTTGTTGTCGATGATTTTCAACACTTTTTGACACTTGTCAATTTGTGTTTTCTGAGTTTGCAACCCTATTCCTAAGCCTTGTATGCATCTTGTAGGTGAGTTTTCCATCCCCTAGAATCCTTCTAGTGGTCCCCCCTAGCCATCTCCCAATTTTGGTTTTTAGTTTCACGCAACCAATCCAAATCTCCCCCTATTATTTCTAGATCTCCCACCGGGAGATCCTACTTTGCAAGTGGAGATTTGGATTCTTGCACATGATTGACCTATTTTTGGAGGTAAATCCCCTCCTTTTCATCTCCTCTACCATCTCCCATTATGCATTCTCATCCAGATCCCTTCCTTTTCAAATCTCCCACCGGACGACCCTAATAAATCAAGATCTCCACCTGGGTGACCCATGGGTGACCTTGTCGCGTTTCCACCCATGGAAAAACTTGAGTTTCTAACTCAAAAAAGTGTCGTTTTCACCCATTTTTCTTTCTATTTGCATGGATTTTTTAGCCTAATAGGGAGTTAACTATTTCATGCACCCACACATGCATAATTAGCTCCATTTCATCTAAAATTAACAACTAATGTATTCCCATGCTCTCTTTCGTCTTCACTTCTTCTGGAGTGATAAGTTTTTACTAGGTAGATCACTCCAATTTTAGCCCAAATCACTCTTCAATTCTCTGTGTTAACTCTCCAATCTAATTGAGTTAACTCTTCTTCTTCCTTACCTCTCATCCCTTCTTTTAACGTATAAATACCCCCTCCCTCAAGCACAAAGGGGGGCAATTTCATTGTGTACACAGCTCTTGCAAGTTATTTCTCTCCACATTCAACATTCTTATGCTCATACAAGACAAAGGTGCCTTTTGTTTTTTTGGTTGTTCATCAAGATTTCACATAAAGCTCATCACATGTCCATACTCTGCTCAAATCAAGCCATCATGCTCATCAATATCTCTCATTGAGCTCTCTTTGCAAAGCTTCTAAAGCTTCTTTCACTTCTTTTGTCATCTTGTCCCCCAGAGGATTCCTTGCTGCTACAAGAGGATATGAGGTTGCCACACAAGGAAATCTGAGGGTGGTGGAGGCTCACAAGTCTTCTTTATTTCAGGTTTCTCTATACTTTCTATTAATTGGTAGTAATTAGATAACAAAAATTGCTCTTGGGATTAGTAATCTTATTTATTTTTCCTTGATAGAATAGTTAGATTTCATATTCTTAGAGTAATTTTATTTCATAGTTTAATTCATTTACATGTAATTTCCTTTCTTAGATCAAATCACTTCAAATATTTGAAAAACTGCTAAAAACATAGTTAAAATTACATTAGGTAAATTCATTATAATTGCATTCATTCTTTTGGTTCCTAGATTAAAAGCATCTTTTATTTCCAAAATATCAAAAAAGCACCAAAAGACGTTTTGCATTTCATATAGTATTGCATTCATAAAAACCCCTAAAAAAACAAAAACATTAGACACTTAGAAAATTTGTAAACACTTGATTCTGTAGTTAGGGTAAAATTGCAAATAGGATAAATGAAGAATCAACAATGATAAAACCCTAGCAATGCACAATGAAGCACAAGACAACATGAAAATCAAAATAACAAATGTAAATGCAAACCGATCTCCACGCTATGCTCGATTTATCTCCATTGCTCTTCTCCACCTCGCATGAGCATGCAAGATTTTGAAGGATTATTGTTGGAGGAATGTTGGATGCTCACTTCTGCAGCATAACATTAAGATGAAGATGATATGAGGATGATAGTTGAAGGATGCAAAGGCTCTAATGATGTTTTGACAGAATAATGGTACTTGAAGCTCAATGCATGCTAATGGCTTGCGAGGGGTTTGCTTTATAGAAAAGGCTTGGTTCAAATGGATGGTTGAGATTAAAAAGCTAAATGATTGATGTGGATGGCTAGGATTGATTAGGTATTCCCACTCTTCAAGGGAGTTGTAGTCATGTGACAAGTGTCAAGGAGGATAGGGCTCATGTGTGCTTGTGTACATAAAAAGTACTACATATAAAAGATATTAAATAAAAGGCTATAGTACCACTTATCTTTTTTAAATGAAAGAGGCACACATGTCGGCTTAATGATAAGATAAATTAATTAAATAAATAAAATTTATTTAATTAATTGGAAAGTCGGCTTATAATGAGAACTTAATTCAAATAAAATATTTGAATTAGTTAGGATATGAGTTGGATATTAATTAAATAAATAAAATTTATTTAATTAATTGGATAATGGGGAACATAATTCAAATAAAATATTTGAATTAGTTGGGATATGAGTTGGATATTAATTAAATAAATAAAATTTATTTAATTAATTGGATAGTGGGATTAGGATGGGATTGAATGGGATTTTAATTAAATAAATAAAATTTATTTAATTAATTGGCTAATGGAATAAGTGGGGTTAAGAGTGGGATTTAAGACAAAATGTTACATGATGTCTTAATAATGTTTTTAACAAGGTGTTGCTAGACATACACAAATTTGGGACAATTTTGGGTGTCTACATTTTGCCCCTCTTTGAGATGATGTTTGAGATGATAAGCTTGTGTTGAGTAACATCATTTCAAAGAAGCTAAGGTATGGATAGAGGAAAAGGATAGGGTGATGGAAAGATATAATGATGATGACTGATTGGATAGGTTGGTGATGCCCCCTCGAGAGGATAGGTGGGTTGGACAAACACGGGTATGCTCTCGAAAAGAAATGGCTTGGCTACAAAAGAAAGATAAGGGAATGGATAGAAGAAATGATGATACGTTATGCTGCAATGAAGGTGAGAAACCATAATGTTTGATATAGCACTAGACGTTATGCACCAAGGTATAAGGACCAGGGTGACGATGTGTCTCGTGCCCCAGCATAATACAACCTTGTCTGAATACAAGATATGAATATTAGCTGGAAAGTTACAGATGTGATACAAATGCAAGATAAAATGATAACACACACAAGCAAGCAAGCAAGCATGCACAAATGATTCAAAAACAAACAAGGTATTGCCCCTGTCAAGCTGTAAACCAATGACTAATTGCTGATTGATGATAGTTGAGAGTGTTGTCATTGCAGGGCAAGCTATATCCCTAGATCAACACAAGGTTGTTTGTTGAGTTTGTTGGCTAATTGGTTGATTGATTTGGCTTACAACAAGGCTAGGATCAAGACCATTGATTGCGTTTGGATAACTTGGCTTGATTGATTAACTTGATTGGTATGGATTAAGGATGGGCTTGTATTTGGATCTTTGTTTGGAAGGGTTGGATTGATGAGGAATGATTAGATTTATGAAATGTTGATGATTGATGTTATGTGGTGGATTGAGCTACTTTTGATTTGTTGAAGTGATTGGATTTGTTTTGATGGAGTTGATGTAATTGAGTTGATTTTCTTTTGTGTTGATGTTTTCTATTGTTGGGTTGATTGTTTTGATGATTGGATTGTTTTGAATGATGATAGTGATAGTGTGATGATTGGAGTGTCCACTCAATCTAAGCATAAGCAAGTGTTCTCAGTGTGCTCAAAGGATGTAAAACAAACAAGGTATTGCCCTTGTCAAGTCATAAACCAATAATTGATTGTTTGATTTGTTGATGATAGTGTTGTCATTGTGGGGAAAGCTATATCCCTAGATCAACACAAGGATGTGGGAACGCTATATCCCATTGATGATGATTGATTGGGCTTATGACAAGATTAAGATCAAAAACCTGGTGATTTGATTGGATAATGTTTCTTGATTGATTGGCTTGCTTGACATGGATTAGTATGGCTTGGATTTAAGATCATTGCTTAGATTGATTAGATTGATATGATTGGAATAAGTGATTGATTGAAATGGATGAATGAATGTTATTGATAGGAAGAATTGATGAGGATGATGATGATTGATTTTGATTGAATTTTGATGGAGTGGATTGTGATGTGATTGGTTTTGTTACTTGGATTTTTCATTGGATATTGATTTTTTTTGTGTTTTTTTGGAATATTTTAATTTTTTTGTGTTTTTGAATATTTTGGGATGTCAATGGATTTACAATTTGGGTAGCCTTTGTTCTTGATACCAATGACAAGGGAAAACCAAGTCTAGATGCAAGGATGGATGTATGGGATTGGATGGATAAAAGGATGGGCTCATAGTGAATGTGATGGAAAGATCATGAGAGTTGGATGGGATGGAAGGTTCATGAGAGTTGGATGGATAGAAGAGAGGATAGGCCATATAAGGGATGGATGCTTGCCTCATGATAAACAGATAGGTAGGCTATAGTGGAAAGCTCATGCTAGACAGATGGGGGTAAGCTATAAGATGGAAAGCTCGTGATAAGGATATGCCATAGTGGATGGAGCATAAGGGAGCTAGGATGTGATCTTCAAAGGCTATGTCACATAGGAAGAATAACTTGCCCCATTCTAGGTGGCAATGCTTAGGATTGTTCATGACAGTGCTTATGATGATAGGATGACATGATGGATTGATTTAAATGGGGTGGATAAATGGTCAATGGATAGGACTTGGTTTGAAAGAAGGTATGCCAAGAGATATCCAAACATGTTTCAACATTTTTCCCCTATGTCTTCATCAATCATCAAAAGGTAGAATGATGGATGAATGGGTTCAATAGGATAGGCATGTTTATGTAATGGATAAGGATGGTAGGATGGTGAATGATATAATGGGAGAGATAGTTTGGAAATGGATAGGTTGGATGAGACAATGTGCCCCCAAGTGTAAGTGATATAGAAGATCAACCTACACATGATGCCTGTTTGCCAGGTTTTCATCATGGTACTTATCCAAGGCACCTGTTTACCAGGTTTTCACCGTTGGACGATTTCTCTTTACTTTTTTGATTTTTATTTATTTATTTATTTATTTTTTTTTGCTTTTAGATGGGTTGACAATTACACATGGCGCATGTTTGCCAGGTTTTTACCATGGTAATGGATAGGAGGGACTCAAGTGGCTAGTGCTATGAAGGTCGATAGTGTCCCTTTAAAGATTGATGATGTCTTCGCATGGACCATGTCAAGTGTGCTCATAGATGTTGATAAGGGATTGCATGGATGGGAGATGGATTAGGTGGATAGTAGATTATGATGTGGATTATGGAAGGTTTATGCAAGGATAGATGGATGGGGATAGTGGACTATGATGTGGATTATATTGGCTTATGGAATGAAGATGGATGAAAAGTTTATGCAAAAGCATGGACCATAGGGATAGCATGGGGAAGATATGTAAGATAATGGATGGAAGATGGGGAGATGTAGTTATGTGGAGGTGCTACGGAGTGGAAGGGAACCATGACCAACAGCTGCACACACCGTGATAAACATTGAAGCTTTTGATGAGATGGTGGTGTAGGAAGCAATGGAGATGTTTGCTTAGGAGATGGTTGATGAAGTGATTTAGGAACCCACATAGATTTAGTATTTTTAGTGCTTTTGCTTTGCTTGTGGGATTTTGGAAGGGTATGGAAGTTTTGGATGGAAGTAGGCTTTCGGATGGATATAGGTGGTTGGGATTCTTGAGATGTGGATGAGGATACCTCATTCGACTTGCTAGCTATTTGCTTAGGAACCCAAACCATTTTTCTTTTGGGCTTTGCTTTTGGAGGTATGGGCTTAGATGGTTTCTTAGATGAAATTTGCTTTGAGTTTGATTCTTTATGGCCTAAGGTATGAAGACCTTTAGGATTTTTGGTAAGATTTTTAGCTTTAGAGGCATCAAAATTTTTGCTTTTGAATCCCATGGAGTGGGTGGAGGGGATGGAATGATTGGAAGCTTTATGCTTAAACGATGTATGCTTTTGTTGGCCATGATTAGGGATGTAAGGATACTTATGAATGCTAGGTATGTTAGGTGTTGGAAGCAACGGTGGCAAGGTGGATGGAGGGATATTTGGAGTTGGTAAAAGTGGAGGCAAATTAGATGGCGGAAGGTGTACGGTCACATGCTTTTGACATTTATAGGATGATGGAGTTGGAATGGAAACATATGTTTTGGATATATGATAAGGTTTGCGATGAAAAGTGGTAGGTTTAGGATGCATGAAGGGATTACCAACATCTTGGCCTTGTTTACCTTGTGGTGTGTATCCAAGGCCATATGAGCATGGAGGAACTTTGACATGGTTTGGCTCCAAAATACCTTGTTCATAAAGGACTAGACCTTTGCCTTGGTAGCTCATGTTTTGGAGGATGCGATTGACTATGGGACTTGGTGTGCTTTGAACATTAGACTTGAGCTCATTATTGGATGGAGAAGATGAAGTGGATAAAGGTCATTGTTGTCCGAAGGAAGAAAACTCATGTATAAGGGTGGTAAGACCAATAGGACATGATGGTGGATTTGAAGTAGAATCGATAGTGGATGTGGAAGGAGGATCATTAGGATCTTGATTAGCATTGTGTTCACTAAGATCCAAGTTATTTGTTTGATCGTTTATGCTTACTTGGGGGACAAGTGTCTCATCATGACAAGTGGATGTTTGCTCATTATGGATAGGGCTAGATGGTGGATGACTAAGAGCAATTTGGATATCTTGCTCATGGATAGATCTAGGATTATGGATAGGATCAAGGTGATTATGGATAGTTTCTTTATAGGTATCATCTTGATCATAAAGAAGGTACATGTTATGGATGGGTTGCATGAAAGTGTTTTGATCTTGAGTTGGACTAGGGATTAATGTTTCCACATGCTTAGGATTAAACCTTTGACATACCTCTTGGGTTACTTGGATGGAAGTGGAAGGCTCTTGGTCAACAATATGAGAACATGATGACTCTTGACTTGGATTCATAATAGGAGACTCTTGAATATGCTTGATGGCTTGTAGGTCACATGATGGTCTTGAAGGGCTAAGAATGTTAATTGAGGGCTCTTGGATAGGCTCAAGGATAGGTGGACCACATGATGGGATTATAGGATTGGACATGACCTTTGGAAGTTCTTTGATAGACTCATGAATGGGCATTTGACATGGGGGTGTTCTATTCCTAGCTAATAGCCAATGGATCACATCCTTTGCAAGTGTATGAGAGAATGGGAAATATAATGGATGAGTGATAATAGTAGATGGTGTTGTAGGGTTAGGACTAGGATTAGGTTGGGGACTAATTGGATTGGATGGATTAGAATTAGAGGGGGGTGACACATGGGATTTGAATGATGTGGCATGATTTCCCATTATAGGTAGGTACACCTTATAAACAATTGAGACAAATATTGGGCATTGATTTGTATTATGGCCTTTGGTCCTATGGTATGCACAATAATCATGGTCATCATATGGACTTTCTTCACATGGGTTGATGGGGGGAAGTTCAATGAGTTTTGCTTCAAGCATTCTTTGTAAAACTCTCTCAGCCGCATCCTTTGGTGAACGATTAGAATAACATGGTGATGAAGGTAATGACGGGCTTAGTGGTTTGGAAGGTTGATGGATTAATGGACTAGGAATGGGATCACATGGTGGTGTTGGGATAGGACTTGTTGGCTCATGTGTTAGCATGTGATTGGGTAGTGGTGGCCACTCTAGATTGGTATCTCCCTTGTCAAAGGTTATTAGATCTTGCATAGGATAACTTGGGCTTGTTTGATTTATGTACAAGGGGCCATTGGGATTTGGATATGATTCTTGTTGGAAAGGTGGATTTAGATCTATCAATGGTGCTTGATGGTCTTGTTGAAGAGGTGTACTTGGACCTGCTTGATTTATGTACAAAGGGCTATTTGGACTTGGATGTTGTTCTTGTGATATCACTTGATTGCCTTGTGGATGGGCTTGGTAGTGGATTGGAATGGTGGCATGAGGGATTGGATAAGCTTGAGGTGGATGTGCATAGGTTGATGTGGCATTAACTTGGTGGATAGCTAGATTAGGTTGATATGAAGTGGATGGATATGACATGTGGCTATGAGGTGGATTAGGTTGATATGGAGTGGCTAAGGATTGATGTACTTGTCGAGCTTGACTAGTGGCTAAAAGGTGTTGAACTTGGGCTACAAAGTGTTGTAGTTGAGGTGATTGGCTTACGTGGGGTTGAGCTTTTTGGATGAAGAATTGTAATATTTCAATGGCATCTTGGTTTAGGGGTTGTGATCCTTGATAAAGATTTTGGAGGAATCTTTGGAATTTGATTTCTAGGTCCTCTAGTGTAGACATGTTGTCACCAAAGTGTATGTCTTAAGTCCTTTTAGCAAGTGCTTACTTAGGGATTTGGATGATGATGTGGACTGTTTAGATGATGTGTTTAGATTGATTTGTTTATGTGTTTGGTGTTCATGGCTTGATTTGGCAATGTTCAAACAAATGATTATGCATATACACACATGAATCACTCACGCAAGACACATAAGCAAGTTGTTAGTTTGAAAGAATGTGATGATGGTTAAGCAAGCACGTGAAGACAATTCAACAAGTCCTAGTTAAGGCAAGGCCACTATCACAAGCAGGTTCTAGTGAAAATTTGAGGGACCGGCACCCCACGAGCATCCAGCAAGCCACTTAAGACTTTAACTAACCCTACTAGGAGTTTTAATATACACAAAGGTACACCTCCTTTCGAGTTAGCACTGTATGGTGAGCGCTAATATCGGTTAGACTTGGCTTTCGCCTTATCCTCTAATTTTTATAGCGGACCGAATGAAAGTACCGCTTGAGGTCGTTCCCTTGGGGTGGATACCAAGGCAGGCCTCTCTAAGGCTAAACAAAAGCAACACAAGTAAATGTTTTTGATCTCCAAGTTCGTGTTGGGACACGAGGAGAGAGCATACACATTTACTTGGTCACACTCGCATGGGGTTCATTAACCTTAGAAATCAATGTGTGGAAGACAATGCAAGCACTTGTTTGTTTTAGATCTAAAGCCAAATGTGTGAAAGACAATGGTTCATTTTAGCCCAATTTTTTCAATAGTGTGATAGCAAACAATGTTCGTTTTATGCCCAAAGTCCAAATGTGTGATCAATCAAGATTAAGAGATGAAATATTAGAATGAGTGCAACTGATACAATTGCTTTCCAATTTGCTATAGATGTTGATGCCAATGTTGCTCCAGCTCCTTAGATGCTCCTACAAGTCACCAAATTCCAAAAAGAAACAAGTAAACTTGCAAAGAAGATGATTACATGAAAAAGATGAAATCTGAAAATTTTGATGAAAATGATCTGATACAGAAAAATGGATTGCATAAACAGAAATTTTAGGAGATTCTAAGCAATTTGAAAAAAAGTTTCGCTAAAAAATGATCAAAATTGCTCAAGTTATGTTCAAATGAAGTTTGAAATGAAGCTGAACTTTGACTGATAAAAAAAGCCTGAAAAATAGTATAGTCACCTGATAAAAGTGGTACAGTTGTGAAGTTTGTCCTCCCAGCTTTTCAACAAGTCCTTGTTTGTGTGATTTGGCCTCCGTATGTGATAGTTATGCAAGTTTGAAAAAAATAGCTTCCTTTGGCATGCAGGAGGTACGGGTGAACCTTGGCGGTTAAGAAAAGTGCAGAGGCGATTTACTGTTAATCATAAGCGATCTCCTTTTAGCAACATGCGAGCCCTTGCATATTAAATGCGATGCAAAAACACAAAATACGACTCCTGTAGGGTTATAGGCGATCCGGATAAACCCTTAGGTGATCCGGATAAACCCTTAGGCGATCGATTTCAGCCTATAGGCGACCTGTACCTGCAAAATGACAGTTGCAACAAAAAACCCTATTCTGCAAAGGTGAGCTCTGTTAGTTCAGAAGTGATGCATATCAGATTAAAAGCGGCTATTTTAAGTTCATAAGCGATGCACATAGGGTTAGAGGCGACCACTGTTATTACAAAAGCGATCCACAAAACACTGTAGGCGGTCGATTTCAATGTAGAAGCAACGCAAAGATACAGAAAGCGGCTGATTTTTGCTCAAAAGCGATACAAAAAGGGATAAAAGCACCAAATAATAGTTCATATGCGACCAACAAAAGACCAAAAGCGATGCATAATAACCCAAAAGCGATTTGGAGAGTTTCAGGAGACGGAATGCAAATGTTAACCATAAGCGACCAATTTTACCATATGCGGTCTCTTTTTGTTCAAAAGCGAGCACTGTTTGTTCAAAAGCGGACCAAATTTGACCATAAGCGACTACTGTTTGCCCAAAGGCGAGCTAATTTAGCCTAGGTGACTGTTGTTTGATCAGAAGCGACCTGAATTACCAGAAGCACATTGTTGCAGTCCGGTTGTTGTTTTCTTCACCAAACGCTCCATTTTTCATCAAATTTAGGCAAATTTGTACTCAAATTTTATGGAAACAGCATCCTGGACGCAATGGTGAGGTTAGATTTGGGTTAAGAGATCATCTACATATATTTTTAGCCAAATCTTTGCAAACTAGGGTTAGAAAAATGCAAATTTTTGCTACAAAAGCTTGCAAAAATGAAAGATTGGCGCTCCAAGAGATCTAAAATTCATAAAAACAACTCAAACAAGAGAGGTTAATTAAGGACGTGAGTCCCACCGGGCGTGCCAAATGTAGTTAGGGTAAAATTGCAAATAGGATAAATGAAGAATCAACAATGATAAAACCCTAGCAATGCACAATGAAGCACAAGACAACATGAAAATCAAAATAACAAATGTAAATGCAAACCGATCTCCACGCTATGCTCGATTTATCTCCATTGCTCTTCTCCACCTCACATGAGCATGCAAGATTTTGAAGGATTATTGTTGGAGGAATGTTGGATGCTCACTTCTGCAGCATAACATTAAGATGAAGATGATATGAGGATGATAGTTGAAGGATGCAAATGCTCTAATGATGTTTTGACAGAATAATGGTACTTGAAGCTCAATGCATGCTAATGGCTTGCGAGGGGTTTGCTTTATAGAAAAGGCTTGGTTCAAATGGATGGTTGAGATTAAAAAGCTAAATGATTGATGTGGACGGCTAAGATTGATTAGGTATTCCCACTCTTCAAGGGAGTTGTAGTCATGTGACAAGTGTCAAGGAGGATAGGGCTCATGTGTGCTTGTGTACATAAAAAGTACTACATATAAAAGATATTAAATAAAAGGCTGTAGTACCACTTATCTTTTTTAAATGAAAGAGGCACACATGTCGGCTTAATGATAAGATAAATTAATTAAATAAATAAAATTTATTTAATTAATTGGAAAGTCGGCTTATAATGAGAACTTAATTCAAATAAAATATTTGAATTAGTTAGGATATGAGTTGGCTATTAATTAAATAAATAAAATTTATTTAATTAATTGGATAATGGGGAACATAATTCAAATAAAATATTTGAATTAGTTGCGATATGAGTTGGATATTAATTAAATAAATAAAATTTATTTAATTAATTGGATAGTGGGATTAGGATGGGATTGAATGGGATTTTAATTAAATAAATAAAATTTATTTAATTAATTGGCTAATGGAATAAGTGGGGTTAAGAGTGGGATTTAAGACAAAATGTTACATGATGTCTTAATAATGTTTTTAACAAGGTGTTGCTAGACATACACAAATTTGGGACAATTTTGGGTGTCTATAGATTCCATTAGAAGGTCAACCATAGTCAACCATTTGGTCAAACCCTTGATTCTATCACAAGGTCAAACAAGGTCAACACACAACCAAACCTTAGGTCAAATCAAACCCTAGGTCTAGTCAAGGTTAGCTCACATATGCCTATCTCTTGTCTTGACTCACGAATGTGCCCAAGATTAAGAGGTGACTAGGTGAGGGTAATCCTTGACAAGATAGAGTAAATCCATCCAAGACCACAATAGGATTCACTTGTCTTAAAACAAATATAAGAACATAGACAACTCTTGCTACAATAAGCATTCATCCAATACTTTGAAAGACAACTAGCCATCAACAAAAAAAAAATAACTTACCCACACAAAGGTGGAATATCAAAAACCCTAATAGGAGAAGAGTGACTAGTGACCTTTTGCGTTATACAGTTATCTATACAACAATGATCATTGAATGACACATCTATACTAGCAAATGACAACATAGGCCTCAGGACGTGCCGACCCCTCTCTATGAAGTCCATCTCCCCAATGAGCCAGACCACCCCTGTGTCTTACCTCCTCTTGACTTGCTACTTCCGTGAGAGCGAGAGTGACATGGCAGTTTGCCCCGTGGCAAGGACGGAAGGGTCCGTGTGCATGCCAAAATCTAATTTGACAGCCCCAGACAAGTGAGGTCATGATTTTGAGCATATAGTCACTAGGAGTAAGTGAAAATGGGTTATATAAGTTTTAGGTCATGTGCCAACTTTCAACATAAACCATACCATTTGTACACTTGTCTTTACATAAAGGATAACCAAGTCAAAGTGAGCCTTAAATGGAGGACAAAAGTACAAAGTATGTAATCTTCACCATTGTAATACTAATCTAATATAACTTAACTTAAAGGACCATGGTGGGATTATTAGGACTTGAATTGGATAGGCATAGCATACTACTCAACTATGGGTATTATAAAGACAAAAAGTGCATACTTCACATATTTCCATGTTATTTTGTATTTGTTTTAGTTTTCACTAATGATAAGCATGTTTATGACTAATTTTAACCCCCCTCCTAGCTCAAATCACCTCAAAAACACTTCATCCCACTTTAAAAAGAACCCTTTTGCTACTAAGACCCTTTCCATTTCTCATTGCTACCTAACTACCTCAAGCACCATTGAAGCGCACTCATATCTCCTAGATAGAGTCACACATACTCATGTTCTATGCATCAAGTTATTTCTCCTACTTGAATGATCATTTCCTTTGTGAAACCCTAACCCTGGTGTATTTTCAACAATCAATTCATCTCAAACCCACTTATTTAAAGGAACTTTCAAAAAATGGAAAGCATCCAACCACTTCATCTATTCTCTTTATCATCTTGCATATCACACTTTCCTCTTTTAGAAATCTAGGTTATCACTGCACACATCATGTCCATTTTTGTATCTCCATTCATCAACACTCATAAGATCACACACTCCAACTACTTCCATGCTAAAATATGCAAGCTAGGGGCTTAACTAAGGAAAGCACCTAAATATTCCCTAGGTACAAAATTTCCCTCTTCTCAAATCTAATAGGTCTTTCAACATCAAAAATAGGTTCTACAATGATAGAGATATGCATTGATATTTATAAGAATTTTTTGACAAGTATGAAGGATGCAATTTTTTGAGCACAAGACAGACATTCCTAATGAATGTGAGCATGTTGTATAGGACAATAGTGTGCCCCTCAAGATAGAACAATAAGTCTTAGGACACTGTCGACTATTGCTAGAAATATAAGATTTTAAAATGCATTTCAATAATCCAAGACCTTCTTTAGTCAATTTTCATCCAACATCAACTACTACAACTACTAAATCAATCATATTTTTCTTTAACTTTAACACTTTTCTGTTCCTAATTCTATTACAACCTCAACTCAAACATTTAATTACTTGTTTTAAAATAAAAAAAATTAAAATTACTATTTATAATTAATAAATTGAGAAAAATAAATACACTTTAATAAATGAAAATAAAAGTTTTAATTTTATATGTTTATTTTTATTTGGAGGTGTCAACTTCAAGTTTAGGAGGGCCTTAATAAGGGAACTACCCTACACACTCTTCCATGAACTTACGTCCCTTAGCTTTAATCTCAATGTGACTCTACAACTCATCTATATTCCTTGTAAATAATCCTCACATTTCTCCATGGGATTCTTACACAATAAGTCAAGTGGAAATGGAGTTCCATTTTTATAGCCAACCCAAGTTCATAAGAACATTGATTTATTGTATGGTGACAATGGGATCAACTTTCAATGGCTTTAAAGTGATAAAAACATGACAAGACTAATTACAAAAAGGATGGGCGAGAATATAATCGATTTAGTTGTAGTTAAGAATAAAGTAAACATACAAATAGTGAGTGTGTTGTATAGGACAAGAGAGTGCCCTCAAGATAGAACAATAAGTCCTAGGACACCACCAACTATTGATAGAAATATAAGCTTTTAAATGCATTTCAACAATTCAAGACCTTCTTCAGTCAATTTTGGTCCTCCTTCAACTACTACAACTACTAAATCAAACATGTTTTCTTTAACTTTAACTCTTTTCTTTGCCTAATTCTATTACAACCTCAACTCAAACATTTAACTTACTTGTTTTAAAATCTAAAAAATATTTAAATTGCTATTTATAATTAAATAAATTAACAAAAAATATGCTCTAATAAATGAAAATAACACTTTTAATTTTTTATGTTTGTTTTTATTTGGAGGTGTCAACTTCAAGTTTAGGAGGACCTCAATAAGTGAACTACCCTACACACTTTGCCATAAACTTACCTCCCTTACCTTTAATTCCAATGTGACCCTACAACTCATCTATATTCCTTACAAATACTCCTCACATGTCTACATGGGATCCTTGTACAATAAGTCAAATTGAAATGGAGTTCCCTTTTAATAGCCAACCCAAGTTCATAAGAACAATGATTTATTAAATGGTGACAATAGGAGCAAGTTAAAATGGTTTTAAAGTGATAAAAACATGACAAGACTAATTAGAGAAAGGATGTGTGAGAATATAATCGATTTACCTGTAGTCTTCATGACTATTCTATCTTTTATGAAATCTTTACTTTGTTCGATAAAAAAATTAAAGTAAATATGAATCATACAAACAACACAGAAGGAATATCAAATTTTCTAAAATATGGTTATAGGTATTATAAGGTTAAAACTTCTAGTTTGATATAACAATAGTTGGTGTATTCCTTACTGTGGTGGTTGGTTTTCTTTGTTATTGTAGCTTTGTGTTATTTGTGTATTTTAGAAATAGTTTTAATTTCTTTTTGGTGTATATGTTTTTTTTATTTTCTTGTAGCTATGTTTTTGTAAATATTGTTATTGTAATTTTCTCTAGACTTTGGTTGTGCAACCCTTTTGGCTTCTTACTCTTATTTATTGTAATCTACTTTGTTCCATACAAAAGAATCTAGTTTGATACATTCCATCAAAATAATTTAGAGTACAAGTACACTTCTACTAATTACTACAAACTCCTCATGTTAAAGGAATATTAGTATCAATTACTACACTTGATGAATTGTTGAACTACACAAAACCATTTCTACTCTTATTCAAATACACATTAGTATCAATTAAATGTTCACTAAATTAAAGGAACAAACATTTGTTAAAGGGGTTATGTTATAATTGAAATGGATCTCTTACTAATATAATGCTTGATTGCTTACAGACTAATATGCTTATTTTTTGGCCTTCCCTTTTCTTTATGTGGGTTATTAAGTCCAAAAAATCCCATTCCTACAAAAAACTAAAAAAAAGTCTTTCCCCCTAGTTGGATGCACCTAAAATTGTGCACCTTAGATTTACTTCTACAACTAAAAACTCTTCATATCCACATCTAGGAATTAATCCCACATTGGATGGAAGGATTGGTCCAAATATGATGATCATTATGTTAATGGAGTGATTCTATAATAGAAATGGCCCTCTAATGTATGTTTTCTTGCTCAACCTTCCCTCTCCTCTTTTATGGCTAAAAACCTAAAAAAATCTTTACTACAAGATTTTAAAAATTGTCTTTCCTATCAGATCAGATACACCTTAATTTATGTCTTAAAATTACTTCAATGACAAAAAAAATCTTCATATCCACATCTTATATGCATTCTACACTACTATCATGTTTCAAATTTAACTATTATATAACTTTACAATACTATAATGGTTAAAATCGCATACCAATGTGATTATCCCTTTTAGTTTAGATCCACAACACTTAGGTTATCTTTTATGCATTTACTCATGTGCAAATGAAAGATAGGTGTTTGTACCCTTAATTGTAGATGATCTAAGAGATAACTATTTTCTTTATATTTTATTATTTGTTAGAAAATCAAATTTAAAACATATAGAACAAAAAGCTATACTAATATTATCTAAAACTTAAAAATCGAGTCTTATCCTCATCTAGGTTTTAATCTTTCTAATCTAATCTAATATAAACTAATTAAACAATTTAACCAAACTAATCTAAACAACAAACTAATATAAAACAAAATTAAGATAATTCTTTTAGATTGCTAATTAGACTAAAATAATACTAAGCTAGGAATTGTTAAGTGTAAATAAATGAGAAGAGGGAAGTGAAATAACATCCCTAGAACTGTTGTAGATCAAAGGTGACTAGATAAGCTTACAAAGACAACAAAAGGAGCAACCTTGTAAATTTTTAGCTCTCTATGATCAACAAGGGAAATTGTAGGAACTTGGGTGCTGGTGTAGACATGCTAGCATTGGGACACTAGTGCAAACTCTATGGCTAGATCTAGAGACTAGTGTAGGATTTAGAGCTAGCCCTAGGAGCTGGAGTATTTTGCATCATGTGGCTCTAAACTTCAAGAGGATATTATCTATGTAAATGCACCCTCAAGTTCTTTGTATTGTAATATTCACTCTAGGGGACAAAAGGAAAGGTTGTGGTTATATGGGAAACTACCTCAGTCAATCCCCTAATTAACTTCTTCAACCTCAACTTAGCCATAGATAGAAGGATGTTGTGTATGCAAACCTAAGGAACAATAAGTGATGTGATGTGTGGAAATTATATGGTAAAATGCAAATTCTAGGGGGTTAAGTTATCCAATGTGGTGTCTATGTGGATGTCAAAGGGAATTGAAGATCTCAAAGTGATTTAGGGAAGGGTTTGAATGGTAAACTTGAAACTAGGGATGGAAAAGGATATGTGGACAAGAAATAGGAAAATTTGGGATTTCAATGAGAGTGAAATTAGGGACATGATGAAAGACAAAGGGTGAAGGAAATAAGGAAAGACAATGGGAGATTTCTAAGAATGGATAGTAGAATTTAAATGGGGTTGAAACATGTAAAATGTGCTTTAGATAATATGTGATCCAACAATATTAGCTAAAGGGAAAGCCAGTCCCAAATCCCAAGGGAGAAAAACTAAGTATCAGGTGGAGGCAATTATTGGTCTATGCTCCCTTAAGCAAAAGTATATTAAACAACGGGAAAAGTCCTCTACTAAAAGAGACCTTGAAGAGGATATGAAAAAATCTAGCAAGAAACCTAAAGGGATCCAAGTTGAGGAAGGTGCCAAGTATACTGTGGAGGACAATAAATTTGTTGATATGGATTTGTTTATTCCCTCTATTGCTAACCAACCCTAGTTGACGGAGAAGGGAAAGGCTGTGCCCACTAGTGTCAAAGATAAGAAAGAACTGATATCTCTAGTGACTCAGTTTGAAGAAGAAAATAAGGAGGAGGAGGATAATGTGACTGCAAAGGTTTCTAACCAAGGGAGAGAGGGTAATAATTTGTTTCCTAAAATGAATGAACCCAACCCTGAAGAAGATATGGCTGACCCTATTCAAGAGCCATCTATTGGTAAGAAGGGATGTGATTTATGTGTGTAAACTACCAATGAGGTGACTACCCTTAAAGCCAAGATTGTTGAGTTGAAGAGCAACTAGAAGGTCATGGCCCATTTTAGTACCAAAGTTATGCATCGGTCTACTACTACTTTATCTATGTTGTAGGACCTAGAACTTAAAAATCATGGGATTGTGACCAACTGCATGTGGTAGTATGAGGAAATGTATAAATTTCTTATTGATGACTGGGCAAAGATTTTCTGGTAGTTTCTTGTATTTTGTTTTAGTCTGTTGGCTTTTGATTAAGTATGTTTTGAACTTTGTTCCGCTATTAGTTTGTTGTTGAAGCACTGTTTCTGGCTTGTTGTGTCCTTTTTTACTATGCACTGGGGATAGCTTTTGTAAAGGGATCAAGACCCTCTTTTATTTCTTGCTTAATCAAAAACAATATTAGCTTGTTGTAGAAGATAGATAAGAAAATTTAGTACCAATGGCTACTTGCAATTGCTATTATGATAAAAAAAAATGAAGAATTTGGGTCTTTTCTATTAGGCCTAATTGAAAATGACTTTTGAGAGGGAACTTAGAGACCAACAATAAATCAGGGGTTTTGGGACCCAAAAGTTGACTTCCATTGAAATTAATTTGGACTCTAGTGTCTAGGTGTGTTTTGTCCTCTCTAGCACCCAAATGCATTTTGTCTCGATATTGAGATTTGTCTTAAAATTTTTAGAATAGGTTCTAGGTGTGAAAAGAGGCTTAGGCGTCATTCTATATTATTCAAATCTCAAGATAGGGCTAAAAATCAAGGAAAATGGTCCTAGAATAACTTAGGGGAGTGGTCACTAGAATGAGTACAAAAATATAAGGTAGAGATTACAAAATAGGCAAATTTTAACTTTATATTTCAGCCCCACTTTAGCAAGCTAGTGTAATTAGGTGAAACAATATGCTAAAGTAAAAAGAAAGTTGCAAAAATGAAATGCATATAACATGTGAAGGATACTGATAAAAATGAAATGTATATATGAGAGCATTTTGTCCCCACTTTTTTTCACTTTCTTCTTCACTTTAATGTGCTCCTTTCCTAGAAAACACCCATGAAAAGAAACACAATCATTGTTCTATTTTGAAAGAAAAACATGCTACAAATGAAACTAGAAAAAACATGATAAGAGTAGACATGAAAATAGAACTATAGGAATCACACATTATTAATTTTATCTATGCTAAATGATGTTATACCAATTTCTAGGCATTATTGGTTGCATGATAAAAACCAATGGCTAAATACTTAGACTACTAACACATTGACATATTCCTATGTATCACCAAAAGCTCACTAAGTCCACTACCCTCTGCTTTCTCTACTCACTACTAGTTACATATCCTAAGCATAATAAAGAAACGTGCATGCACATAGATAGCATGTAATGGAATATTAACTTTGTATATTCACTTCTACTTCTTTTCATACATCTATTATCTATTCATTATCACCATCATATCTTTATAAATACTTAGTATTATTATATTAGTGGTGTATATAGCATTTGTCCCCTAGAACTAACTAGACTAATTATAGATGCATGCCTAGTTAACCTTTAAAGCATAATTGCTTTAAAGTCAACAATGACTATGCATGAACCCCAAAACACATATTGTCCTTAAATACATGAACTGCATGCTTTATCCTCTACTTATACTTATGAATGTTACAAAACCATGCACAAACTATCTATAGCTAGGTGCTATATATCCATGGCACTAATTTAGACTATTATAATTGGGCAACAAAACCCTGTTGGCAAGAGACATTGTGTGGCTTCATGATTGTTGTCATTGATGACAACAAAGTTTATCCCACACATCCACAGCACATAATATGTTATTACCGGAAGTCAGATTGAAGAGTGTTTTGGTCTGGTGAACAAGAACAGAGCATGCAACAAGGTCTGACAATCAGGTCCAGATCTCTCAGAGGATGTATCTTAGAAAAGTACAGACTTGGGGAAGTCAAGAAGAGTACCATTACTGCTACATTCCAGAGATTGAGCCTTCGATGATGAAAGAGTGAAAAGATATAAGCATCTAAGTGTTGGGTTTCTAACAGGCAGAGCAGACTAAGGAAGAACTGACTGGCAGAGCATCAGATTCTAATCTGGATAAGAAATTGATGTTGATCAAGCTTCTTGAGGGATCATTCATGGTTGGCTGACATGATTGATGACTTCTATGTCTATATTTTTGATACACATCACTTAGTAAGCATGGATTCAGTCGACAAACCAGAGTTTGGGAAAATCTTGAGTATTCCAGATGCCGACTAGAAAGATGTTGAAATCCTTGGTACGGATATATATACCAGATGGATTTTGATGTGAAGGGGTGTTGTTAGTGGAATTGTATGTGAAGAAAAGAAGTAGTGTGAAGCAGCTATACAAGTTCAGTATGTGACAAAATAACAGCACTAAGCAGAGGAAGAATGAAGTGTAGTAGATCAGTATATTGAGCCTAACCGAAACTAAACTTCAACATATGTGGATGCCTCTGATCAGTTCAAACACTTGGTTACTTTCTATATATCTTGTAGACAGTGAGTCTCTTGTAGGCAGTGAGCCTCTTGTGAGCAGTGTGCTCGGGTAGTGACCCCTAATTGGCAAGTGCCATATTGTACTTCTATTCTTTTAATAGAGAATACAATCTTGGGTTAGTCACCCCGTGATTTTTCCCTTAACAGGGTTTTCCACGTAAAAATCTTTGTGTTATGTGTGTTGATTTCTTTTCTGCTCTTATGGTTATGTATGCTTATATGTTTTGATACTGCACTAATTGTTAAAGAAGAACAAAAAGTTAAATTATTTAAGATAACTGATTCACCCCCCCTCTCAGTTATCTACATTGTTTTCAACAATTGGTATCAGAGCTAAGTTCCTCTAAATAGAGCCTAACAGCTTGAGGAAGATTTGGGAATCTCAATGGATATATATGGTATGAGGGAACAACTTTAGTCTGCCCTATATGATCTTGAGAAATCTCACTTTGAAGTTAATAACCTAAGGGAAAGACTCAAACAAGTTGATGATTTCATAATGAACTCAAAGAAAAACTAAGTATCTCAATGAAGAAAAGAAAGGAACTACTTCAACAATTAGCAAGTCAAAGTGAAGTTAATGATACTAATGAAGATCTGAATGAGAAAAACAAGTTATGTGAGAAGCTATCAAAGGAGGTCATTATGGTAAGACATGAAATGGAATCAGGGGTTATGAAATTCACCCAAGAAATTGAAGAGAAAAGAAAAATTGAAGATAATCTAAAACAATCTCTTAAGGAGAAGTCAAAAGACTACCACAAAATGGATAGAATAATCAGGCATCTAGAATCTGATCTTGAAGAAGCTAGAGATAATGAAGAACAACTTGAGAATCAGATAGACACTCTTAAAAGGGATCTTCAAATAGCAAATGAATATAAAGAAAAATTCAAGATAAGCTCTGCTCAACTTGAAGTTCTTCTTGAAAGCCAAAAGAGGGTAGATGACAAGCATGGCTTGGGATATGAGAGAGAAACCAGATCCGGTCAGAAGAACTTTGGATCAGGAAATCCAAGGAACATACCTAGAAGACCGCTAGTAAGGAAACCAAATGCTCAAAGATATCCATCCTTCAATGGATACTACTACAATTGCAATAACTTCGGTCATAAAGCAAATCAGTGTAGAAGAAGAATAAATCAGACTAATTCATCCTTCTCTGGACAGTGTTTAAACTACAAAAGGTATGGTCATAAATCTCATGAATGTAGAAATGTGCAAATAAACAATTCATTCAATGGTAGATGCTTTGCATGCAATAGAATGGGTCATATGGCTAATCAATGTAGATCAAAAGGATATCAGTCAAATATGCAAAGAAATGTTGTTTTCTACAATTGCAATAGATCTAGTCATATTGCCAAGTTCTATAGAAGTAAGAATCAGGACAAAAGGGGTCTGGTGCATGATAACCAAAATCAAGACAAAGGAAAAGGAAAAGTGAATGCAGATAAAATTCAAAGGGAAATGAACAAGATTTGGGTGAAGAGAAGTACATAAAATGTTGGGGATGGATCCACACCAGAATCTGGTACTGATATTCCTTCCAAAAACTAAATAGATGAGCTCTGGCTTAGGGGGAGTCACAAAAGAAAACAATTTCCCCCAGCTGGTCAATTGGTGCCTAAAATTGGCACATGGAGTGTTGTGGATTGAAGAGTTCTCAATGAGATATCTAAATAACCCTTGGTAAAAATATAAAAGATTTGCAAGGAGTTTTGAAGAGGTTAATCATCCAAGATTGATCCAGTTTAATAGTCATCCGGTAAAAGTAGGATTT
Organism: Cunninghamia lanceolata; assembly: GCA_027924645.1. Lineage (NCBI taxonomy): Eukaryota > Viridiplantae > Streptophyta > Pinopsida > Cupressales > Cupressaceae > Cunninghamia > Cunninghamia lanceolata. The sequence goes on from BSBN01001136.1 coordinate 2,452,327, forward strand.
TCAGAGTTAGATCTGGTATGGTTCAAAAATTGAAATATCTTGATTTGTGGATAAATGGAATGATTGGAGAAAGGAAGATAGATTGTCAATAATCACTAAGAATAACTCTAAATGCATCTCAGTGATCAGGAAAGATCTCTCTCAGAACAAGGAGAACAAGGCAATTGGAATGACTTAAGTTGTGCATTTATTACAATATGGAATTAGGGTTTGCGCAGAAATAAAAGGGTTCTTTTGTTCATCATTTGCGCATTTGCATTCAAGAAGAAGAAAGAAAGAGCTCTGCAACAAGATTGCTTCAACTCTCTCAAGGATCAACCGCAGAATTTGATTCAACCAGCAATCTTTTCAGCTCTTATCGTGAACCCTAGAAGCGTAAAAAGGTATTTCTGCTCTTGAATATCTCTCTCTGAATCTTTTGAAAGATGGCTACTCCAAATTTTGTTAAGATCACTAATAGGCCACACCCTAAGTTCAAGAAACATCCTTACAAATCCCTAGAAGTTGATCCCCTAGGCGCATTCTCTAGCATTCTGCATGGGGTTCTGCATGTAGAAGATGTTAGGGTATACATTCATGCCAACATTGAGGAATTTGGGGAATCCAAGCTGATGGATATCTATCACAAGGAATTAATAGATGAAACATTTGAAATTAAACCCCAATACAAGGCCATCTGGGATAAGCATTTTGGACATTGCATCCATTTCCCCTATTTTATAGAAGATGAATGGGTCCGGTATGTTCTGAGCAGAATGCATGACAACTTCATGTGGTTGATGAGGCCATTTAAGATCACAAAAGATGCCATTAGGGCGGTAACTGGATTGCACTCATACGGTGGGTTGCCTACTCTCAAATCAGTCAAAAACCAAACTGTAAGTGAGGTTACCAGATCAAAGTTTGACAAGAGGGAAATGACAATAGAAGACATCATAGATCCGGATATCAAATTTGCCTCTATGATAATTGGATACAAAATCTATCACTCCAGCAGGGAGAATTCAGTATCCAGAACTACTATATATACTGCATATGAAATGCTAAGGAAAAATGCTGACTATGATCTTTGTGGGCTTCTCCTGAACCAACTATTAGAGAATTTATAGAAAATAAAGAAGGATAAGAAGAATTCATTTAAGTATGGTGGCTTGATACTATGTCTATTCTTTTACTATATGAATGAGCTACCCAGATCCAGTGGTTGGGTATGGCAAAATGACAGACCTGTGGCCATACAAATCAGAGACTATATGTATGGGCTTGGTGATGCCAAGGCTCAAAGCACAACTCTTTGGGGCTATTTCAAGAATTTCCAAGGTATGATGCAGGCCAGAGAAAGAATTCCTTAGACATTAGTTGAAAAATATAAAGATATAGTGTGTTTTATGGTAGACATTGATCAATGCCTAATGGAGGCAGTAGAGCCTAGAATAGTCTAGATTATGCCAATGGGCTATGAGGTGGATGAGAAAATTCTAGAACTGCGTGTCCAACACCTACTAAGTCAGCCTAAGGACCCTAAGGCTGAAAGGTTTGGCACCTTTCAAGAATTGAGTTTGAAAATTCATGTTGAACTAAGGCAACTTGAAATAAAGATAAAAGTCGAGAAGGAAGTAGAGGAAATTGCTAAGAAATATGGCATATCAAAGGAGGCAGTTGATGCCAACAGAGAGAAGGTAGAAAGAGCAAAAAAGGAGAGACAATAAGTAGAAAAAGAAAGTGTTCCAATGCAAGCCCCCTCCTAGACTAGATCCTCAAAGAGCTTTGCACCTGCCACCTTTAAGAGCTCAAAAGCCTCAAAACCAGAAGAAAAGACATCTGGAAAAGGAGAGAAGAGAACAAAGACAAAGGCCACAAGGTCATACATAAGCCACAAGGATGATGAAGATACAGAGGTAGATGAGGAGGTTAAGATAATGAAGAAGAAAAAGAAAACTTCCGTGGAATCATCTACCGGCAAAAATAAAGAAGAATAAGAAGAAGAATTTGTTGAAAGACCTACACTCTCCATTGATGATATCATCAAGGCAGTTACTGTGGATGGGAATCTGCAACCAATGACAGAATTCTATGATGAGTATAGTGACACAGATAAAAGGATCTTGGAAGAAGCTACAGTTAAGTACTTAAACATATATAATAAAGCATTCATTGAAATCATCTCTCTAATCCCCAAGAGTTTAGAGAAAGTACTTGAACTCAGAAAAGGCAATGCCAAGGAAAAGGATATGGAGATCTAGGAACAAATAGCTATTCAACTCTATCCTTCCATCACTCCAAAACAAATGAACATGATCTTCAAGGATTGCAAGGATGAGTTCTAGAGCAAAGCCAGAATGAACAAGCTTATGCTCAGAGAGACTGATCAGGTGGCAACAGAGACTAAAGACATCCTCCAGAATGCATATAAAAGATTCAATCTTCCTATTATAGAGGACATAAGTGATGAACCTTCTACCATGGATGTCGAAGGATTAAGTGCATCAAAGGAAGATTCTACTGAGAAAATTGTAGAAGAGTCAAAGGAGACAGGTGAAGAGAAGACTAAAGACTTAGATTTCTCTTCCATGAAGAAGTAAACATCTCTCTTTCAAATCCCCTAGCAAACTCCAAAATTGAAGGAGAAGAAAGAAAAGAAGAGAAAATCAGTCAAGAAGAAGAGGTAAAGGGTAGAGAAGAAGATCAATCAGAGAAGACCCCAGGTGACAGTTCTGAGGCTGCAGAAGGAAAGAAGACTCTATCTCTGGCAAGAGACACTGCAGAAGCAGTTAAAGACTTCCTGACCGAAGAAATGATGGAATTAGATGAACTGGAGCTATTCCATGGACCACTAAATTTTGACTTTCTCTCTGGTCCATACAATGAAGGTAGCATCTTTTAATCAAGCTAAAGCAAAAGAAAAGCTTCTTAAGTCTCACATGGAAGACTGTGAGCTTATGGAGATTGCATCTGGTGTGTTGGAGAAGATTATGCCATCCTTCCAAAAGGATCTTTTGGCCTCTTCATCTAGTAACTTGAAATCTCTTGTTAATTCTATTAGCACACATTTTGATTCATTGGAGAAATCAGCAGAAGAGAAAGTCTGGAAAGAGTTTTTGGGAAAGAGATTCTGTGAAGTATAGGGACTTATAGAAAATGATAGGAGAAATCTGGATATTGGGATAAAGAGCCTAGAAAATGCTCTTAAAGATGGCAGAGATTTATACAAATTTTGTCTATCTTGGTCCACAGTGACAGCAGACATTGCCAAAAAGGTGGATGAACAAGAGAGTAAACTGTCAAGTTTATCTTAAAATTTTGATCCTCTCACCTCATCCAAAATAAATCAAGAGTGTCAGACTATTGCCACTATTAATGAAATAAAGAGGCTTGAGAAGGAGAAGAAGAACAGAATAAGTAGAATGAGAGAACTTAGAGGGATAATTATCCCTAAGTTAGAGGCCATGCATGAGGCCCTAACTGATGCTTAGACCATAGCCCAGACCAGTGATTCGGTAGACTTAAAAAGGGTAGAAGCTTTTGCATTTTTGATTAGTGGTCACATCTCAATTTTGGATAGGATGAAGCAGAGTTGGGCAATAGAATTTGTCCAGTTGAAAACCACTTTTGCGGATATCCTTAAGTATATATAAGTACAACATGTATATATACTTATACGGCTGTGTATAGCTTACTTTTTGAAAATTTTGGTATGTGGATTCCACACTTTGCCATTGATGTCAAAGGGGGAGTCAGGAGTAGTGAAAAATGTGGGATCTAGCTAAGGGGGAGCTCTGGTAAAAGTGTACACAAGACAGAGCATCATCCAAGGGGGAGTGTGCTATGACACTTAGTCATTTTTCACTAAGTGTTGCCATCAATGCCAAAGGGGGAGATTGTTGGCAAGAGACACTGTGTGGCTTCATGATTGTTGTCATTGATGGCAACAAAGTTTATTCCACACATCCGCAGCACATAATATGTCTATACCGAAAGTTAGATTGAAGAGTGTTTTGGTCCGGTGAACAAGAACAAAGCATGCAACAAGGTCTGACAATTAGGTCCGGATCTCTCAGAGGATGTATCTTAGAAAAGTGTGGACTTGGGGAAGTCAAGAAGAGTACCATTACTACTACATTCCAGAGATTGAGCCTCTGGTGATGAAAGAGTAAAAAGATATAAGCATCTAAGTGTTGGGTTTCTGACAGGCAGAGCAGACTAAGGAAGAACTGACTGGTAGAGCATCAAATTCTAATCTGGATAAGAAATTGATGGTGATCGAGCTTCTTGAGGGATCATTCATGGTTGGCCGACATGATTGATGACTTCTATGTCTATATTTTTGATACACATCACTTAGTAAGCATGGATTCAGCTGACATACCAAAGTTTGGGAAAATCTTGAGTATTCCATATGCCGACTAGAAAGATGTTGAAATCCTTGGTGCGGATATATATACCAGATGGATTTTGATGTGAAGGGGTGTTGTTAGTGGAATTGTATGTGAAGAAAAGAAGGAAGTAGTGTGAAGCAGCTATACAAGTTCAATATGTGACAGAACAACAGCACTAAGCAGAGGAAGATGAAGTGCAGCAGATCAGTATATTGAGCCTAACTGGAACTGAACTTTAGCATATGTGGATGCCTCTGATCAGTTCAAACACTTGGTTACTTTCTATATATCTTGTAGACAGTGAGTCTCTTGTAGGCAGTGAGCCTCATGTGAGCAGTGTGCTCAGACAGTGACTCCTAATTGGCAAGTGCCATATTGTACTTCTATTCTTTTAACAAAGAATATAATCTTGCATTAGTCACCCTGTGGTTTTTCCCTTAACAGGTTTTTCCACGTAAAAATCCTTGTGTTATGTGTGTTGATTTATTTTTTGCTCTCATGGTTATATATGCTTATATGTTTTGATACTGCACTAATTGTTAAAGAAGAATAGAAAGTTCAATTATTTACGATAACTGATTCACCCCCCCTCTCAGTTATCTACATTGTTTTCAACAAACCCTTGAACAAAATCATGTGTTTTGTCATTAGAACACCAAAAATGAACATAACTAGAACTATAAGCAATAACTTCAAAATAAATAAATAAAAAACAAAAATACAAACTCCATGGCTTTCAACTACCGTAAACATTAACATCCCACCCTTTCAAAGACATGGAGTTTATCCCACCTCATTTCCTTAATATTGACAAAAAAATTCTCTAATTGGTTTGATTGCTTTACATTGAACTTGGACAATAACATATTCCAATCCTTTATTACATCTTTGTCGCCTTAGATCTTTGCATCTAATCAGTCACACTTCTTACTTATGATCACATTTAATGTTTTTAACACTTTAATTATTGATAGTCTATTTTTGTGCAATCTACTTGACTAGTTCTTCATCGTGCTCACTAATTTACTAAGATCAACATTAGAAATTACTTCCAAAAGGACTCCTTTTTGTAAAGAATGTAGATTAGCTTGAAGAGGTACAATGTGAAGGCTTACCCAATTTGACCAACCAATTAAAGTGAAAAACCATTTATGTATGAGAATAAGGCTTTGGGAATATAGCTCTATCAATTATTACAATTCTATAAACTCTTTCTTCACTTGTACTCTTCTTTCCTCAAAGTAATAAATGTCCCATTCACCAAAAATTTCTTTAGCTGCATGTTGCCTTGTCACTACCATAATTTTCCATTTTCCTTCGATTGTTTCCTAGAGTTGAGACACCTAAAATCCCTAAAGCAAGATATTTCTTGTGTTCCAGGCGTGTCAAACTCAAGACAAAGACTTCCAACTTATGATCTGGATGAGGCAACAATGGACAACTTTGATAAGGTGGGTAAGAACTTCTTCTTCTTTAGGATCTGTTAGACCAAGGGGGGTTATTCCCTAAGGTGTATGGGGATAAAATAGATAAAAACATGAAACTATTCCTTGTAACAAACCATACCCAATGCAAAGGAAACTCCAATATTACTGTCACTGAGTGCTATATGTTGGTTTGAAAGCACAAGGATATTGCACCTTATTAAAGCAACTAAGCAACCATGTAGAGAGTCTAAAGATGTTGCTTTAGGAGCCCCTAATGCAATTGCATATATCTATACATGGATGTGGGTGCAACATATAACACAAATAAATAAAAGATGGAGATTATGTTCTATTTTGGTGTGTTGGCGAGATGAGAGATTGAACATACAATAGAATGATGCCTTTATCTAGTGATTGTAGCATAGTATAAGTCATCAACAAATGGAGACATCAATGTAATCTAGACTATGATACCCTAATCAAGATATCAACAAAGACCATACATGCAAACTCCATACACAAGCTATGCTTTATGTATGCCAGTAAGCAAATACATAAAATTATAAAGCATATAATTGAGCATAACTTAATGATCCACAAAAAAACCCATGATATTCCTATATTATCCTAATAAGATACCTCAAAAAAGATTTGAAAGACTTTTTGCAATCTTTAGTTGACTAACTAATCAAAAATAATACTCAAATCAATAAATGTGACTAAGGTGAATTGGTAAAACACCAAAAACTCACGCAATGCTCATAGAGATACTCAATAAAATGCAAAACATGTACATTTAATTCATTCTTTTATGATTAAAATGCCCTATCATATCCCTTGGAAGAAAACCTGGGAAGATTACAGTGAAAATACTCAAAGACAATCACTGGATAGAAACCCTAGAGTTCTAAGCTTGTTTTTCAATTTCTCTTCTTTGCAACCAAATTTCCATCCCTTCTTATGAATGATAAACTACAATATATAACTCATCCAACATTATGAAGTAGCTTTGGAAGAAAGGTCTTGTTCATCTACAAATGAACAACCACCCATGTCTACTTGTGTCACTTTCACATGGATTGCACCTAAAATCATGCTCATTTAGATTGTTTGCCCATGTTTTTCTACAAAAATTTCATCATTAAGAGATCCACTAGTGTCAAGAGGTATATGGAATCCATCCTCAATCTAATCAAATCCAAAGGAGGTCATTAATGGTGGTCATGGGGGTGTGGTTGTGGTAGGTGGAGTCACCAAGGAAAGTTTGTGGGAATTCAACCTAGGATAGGATGTGAACACAACAAACATATGTGGGAAAACCGTACGAAACTTCATGTGAGAAGTAGATGAAAGGAAGGGAGGAGGGAGATGAAATCCTAAGGGTCATTGGGTCCCTAAAAAATGAAGGAAGTGAATGATTTAAGGTTTGGAAGAAATTTGGGTAAATGACCTAGGACGAGATATATGGAAGGGAAAGAAGGTACTAGGGAATTCTTGTAGAATAGGAGGTGGAAATAGACATGTGGATATATATCATAATTCACAACTTTGGAACTAGGGTCCATAATAGAAACCACATGGTAAAGGGTGCATGCGATGCACTACGCATGCACCACATATCAAACTGATAGGGAGAAAGTGAATGAAAAGATTCATGGGAAAGGGGAGGGGAACTAGAGGGAAAAAGGAGATGGAGGAATAGATGTAGAAATATCATCTAGTTTATAAGGACTTAGAAGTCCTACAAGATAGAGGAATTAGGAAAAGGAAGGAATGCATACTTGGAATCGAGATCAAGGTCCAACATCTAGTCAAGATTCTGTGAAAGTTGAAAACAAATAAACCTAAAAGAATGAAGAGAGATGAAGGCTATGAGGAATTGATGTAGAAAAGGATATGGGTACCAAACATGGAGAAGACAAAATATATGCAATATCCTATAGGAAACCTGCATTTGGTAGCAGAGGCAAAACCCACAAAATGCCAAAATACCAAAAAAAGACCTATAACTCCCAAAACATAGAATTTTTTTAGACCTTTACAACTTAAATGCATGATAGAGGCATGGGGAGAGTGGAGAAACACTTCAACACAAAAATTTGACTGAGGGGAACCCATTTAAGATCTCTTAGATCAGTTATCAATGATGGGTAAAATGTTTTCAAGATAAAAGTGAGGCACAGAACTTAGGATTTTTGTAAGTTTTGGTCAAGTGACAACATTGGCTCTAGTTGGGGACATGTACCTCTTATAGGAATGAGGATCCAACTATCTCTGGGTTGCAGACTAAAAGGAAAAGGGCAAACCATACCAAAAGGGGGAAGGGCATGGACAACAAAAGGGAAAACATAGACACACAAAGAAAAAGGATATATAAATAGGCCCAAAGAGAGCCTCAAACCATCAATATAAATATTGATTGAGGTGCTCACCATGGACTGAGAGGTACATGAATTCTCCATCCAAACTCTTACAGTAAAAGGCTCCTTGACAACACTTTTCTATAATTTGGTAAGGTCCAACCCATAAGGCTTCAAATTTTCAATGTTTGTCTTTATCTTAAAACCTTGCATTCCACATGAGCACTAAGTCACCCACCTAAAATATTCTCTAAAATAGTCTCTTGTCAATTGGATTCTTGACCTTCTATTGTTGCAACAGGTTGCTTTCATGTGTAGTTCTTCTAGCTTGTTCAAGTTAGCCAAATCATGCACTCTCAAGGAAATGGCATCAGCCTCATTTCCTTCAATATGCTACAATAATTTATATACTAGAAATTAAGACTAATTGACATCTTGTCTTCTATTTCATAAACCAACTTAAAGGGGCTCCTACCAATAGCCTTCTTGTATGTTATTCTATATGCCCAAACAACAAACTTAAGCTTATCATTCCATCTTTTCTTATTTGAATCTAATGTCTTCTTGATGATGTTCACGATACTTTTTTTACTAGGTTCAACTTTGACCATTTGCTTGTGAATGATAGGGAGAAGAATGTGTTAAATCTATCCCATATTTAGTGCACATATCAAGGATATCATGGGATATAAACACATTGCATTTTCAACAGTTATCCTTTTAGGCACACCAAACCTTGTGATGATATCGTTCATTAGGAAATCATATAAATTATAATGGATTAAACATATTATATTTTATTTTAACTTGACATTAGTATAAAATCACTATTTGCTAATTCCTTTGCAGATTGCATGTGCAAGAAATATGCCTAAAAAAATAACACACATTTCAAAAATATTCTATTTTTATATCTTGAAATTATTTTATATATCCATCTATATATATTTCATCTAAAGAATGCACACACACACACACACATATAATTACACTTCCACAAATGTACGAATAACCAACCAAATAACCCATATGAAGAATATAAATACTTTTGCAAGACCTATAAGTGATAATGGTTGTTATATACTCCTATTAATGGGATAGAGTGAGAGAGCAAGAAACATATTATGAGGTGGCTAGGCGTGCAGGGTAAGTATTAGAAGTGATGGGATTTACATTCGATGTATAACCATTGAAGGTGATGGAACAACCTTTTATATCTTCTCTTTTCATGTTTTTGAGTTATGAGGTGTGGCGATTATCCATGGTGTCTTTGGCTGGAGCTCGCCATTTGGGTGGTATAATGGTAGGTGGCAGGCATGGAAAGGAAAAGGAGGAGAAAAAATTGAAGCAAAGGAAACAGTGGGTGACAGGTGAAGAGGCAGTGGTAAACTTTATGGCATTGGCAGATTAGGAAATTAGTGACCCTATGCTTAGATAGTGGATGGTTCTTATCTAGGAGTTGGCCAAAGGAATGGATGGTTCTCCAGGGGTGTGTAAATGCTCGGTGATGATAAAATTGCTTTTGTATCTAATTTATACAAGGGACAAATGGAATACATTTAATGCAGCTCAGTCACCTTCATGTGCATCCATGCTTTCAATAGCGGCGAGTTGCTACCTTCTCCATGACAACACTGGAGACGTGGTCCACTAGGTAAAGGTACACTTTGACTATTTTCTAGAGCACCTTCATTCTATAAAGAGGTGGCATATATGTCTTCAACTGGTTGTCGAAGTAATTGCTAAGTTGTAGGTCAATCTTCTTAAGGAGACTATTCCACTATTCTTAGAGTGTTGTGATTCAGAGGATGATGAAGATAAAGGTGAGGAAACTAAAGTTTTAGGTTAGAATATAGTTTGTGATAAATTTAATTGTGTAGTAGTAGGGGAAAAGAGGCATGTGTAATTTACCTCAACCCCTCTTAGGTTCTTAGAGTTGTTTGTATCTAATTTGATAAACAATGGGTTTGGGGGTAGTAGTTTCTAAGGCTTCATCTATTTTGATTGGGAGACAATGGGGTTTAAATTTCATAGTAGTTTTTTCTTCTTGGTATAATATCTTGTTGACTAGCTAGACAATATGGGGCTTAGGCCTAGATATTGGAGTTTCCCCAATTTTAAGGGTTCTTGGACCTAAACTGTAATATACACCCTTGTTTTTTTGTGTTGTTGTTTCAATTTTTGAAGTATTTTATAGAAGTGGACAAAGATGTAGAAGTTGTGTTTCACAATAGATATATTTGAAATAAAAACAAAATTGAAATAACTCTTTAAAAGAAATATTTCAAAGTACCCACAATTAGCAATAAACTAAGAATGCAATATATCATAAAAACTAAAGATACCAAATTGATGAAATTTTATTATGATGCAAAATCAGACATAGCCATTTTCTTGTTACACATTAATATTGATGAACAAAAAACACACAACAAACTGGCACTCCAAAACTCTAGTCACCCCTCACAAATACATCATCAAAGGAATAGCCTGGTGCAGGAATGAATAGGTCAGGTGTGGACACCTCAAAACTGTAATTAATCTCCTCCAAAACCCTAGATGCCTCTTCTACAAACCCCCATGTCCTTGGTACAATTGTATGACCAACAAAGGGAGGTGTACGATGAGAAAAATGGAATGAAGATTGGATATTTTTGCCCTCCATAATTTTTTTTAACACCTCTTCAATCTACCCTCAAAATCTGATCTAAAAACCTTGGCAAAATTCATCCAAATCTACAAACAATAAGCTCCTGTGTGATTCCTAGAAGAAATCACCAATCAAACCTCTATGTTAGATCTTACACCAATGAAGAAGATGTTCTCTGTGAAGGATTCTATCTCTATAAAGCCAAAGGATAAACAAGTTTAATCCAACAGAGTGTTGTTATAAATTCTCAAAACATGCATAACAAATGAGTTGCAAAAGAACTCTTTTGTTTTCCCTCAAATCCCACACCCAAGTTGGGGAATTAAAATATTTTATTTAATTTAAACATCTCCTTATATCTCCCATGTGGGCACCCAGCCCTAGGAAAAACACTTTATTAAATTTAAAACACAACTTCTTATGTCTCCCTAGGTGCCTCATAAGTCATGTTATTAATTTAAATAATGCAAAAATTAAATCTTTAATTTAACTTTATTTAAATTAAATGCTCTGAACCACATTAACTTCCAAGATAACACCATCAAACACATTCACTGACATTCCCAAAATAGAAATACTACCAACCAATGAAGTCGGTGTCTAGCCTGTGACTTACTAAAAATAGTAAATGAAAATAAATTGCCCAAATCCACTCTAGAAAAAGGTCATTATGCAAATCTCAATTGATAGATTTCAATGCAACACCTATCATCACCAAAATACTAGATTGAACAATCACCAAGAGTTCCCTAACCCTAACTCATTAGCCCATGGGAACCCACTGAGTAGGCTAACAGTCACCAAATTGAGTGCTTAGGAAGAGGACATTATAGTCCACCCTCCCAAAAATTGCTTGTCCCCAAGCATTTTCAACCCTAGATGCTGTAAAATTTCCTTGTTCTCCCATGTTGCATCCTCTACCAGCAAGTTCTTCTATTTGAACAAATACTCTTTTATGATCGGCTTTCAAAGAGTATGCTCTCTATAGTCAATAATGGCCTCTAGAATCAAGAATAGCTTCCCCTCCTCAACTAATGGTGGAAACTTAGATGAAAGAACCGCACTATGCCCAAGTGCCTTTTTGAGCCTAGACACATGAATCACATTGTGCACTCTATTGCTAGCTGGTAGTTCTAGTTCATAGGCTACTTCTCCAATCCTTTTGGAGACTTTGAAAGGACCATAGAACCTAGTTTTTTAGCTTTTCTAACACTCCTCTTGAGATTGGATTGTCTATATGGCTAGAACCTCATATACACCATGTCACCCACCTCAAAACTACACTCTATTCGATGTTGATTAGCATATAACTTCTCCTGATTTTGTGCTCGCTACAAATTCTCCTTCAAGGATTTCATAATATCTTAACTCTCCCACAACAAATCTCTTGCATTTGGCACTCTTCTATCCCTAAAGAGCAGATCAATAAAGTTAGGTGCTTTATACCCATACAATGCCATGAATGGTGGCATCCTGATAGACATGTGAGAGGTATAATTATAGAAATATGCTCCAGGGTGTAGCCATTTCACCCATGCTCTTTGTTGTCCTGAAATATAATTCCTAAGATACCCCTCCACCCATTTGTTTACTATCTCTATCTACCCATATGTCTATAGGTGGTAGCTAGTGCTCGGAGTGATTTTAGTCCCACTCAATCTAAAAAGTTCCTACCAAAAGAGGCTTAAGAATTTGTTGTCCCTGTGACTCACTATGCTTCTAGGCATCCCATGAAGTCTAAAAATCTCCTTGAAAAATAAATCAGCTACTTGTGATGTAGTATATGTTGCAGAAATAGAAAAAAATTTGCAAATTTGGTCAACCTATCTACTACAACATATATAAAGTCCTTGCCCTGTACCTTGGGTATCCTAGTGATGAAGTCCATGGAGATACATTGTCATTTCTAATTAGGAATGGGTAAAGGTTGAAGCAAACCAACTGGATGTATGCTCATTTTTATTCTGTTGGTAAATTAGACACTCTTTGACATACTTAAGAACTTCATTTTTAAGTCCTTTCCATGTGAACCTCTCCTTGATTTGCCTATAAGTCTTGAAGAACCCTGGGTGACCAGCCATGGGTGCATCATGGAAAGTCCTGAATATCTTCACCTTGAGCTGTGAAGTAGGTACCAAATAGATTCTCTCCTTATAAATGATCATCTTTTTGAACATCATGTACCTATCATCATTGATAGTACCTTGAATGATTCGTGTTGCCCGAGAATCCTTATCATGCTCTGCTAAAATCAACTCCCTCCAATAAACAACAATCTTAACCAATGAACACAAATGAGGCCTCCTAGAAAGTGCATCAGCAACTACATTCTTCTTCCCCTTAACATAAACAATGTCAAAATCATAGGCATGTAATCTACTCACCCACTTTTGTTTCCTATCATTGAGATCCTTCTAGTTCATAAAATATTTGATGCTATTGTGATCTATTTTGATGATGAATTTTCCCCTATGAAATATGGTCTTAATTTGGCCAAAGCATGCATGATGCCCAACATCTCCCTGTCATATATGGAGTAGCTCTTCTCCACACCTCTCAACTTCTTGCTCTCGAATGCTATGGGATGCTTCTCCTAAATAAAAAAACAACCAATTCCCTCTAATGAAGCATCACACTCCAACTCAAAAGGTTTGGAGAAATTTGGAATTTCCAACACTGGGCATGTAGACAAACTATTTGAAGTGATTAAAACACTTATGCGCTAAATGACACCACACAAAGGCTCTCTTCTTCATCAAATCTGTAAGTGGAGTTACAGTCTGTGAAAAAACCCTTAAAAAACCTTTTGTAAAAACCACACAGACTAAAGAATCCCTTAAGCTAAGAGAGATTCATAGGTATAGACTATTCAATAATAGCCCAAATATTCTCAAGGTCAACTCTCATTCCCTTTGCACTAATAATGTGACCAAGATAGAGAAGCTCTGTCATGCCAAAGTCACACTTACACTTCTTAGCATGTAAGGACTCACTCTCCAATATGCTCAAAACCTCCTCGATATGCTTCATATGTTCTTCCCAAGTTCTATTGAAAATCAAGATATCATAACAAATATCAACACAAATTTCCTTAACTGCTTCCTGAATACCTAATTCATGCAACTCTGGAAAGTAGATGGTGCACTAGTCAATCTAAAAGGCATCACCAAGAACTCAAAGTGCCAAAGTTACATCTGAAATATGTCTTCTCTATATCCTTCTTCCTCATCTTGATCTGAGGGTAACCCGACCTCAGGTCAATCTTCAAAAAATAACAAGCACCATGTAGCTCATCTATCAACTCATTGATCTTAGGAATGAGATACCTAATTTTTATTGTATTTTTATTTAAATCCCTATAATCAATGCACATCCATATTGTCCCATCCTTCTTCACCAAAACTACCGCTGAAGCAAAATGGCTCTTGTTGGTTCTACTGTGCCCCATCTCTAGTAAATCCTTAATAGTTTTTCTATCTCATCCTTAAGCCTCTTAGGATGTTTGTAAGGTGTAGTAATCACTAGTTTGGTACCCTCCAACTCTATCACATGCTCAATCCTTCTCTTAGGTGGTACTCTAGGTGGAATACTCCCAAACACCTTGCTGTGCTTTTATAGAAACTTCTAAATATATGGATGATAATTATTCTTCTGCTAATCTAGAATTGTAGGCATGATAAGACACTCTGTTGCCCACTCCACCTGATCATGTCTAATCAAACACTCCTTCCTCTTGAAGGATACTACTTTGGGGCTCCCATCTCATGCCTCTGAGTACTATCTTTTCTCCATTTGACTCAAATTTCATCTCTATAGCATGCAAATTCATAGTGAACTCTCCAAGATTCCTCATCTAATGCATGCCAAGAACTACATCCATATCACCTATGACAACCACATAGAACTCATCCCTCAACTCATATTCACCTAACTATATACTTAGGCTAGAAATTTTACGAGTGCATGTGAGTTTAAATCCATCTGCAACCATTACCTTAAAGCCTAAAAATTCTTTTGGTTTGAGTCATCTCTTGGTTAAAGGCCCCTCATCAATAAAATTGTGTGTGGCACAAGTATCAATGAGATTTATTATTGTTGAAGGCACAAGACAACTAAGAGGGGGGCTGAATCAGTTGTATCAAAAATTCCAAACCCTCATAAACATAATCACATCCACATTTGTTTACTTAAACCCTTAATCTGTTATGAAGATTAAACATGAAAATCAAATAACAAAAACTTAAACACATCAACACCATGCACAAGAGAACACCAAATTTTTATGTGGAAAACCCTAAAAGGGAAAAATCATATTAAGGATTAGCTCACAATATAAAGTATTAGCAACACCAAATTACAAGAGTCTCACTGCCATACAGAGAATGCTCATTGTAGGGGACTCACTGTCCAAGTGGAGTCACTGCCCACTGAAAAAGAAAGTTAGAAGAGAAGAGGTGGCTCACTTCCATGAACTGATATGATAGCATCTACCACATGCCTAAGTTCAATTCCAATGAAGCACAACAAACATCACCTTTAGAGCCTCTCTAAAAATTGTAGATGACTTCTACTCACTCCATTAGGTCTTCTGCCAAATGAAAGTTCTTACTACCTCTAATTCAAATTCAAAACACAAACATCACAATCCTCATGCATGTACTCATACACATGAATCCTTTTCACTTATTTATATCAACATCAACCTTGAAACATTCACCAAGGTTGGTAACACACTCTACAACCGTTGAAACAATCTCCAAGGTTGACAAACATACGTAATTCAAATTAGGTGTGGACCTAAACATTCCCACAGAGAAAAGGAATGAAGATAGAACACTTCATAGCTTATCTCAGAGCAAAAAACATTTTTACATGCTTCAAACATGCTTCCTCAATCCATGAAGCATATTCACAATTAGTGTTAACACCCAAGTCAGCTAAACTTGTGTAAACACCAAGAACACTTAGGGACACGCTTCCAACAACACAACCATAGCTTGTGGACCAAGAACAAGCCTTTAACATAGTCTAGAAACATCCGTGAATAACATGAAATCACCAAGGAGCCAACAAATCCAGCTACAACAAATCTCACTTGAAGATAGTTGTGCTCACAACCAACACTACCAAGCTCTGCTACTTAAGAAAACTATATTCTGAAGCACCAAATCACAAGTCCTTTAGAAAGAACATAGATATGAGCCTTATGAACACTCATCCAGAACCACAAGAACAAACCCCAAACTATGGAGAAATGTAGGGAAAAATACTTTCTCCTAGGCACAGTCTTCAAACTAGTGAACATAACTCTCAAACCACAATGTTCCAGAGCAACAAATTTTGAATTTAACATCTTCAACCACTTCTCTAAAACATATCCAAACCCTCACACTTTGGTCTTCAACATAGAACAAATGCGGAACAACAACTCGAACAGTATCCTGTAAGCCAAAATACTTCTTCACAATACTGTCTTCAGTATTTATCAAATTTTCTCAAAAGCACTTGGAAACCCAACAAAAAGAACAATAGACTAACATCAACAACACATCTACAAGCCATTCAAATCACCTTAACACAATAACTTAATCAACCAACAACAACAACATTAGAAGATACAGTTGACACCAATGACAACACCGATTAGCACATACTTGCAACAATCTCGCCCTTTGTCATTGATGGCAACATATGATGTGAAAAACTATCATGACACAATTCTACACTAATCACATTCTCCCCCTTTCTTTTATACATCTTACTCTCCCTTATTTTTTCACATGAACTCTCTCCCCCTTTGACATCAATGACAAAGGGTGACACACCTTTTTCAATCTTTCTCCCCCTAAATATGATACTAGACATACTTACAATGTTATCAACTGCTCTGAATACTCCCCTTAGGATTACACACCACCCTATACTGATTCTTACTCCTCCTGACTGCAACACTCTTTAATGCCACTACCTGTTACCCTTGAGAGGTAGCGTCAATCATCAGTCCAGAAAAGAATAAATCCTGAATCACACTAGACTGATGCACTTCCTTATGCATCTAGTTCAGAGGAGGGGTAATAACCCCTAACATCTCCTAGAGATACCCAAATGTATCCTTAGGAAGAACCTTGGTGAATATGTCAACAACCTGATCCTTTGTAGGCACATACTCAAGCCTCGCTTCTTTCTATGCAACCTTCTCTCTCAAAAAGTGATACCTGATAGAAATATGCTTTGTCCTTCAATGCATCATAGGATTCTTTAAAATGTTAATGGCACTGGTATTATCACAAAAAATAAGAATTGGATCATCATACTCAATTTTGATATCGTTCAGATCTTTTCTCATCCATAGCACCTATGTGCAACATGATGTTATTGCAATGTACTCTGCTTTTGCAGTAGATAAGGATACTGAATCTTGGTTCTTGCTTAGCCATGACATGATTCTATCTCCAAGAAAGAATACACCACAACTTGTACTTTTCCTATCGTCTACACATCTGCCCAAATCTATATCTGTGTAGGCACTTAGGGTGAAGCCATTGTTCTTAGGATACCACAAACCATAACCTAGAGTGCCTTTCAAATACCTGAATATCCTCTTCACTACCATGACATGTGACTCTCTAGGATCTTCTTGAAATGTTTCCACAATATAGACTACATGCATGATATCTGGTTTGGTAGCTGTTAGGTATACCAATCCTCCAATTGACCTATATTTTCTCTAATCAGCCTTAGGAGATTCATCATTCTCGTTCAACTTGCAACCAGTTGTCATGAGGGTACAAACTGGTTTAGACTGTTCCATTCCAAATTTCTTCAACAACTCCTTGACATACTTTGATTGTGAAATAAAGATACCCTTATCTGTCTGATTAATTTGCAGCCCAAGGAAGAAATTCATCTCTCCACACATTAACATTTCAAATTCTTTTTGCATCTCATCTCCAAAGTTCTTGTACATACCTTCATTACCACCGAATATTATGTCATCCACATAGACTTCAATAATCAGGATTTGATATTTTCTTACCTTGATGTACAAATTAATGTATGCAGACCCTTTACCAAATCCCTACTGCAACAAATACCTATCTAACCTAGCATACCAAGCTCTAGGAGCTTGCTTCAGTCCATACAATGCCTTCTTCAATCTCCATACCATATTTGGTTTGTCTAATAACTGAACTCCATCCTGTTGCTCTATATATACCTCCTCTTCTAGCTCACCATTTAGAAAAGCAAAATTCACCTCCATTTGATATACTTTGAAATCCTTATGTGATGCATAAGCTAGAAACAATGTGATAGCCTCCAGTTTTGCCACCGGAGAAAAATTTTCCTCATAGTCTATTCCTTCCACTTGTGAGTAGACTTTACATACAAGTCTTGCTTTGTTCCTTACCACTTCTTGATTCTCATTCAATTTATTCCTAAACACCCACTTAGCTCCAATCACATTCTTGTTCTTTGGTCTTGGGACGGGTTCCTAAGTCTGATTCTTCTCAATTTGCATCAGTTCTTCTACCATAGCCTTAACCCAGTATCCATCCTTGCATGCCTCAACCACTATTTTAGGTTCAACTTTAGAAAGTAAACATAGATTTACATGTTCTTCAATAGCTTTACTTCTAGTCAATACACCTTTTCTTTTATCTCTAATGATCTAATCTTCAGTGTGATGCCTCTGTACATACTTAAGAGTTTTAGGAGCTCTTTCTAGAGCTTCTTGTTCTTCAACTTGTACTTTTGGTGTTTCTTGAACTTCAACCTACACTTGCTTCTCATTGGTCTTTTCCTCTTCTCCACAAGAGGACTTGTCTAATTCATATCCATTGATCTTGAAGAACTTCTACATATCTTCATCAACCTTGACATTAGCACTTTCAACCAATCTTTCTTAGCCTCTTATTGTAGCATCGATAATCTTTTCTTTTGGTAGAGTATCCAAGAAAGATACCTTCATCACACCTTGCATCAAACTTTCCTAGTTCTTCATCTCTTCTAATATAACATTTTCTTCCAAAAACTTTGAATTATTTAGCAGTGGGAATCCTTCCATACCATAGCTCATAAGGAATCTTTGTATCTTTTGCTTTCACCTGTACTCTGTTTTGTATGTAGACAATGGTATGAATTGCTTCTCTCCAATAAAATTCTAGTAGATTTGCTTCATTTATCATTGTCCTTGCAGCTTCTTGAACAGTCATGTTCTTCCTTTCAACCACTCCATTCTACTGTCGAGTTCTAGGTGCAGATAACTGCCTCTTTATCCATTGATTCTCACAAAACACATTAAACTCATTAGAAGTAAACTCTCCTCCTCTTTCAAACGTAACACATTTGATCTTCATATCCATTTCATTTTCAACCATTGCTTTAAATGTTTTAAACCTATATAGGGCTTCTGGTTTTTCTTTAAGAAAAGTAACCCAAGTCATTCTAGAGTAATCATCAATGAATAACATAAAATACCTGTCACCTTGGAAACTCCTTACTCTTGTAAGACAACAAAGGTCTATATGAACCAACTTCAACAATCTGGTAGATGACTGATACTTTATTTTGAAGCTTCTTCTTGTAAACTTTCCAAACTGACATTCCTTGCATACAATAGTAATATGCCTTGTTAACTTTGGCAAATCTCTCACAACTTGAACTGAACTTATCCTTACCAAGATATCAAAATTGATGTGACACAATCTCCTATGTCATAGCCAACTCTCACTGATCTAAGTCATAAGGCAGTAACTAACACCACTTTGAGATGATAGACATTTCCACCTGTCTTCTTTCCAGCAACAATCACTATTCTGGAGCTTTTTCTAATCTCACATCCATCATTCTGAAACATAAGATTGTAACCCTTGTTACACATCTATCCAACACTCAAGAGATTATGCTTTAATCCTTTGACATAAAGGACATCATTAGTGTTATGCTTTCCATCAAAACTAATTGAACCTTTTCTACAAATCTTAACATCTTCCTCACCACCAAACCTTACTACTCCACCATCAAACTTTTCAAGTTTAATAAACTTACTTTTATCACCTGTCATATGATTTGAGAGTCCACTGGTAATGGCACAGT
Source organism: Cunninghamia lanceolata (assembly GCA_027924645.1). Lineage (NCBI taxonomy): Eukaryota > Viridiplantae > Streptophyta > Pinopsida > Cupressales > Cupressaceae > Cunninghamia > Cunninghamia lanceolata. Next base: position 2,472,236 of record BSBN01001136.1, read on the forward strand.
CATCCTTTTCACTCTTAGCATGAAAGGCAGATATAACAGTGTCTTTAGGGTTAGCACATGCTTCTGGACCTTTTTCTTTCACACAACTTCTATGGTTAGCAGAACTAGATTCATCTCTTATGGAAATAAATAAGAATTCATTATCCTTATCAACCTCAAAATTAGAATCATCATCAGAAATACTTGCATATTAATTTTTATTGTTCAACCTACCTTTGTTCTCCTTATTCTTAATTCTCAAAGCTCTATCTGGACATCTTGAAGCATAATGAACTATTTTTCCACAACTAAAACATTTAAAAGGTAACTTACCACTAAACTTATCAGTACCCTTTTTCATTCTTCTTACAAAGTTAGCTTCCACTTCATCAAAGTCTTCAGGATTTTATTCAAAAATCTTCTCTGTTTTACTAGCTTTAAAAGCAGTCTCATCTTTTGCAGTTCCACTACTTGTCTCAAATTCTCTTATTTCAAAAGCAATTAGGGTGCCAAAGCAACTGTTCTTTGGTAAACTGATTCAAATTTTGTAATTCTTCAATAGCAGACACCTTATGACTGTAAGATTTAGGAACAGTTCTAATTACCTTCAATCTTACTTTTTGATCATCTATTTTTCCACCAAGTCCTTTGATGCCATTGATAACTTAATCTATCCTCTGTAAGTAGCTTGTAATGTTTTCATCTTCAAACATATGCATGGTCTCATAAGCAAGCTTCAAATTTTACATTTTACCCCTTTTGACCTTCTCATCTCCTTCATAAACACTTTCCAACCTTTCCCAAATCTCAATAGCAGTCTTCAAATCCATAACTTTCACCAATTTAGAATTAGTAATTCCACTTAAGATGAGCATATTTTACCTTACCATCTATTTCTACAGCTATGATTTCATCTTTAGTATTTACACCACCCATTGGTATAGAATAATTTGACTTGACACATTTCCAGATGTCATAACCAAGAGAAATTAAAAAAGCTTCCATCCTTATCTTCTAGAACACATAGTCTAATCCATCAAACAAGGAGTATCCTTCTTGTGTACCATCTCATATCTACCTCAAGCCGTTAAGCTTTTTTCAAAGGAACCTTGATCTGATACCAATTATTGAAGGCACAAGACAACTGAGAGGGGGGTGAATCAGTTGTATCAAAAATTCCAAACCCTCATAAACATAATCACATCCACATTTGTTTACTTAAACCCTTAATCTGTTATGAAGATTAAACATGGAAATCAAATAACATAACTTAAACACATCAACACCATGCATAAGAGATCACCATATTTTTACGTGGAAAACCCTAAAAGGGAAAAAATATGGTGAGGATTAGCTCACAATATAAAGTAGTAGCAACACCAAATTACAAGAGGCTCACTGCCATACAAAGAATGCTCACTGCAGGGGACACACTGTCCAAGTGGACTCACAACCCACTAAAAAATAAAGTTAGAAGAGAAGAGGTGGCTCACTGCCATGAACTAATATGATAGAATCTACCACATCCCTGAGTTCAGTTCCAATGAAGCACAACAAACATCACCTTCCCAGCCTCTCTAAAAATTATGGATGACTTCTACTCACTCCATTAGGTATTCTACAACATGAAAGTCCTTACTGCCTCTGATTCAAATCCACAACACAAACATCACAATCCTCATGCAATAGCTCATACACATGAATCCTTTACACTTATTTATATCAATATCAACCTTGCAGCATTCACCAAGGTCAAAAACACACTCTACAACCCTTGAAACAATCTCCAAGGTTGGCAAACATACATAATCCAAATTAGGTCTAGACCTAAACATTCCCATGGACCAAAGGAATGAAGGTAGAACAATTCATAGCTTATCTCAGACCTAAAAAAATCTTCACACACTTCAAACACGCTTCCTCAATCCACGAAGCACATTTGTAATTAGTGTTAGCACCCAAGTCGGCTGAAATTGTGTAAACACTAAGAACACTTAGGTACACACTTCCTAAAACACAACCATAGCTTGCATACCAAGCATGACCCTTTAACATGATCTGGAAACATCCACAAACAACATGAAATCACTTACGAGCCAACAAATCTGGCTACAATAAATCTCACTTGAAGACAATTCACAGACTGCTCACAATCAACACTGTCAATCTCTGCTAGTCAAGAAAACTACATTCTAAAGCATGAAATCACAAGTCCTTCAGGAAGAACATAGATATGAACCTTATGAATACTCATCTAGAACCACAAGACCAAAAACCAAACTATAGAGAAATACGGAGCAAAATACTTTCTCCCAGTCACACTACAAACATTGCCAGACATAGTCTTCAAACTGGCGAACATAACTCTCAAACCACAGTGTTCTTGAGCACCAAATTATGGATTTAACATCTTCAACCACTTCTCTAAAACATATCCAAACCTCACACTCTAGTATTCAACAAAAAATAAATGTGGAGCAATAACTCAGACAGTCTCCTATAAGCCAGAATACTTCTTCACTACATTGTCTTCAATATTTATCAAATTTTCTCAAAAGAACTTAAAAACCCAACAACAAGAACAATATACTAACATCATCAACACTTCTACAATCCATTCAAATCACCTTAACACAATAACTCAATGAACCAACAACAACAACATTAGAAGATATAGTTGACACCAATGACAACACAAACATGTTGACATCAATGACAACACTGATTAGCACATACTTGCAACAATTATACATTGTCCACAAAGCACTCCTCTAACCTTAAATGATCCAACTTTCTAAAAACTAGAGAGTTGAGAAATAACTCCTTTACTATCTTGTTCCTCATTTGATGACTTCTCTTCTTCACTACTTTCTGAACCAGAATGTCGATCTGATTTTTCTGAAGCTGTTTCATCAACCAGAAAGTATTCAATTTGTTTGGCCTTTGATTTGATATTGCATTTATGAGATGGATCTCAAGGATCCCTACAATGGAAACATAATTTCTTCCTTCTAAGCTCATTGAGCCGATCACTATCCAATTTATTTGTCACATTCTTAGGCTAATTGGAATCCCACTGAAAATGTTTTTTGTCTTTGTCCTTTCTATGCAAAAATCCCTTTGACTAAAATTTACGTCTTGAAGTAGATGATTCCATGTCTCTCACCTTCTTGATTGATTCATTTAATGTGGGTGGATTTAGTGCCTTAATCCAATTCTCAATGGATCAGATAACCCATCAACGAATAACACTATCAATCTCCTCTCTAAAAAATCAATCACCATTATAGATAGCCTCTGAAAATGAAAAATGTATGTATCAACAAAACCCCATTGCTTAAGCTATGACAATTCCTTGAAGTACAATTTGGGATCCTTCTTATCAAATTGATCAATCAACATCTCAGTAAACATTGCATATGACTCAATCTGATCATGGCCCAATGTGATCATCCCATGGTGCCACCACTCATGGGCATTACCATCCAAATGTAGAGCTGCAAACTTAATAGCCTCATCCTTGGGCATAGGATTGAACTAAAAGTAAGTATCTAACCTATGTACCCAAGATCTAGCTATAGTCTTCCCAGACCCATCAAAATATGGAATAAACAACTTACCAACGTTCCGCTACAACTCCTGATTTTGTAATCTCCTAGCTCTATAAGGTATATGCTTAAGTATTAGGTCCATGTAATCATGCAAGGACATCTAGCCTAAAATTTCATTCCGTAATTCCTCCAATCATCTAAATTTTGATCCTCTAACTCATGTTGTGTGGGTTCTTCTTCAATCTAAGGGTTAATCCTTGGTGGAAAGTTAGGCATGAGGGGCCTAGAGTTGGCTATTGTAGCTCTTGCATGCTGATTTGTAGTCCTATTATTTATTGTACCATCCCCATTTCCATTGTTTCCCCCATTGTTGCCTACATTATTCCCACCATTGTTGCCTGTATTATTCCCACCATTGTTACTTGCATTTTTCCCAGCATTATTGTTATTTGCCAACATCTATTCGTTCATTGATGCCACCATCTGAGCTAAACTCTTCTATAATTCTCCCTTCCCTCTATCAAAATCATTTAGCATCTCCATGGTGGTTGGTTCTTGTGGTTCTCTGTCACCCATGTTAACAACAGCAAATCCACCAGTCCCTGTTTGACATCCAAAATTTGGATTAGACTTGTTTCTTCTTAGATTATAATGATGAGTAAAAGGTGGCTGCATTATTCATTCCACTATCATGTCTCTATTTTAACAAACCCTACAAGATGGTAGGATACTTCTACTCTGATACCACTACAATATACACTCTTATTTTTTTTGTGTTGTTGTTTCAGATTTTGAAGTGTTTTATGGAAGTAGACAGAGATGCAGAAGTTGTGTCTCATAATAGATATATTTGCAATAAATACAGAACTGAAATAACTCTTTAAAAGTACTATTTCAAATAACCCACAATAAGCAATAAACTTATAATGTAATATATCATCAAAACTAAAGATACCCAGTTGATGAAATGTTATTACGATGCAAAATTAGACATTTCCATTTGTTGGTTACACATTAATATTGATGAACTACAAGCACATAGCAAATGGACACCCTAAAACCTTAGTCACCACTTGCAAATACATTAACAATGAAATGGCCTGGTGTAGGAATGAATAGGTTAGGTGTGGACACCTCAAAACTGCAAGTAATCTCCTCCAAAACCCTAGACGACTCTTCTATGTAAACCCCCACGTCCTTGTTGTAGTTTACGACCAACAAAGGGAGGTGTACGACCAGCAAAATGGAATGAAGATTGGATATTTTTGCCCTCTATAATTGTTGTTAACACCTCTTCAATCTACCCTCAAAATCTGATCAGAAAACCTTGGCAAAATTCATCAAAATCTGTAAACAATATGCTCATGTGTGGTCACTAGATTGTTGGCTTTTAATTAAGTATGTTTTGAACTTTGTTCCGCTGTTAGTCTGTTGTTGAAGCACCATTTCTAGCTTATTGTGTCCTTTTTTATTGTGCATTGGGGTAGTTTTTGTAAAGGGATCAAGACCCTCTTTTATTTCTTGCTTAATCAAAAACAATATTAGCTTGTTGTTGTAGAAGATAGAGAAGAAAATTTAGTACCAATGGCTACTTGCAATTGCTATTATGATTAAAAAAAATGAAGAATTTGGGTCTTTTATGTTAGGCTTGATTGAAAATGACTTTTGAGAGGAAACTTAGAGACCAACAATACATCAGGGGTTATGGGACCCAAAAGTTGACGTCCATTGAAATTAATTTGGACTCTAGTGTCTAGGTGTGTTTTGTCCTCTCTAGCACCCAAATGCATTTTGTCTCGATATTGAGATTTGTCCTAAAAATTTTAGAATAGGTTCTAGGTATGAAAAGAGGCTTAGGGGTCATTCTATATTGTTCAAAGCTTAGGATAGGGCTAAAAATCAAGGAAAATGGTCCTAGAATAACTTAGGGGATTGGTCACTAGAATGAGTACAAAAATATAAGGTAGAGATTACAAAATAGGCAAATTTTAACTTTATATTTCAGCCCCACTTTAGCAGGCTAGTGTAACTAGGTGAAACAATATGCTAAAGTAAAAAGAAAGTTGCAAAAATGAAATGCATATAACATGTAAAGGATACTGATAAAAATACTGATAAAAATGAAATGTATGTATGAGAGCATTTTGTCCCCACTTCTTAAACTTTCTCCTTCACTTTAATGTGCTCCTTTCCAAGAAAACACCCATGAAAAGAAACAAAATCATTGTTGTATTTTGAAAGAAAAACATGCTACAAATGAAACTAGAAAAAACATGATAAGAGTAGACATGAAAATGGAACTATAGGAATCACACATTATTAATTTTATCTATGCTAAATGATGTTATACCAATTTCTAGGCATTATTGGTTGCATGATAAAGACCACTACTTATACTTATGCATGTTACAAAACCATGCACAAACTATCTATAGCTAGGTGCTATATATCTATGGCACTAATTTAGACTATTATAATTGGGCAAAAAAACCATTGAACAGAATCATGTGTTTTGTCATTAGAACACCAAAAATGAACACAACTAGAACTATAAGCAATAACTTCAAAATAAATAAATAAAAAACAAAAATACAAACTCCATGGCTTTCAACTACCCTGCACATTAACATCCCACCCTTTCAAAGACATGGAGTTTATCCCACCTCATTTCCTTAATATTAACAAATACATTCTCTAATTGGTTTGATTGCTTTACATTGAACTTGGACAATAACATATTCAAATCCTTTATTACATCTTTGTAGCCTTAGATCTTTGCATCTAATCAGTCACACTTCTTGCATATGATCACATTTAATGTTTTTAACACTTTAATTTTTGATAGTCTATTTTTCTGCAATCTACTTGACTAGTTCCTCAACGTGCTCACTAATTTACTAAGATCAACATTAGAAATTACTTCCAAAAGGACTCCTTTTTGTAAAGAATGTAGATTAGCTTGAAGAGGTGCAACGTGAAGGCTTACCTAATTTGACCAACCAATTAAAGTGAAAAACCATTTATGTATGAGAATAAGGCTTTGGGAATATAGCTTTATCAATTATTACAATTCTATAAACTCTTTCTTCACTTGTACTCTTCTTTCCTCAAAGTACTAAATGTTCCATTCACCAAAAATTTCTTTAGCTGCATGTTACCTTGTCACTACCATAATTTTTCATTTTCTTTATATTGTTTCCCAGAGTTGAGACACCTAAAATCCCTAAAGAAAGATAGTTCTTGAGTTCCAGGCATGTCAAACTCAAGACAAAGACTTCCAACTTGTGATCAGGATGAGGCAACAATGGATAACTTTGATAAGGTGGGTAAGAACTTCTTCTTCTTTAGGCTATGTTAGACCAAGGGGGGTTATTCCCTAAGGTGTATGGAGATAAAATAGATAAAACCATGAAACTATTCCTTGTAACAAACCATACCCAATGCAAAGGAAACTCCAATATTACTGTCACTGAGTGCTATATGTTGGTTTGAAAGTACAAGGATATTGCACCAAGTTATTAAAGCAAATAAACAACCATGTAGAGAGCCTAAAGATGTTGCTTTAGTAGCCCCTAATGCAATTGCATTTATCTATACATGGATGTGGGTACAACATATAACACAAATAAATAAAATATTGAGATTATGTTCTATTTTGGTGTGTTTTTGAGATGAGAGATTGAACCTACAATAGAATGATGCATTTATCCAGTGAGGGTAGCATAGTATAAGTCATCAACAAAAGAAGACATCAATGTAATCTAGACTATGATACCCTAATCAAGATATCAACAAAGACCATACCTACAAAATCCATACACAAACTAGGCTTTATGTATGCCAGTAAGCAAATACATAAAATTACAAAACATATAATTGAGCATAACTTAATGATCCACAAAAAAACCCATGAACTTCCTATATTATCCTAATAAGATAGCTCAAAACATATTTGGAAGACTTTTTGCAATCTTTAGTTGACTAACTAATCAAAAATAACACTCAAATCAATAAATGTGACTAAGGTGAATTGGTAAAACACCAAAAACTCACGCAATGCTCATAGAGATACTCAATAAGATGCAAAACATGTACATTTAATTCATTCTTTTATGATTATAATGCCCTATCATATCCCTTGGGAGAAAACCTGGGAAGATTACAATGAAAATGCTCAAAGACAATCACTGGATAGAAACCCTAGAGTTCTAAGCTTGTTTTTCAATTTCTCTGCTTTGCAACCGAATTTCCATCCCTTGTTATGAATGATAAACTACAATATATAACTCATCCAACATTATGAAGTAGCTTTGGAAGAAGGGTCTTGTTCATCTACAAATGAACAACCACCCATGTCTACTTGTGTCACTTTCACATGGATTGCACCTAAAATCATGCTCATTTAGATTGTTCGCCCATGTTTTGCTACAAAAAATTCATCATTGAGAGATCCACTAGTGTCAAGAGGTGTATGGAATCCATCCTCAATCTAATCACATCCAAAGGAGGTCATTAATGGTGGTCATGGGATGTGTAGGAGTGTGGTTGTGGTAGGTGGAGTCACCAAGGAAAGTTTGTGGGAATTCAACCTAGGATAGGATGTGAACACAACAAACAAATGTGGGAAAACCATACGAAACTTCATGTGAGAAGTAGATGAAAGGAAGGGAGGAGGGAGATGACATCCTAAAGGTCATTGGGTCCCTAAAAAATGAAGGAAGTGAATGATTTAAGGTTTGGAAGAAATGTGGGAAAATGACCTAGGACGAGATATATGGAAGGGAAAGAAGGCACTGGGGAATTCCTGCAAAACAGGAGGTGGAAATAGACATGTGGCAATATATCATAATTCACAAATTTGGAACTAGGGCCCATAATAGAAACCACGTGGTAAAGGGTGCATACGATGCACTAGGCATGCACCACATATCAAACTGATAGGGAGAAAGTGAATAAAAAGATTCATGGGAAAGGGGAGGGGAGCTAGAGGTAAAAAGAAGATGGAGGTACAGATGTAGAAATGTCATCTAGTTTAGAAGGACTTAGAAGTCCTACAAGATAGAGGAATTAGGAAAAGGAAGGAATGCATACTTGGAATCGAGATCAAGGTCCAACATCTAGTCAAGATTCTATGAAAGTGGAAAATAAATAAACCTAAAAGAATGAAGAGATATGAAGGCTATGAGGAATTGGTGTAGAAAAGGATATGGGTACCAAACATGGAGAAGACAAAATATATACAATATCCTATAGGCAACCCGCATTTGGTAGCAGAGGTAAAACCCACAAAACACCAAAATGCCAAAAAAAACCTATAACTCCCAAAACTTAGAATTTTTTTAGACCTTTTGACAACTTAAATGCATGATAGAGGCATGGAGAGAGTGGAGAAACACTTCAACACAAAAATTTGACTAAGGGTAACCCATTTAAGATCTCTTAGATCAGTTATCAATGATGGGTAAAATGTTTTCAAGATAAAAATGAGGCACAAAACTTAGGATTTTTGTAAGTTTTGGTCAAGTGACAACATTGGCTCTAGTTGGGGACATGTTCCTCTTGTAGGAATGAGGATCCAACTATCTCTAGGTTGCAGACCAAAAGGAAAAGGACAAACCATAACAAAAGGGAGAAGGGCATGGACAACAAAAGGGAAAACATAGACACACAAAGAAAAAGGATATATAAATAGGCCCAAAGAGAGCCTCAAACCATCAATATAAATATTGATTGAGGTGCTAACCATGGACTGAGAGGTACATGAATTCTCCATCCAAAGTCTTATGGTAAAAAGTTCCTTGACTACACTTTTCTATAATATGGTAAGGTCCAACCCATAAGGCTTCAAATTTTCAATGTTTATCTTTATCTTAAAACCTTGCATTCCACATGAGGACTAAGTAATCCACCTAAAATATTCTCTAAAATAGTCTCTTGTCAATTGGATTCTTGACCTTCTATTGTTGCAATAGGTTCCTTTCATGTGTAGTTCTTCTATCTTGTTCAAGTTAGTCAAATCATGTACTCTCAAGGAAATGACATCAGCCTCATTTCCTTCAATATGCTACAATAATTTATATACTAGAAATTAAGACTGATTGACATCTTGTCTTCTATTTCATAAACCAACCTAAAGGGGCTCCTACCAATAGCCTTCTTGTATGTTATTCTATATGCCCAAACAACAAACTTAAGCGTATCATCCCATCTTTTCTTATTTGAATCTATTGTCTTCTTGATGATGTTCACGATACTTTTGTTACTAGGTTCAACTTTGACCATTTGCTTGTGAATGATAGGGAGAAGAATGTGTTAAATCTATCCCATATTTAGTGCACATATCAAGGATATCATGGGATATAAACACATTGCATTGTCAACAATTATCCTTGTAGGTACACCAAACCTTGTGATGATATCGTTCATTAGGAAATCATATAAATTATAATGGATTAAACATATTATATTTTATTTTAACTTGAGATTAGTATAAAATCACTATTTGCTAATTCCTTTGCAGATTGCATGTGCAAGGAATATGCCTATAAAAATAACAAACATTTCAAAAATATTCTATTTTTATATCTTGAAATTATTTTATATATCCATCTATATATATTTCATCTAAAGAACATATATATATATTGATGCTGGAGCATCCAGTGGTGTAAGGGCAATCTTGCATCACCCAAAAAAAATACGTGTTTCAAAATTGTTGATGTTCTTTCCATTTCTTTTCAAAATTTGTGGTTCTAGTTCCATAATCGCTTGAATAATGATGTAGAACTTTCAGTTTTTCCAAACTGCTAAAAATAGCAATCTGCTATTTTTAAAAAGTTTGCATTTGGGCATGGATTAAAGTGAAAATTTACAAGAAGCTTCATAACTGAAAAATAAGACCTTTGGCAAAGGAATCACGTAAAGATAATTTGCGAGCTAAAAGATATTAAAGTTTCTGTTTCCTGAAAAACACCTAAAAATTATTCAAACTCAGGTTTGAGGCACTAAATGGCCCGTACGGGCCTGAAAATGGCCAAAACTGGTAGAGTGGGTTCTTAGCGTGTGGAGCACTCTGCGAGTTTTCTGACGCATAAAATGGTTCGTCAATCGGACACCCGGATCAAAAGTTATGGCTCCTGAAAGTTGACCTATTTTTGGAGGGAGATGTAAATTTCGAAATTAAGTTGTTGGCCACCAAAATGTCTATTGATAACCATTTTTGGGAACCCCGAGCAATAGTAGAGTTAAGGGGGGAAGTGTAGAGCCACGAATAGGTGGGAAAATAGAAACCCTAGCTGATTTGGGGTTACAGAAGGCAAATGATTCCAGAGTCTTGTGATAGGAAGCTGTAATGTGTTGCAGTCTGTGAAGAGTTGATTCCTCTGATTGTATTTGAGCTTCTGTAATGTAATAAGTTGTCCAAATCAATAAAGAAAGTTCTATTTTATGTGTGCAATTTCTATTGTTGTGTGTTTTATGATTTACCCCCTTCATCAAGTGGTATCAGAGCAAGGGTTCCTGAGTGTGTAGACAGATCACCGACCATGAGGTAGTTTGCACTAGGACCTGAGGTTGTGGGTTTACTATGGAGATCAAGATGCCTCCACAAAGAAATTGTATTGGGAGGAATGCTTTGATGGAAGAGGGTTTTAGAGCCCTTCAAAGAGAAATCAATGCATTGCAATAGGTGTTGCGAAGAGGGTTTGAGCCAAGAACAAGAGAAGAAAGCGAAGATAGAGCTAAAGAAGAGTTATCTGAGGAAGAACAAGAAGCTGCAGGAGATCCTACAGAAGTTAGGTTGTTGAGGGCCATTTCAAAGATCGGAAAGAGGCCCAAGATTGAAGTTTCTACATATTCTAGAGATTTGAATCTAGAACAGCTATTGATTGGATCAATGACATGGAGGAGTATTTTGAGTATGAAGATGTGGAGGACCCAGATCGGGTCAAGTTTGCAAAAATAAAGTTGAAGGGCCATGCTAGTATTTGGTGGAAGGAGGTCCAATTAGAGAGGAACAAAAGAGGAAAAGAAAAGATCACCAGATGGGATTGGATGGTGGAGAAACAAAAGAAGTAGTTCATTTCTATGGACTATGAGATGGAGTTGTTTAAGAAGCCACAAGGATTGAAGCAAGGCAACAAGTCTGTTAAAGAGTATACAGAAGAATTTTATAAGATTACTATCAGAACTAGTCATGTAGATCCCAACAAGGAGAAGGTAGCCTGTTACATTGATGGGTTGAGGTCAAGTATTCAAGAGGAGATGAGCCTAGTCAAAATGACCACCATAGAAGATGCATACCAGTTTTCCCTGAAGGTGGAAGAGAAACTGAATAAAAGATTTGATAGCAAGCAAAGGGGAAGAGGTCAAGGCGGAAGGACTGGTGGAAGACCCTATGGGGGCTGAAATGAAGATTCAAAGAAAAGTGAAGAAGTTGGCACCAGTCGAAATCAAAGAGGAGATAATACCTACTGCCCTCATGACCAAAACAATGGTGAACAAAGAGGAAGAGGCAGACCTGGGCAAGGACCTGGAATAGGAGGTTTCAGAGGAACCTGTTTCCAATGTGGAGAAGAAGGGCATCGAGCATACGAGTGTCTGCAACATCAAGGAAGGACAAATAGAAGACCTAAAGGTAATGCACGAGTTGCACATGTAGATGAAGATGCGCAATCTGAGCATTTTGAAGATGCTGAAAGGTGAGAAACCCTAGTTGTTAGAAGAACTTTGTTGAATGAGGAGAAAGAACCCAATCAGAGGAAGAGTCTATTCCGCACAAGGTGCAAATGTGAAGGTAAGTGTTGCGATATTATTATCGATAGTGGAAGTACTGACAATCTTGTTTCAGAGGAGATGGTTGATAAGTTGAAGTTGACAAGAACAAAGCATCCACATCCATATCGGATTGCATGGTTGTAGAAGGACCATAGAGATTTGGTCAATGAGCAGTGTTTAGTGAAGTTCAAGATTGGAGATTACCATGATGAGGTGATGTGTGATATCATACCAATGGACACATGTCATATGTTATTGGGGAGGCCATGACAGTATGATAGGAGCGCTGTCCATGATGGCCGTGCAAACACATACTTCCTAACAAGGGATGGAGTTCATCATAAGTTAAAGCCCTTGAAGGAGGTGGAAGAAAAGGTATGTAGTACTGCCAAATTTGCTTGGTACATGGTATAAAGTTTTTAGAAGGTATGAAGCACGAGCGTCATTGCTTTTCCTTGATTCCTAAGATCAGTCAAAAGAAATGTGAAGATGCACCAGTAGAAGTTTCAAATAAGTTGGAAGAATTTTAGGACATTGTCTCTGATAATATACCAGAAGGTTTACCACCGGTGAGGAAGATAAGTCATCAAATGGACTTGATGCTAGGAGCCAATTTGCCAAATAAGGCAACCCACAGAATGACCCCTGCAAAGAGTGAAGAGCTAAATAGACAAGTTCAAGAGCTGTTAAGGAAGGGGCTGATAAGAGAGACCCTAAGTCCATGTGTGGTACCTGCAGTACTAGCACCAAAGAAAGATGGAGAGTGGAGAATGTGTACAGATTCCTGAGCCATCAACGAGATCACGATCAAGTACAGATTTCTATTTCCCAGAATGGATGACATAATGGCTTGTTTGAGTGGAGCCAAGTACTTTAGAAAGATTGACCTAAAGAGTTGGTATCACCAGTTTTGAATTAGAGAAGGAGATGAATGGAAGATAGCCTTCAAGACAAAGGAGGGTTTATATGAGTAGTTAGTCATGCCATTTGGGCTAACCAATGCACCAAGCACATTCATGCGGCTCATGAATGAGGTACTGAAAGAATTTTTAGGAAGTTTTGTTATTGTTTATTTAGATGATATTTTGATTTTCAGTAAGACTTGGGATGAGCATCCGATGCATATTAGAAGAGTTTTAGAGAAGCTGAGGGAGGAGAAGTTGTTGATCAATTTGAAGAAATGTAGTTTTGCAAAGAAGGAGTTGGTATACCTGGGATTTGTTGTCTCAGAGGAAGGTCTTAAGATGGACCCATAAAAAGTAAGGGCTATCATTGAATGGCCTACGCCAAGGAGTGCAACAGAGGTACGATCTTTTCATGGTTTGGTAAGTTTTTACAAAAAGTTTATCAGAAGTTTTAGTAGCATTTGTGCACCCCTGACCGAGACAATGAGAGGGGATAGAAAATTTTTTAGATGGACTAAAGGAGCAAACAAAAATTTTGACACATTAAAGCAAAAAGTTACAGAGCAACCTATTTTGGCACTTCCAAATTTCTATAAGGTATTTCAGGTAGATTGTGATTCTAGTGGCAGTGTTATAGGAGCTGTTTTGAGTCAAGAAGGTAAGCCCATTGCCTATTTTAGTGAGAAGCTAATGATGCCAAGAAAAAGTATTCTGTTTATGATCAGGAGTTTTATGCAATAGTTCAGGCTTTGAAGAAATGGACACATTATTTGTTGCCAAAGGAGTTTGTTTTATATACTGATCATCAAGCTTTGCAGTATCTTAATAGTCAAGGGAAGTTGAACCAGAGGCACTTAAAATGGGTTGAGTTTTTGCAAAGTTAAAATTTTGTTTTGAAGCATAGGAGTGGGAAGTCCAACAGAGTTGCAGATGCCTTGAGCAAAAGGCAAAATTTGTTGACAGAAATGAAGATAGAGGTTGTTGGATTCAATGAGCTCAAAAGTTTGTATCCTAAAGATCCATATTTTGCAGAAGTTTGGAAAGCTTGTTTGGAACCTGTTACTTTGGACAGGACAAAATGGTTGGATTTCATAATCCAAGATGGCATGTTGTTTAGAGGAAGCCAATTGTGCATTTTGAGGAGTTCCATGAGAGAGAACCTGATTAAAGAGAAGCATAGTGGGGGATTAGATGGACACTTTGGTTGAGATAAGACCATTGCTATTGTTGTTGAAAATTATTATTGGCCACAGTTACAGTAGAATGTGAGGAAATTTGTGCAGAGTTGTAGAGTATGTTAGATGGTGAAAGGAACAAGTCAGAATATAGGTCTATATCAACCACTACCTGTACTAGAGAAGCCATGGGATGATATTAGTATGGATTTTGTTCTTGGCTTACCAAGGACACAGAGAGGACATGATTCTATTTTTGTGGTGGTGGACGGATTCTCAAAGATGGTACATTTTATTCCTTGCAAGAAGACTAATGATGTCATTCATATTGCTGAGTTACTTTTTAGGGAGGTGGTGAGATTACATGGTCTACCAAAGAGCATAGTTTCATATCGAGATACCAAGTTTGTTGGTTATTTCTGGAGGACATTGTGGAAGAAGTTGAAAATAGATTTGAAGTTCAGTTATGTACACTGTCCACAAACTGATGGACAGACAGAAGTGGTGAATAGGAGTTTGGGTAACCTGCTACAATGCTTAGTAGGAGATAAGCCCAAGGGATGGGATTTGATTTTACCACAGACAAAATTTTCTTACAACAATTCTGTCAATAGGAGTATTGGTAAATCACCTTTCCAAATTGTATATGGCAATAGTCCAAGAAATGCTTTAGAGTTAAGGAAGTTGGATAAAGGAGAAAAGACAAGTGCCGAGGCCGAAGACTTTGCAGAACACCTAAAGAATTTGCATGAAGAGGTAAGGAAGCATATTAATAAGATGAATATTCAATACAAGGCTAAGGCAGATTAGAAGATGAGACATAAGGAGTTCCAGGTGGGAGATGAAGTCATGGTTCACTTGAGAAAATAAAGGTTCCCAATTGGAACATACAATAAGCTGAAAATGAAGAAATTTGGACCATGTAGAATCCTGAAGAAGCGTGATTTAGGAAATGCATATGAGGTAGAGTTGCCGAGTGGGATCAATATTTCCCCTGTGTTCAACATTGCTAATTTAACAGAATATCATGAAGGTGGAACATAGGATGGACCAACAGAAGAACAGTGGAGTATTCCAGCATCTACTTCAACGGAGGAGATAGAAGAGATCTTGGATAGCCATGTGGGAAGAAGTACTTGGAACAAAAAATATGAAGAATATCTAGTGAAATGGAAAGGAAGGCCTGTTGAAGATTATTCTTGGTTGTCTAAGGCAGAGGTTGACCGTTTGGGTTTTCCTCACACAAACACCTAAGACGTGACAGGGTCACTTCTCAAATTACCCTGGGTGTCTGATGTAGGAGCATCCAGTGGTGTAAGGGCAATCTTGCATCACCCAAAAAAATATGTGTTTCAAAATTGTTGATGTTCTTTCCATTTCTTTTCAAAAATTTTGGTTCTAGTTCCATAATCACTTGAATAATGATGTAGAACTTTCAGTTTTTCCAAACTACTAAAAATAGCAACCTACTATTTTTAGAAAGTTTGCATTTGGGCATGGATTGAAGTGAAAATTTATAGGAAGCTTCATAACTGAAAAATAAGACCTTTGGTGAAGGAATCACGCAAAGATCATTTGCGAGCTAAAAGATATTAAAGTTTCTGTTTCCTGAAAAATGCCTGAAAATTATTCAAACTCAGGTTTGAGGCACTAAACGGCCCTATACAGGCCCAAAAATGGCTATAACTGGTAGAGCGGGTTCTTAGCACATAGAGAACTTTGCGAGCTTTCTGATGCATAAAACAGTTCGTCAATCGGACACCCGAATCAAAAGTTATGGCTCCCAGAAGTTGACCTATTTTGGAGGGAGATGCAAATTTCAAAATTAAGTTGTTAACCGCCAAAAAGGCTATTAATAACCATTTTTGGGAACCCTAGGCAGTAGTAGAGTTAAAGGGGGAAGTGTAGAGCCAAGAATAGGTGGGAAAACAAAAACCCTAGCTAATTTTGGGTTACAGAAGGCAGATGATTCTAGAGTCTTGTGATAGGAAGCTGTAATGTGTTGTAGCCTATGGACGATTGATTCCTCTGATTCTATTTGAGCTTCTGTAATGTAATAAGTTGTCCAAATCAATAAAGAAAGTTCTATTTTCTATGTACAATTTCTATTGTTGTGTGTTTTATGATTTACCCCCTTCATCATATATATATATACACTTCCTCAAATGTATGAATAACCAACCAAATGACCCATATAGAGAAGATAAATACTTTTACAAGACTGATAAATGATAATGGTTGTTATATACTCCTATTAATGGGATAGCGTGACAGAGAGAAAGAAAAATATCATGAGGTGGTTTGGCATGCAGAGTAAGTATTAGAAGTGATGGGATTTAGGTTTGATGTATAAGAATTGAAGGTGATGGAATGACCTTTTATATCTTCTCTTTTCATGTTTGTGAGTTATGAGGTGTGGTGATTATCCATGGCATCTTTGGCTGGAGCTCGCCATTTGGGTGGTAAAATGGTAGGTGGCAGGCATGGAAAGGAAAAGGAGGAGAAAAAATTGAAGCAAATGAAATGGTGGGTGACATGCGAAGAGGAGGTGGCAAACTTTATGGCATTGGAAGATCAAGAAATTAGTGACCCTACGCTTAGATAGTGGATGGTTCTTATCTAGGAGTTGGCCAAAGGAATGGATGGTTCTCTAGGGGTGTGTATATGCTCAGAGATGATAAAGTTTCTTTTGGATCTAAGTTATACAAGGGACAGATGGAATACATTCAATGCAGCTCAGTCACTTTCATGTGCATCCATGCTTACAATAGTGGCGAGTTGCTACCTTCTCCATGACGATATTGGAGATGTGGTCCACTAGGTAAAGGTACACTTTGACTATTTTCTAGAGCACCTTCATTCTATAAAGAGGTAGCATATATGTCTTCAACTGGTTGTTGAAGCAATTGCTAAGAAGTTGTAGGTCAATCTTCTTAAGGAGACTATTCCACTGTTCTTAGAGTGTTGTGATATAGAAGATGATGAAGATAAAGGTGAGGAAACTAAAGTTTTAGGTTAGAATATAGTTTGTGATAAATTTAATTGTGTAGTAGTAGGGGAAGATAGGCATGTGTAATTTACCTCGACCCCTCTTAGGTTCTTAGAGTTGTTTGTATCTAATTTGATAAACAATGGGTTTGGGGTAGTAGTTTCTAAGGCTTCATCTATTTTGATTGGGAGACAATGGGGTTTAAATTTCATAGTAGTTTTTTCTTCTTGGTATAATATCTTGTTGACTAGCTAGACAATATGGGGCTTATGCCTGGATATTGGAGTTTCCCCAATTTTAATGATTCTTGGACCTAAACTGTAATATACACTCTTGTTTTTTTGTGTTGTTGTTTCAATTTTTGAAGTGTTTTATAGAAGTGGACAGAGATGTAGAAGTTGTGTTTCACAATAGATATATTTGAAATAAATACAAAATTGAAATAACTCTTTAAAAGAAATATTTCAAAGTACCCACAATCAGCGATAAACTAAGAATGCAATATATCATAAAAACTAAAGATACCAAGTTGAGGAAATTTTATTATGATGCAAAATTAGACATACCCATTTGCTAGTTACACATTAACATTGATGAACAACAAACACACAACAAACTGGCACCCCAACACTCTAGTCACCCCTCACAAATACATCATCAAAGGAATAGCTTGGTGTAGGAATGAATAGGTCAAATAGAAAAATGGAATGAAGATTGGATATTTTTCCCTCCATAATTTTTGTTAACACCTCTTCAATCTGCCCTCAAAATTTGATCTAAAAACCTTGGAAAAATTCATAAAAATCTACAAACAATAAGCTCATGTGTGATTCCTGGAAGAAATCACCATTCAATCCTCCAACTTAGATCTTTCACCAATGAAGAAGATGTTCTCTGTGAAGGATTCTATCTCTACAAAGCCAAAGGATAAACAAGTTTAATCCAACAAAGTGTTGTTATCAATTCTCAAAACATGCATAACAAATGAGTTGCACAAAAACTCTTTTGTTTTCCCTCAAATCCCATGCCCAAGTTGGGGAATTAAAATATTTTATTTAATTTAAACATCTCCTTATATCTCCCATTTGGGCACCCATCCCTAGGAAAAACACTTTATTAAATTTAAAACAAACTTCTTATGTCTCCCTAGGTACCTCATAAGTCACCTTACTAATTTAAATAATGCGAAAGTTAAATATTTATTTAACTTTAATATTTTAACTTTATTTAAATTAAATGCTCTGAACCGCATTAACTTCCAAGATAACACCATCAAACACATTCACCAACATTCCCAAAATAGAAATACTGCTAACTGACGGAGTCGGTGTCTAGCCCATGACTTACTCAAAATAGTAAATGCAAATAAATTGCCCAAATCCATCCAGAAAAAGGTCATTATGCAAATCTCAATTGATAGATCTCAATGCAACACCTATCATCACCAAAATACTAGATTGAATGATCACCAAGAGTTCCCTAACCCTAACTCATTAGCCCATGGGAACCCACTGAGTAGGTTAACAGTCACCAAGTTGAGTGCTTAGGAAGAGGACATTATAGTCCACCCTCACAAATTTTTCTTGTCCCCAAGCACTTCCAACCCTAGATGCTGTAAAATTTCCTTATTCTCCCATGTTGCATCCTCTACCGGCAAGTTCTTCTATTTGACCAAATACTCTTTTATGATCGGCTTTCACAGAGGATGCTCCCTATAGTCAATAATGGCCTCTAGAATCAAGAATAGCTTCCCCTCCTCAACTAATGGTGGAAACTTAGATGAAGGAACCACATTATGCCCAAGTGCCTTTTTGAGCCTAGACACATGAATCACATTGTGCACTCTATGGCTAGTTGGTAGTTCTAGTTCAAAGGCTAATTCTCCAATCCTTTTGGAGACTTTGAAAGGACCATAGAACCTAGTTTTTAGCTTTTTTAACACTCCTCTTGAGATTGGATTGTCTATATGGCTAGCACCTCATATACACTATGTCACCCACCTCAAAACTACACTCTATTCGATGTTGATTAGCATATAACTTCTGCTGATTATGTGCTTGCTACAAATTCTCCTTCAAGGATTTCATAATATCTTGACTCTCCCACAACAAATCTCTTGTGTTCGGCACTCTTCTATCCCTAAAGAGCATATCAATAAAGTTAGGTGCCCCATACCCATATGATGCCATGAATGGTGACATCCTAATAGACATGTGAGGTAGAATTATAACAATATTCTCCAAGGTGTAGCCATTTCACCCATACTCTTTCTTGTCCTGAAATGTAATTCCTAAGATACCCCTCCACGCATTTGTTTATTATCTCTGTCTACCCATCTATCTGTAGGTGGTAGCTAGTGCTCAAAGTGATTTCAGTCCCACTCAATTTGAAAAGTTCCCACCAAAAGAGGCTTAGGAATTTATTGTCCCTATCACTCACTATGCTTCTAGGCATCCCATGAAGTCTAAAAATCTCCTTGAAAAATAAATCAGCTACCTGTGATGCAGTATATGTTGTAGAAATAGAAAAAAATGTGCAAATTTGGTCAACCTATCTAATCCAACATATATAAAGTCCTTGCCCTGTACCTTGGGTATCCTAGTGATGAAGTCCATGGAGATACATTCTCATTTCTAATTAGGAATGGGTAAGGGCTGAAGCAAACCAACTCGATGTATGCTCATTTTTATTCTATTAGTAAATGGGGCACTCTTTGACATACTTAAGAACTTCATTTTCAAGTCCTTTCCATGTGAACCTCTCCCTGATTTGCCTATAAGTCTTGAAGAACCCTGGGTGACTAGCCATGGGTGCATCATGGAAAGTCCTCAATATCTTCACCTTAAGCTGTGAAGTAGGTACCAAATAGATTCTCTCCTTATAAATGATCATCTCATTGAACATCATGTACTTGTCATCATTGGCAGTACCTTCAATGATTCGTGTTTCCTGAGAATCCTTATCATGCTCTGCTAAAATTAACTCCCTCCAATCAACAACAATCTTAACCAATGAACACAAATGAGGCCTCCTGGAAAGTGCATCAGCAACTACATTCTTCTTTCCCTTAACATATACAATGTCAAAATCATAGGCATGTAATCTACTCACCCACTTCTGTTGCCTATCATTGAGATCTTTCTAGTTCATAAAATATTTGATGCTATTGTGATCTATTTTGATGATGAATTTTCCCCTATGAAAATATGGTTTGAACTTGGCCAAAGCATGCATGATGGCCAAAATCTCCCTGTCATATATGGAGTAGCTCTTCTCCACACCTCTCAACTTCTTGCTCTCGAATGCTATGGGATGCTTCTCCTAAATCAAAACAACACCAATTCCCTCTACTGAAGCATCACACTCCAACTCAAAAGGTTTCGAGAAATCTCAAATTGCCAACATTGGGCATGTAGACATAAATTGTTTGAAGTGATCAAAACACTTATGCATTGAATCATACCACACAAAGGCTCCCTTCTTTGTCAAATATTTAAGTGGAGTTACAGTCTGTGAAAAAACCCTTAGAAAACCTTCTGTAAAAATCACACAGACCAAAGAATTCCTTAAGCTAAGAGAGATTCATAGGTATAGACTATTCAATAATAGCCCAGATCTTCTCAAGATCAACTCTCACTCCCTTTGCACTAATAATGTGACCAAGATAGAGAAGCTCTGTCATGCTAAAGTCACACTTGGACTTTTTAGCATAAGACTCACTCTCCAATATGCTCAAAACCTCCTCGATATGCCTCATATGTTCTTCCCAAGTTCTATTGAAAATCAAGATATCATAAAAAATATCAACACAAATTTCCTTAACTGCTTCCTGAATACCTAATTCATGCAACTCTGGAAAGTAGATGGTGCACTAGTCAATCTAAAAGGCATCACCAAGAACTCAAAGTACCAAAGTGACATTTGAAATATGTCTTTTCTATATCCTTCTTCCTCATCTTGATCTGATGGTAACCCGACCTCATGTCAATCTTTGAAAAATAACAAGCACCATGCAGCTCATCTATCAACTCATTGATCTTAGGAATGAGATACCTATTTTTTATTGTATTTTTATTTAAATCCCTATAATCAATGCACATCCATATTGTCCCATCCTTCTTTACCAAAACCACCACTGAACCAAAAGGGCTCTTGTTGGGTCTAATATGCCCCATCCCCAGTAACTCCTTAATAGTTTTTCTATTCATCCTTAGGCCTCTTAGGATGTTTATAAGGTGTAGTAATCACTAGTTTGGTACCCTCCTCCAACTCTATCACATGCTCAATCCTTCTCTTAGGTGGTACTCTAGGTGGAATACTCCCAAACACCTTGCTAAGCTTTGATAGAAACTTCTAAATATATGGATGATAATTGTTCTTCTGCTAATCTAGAATTATAGGCATGATGAGACACTCTGTTGCCCACTCCACCTGATCATGTCTAATCAAACACTCCCTCCTCTTGAAGGATACTACTTTGGGGCTCCCATCTCATGCCTCTGAGTACTATCTTTTCTCTATTTGACTCAAATTTCATCTCTATAGCATGCAAATTCATAGTGAATTCTCTAAGATTCCTCATCTAATGCATGCCAAGAACTACATCCATATCACCTATGCCAACCACATAGAAATCATCCCTCAACTCATATTCACCTAACTATATACTTAGGCTAGAAATTTTACGAGTGCATGTGAGTTTAAATCCATCAGCAACCATTACCTTAAACCCTTAAAATTCTTCTAGTTTGAGTCCCCTCTTAGCTACAAGCCCCTCATCAATAAAATTGTGTGTGGCACAAGTATCAATGAGATTTATTATTGTTGAAGGCACAAGACAACTAAGAGGGGGGCTGAATCAGTTGTATCAAAAATTCCAAACCCTCATAAACATAATCACATCCACATTTGTTTACTTAAACCCTTAATCTGTTATGAAGATTAAACATGAAAATCAAATAACAAAAACTTAAACACATCAACACCATGCACAAGAGAACACCAAATTTTTATGTGGAAAACCCTAAAAGGGAAAAATCATATTAAGGATTAGCTCACAATATAAAGTATTAGCAACACCAAATTACAAGAGTCTCACTGCCATACAGAGAATGCTCATTGTAGGGGACTCACTGTCCAAGTGGAGTCACTGCCCACTGAAAAAGAAAGTTAGAAGAGAAGAGGTGGCTCACTTCCATGAACTGATATGATAGCATCTACCACATGCCTAAGTTCAATTCCAATGAAGCACAACAAACATCACCTTTGGAGCCTCTCTAAAAATTGTAGATGACTTCTACTCACTCCATTAGGTCTTCTACCACATGAAAGTTCTTACTGCCTCTGAGTCAAATTCACAACACAAACATCACAATCCTCATGCATGTACTCATACACATGAATCCTTTACACCTTTTTATATCAACATCAACCTTGAAACATTGACCAAGGTTAGTAACACACTCTACAACCTTTGAAACAATCTCCAAGGTTGGAAAACATACATAATTCAAATTAGGTGTGGACCTAAACATTCCCGCAGAGAAAAGGCATGAAGGTAGAACACTTCATATCTTATCTCGGAGTAAAAAACATCTTCACATGCTTCGAACATGCTTCCTCAATCCATGAAGCACATTCACAATTAGTGTTAACACCCAAGTTAGCTAAACTTGTGTAAACACCAAGAACACTTAGGGACATGCTTCCAAAAACACAACCATAGCTTGTGGACCAAGAACAAGCCTTTAACATAGTCTGGAAACATCCATGAATAACATGAAATCACCTGGGAGTGAACAAATCCAGCTACAACAAATCTCACTTGAAGACAGTTCACAGACTGCTCACAACAAACACTGCCAAGCTCTGCTACTCAAGAAAACTATATTTTGAAGCACCAAATCACAAGTCCTTTGGAAAGAACATAGATATGAACCTTATGAACACTCATCCAGAACCACAAGAACAAAACCCAAACTGTGGAGAAATGCAGAGAAAAATACTTTCTCCCAGGCACTGTCTTCAAATTGGTGAACATAACTCTCAAACCACAACGTTCCAGAGCACCAAATTTTGGATTTAACATCTTCAACCACTTCTCTAAAACATATTCAAACCTCACACTCTAGTCTTCAACACAGAAGAAATGCAGAGCAACAACTTGAATAGTATCTTGTAAGCCAGAATACTTCTTCACAACACTGTCTTCAGTATTTATCAAATTTTCTCGAAAGCACTTGGAAACCTAGCAAAAAGAACAATAGACTAACATCAATAGCACATCTACAAGCCATTCAAATCACCTTAACACAATAACTCAATCAACCAACAACAACAACATTAGAAGATACAATTGACACCAATGACAACACCGATTAGCACATACTTGCAACAATCTCCCCCTTTGTGATTGATGGCAACATATGGTGTGAAAAACCATCATGACACAATTCTACACTAATTACATTCTCCCCCTTTCTTTTATACATCTTACTCTCCCTTATTTTTTCACATGAACTCTCTCCCCCTTTGACATCAATGAGAAAGGGAGACACACCTTTTTCAAGCTTTCTGCCCCTTTATATGATACTGTACATACTTACACTATTCTCAACTGCTCTGATTACTCCCCTTAGGAGTACACACCATCATATACCAACTCTTACTCCCCCTGACTGCCACACTCTTCAATGCCACTACCTGTTACCCATGAGAGGTAGCCTCCATCATTGGTTCAGAAAAGAATAAATCTTGAATCACACTGGACTGATGCACTTCCTTATGCATCTAGTTCAAAGGAGGGGCAATAACCCCTAACGTCTCTTCGAGATACCCAAAATTATCCTTAGGAAGAACCTTGGTGAATATGGCAGCAACCTGATCCTTTGTAGGTACATACTCAAGCCTCACTTCTTTCTCTGCAACCTTCTCTCTCAGAAAGTGATACCTGATAGAAATATGCTTTGTCCTTCAATGCATCACTGGATTCTTTAAAATGTTAAAGGCACATGTATTATCACAAAAATAAGAATTCGATCATCATACTTAACTTTGATATCCTT
Source organism: Cunninghamia lanceolata (assembly GCA_027924645.1). Taxonomy (NCBI): domain Eukaryota; kingdom Viridiplantae; phylum Streptophyta; class Pinopsida; order Cupressales; family Cupressaceae; genus Cunninghamia; species Cunninghamia lanceolata. The sequence goes on from BSBN01001136.1 coordinate 2,496,674, forward strand.
CAGAGTTTTTCTCATCCATAGCACTTGTGTGCAACATGATCTTGTTGTAATGTACTCTGCTTTTGCAGTAGATAAGGATACTGAATCTTGCTTCTTGCTTAGCCACGATATGATTCTATCTCCAAGAAAGAATGCACCACCACTTATACTTTTCCTGTCATCTACACATCTGACACAATCTGTATTTGTGTAGGCACTTAGGGTGAAGTCATTGTTCTTAGGATACCACAAACCATAATCTGGAGTGCCTTTCAAATATCTGAATATCCTCTTCACTACCATGACATGTGACTCTCTAGGATGTTCTTGAAATGTTTCCACAAGACAAACTACATTTATGATATTTGGTCTAGTAGTTGTTAGGTATAGTAATCCTCCAATTGACCTGTATTTTCTCTAATCAGCCTTAGGAGATTCATCATTCTTTCTCAACTTGCAACCAGTTGTCATGAGGGTACAAACTGGTTTAGACTCTTCCATTTGAAACTTTTTCAACAACTCCTTGACATACTTTGATTGTGAAATAAAGATACCCTTATCTGTCTGATTAATTTGCAACCCAAGGAAGAAATTCATCTCTCCACACATTGACATTTCAAATTCTTTTTGCATCTCATCTACAAAGTTGTTGTACATACCTTCATTACCACCGAATATTATGTCATCCACATAGACTTCAATAATCAGGATTTGATCTTTGCTTACCTTGATGTACAAATTACTGTATGCAAACCCTTTACTGAATTCCTGCTGCAACAAATACCTATCTAACCTAGCATACCAAGCTTTGGGAGCTTTCTTCAGTCCGTACAATCTCTTTGTCAATCTACATACCATATTTGGTTTGTCTAATAACTGAAATCCATCCTGTTGCTCTATATATACTTCCTCTTGTAGCTCACCATTCAAAAAAGCAGAATTCACATCCATTTGATATACTTTGAAATCCTTATGTGCTGCATAAGCCAGAAACAACCTGATAGCCTCCAGTCTTTCCATCAGAGAAAATTTTTCCTCATAGTCTATTCCTTCCACTTGTGAGTAGCCTTTACATGCAAGTCTTGCTTTGTTCCTTACCACTTGTCCATTCTCATTCAATTTCTTCCTGAACACCCACGTAGCTCCAATCACATTCTTGTTCTTTGGTCTTGCGATAGGTTCCCAAGTCTGATTCTTCTCAATTTGAATCAGTTCTTCTTCCATAGCCTTAACCTAGTATTCAAACTTGCATGCCTCAACCATTATTTTAGGTTCAACTTTAGAAAGTAAACATAGATTTACATGTTCTTCAATAGCTTTGCTTCTTGGCAATACACCTTTTCTTTTATCGCCATTGATCTAATCTTTAGTGTGATGCCTCTGTACATACTTAAGAGTTTTAGGAGCTCTTTCTAGAGCTTCTTGTTCTTCAACTTGTACTTTTGGTGTTTCTTGAACTTCAACCTACACTTGCTTCTCATTGGTCTTTTCCTCTTCTCCACAAGAGGAATCGTCTAATTCATATCCATTGATCTTTGAGAACTTCTGCATATCTTCATCAACCTTGACATTAGCACTTTCAACAATCTTTCTTAGCCTCTAATTGTAGCACTGGTAATCTTTTCTTTAGGTAGAAAATCCAAGAAAGATACCTTCATTACACCTTGCATCAAACTTTCCTAGTTCTTCATCTCTTCTGATATAACATTTTTTTCCAAAAACTTTGAAGTATTTAGCAATGGGAATCCTTCCATACCATAGCTCATAGGAAATCTTTGTATCATTTGCTTTCACCTGTACTCTATTCTGTATGTAGACAATGGTATGAATTGCTTCTCTCCAATAAACTTTTGGTAGATTTTCTTCCTTTATCATTATCCTTGCAGCTTCTTGAATAGTCATGTTCTTCCTTTCAACCACTCCATTCTGTTATCGAGTTCTAGGTGCAGATAAATGCCCCTTTATCCCATGATTCTCACAAAACACATTAAACTCATTAGAAGTAAACTCTCCTCCTCTTTCAGACCTAACACATTTGATCTTCATATCCATTTCATTTTCAACCATTTCTTTAAATGCTTTAAACCTATCTAGGGCTTCTGGTTTTTCTTTAAGAAAAGTAAGCCAAGTCATTCTAGAGTAATCATCAATGAATAACATAAAATACCTATCACCTTGGAAACTCCTTACTCTTGTAAGACAACAAAGGTCTATATGAACCAACTCCAACAATCTGGTAGATGGCTGATACTTTATTTTGAAGCTTCTTCTTGTAAACTTTCCAAACTGACATTCCTTGCATACAATAGTAATATGCCTTGTTAACTTTGGCAAATCTCTCACAACTTGAACTGAACTTATCCTTACCAAGATATCAAAATTGATGTGATACAATCTCCTATGTCATAGCCAACTCTCACTGATCTAAGTCATAAGGCAGTAACTAACACCACCTTTGAGATGATAGACATTTCCACCTGTCTTCTTTCCAGCAGCAATCACTATTTCAGAGCTTTTTCTGATCTCACATCCATCATTCTGAAACATAAGATTGTAACCCTTGTTACACATCTATCCAACACTCAAGAGATTATGCTTTAATCCTTTGACATAAAGGACATCATCAGTGTTAAGCTTTCCATCAAAACTAATTGAACCTTTTCCACAAATCTTAGCATCTTCCTCACCACCAAACCTTACTACTCCACCATCAAACTTTGCAAGTTTAATAAACTTACTCTTATCACCTGTCATATGATTTGAGCATCCATTATCAATGACACAATCATCCTTTTCACTCCTAGCATGAAACACAAATATAACAGTATTTAGGCTTAGCACATGCTTCCGAACCTTTTTCTTTCACACAACTTCTATGGTTAGCAGAACTAGATTCATCTCTTATGGAAATAAATAAGAATTCATTATCCTTATCATCATCAAAATTAGAGTCATCATCAAAAATACCTGCATAGTAATTTTTCTTGTTCAACCTACCTTTGTTCTCCTTATTCTTAATTCTCAAAGCTCTATCTGGACATCTTTAAGCATAATGAACTATTTTTCCACAACTGAAGCATTTAAAAGGTAACTTACCACTAAACTTATCAGTACCCTTTTTCATTCTTCTTACAAAGTTAGCTTCCACTTCATCAAAGTCTTCTGGATTTGATTAAACAATCTTCTCTATTTTAACAGCTTTAAAAGTAGTCTCATCTTTTGCAGGTCCACTACTTGTGCCAAACTCTCTTATTTCAAAAGCAGTTAGGGTGCCAAACAACTGTTCTTTGGTAAACTGATTCAAATTTTGTAATTCTTCAATAGCAAACACCTTATGACTGTAAGATT